>CM038226.1:74049571-74708556 GCA_021442155.1 Cymbidium sinense
CACTAGAGGGAGCTCCATTTCATTAGTTTTCGTCCTCCCCCACTGCTCGGTTGGTTGCCCATGGCTGAACTAACATGAAATGGTGGTTCACATAGAGAGGGGGATATACCCCTTCCCAATCCTCCAAACTTTAGCAATGCCATCACAAACCCTCTAAAGAGAGTCCTGAGTTTCCCAAAGCCTCTTTGCATTCCATATTTGGTGAGACCTAGCCCTTTTTCAGCCTAAATTCCTCAAACACCACCTCACACAAAACCTTACTAAACTTCAATTAACTCTTCCTTCACCTTCACCATCTTTCTATCCTAATGAGTTCGAACGAATGGAGTCTTGCCTAATTATAGCACCATAAGTAAGAGTTTGATCATACTTCGGTAAGTTGTGGCAGAGCATGATCTTGAGAGCAAATAATGGGGATGAAAGAAATCATTTTCTTAATAGGACTTTATCTCTTCAAGATGAAGTTAACTCGGTTGTTAGGATCATTGACCTTTTTCTCTAGCAAGGTATGCACCTTAAATCATAGAAAGCCATCTAAGTGTTGGACATTTATAAAGATAGTGTGCTTGTGATGAAAATCAAGCCAAAGGACCCATATATTTCCCCTCTCTAATGAATTTTCCCTCAAGAACCTAGCTATGGTTTGCCTGAATCAAGTGACAAAAGGTGGATGGTCTCCATTTCTCATTAGAGCTTGAGCATGAATCATGCACAATCCATTCTGCATTATTAGAATGGATAGTCACAATTATTTTGTGCTAGAATTCTTTGATTTAAACTTATTAATCATGTGATTAATCAAAGCTATTTGATCAAAAGATCAATTGGCTTGGGATGATACTGCATTTGTCACAGCTGAGTCAATAGTCATGGGTGACGGTTTAAATAACTAATTAGTGTTGACTATGTAAAGCACAATTAACTTAGTGTTGGTCGTGTAAATTAATTAAAAGAGGTTTAAAATTAAGAGTAAATTGTTAAAACTTTAAAAAATTATAACTAATTATAAAACTATAAAAAAATATAAATAAAACACTCTAAAAAGCATAGACAGAGAATATTTTAAGGAAATAAAAGCTTCAAATTTCATTAAGTGTATAAAGAATAATTGGGGTTTGAATATTTTTATTAATATTGTAATTAATCCCTAAGCACTTGGTCGAGTAATTTGAAGTATTAGGAGAACATTCCTTGGAATGATCTCTACTTCCTATAATTATTGAATCCTAATTAGCCATTTTAGTAATTTATTAAATTTATAAATCATGAAAATTATGAAATTTCTTTTTGAATGCTTAACATGTTAAGATAGCCTAATGGTAGGACCTCGGTCTTAATATATCCTAAAACCCTTAATAGTCTTTAATTTATTAAATAGTTCATTTAATTAATCTAAGAATTAGAAATTTCATAACTAATTGCACAAATCTCAAAAATATTATAAATAAATTCTCTTTACACTAAGCTAATAGAGGAATCTAATGAAATCAAAATCATCAAATGATTTTGAGTATTTCGAGAGTTATTGCCTAATTATGATTTTCTCTAATTATTTAATAAGCCATTTAATATAAGTCTAAATTACTTGAATTTTTTTGTGTTATTTTGTATCTCATTTTACATATCAATGATTTTTTTTAAAAATTTGTAACTTATATTTTTTTAACTTCTTGAATTTTTATGATCTTTTTGGGCTTTAATTAGAATAAGTAATTATTAAATCTCAATAATTTATAAAAACACTATTTAGATCTTAAATACTTAAATAAATAGAGGTGATCATAAAAAAATTATGGAGCAATATTAAAAGTCTTTGAAGCCATCAATCACCTTAAGTTTGACTTAATTAAAATCTTTTTTAATTAAGCCACCTTAGGCTTATATGATTTCATAATCTTGTGTTTGATTTTTAGAGTTTTACAAATATGAGAAAGAAATCATTCATGTTATTTAATCTTCTTGAACATACATGTATGTTTAACAGTGTAACTAAACCAAATGTACTTTTACTAAGCATGCTATCTCATTACATAGTTACATGTACTTTATGAATTAATTTTATAAGTCAAATCATTTGAAATACAACCATAATCAAGATCATGTATGTGTCTTTAAGTATGTGTTTTAACTTAACACTAATCCTGCAATCAAGAATAATTCAAAAATATTTTTTCTTTAGCATGGTGCTTATAAGGTGTACAGTTTGGACACCTAGGGGAGTAGGACTATTGGTCTGAAGAAGGTCTTAATGCTTGATTCGCTAGTTTAATAATAACACATACATTTAAGAATAAATTCATATGCACCATAGTCTGGACACCCGCAGTGTAAGGCTATTGGACTAAAAATGGTCATGATACCATGACTTCCTAGTTTAATAATGACATGTACTCACACTATAGGAAAACTACAAATTCCTAGTGGCATTTTGATGGACTTTTGTTGTTGAAATTTTACAGCTGATTAATGGACTGATGTTTCAACCAAAAATTCTTTTGATGAAATTACCGACTGCTAAGGACGTCGTGCTTGAATCACCTATAATCGATTGATTTTCTGGTAGAATAATCCATCATAACAGTTTTGGATAAAAAATTTTCTAGAAACCATTAATAATGGGGCGATGAAACCCAAGCCCCCTCCCCCACCCCACCCCATTTCCTTGTAAAGAACGGAGCTGATGCAAACTCTTCGGTGGAGGCATCTCCATGATTGCCTTAATTTTAGGATCGATTTCAATAATGTACAATATGAGGAATACGGAGGATACCACATTTTAGAGGATTCATCTTGAGGTCATATTTTCTGATTCTCTCTAGTACAATTCTCAAGTCTTCGAAGTGGTTTTCACAAATTAAACTTTTCACCTCCAAATCATCGACATAACATTACACCTTTTGATGAATCAACTCATCAAAAATATGTGTCATGGCTATTTGGTACATAGCTCCAGCATTTTTCAGGCCAAAAGGTATGACCGTGTAGCAGTTGATGCCAATAGGTGTTCTGAATGATGTATGTTTTTCATCTTCAGGTGCCATTTTGATTTGGTTGTATCCTGACGATCCATCCATGAATGAGAACATGTCATATTTGGAAGTGCTGTCCACCAATAGTTCTGATATTGGAAGTGAAAACTCATCTTTTGGGCACACCTTATTTAGGTCCCGGAAGTCAATGCAAAGATGAATTTGACCATTCTTCTTTCTAACGGGATAATATTATTATCTAATTTGCATACTTCCCTCAGGAAGCTTGCTTGATCGACTTCTTATTTTGTAATTACCTTTTTTTAATCTCTAATTTCATTTGCCTAAGAGCTTGCTTAGCAGGTGTTGCATCCGGTTTAATAGCTAGTTTATGAACTCATTAGGGGATAAGCGACATTTTGATATGTCCGTGCAAAGCAATCTCTCAATTCATAAAGTAGCATTTTTAGTTCTTCAACTTTCTCATCAGGAAGAAGGACATTAATGAAAGTTGGACGGGGATCATCCTCAGCCCCTAAGTTGACTTCTTTAAGTTCATCCATAGTAGCTATTTGTCCACCATCTTCAAGTACTTCAGGTGCAAGCTTGGCTTCTACTTCTTTAGCATTTTAAAGAAGAATTTCATGAGAATCATCTTCTTCATCACTATGAGCCTCGATCCCAGCTTCTATTATATTATAATAGGCTCTATCTTGATAAGATTTGCAGATGAACCCCGAACCTTTAGTGATAAACATATCACTTCTTTGGGATGCTTGAGGACTTCTTTGGCTCCACATCTTGTTAAATACTTGAGTCCTATGTTTAGTAGTTCCCATATGAATTCAAAGCTTATGCATCATTCTTCACAATTTTTGTGGATAGTATATTGGTATTCTTGTTTGTATTATCTTATTAGAACTTTTAAGTTGAGCAGGCTGTTCAAAATCTTGAGGTTGAGATGCCTTAGATTTGTAAAATAGAGTTCCTATTCTGCCACTCTCACTCAATGACAACACATAGAATGTTATCAATTTGTCAATATTATGAACCTCCAATGGACTGGTTTCTTTGAAGCACTGCTGAGGGATGAGTATAATTTTGAGTGAGTCATCTGACTCTGCCAAGTGAGCTATCCTCCTTGACGTAGCAATCTAAACTCTATTTCCATAAGTAGATTCAAGATCATAATCTGAATCAGAATCACTTATTTTATACTATACTTTTCTTGAGAGCTTATAAGTTAACTTAGGTTTGACAGGAATGTCTTCTCCTTATTCTGTGTCACTTCCCAAATGAGGAACTGATTTTCCTGACTTAGGTGCAAAATCAAGTGCTTTAGGGAGAGTCAACATTTCCTTCCTTCTCCCACTTTGCTTCTGCTCTTTCACTTTATGAAATTTCTTTTTACTTCCTGAAGTGGATGCTACCGCTTCAAGCGGCTCTATTAGCTTAGGCTCTTTGAGGATGAAATATTTTGCATCTTTATAAATCTTTATTTCATTGATGGAGAATGGTTGTAGGTTACCAGGAATTCTGAATTCTTCTCCATATTTCAGATACTTCATACATTGATGCATAGTTGATGAGACCATGTCATACTCATGCAGCCATGGCCGGCTCAAGAGAGCTCTAAATGATGTATCGACATCGATTACATGGAACTTGGCTTCTGTATATAAATCCCGAGTTGAGTGAGAGAATAAAAGAACCCAGAGTTTTCTACCCCTTTTCATTGAATCCATGAACCATCAATTTATCTCTCCAAAGATGTTGGATATCGAGTGATAATCCTCTTTAGACTCATAAGGTTGATAGAAGAATGCCATCGCTCTCTATAGTAATATAAAGAGGACGATTGTGAGCTATTGTTCCCAATATAAGATCTTCTTCAGAAAATGTGATTACTAGGAGATCTTGAATTTGCAATGCTTCCGTCATGCATTTTTCAGTAAAGTAAGCTTCATAACTCTCTTGATCTTTGAGAGCCTGTATCAAGGTTTCTCGGAGATCTTTTGACATCAAGAGAGCCTCGTACACACTAAGTTATGCAGGGATCTTTATCAGGTGTGATAGAATATTATAATCTATCTTCTCGCTTGATTTAGGCTTTATCCTAGGATTTTTGGGAATAATATCATTATTGACTTCAATTTGTTTGCTTTTGTCTTTATTTGCATTTCCCTACTTTCATGAAGGTGGTAAGACTTTATCACTTCTCAACTAAACTTGAATGACCTTATCTTGCTCAGATTCTTCTGAAGAGGTAGTTTCTTCAAATTCCCTTCTTATTCTAGAAGATTGGCCAAAAGGGCTAAATTCATTTTTTAAGGTCATACGTTTCATACGTGATGATATCGATGAGTCTAATTCTTCTCCATCGAGAAAACATAGATTTTCATCTAAATTTTTATTGTCTTGTTGAGTCATTAAAAAAAATTGAGATATTAGCTCCTTAGGCTCTTCTTGCTTTCCTGATAAAAATTTTGATGGGTTGGTCGAGTCTGTCTGACTCCCCTTGTCATTTTGGAGTAATTGATGAAGAAGAATACCTGACATCACCCAGTTGACTCGGCATGTCTCTACTGGACAAGATTCACCATTATCTTCTTCATCTGATTCTGTAATGTGAAGTTTAGGCATGAAATCTGCAAGCCTAAATGGTTGTCTTGCCGGTTGGTGATACTCCTCTAGATTGTTAATAATCTTTTGACTTGCAGTTCTCTTCTTAATCTTCCTTTTCTTAGCCAACTTCTTTGATTTATGAGGTCTGCATTTAGTAGACTACTTCTCATACTGTGACGAAGTAGCCATATCAGAATGCCACTAAGAAGCCCAAATACTTGGTTTAGGCATCTCTCTTAAGTCCAATATAGGTTCAAATGGTGATTTTCACTTAACACTAAGGACATCTTTTAGCTGCTTCTGCATCTTCACGGTCTTTTTGGAGTCTACTGTTTGCCATTCTTCCGTCTGAATTTATTTCTCCCTTTGTTTGTCTTTGCTGGATGATACGGAAGAGGACGTAATCATCCTCGGTCTTTTGGGTTGACTAGAACACTGTCGGATAGTGTAAATTCACCTTTTCGATACTTCCTTTCTAGCCAATCTTTGAAGACATAACAGTCTTTAATAGGATGACTAATCATCCAATGATAGGGACAGTAATTTGGATTGTTGACTTGATCAACTTCTTCAGGCCTTTTAATTTATGGTAACAGTAGACCGACTTTGACTTCTTGCCGAAATAATTTAGCCACACTATCCCTTCTAAAGGAATATTCTTTGTTTATCTTTTCCTTAAGAGATGTCCGCATTTGCTCATCATCTCTTGTCGCTTATTTTGGACACTCCCCACCACTTGAAAAAGTCTGAGGTTTGTCGTTGCCTCCTAGTACCAATTTTAGCTATGGATTAGAATAGACAGGCTTCTTTCCCTTATCATCATTGTATATTAGATGCTTTCCTTTATTCACATTATATATCACCCGCTTTTCACCATTTGAGCTATAGGAAGCTGCATGAATTTCATTTCTTCTTGAGTCTGAAGGTTTTTTTCTCTTTGCTTTATTTGCATAGACTTCAGAATTATGGAGGTTCAACTTTTCAAATTTAGCCACCCTATTGAGCAAGTCCTGGAATGTTGCAATTGATGTCATGCATAGAAATGGTGCCATTTTTTCATCCATATTGCCCATTAGTAATTGGATCGCATATCTTCTTCCAAATGTTTCTTGTACTTCATACTTAGGCTGCACCAATGACTTATGAATTTTGTCACTGACTCATTTTTCCTCCTTTTCAGCAAGGCAAGGTCAGCGATTATGATTTTGTCGATTGCGAACCTCTTCTCTAGTCTCTAATTGAAAGGTTTTAATTGAATCATTTAACAATTTTACGACTCAGCGGTGTCGCTACTAACGAAATGATGGAAGAGCAGTGCATCGTTCCCTCCTGTGTTACCACAAGTAGCCTTAAATTGGGCTAGATATTTCTTTGGATTACAAAGCCCACTAAAAGTATTAAATGTCGGTACTGAGTAACCTTTCGGGTACGACACTTGGTCATATTCAGCTGGGTAAGGGCCACCCTTACTCACCAACTTTTCACCCTGCTCTGAGGCCATGACTACCTTTATCTTTTCATTGATTATCATTTCTAGCTGAGCATTTGTTATCATTCTAAGTGTGCTAGCCAGATTTTGAATTATCGGCTGGAGAAGTAGTGGGTTAACCTCGTTCCTCGCTTCATGTGTACCATGTACTGTAGGAGCTTGAGATACCATAGTGGCTGGTGGTATAGAAGTTGTATTATTAGCTGCTTGTTTATTAGCAGGCATAACAGGTGCTGCACTTGATGTGATATTCTTCTACAATATCTCCATCATGATATTCATTTGTACCATCATATCATTCATTTTGGTACCAAGCTATGCAATCTCCTAGTCTTTAACCTCCATTTAATGATGCATTTCTCTTTGCTCTCTAGCTAGCGCCATGGCATCAATCAATATAGGCTCTTCTTCGTATTCTATTTCCTGTTGTTGTCTATTCCTTGCTCATTTTTAGGGGGAGAACTTAACTGTCCTTCTCTTTGTGCATTTACGGAGGTAGAGGTTGTTAGGGCTGTACAATGACATTGATTATAAAAGTGTGTACTAGGCTGATTATTTCCTGGTTCAATCATATAGACAACTTTGACACCCATGATCTCTTTCTCATTCTGGTCTTCTTCTTCTTCTTCATCTTCAGCAAAGATTAAAGATTCATTCTCTATTTGCTTCTGTGAAGACTCTTCTTCATAAGCGTCAAATTCAGGTTCAGATTCCCTAAATTTGCGTTCTTGGATGTCTTTGAGTTTATCTATATCTCTGACCATATAGACAACTTTCACTTCCATAGAATCTTCTTCATTATTTTTCTCTTTCACACGAATTTTTGATCGACGTTTCCAATGGATCTCTAGTTTAATGTGTGGAACAACCACTTCTTCTATTAAAGGACCACGGTCAACGTCAACCTTCTATTGTATGGGTGGTGATGGCGATGGGATCCCTGAGGATTCTCCGGTGTCGACCATCATATCTTTCATCAGTTATATCATTTTTTTGGGTATCCACTTATAATGAGTTGATTTTGAGATAGATTTCTGAGTATATGTATCAGATGTCACACATCTTCTATTACTCAAAGTTTAATTATGGGGCCTTGGCCACCATATTTGCTTATCCTTTCACCGGGACCTTTTGACAGTGGATTCTTGGACATGAGGTCTAAGTGTCACGCTCCGATGCTTACCCTGCGAAGCGTACTGGGCTCGCTGGCCAGTTATCAGATGAGATGACAACTTTCTTGGTAAAGCTTCGGTATTTTCCATCACCATAGGCATCTGAAATATTCTTTTCATTAGGCTTTTGTCCTTGGCTACTTTGAGAGCTTTATGTATCCTAGCAGACAATGTTTCAGGCTGTCTCCTCTATGGTGGTGGAGCTTGACATGGTTGGTTCCAGAAGGACTGCTTTATTTTGCTAGTAGAGCTATTCCTCTTTACCCACTTTAGATTATCAAAGTTGTTCTAGGTAGGAATACTCACTTTTGATGACAATATTGCTTGTTCACTAGGTCGTTCAAAAGGGACCCTCTTGAACCCTCAACTCGGTTTCTCCTTCTTCTCTATCTTCTAATTAATTTGCTTCCTCATGAGGAAGCTTCAAGATATGCTGGGTAAAAAGGTTAAGTGGTGCGGTTTGTCTATGAGGAATTAAAAACACAGTTTTCTCACTGACGATTCTTTTCATCACGGGGCTTCAGATTGACCTAGCCTTTTGAAAACTAAAGTTCTCTGTCGGGAGAACTCCTTGATAGCAGTTGGCTGTTGAACTGGTTGGCGCACATGGCTAGTAAGAGCTTTAGTAACTTGAGGCCTTCCAGCATGGCCTCAGATGAATGTACCACAGGTGGGTACTTCAGGAGTTGCAGCTACGATAGCCGAGAAATTCAAGCTACCAAATTGAATTTGGTAGCCCCGACATCTCCTGTGTTGATGATGCCATTGGCTAGGCAGATGTTCGCATCACGACCTAGCTGAATGGTGAAAAGAGTTCTTTGTAGATCCATTTCTGTAAAAGTGAAAGATGAGAATTAGTAATTAACAATTATTATTTCACCCCATACTTTCAAGATGTAGAGGTACTATAAAACAAATAATAGTGTAATAAAGATATATTATACAGAATGATTCATTCTACATAGTGCCTCATACTGAATTTATTACACACTTAAAACATCATTTTTGTTTTGAATTTTCAAAAAACTTTATTGCTACTATAGCACATATATGACTAGCCAAAGATGGAAGAGAATCTTGTCCCCACCAGTGAGAAATCGTGGGCTCAAAATTAATAGACCTCTCGATAATATTTTGATTAATTGAAGAGAGTGATGATTTAAATGTCTGTGTAATTTTCAGAAGGCATATGGAATAGTAGATAAGACACTACTCAGAGATTTCACCCTCATTTTGTGAGGACTTTAGATCTAGTTTTCCTAGGTGCCTATAGATCTAAAGAACTTTATGATTCGTCATCCAATGGCGGTGGAGCGTTAGAATCTCCTTTGGAGGAATGATGGTCACCCAGCTGACGGAAGGATCTCATCAATGACACATGGGTTGTATTAGAGATATCTTTGTAGACTTAGAGTGGTGTTCGTCTAAGGAGACAGTCTTAAGTCTACCCTAGCTAACAAAGGGTCGTTTGTCCTATCAAGTATACCCTATGATTCATAACTCAAAGAGCAGAGCCATTGGGGAGCATACATTCTGATCGTGATAATATAATGGGAGCCAAACCACCCGTCGAGGACTCAGTCATAACGCTTCATCCTGGAGCCTATTGGCCAAAACCTTGAGCATCTGAGCGTCTAACTAGCGTGAGATTGATTGAGAGTGAATATAACATAACACTTGATTTGATATTGGCTCCTTTGTGACCTAGAGTTTTCTTAATTTGCCACACCCGATAAATATTTGTAGAAGGTGGATGGATTGAGTTTGATTTAACTTTTTATTGAAAGAGTTTTATTTAAGTAGCTTTTAGATTGCTACTTAATTTGATTTAAAAAATTGATTAATTTGAATATATTTAAGAGCTTTAGATTCTCTCAACTCTATTTAGCTGCTAATAAAGGATTAGATCTACAGTCAGCTAACAGAATCAGTTTCACAGATATTTCACTCATTTGAAACACTTATTATAGGTTTTTAGGTTTTGTTAACCACAGGTCTAAGACTAACAGAAGCAAGCAGATCCTGATACTTGAATTTAAGCGTAGTGTGGGCCCATGCGGGTTTATTTAAGAATTGTCTTAATTAACGCCTTCGGTTCACTTGTACGATGTTTTGCGAATCTTGTGGCGTGGAAGACATTATAAATTAATTTAATATCTTATTAGAGTTTTTAGATTAATATTTAATTGATTCTAATTTAGCGTGTAACCTTTTCGACATTAAAATTTGAAATCTTTATGTCCGAGCACATCCAGGTATTTATAAATTAGATAATTTCATATAATTAGTTATTTCGTTGATTTTGAGAGTCATAATTTAGAATGAAGTTCCTTAATTTTTGTATTGAAGGGAAGCTCTTTCATTCGTGCAGTATTTAGTTTAGTATCGCCTTACGCTACTTGTACAATTGCGTCGGTGTGAAGGTATTTCGATTTAGATTGTAGTTTAAAATATTACTTGCACATAGTTTACTTGTTGAGTTTTTGTAGTTCTCCCAATTGGATTATGTTCAATCTACATCACTTTTGATAAGCTATGCCGATTTTAGTGTTTATTTTTTAAGCCCTACTTATGCTTATTAGCTAGCGTAGTAATCACTTTCATATTCGTATAAGAGTTATTAAATCTAATTTGGATCCATCCCTAGACTTTAAGTTTATTATAAGTTTATTATGAGTTTAGCAATGCAACCCAAATTCCAATTAAAGCTTATTTAATTTTTGAGAAATTTGAAAGAAAAGAGAACTCAGTTTATCACTTTAATTTAAGCCGTACAGAATTACAATTAAAGTTTGTGAGTTTAATATTAGCCTCTCTCAAATTTTATTTAGATTTTAAATGAATGTTCTATTCTTTCCAAAATTATCTTTAAAGGCTCCCCCTCTTTTTTCTTGTTTGACGCTTTTAGTTTAAAATTAGTTGTAGGTTTTCTTACTTAGTGTTCTTAACTTCTTCTTTTCATTCTCCTTTTTTTTTTAAGTCAAAAGATTTGACAATTTTACAGCCTCCGTCGTCCCATGTAGTCATCGAGTGTTTTGGCTTACTCAGTGCACTGTTGGCTGGAGTGGTGTCTTGCGACACCACAACCGGTTTTTTTATCTCGTCGCGCCCTCTTGAGCACGATGAGGCCTTCAGACCTGAAAGAAGACATATAAAGCAATATATATTCATCCCCCCTTTTTTTTTCTAAGCCTAGAAAATAGACAAAATTTTGGTAGCATTTCATCTAGGGGGAGCAACATTTAACGAGTGTTGGCTTTTCGATAAGTTGAGATGGTATTATTGACACCACACTAGTTTTCATCTCGTCATCTATTGAGCACGAGGTCTTCAAACCCGAGAAACATAAGAATATATATATATATATATATATATATATATATATATATATATATATATATATATATATATATATATATATATATATATATATATCCGATCACACATACGCATTTTTTGACACCGCAATGCTTGGCAAAGGCAGGGGTTAGGTGCAATTGAATATAATACTGAGGTCACGACAAAAAAAGAAGAATTCGCTTGTTGACGATGTTCTTCCCTGGTTTGCGGCAAAATAAAAATGGGAAAGCTAAAGCTTGGGGTACGATGCCGAAAATCGAAAGAAGAATTTGCCTGTTGACAATGTTCTTCCTTGGTTTGCGATGAAGGAAAAGCTGAGGGTGAGCGGAATCGAAAAAAAATTCACCGTGATGTTCTTCCCCTGTTTGCAGCAAAGCGAAAACGGGATGGGATGATTAAAGCGAGGAATGCGACGCTAGAAATTTAAAGAAGAATTCGCCTCTTGAAGATGTTTTTCCCCGGTTTGCGGCGAAGTGAAAAGTGGAAGGGTTCGGTCTGGGAAAAGGTTCGTGAGGTTGGCATGCGCGGGCAGTGAATCTGGTCGAATGGCCGTCATAAAGGGTTAATGGGCCTTCGTTTCTCTTCGCGGTGGAACGAGCGGGCGTATGGGAAAACGAAAATTGGATCTGAGGACGGCTCCAAGCAGGGTCAGTCTGTGCAATAAAGCGAGGCGGATGCAGTGAGTCTGTTGGAAGCGGATCGATGTCGTGTCTGGCGAGGCGGATCATGGCTGGTGATTTCTGAACGGTGCTTACGGACAGTAGGAGGTGGACCTGGTGTAAACTTGCGTGTCGCGCTAGTAAACAGCGTAGCGCGTCAGTGTCGGGGAGGAGAGGAAAAAAAGCGAATGGGAATAATGGAGGAGAAAAGCTAGAAGCTGTCGAATTAAGACTTATTCGACTATACATGTGGAGGTCAACAATAATGTCCTTTGAGATTGAGTCATTGAAATACATAGCGATAGATTTAGAAAACCTTCTATTTGATCTTGGATTATGCATTCCAATTTGTAAGTTTGATCCAAATGTTCCAGACCAAATTCATTGAATATGTTTACAAAGAGGTTTTGTTAGCCACATAATCATTAGTTTTGAAAAGAAATTTTAGGTGCAAAGAAAGATGATTAAATCTTATTTAAGATAAATAATATTAATAAATAGAGTATAGTGTCTCTTAAAATAAATTATATTGTTCATACCATTACTTTTTTAAAAGATCAAGCCAAAGAAAAGATGATGATGGGGGTGTTTAACATGAAGAGATTTTCAAACTAGAACAAAATAAATCGATTTAAACCTCATTTTGGTGGCTCCAACATTGCTCATATTAGTGCAAGTCTAAATTGTGAGGACTCATTGAAACAAAAGTGGCATATAATTTTACTTTAAAAAATAATCTGATTGAACTACAATTGAATATCATAATTGTATAAATGCTTCAATTGATTTTGTGAGATTCTTAATAAGACAACGATAAGTTTTTCGAGAGCATGATGAGTTTGATAAATTCAAAAATTAAAAGTTCTTTTTGAGCTTATGCACTTTTGGGCTAATCATAATGCAATATAAATAGCTTTGTGCGAAGAAATGTTACCAAAAATTTAAAATTAATTGTTTATGATATTTAAAAGGACATTCTATTACCTTCACGGAAAATGGAGTCAAAGCTCCAACCAAAGCTCCAAACATAAATTTATTTTATTAATAATATTTAATTTTTACTAATTTTTAGATTAAGAAATTTAATTCTAAATTAAGATTTAATTTAATTATATTGATATTATAGTTTAAAGCATTCATATTTCATTCTTTTTAAATATAAAACTATTCATATAATAAATTTGTCCACTAAAAAAAAACAGACTAGTTCCATCCTGGCTTGTGTGGGTCCAACTAGTTACTCAGCCCTCGGCTTTTCAATGAAAAAAATTAAAAAACAAAAGCAGTTAGGGACACTAACGTGTCCTTAAAAGGTTTAATTAACTGTCCTTATCTAAAGAAACCAATGAAAACTACAGTTCGGAAGGACTAACTTAAAAACTTCTATGAAGAAAATTAATTTGTAGATAAAGGAAAGAGAAAAGAACAATATGAATTCGTGTGTAACGTTAACAAACATTAACAAAAACACATAATCTTTTCTAATTGTAAAATATGTTTATTTTGTAGATAAATTTTCGCCCTACAAAATCATAAATACCTATAATTACTTCATCAACTGATATTTGCATGCATGTATACGATTATGATCTTCCTCATTTATAAAGGATATAACGCGAAGCTCTGCCTTTAAAAAAAAAAAATTTTGAAATCGCTTTTTCAAACAAATATATGATCTTCCTCAAACTTTGTTTTTTACTTCAAAAAAAAAATCGACTTTTTGTTTTTATTTTTAAATTTAGAAAAGTTGGGCATATCGATTTTAAATTTTCCAAATACTTCTTTAAGCAGTTATGAATAATATTACAGCTTTTCCTATTCCGTAAAGGCAGAAAAAGCTTCTCCAACAAAAATTTATTTGAATATATTGCATTAAAATCATTTCCAATTTTGCTTAAATCAGTTTTAGAATACTCTTAAATTGTACTATTTTTGGGTTGCCATCATAATCTTCAGCCTTACTCAGCCTCAATACCTGAATATTCAAACACATTAACTTCTTTTCCTCAACCATTTATCTAATTATTCACAATTATTTCATCATGAATGCAGGAGAGAATGAGGGAAAGGTTAATTTATGCTATAACTGAAGGACAAGGTTCCTTCCATCTCTCTTAGGCTCTCAGAAGATCTGCTGATTACGAGGGCTTAAATATATGTGAACATTGTAATTATAACACGAGAACAATTTGCGGTGTACATGCGGTTGCGAGGAGAGAACGTGACAGAAAGGTTGGTAGATACTGATGGAGCCTATTCTTAAGCAGCACATGAAAGGAAACATCTCTAGTCGTTGTAGCGATATGGATTAAGCGTTGTTTGTCTTGTGCAGAAAATTGTAAATTCCGGTTAGGATACAAGATGCAAACGATGATTTGCATCCTTCCCAATTTACAATTTTCACGCAAAAAAAAGTTGGTAATCTATGTACTTTATAGCGATAGAATGTTTCTTTCATGATATGTGTATCAATATATTGATTATCGGACATATCTCTATGTCTCGCTTCTTCCTCATTCTCGATGATCAAATATAAATGAGAATGTATTTCTTCAGGCCAACTCAAATTTCTAAATATAATCTAATGCTTAACTTGTATATTCTATAATCAATGCACTTCTATTTTAACATATTCATGTGAATGTATTGTGATATGATTATGTGATAGGATAGTTTTGTGTTATCTATAAAAATATTAGAGTAGAACCAACGTTATTTTTCATAGTTAGTAATGCTTAAAAGAGGTAATGCTTCAATTCTATTTTAACATGTTCATATGATTCATCTAAATATTTGAATTAAAGGTCTTGAATTGTATATACAATGTGTGATTTTGCAAATAAATTTGCTCAAATGTATAAAAAAAAAATGGTCATTTAAAGAATTTAACACTAATTAATTTAAGTATTGTATGAGAGCATTTTGTTTTTAATTTAAAAATTCAAAATGAGTTTAAATACATAAAATAAAATTAATCCCAAATAATCTTAAAAAAATTATTTGATATAGATTATAATGATATGAAAACATCTTTTGAGATTGAATGTACAATTCTACATATAATAAATAATACATATATAGCACACTTTAAAAAAAATTTCTTAAATTCTAAGTAAATTGATTATAAGAGCATCTTAGATAATATTTATATCCTTAATTAATTTAACGCTATTGTTTAAATCTACATTCTTTAAATATATAATTTAGAATTTCACATTGTTGATTGAGAATATTGAAAATAAATAAATATATAAACCTAAGTATTTAATTAAATGTGCATTATAGGTTAGTTTAAAATTTAACTTTTTTTTAAAGTGATCTAATTAAGATTACGGAAATAGGATTTTTTGGTATAAAATAAATATGAGCTAATTATATCTAGAGGCATAATTTAATACTTTCATGGTTATAAATAATGGTTTTTATCGCAAATCTATATGATATGAATATTCTTCTCCCATTTTCTTTGACATTTCATTAAATATAAAAGATTCTTTTATAAGAAAAAAAAACTTATTGAATTAGAAGATTAATAAATGAAATCATCTTCCTCTCATAGATCAAAGTATGCTTCCATTTATTTTCTCTTAGTGATTTAACATGAAATATCATAAATAAATTATATTTTTTCTTCTAATTTCTGAAAAGGATGTGATTTTTTATTTATTTTAAAATCTAGAAAAGTTACATATCGATTTTAATTTTTTTTTCAGATTGTTTCTTCATGCATTTAAATATTACAGCTTTTCCTATTATGTAAATGCTTCTTCAAAAAAAAAAAATCATTTGAATTTATTGCTTTCAATTCAGTTCCAATTTTGCTTAAATCAATTTTATAATATTCTTAAATTATTTACTATTTCTGAATAAAAGAATGGGTAAATTTGTATGTCTTCTTTGGTTTGGGCTAAATTCTATTTTAACATGTTCATATGATTTCTAAATATTTGAATTAAAAATAGCCATAATAAGCTCATTTTTTAGCAATAATCTTAGCATTTATGTGAGAAATTGAGCTAAATCATCTTCCTTCATAGATTCAAATCTATATCTCTTAGAAGCATGAGATTAGATCAAAAGAATTTAGTTAGCTAATTTATTTCTACACCTTTGAGGATGTGATTTATACATAGAAATAGCATGAAATAATTATTTTGGGTTGTCTATGATGAAGATGATATTTGAGATTAATTGGCACCCCACAGTACAAAGACTAAACATTTGAAGACTTATCAATTTCATTATATGATAAAATATCTTGATATTAAAAAATTAGATCAATAAGTATATTAGTAGGTAAATCAAAATGATATGCATCAATCCAAATCTTTCTAATGATTTTGAATGGACCATAAGCTATTGCATGTAATTTCTTTTAAATTTTATTGATTTGTATCTCTCAAGTCTAATATAAATCAACATGTAATCACTTTCTTTGTATTATTCAGTTGAATGATTATGATTTAGTCTTTCAATATAATCATCATTATTTTTTGTTATTCCCTCTCTTACTTTGGCATGAGTGATTTGAAATCCTTAAAAAAATAAAAATGATAATCATATTAATAGGTCTTTTAAGATTATGATAATAAACTATCTCAAAAAAAAAATTTTGTGATGATTTAGATAATATTATTATATACAAATTTAGAGATTGATAAGTGCATGCATATCACAATCTCCTTAATTTTTTCCAATTCAACTTCTAGATAAATTTTTTAGATATTTTATTAACTAGTATCAGTTGGGCCATTATTTTGAAAGTGAATTGTAGATAAAACTTCAATTTATTTTCCATTCATTTATTTTCAAAGTATATTTCATAAGTTATAAACATAAATAACATTCATAATAGAGATAATATTGAAAGTAAGATCATGTAGCATATCTATCTCTTTAAGAAATAGCCTTTTCATATGAGATTCTTATTATTTAGAATAATATAAGAAACGAGCTATCTTGAAAATCAATTACTATGATAATGATATCATACTTTTATAGTAGCTTAGGTAATCACAACATAAAATTCGAGATAATTTCTATTTAATTGAAAGAAACACATTTTATAATTTTATATAGTGGTCATAGCTTATTTATATAGTGGTAATTGTGTTTGATTAACTCATTCCATTTAAGCTCAAAATCACCCAAGTCCAAAAAAATCAAATAAAATAAAAAATTAAAATAAATTCAATCAAACCAAAATAATTAAATCAATGAATAAACAAAAATGAACCCAAAAATAAATCTAGATGAGGTTCAAAGTGGTCAAATAGGTCATTTAACAGAGTTGGGTTGAAACCATGTCAAAGGTTGAGAAATCAATTTAGTTAATTAAGCCATCCCAGCTCAAAACTATCAAATAAATATAACAAATCATAGATCTAAAATAATTAATGAATATAAGCTCAATAGATCAAAGAGAATGAGTTAAATAACCATTTGACTCAATTAAGCTCAACATAGCCCATTTAGATTAAAATAGGTAAGTTTGAACTCAAACCAAATTCTAATTCAAATTTAATGAAACTAAATTCAATCATCACAAATAATCGATTGAATAAAATTAAACCTAATATAAATTCAAAAAGTGGTCATATAGGTTAGAAAACCCAACTTGACCCTTTTAGGTCAAATAGGTCAAAAGCCTAAACCACATCAAACCCAAATATAGCATGGGTCAATTGATCTATAAACTCAATGAATAATTAAGATGATTGCAAGAAATATATAAGCTCAATAGATCAAAGAAAATGATATTACTCAGCCTAAATTAAATCAAACCTAAATAGATAAATCTAAGCACTCAAACCTAAACCTTACTCAAGTGAGCATGAGTTTGATTCATAGCCCACTTTGGGCTTAGTTTAGGTAGCCAACCAATAACCTAAGGTGACATGAAGTGGAGTTAATGTGATGCGGAGCCATAATAAAAAAAAAAGAGGGGAATATGAAAGGCCAAAGCACAGGCACATGAAATTAAAGCTCCAATCCTTCCTCATGCCTCATCCATTCATTCTCTTAAGTCAAATAAGGCAACATGTGCCAATCAAGCCATTAGCCCAAGTTAGAAGGAGAGAGAGAGAAGAAGTGGCCATGAAAGTCAAAGATCTCCAAAAGATGAGATCTCACTTCTCCACCTTGCACATGGCCATTATGAGCTCCCATTCCTCTTTTTAAGACTTTTGGGGGAGGTGTGAGCTATCTAACCATCAAATGTGGCAAAGCTGTTTGGCTTGCCAGCTCCAACTCCATAATTAATGAAGCTCTCGGTCAACCACCAAAACTAGGGAAATCGAGCTCCTAATGGGTTGTTGACACTTCCAACACGCTCTAGGGATAGAGAGGAGTGAGATTGAGTGTTCACCCAAGTGTCTCAACACTCACAGGCCAAAGATCAACCAAACCCGATAGTAAGCAACAACCAAGTGGTGATTCTGATGATTATCGAGGAGGCAATCCAATTATTCTCCACTGTAGGTTCAAAAAGCTTCCCCATGCATCAATGTTGCCCAAAATTAGCTTCGGCAAGGCAACCCGAAACCCAAAACCCTCTCTTTTAAATGTTCATGCTTTATAAAGTGAAATTAAATTTCATTGTGATGCATATATATAGTTCCTAGCATGAATATTAATCAATTTGTAATTAAAATCATGCAAAATTATAGCTTGAATCATTGGATTTAACTTTCTAGAGGAGGACGACCCTTGATTCTCACTAGCAAGAATTGGGAAGCAATCAGAGCCATCTGTTCCTTCTATTTGAAATGGACAGTCATGCTTGTGCCGGATGAAATTGGCTTTAAAACCCTCCAAAATCGCAAATCAAATCAGGATCATCCGATCTTCGATGGGATGGCCCTATTCAATCTTGTATTTTCTCTATCACTTGACATGGGGTCCAAGTGGATCTCACGTGGACCAACCTATGGTTGAAACAAGGAAAGGACCGCTCAGTCAGCATTGATTGGCTATGTAAAAAATTCAAAATTTTTGAATTTAAAAATGCTAAAAAATGCATAAAACTTCAAAATTTTTTAAAAATAAAATACTCAATCAAAAAAGTGAAAATAAAGGCTCGTTGAATTCATCTTTTCAAGAAGAATCCAACATAACAGGCATTTTCAGTGTATACTAAGAAGAAACAAATCTGACAGAAGGACAAGCTTGCTTACGATTGTTCCATGCCGTATTGTTCCATATCAACTTGTAGAGAAGCGATTAGAACACGAATAGTAAGATTGGGTTATAGGGGAGAGACAAAAAATATAAAGCGCAGAAACCAATGAATCATTACAAAAATAAGAATTTTAAATGAAATTACCACAGGAAACAAAACCGAAGACTTGGCATAGGAAGCCGTCCTCTGTCAGATTTGTTTCTTCTTAGTATACACTGAAAATGCCTGTTATGTTGATTTATTAAAAGTTATTAGATTTTAAAGTTGAAATACCCAATTTAATGAAATAATTAATTACAATTCAAGAAAATTAAGAAAGATCATCAAAAGCTCAAACCATTATAAATAACTCCAATGAAAATTAGGTGATTAAGTGAATTAATTAATTCACTTAAATAGGTTAAAGTTTGAAAAATCATAATAAGTCAAATAAAAATCAAAGAAATCCGTAAATCTCTAGATTTTCTTCTAGAGCAAAATCTAAGAAAATTCAAATATTAATTCTCAATATTTTAGATTTAATTTGAGTTTTATTAGAAATATTAAAACCTTAATTACACCTAAAATACATATTTGATTGGGATGAAATCTTGAGAAAGTGAAATTGGTAATGAAATCCACTTCTCATAAAAGGTTCAAAGTAAAATGACTTCTGAATTAATAGATATAAAATTTTGAAATCGTAGAATAATTTAAATTAAATAATAATTAAAAAATTATGAAAATTATAAAAATTTATAAAACCAATTTACAATCGATCATGGCCATTGGATCAATTCCCGAAAAAAGTAGAAACAAGTTGGTTTCTTTTATAGGCATGGTCCTCATAAAATTTGTATCCTTTCTGAGAGACAATTGAATCAAAAAATTTCTCTGTTTTGATCAATAAACTTCTCTTTTATTATCGTCCTAAACAATCCCTCAAGATAGATTGTGCATCCACACATAAAGATATGAGTTTGAATTGAACAGAACCAGAAAGATGGCATCAATCTTCCCAGGACAGCAGGAAGATATAAATCACTAATTATTATTTATCATTTCGGAAGTGCATTATGTTTAAAGCATATAAACTGAAGATGAAATAAACAGTAAATTCAATGCTGGCTAAATTACATAAAATATCCAACAAGAATAAAAAAATCTTTAAATTCTTGATAGCAATGATCATCTTATAAATTAAGCTATAGCATTATCAGGGATAGTTAAATAATCACAAAATAGGAAAGGACAACAAAATTATTTGTGTAACAGAGAAGGTGACATAAAATAGGAAATTCAATCTTTAAAAAACTCTAACTATTGATTTTTTTCTAGAATCATAAATACCTATAATTACTTTATCAGATATTTAAATATGTAGATTATGATCTTCCTTTTATAAAATATTAAAATTTTAAAAAAAATTTTTGTCGCTTTTGAAACAAATTTATGATCTTCCTGAAACTTTTTTTTTTATTTCAAAAAAAATTAAAAAAAAATCGACTTTCTGTTTTTATTTTTAAATTTAGAAAAGTTGGGCATATCGATTTTAAATTTTCCAAATATTTCTTTAAGCATTTATGAATTATATTACAGCTTTTTCTATTCCGCAAAAACAAAAAATTATTTGAATATATTGCTTTAAAATCATTTCCAATTCTTCTTAAATCAGTTTTCGAATACTCTTAAATTATGTACTATTTTTGGACAGGAATGCTTAATTCGTACGCTTTGTTTGGCTAGGCTTCAATTCTATTTTAACATGTTCATCTGTGAAGTGATTGTATTGTGATATGATTAGTTTGATAGGATAGTTTTGTGTTATTGTAATTTTTCTATAGTTAGTAATGCTTAAAAGAGGATAATGCTATAAATATGATTGTGTTAAAAGTTTTACTTATAAGTGCTTGCTTAAAAATATTTAAAATTGTCTAATTCCTCTTATGTTATAACCAACGGAATAAGTAATTTTACTCTTGAAAGTGTCAAATATTTTATGAGGTAAAAGTTTTAAATGTGTTTGAAATATAAATGCTGTACTAACCTCTATTTTGTAGAGATAAGGCTGTACTTGTGTCTTAAAGTCTATTTTAACATGTTCATATGATTTATCTAATTATTTGTATTAAAACTTAAAAGGTCTTGAATTGTATATGCAACGTGTGACATGATGTCGATTGTATAAATTGATTAATTAAGTTTTAAATCTGATTAAATAGCCAAATTTGTAAAAATCATAACTAAATATAAAAAAAATCTAATATAATGCAAATAAATACTCTCTGAAAATATAAAATAGAGAAGAATTCAAGAAAAAAAATAAATGCCTCAACTTTTATTAGGGTACATCGACTAATTAGGATTTGAGTATTTTTAAATTAATAAAATTAAATCCTAATTACTTGGCTAATTGACTTAAAAATTTATGTGAATGTCCCAAGATGACCTCTGTCTCCTTAAATTATTTCAAATCAATTGATTGATTTTAGGAAATTTAAATTTTTAAAGGGTAATTTTATGCATTTAATAAATTTAAATAATTAAAAAATATTATGGGAGTTTAGAAGAATAATAAAATGTTAATGTTGACCAATGAAATTAATTAGCCACTGGTTTAAATTATTTTAAAAAAAATCATCATTAAATTTTAATTATTAATTAAATTTCTAATTATCCTAGAACTTGAAAATTCATAACTAATTGCCTAGTTCTAAAATTATGATGGTATGCTTAATTGTAAATTTTAATGAAGTCAAAATCCCCAAATGGTTTGGGGTACTTTGAGTGTAATTAATGAGTTTGAGGTTTCCCCATTTCTTCAATTAGTCCAAAAATATAAGCCAATTTGTATTAGAATTTCTAGAGCAAGTTTATTTCATGTTTCTTTATGCTTGATAATTTTCTCATGAGTTTTGGGCTTATATTTAAAGTCAAATTGAATTTTTGGGCTCTTTAGGACAAATTAAGTAAAATAATTAATTAACTCTAATTAAGTTATAAAAATCACTTAAGTAACTTCTAAATCACCTAGTGAACAAAAATGGGTTAAGGGATAATTTTAGTTTCTTTGTCTCTTCATTAGACTTAATCAACTGAAACCTTAAAAATCAACAACTAAGGAATTTGATTAAACATAAGTGTAATTATTCTCCTATGAATTGCCTTAGGATTTGATTGCTTTGAGTATGTTATTTGGTAATGTCTAACTACTTTGCTTCAATCATTTTGTAAATATATACTTCATGTGTTACGTGCATTTTATATTTCAAGACAAAAAAAAAGAGAATAGAAGAGTACATTAATTATGTGATTTGATGAATATTATGGCTATTATCACTAATAAATCTCAAGCTATTTTTTCACATAAATTTAAATTAATCAAGTTAATTAAAATATAAATATGCATGTATCTATGATCTACATGTCTTGAAAGGTATATAGTCTAGACATCTCAAGAGCACAAGGCTACTAGTTCGAAGGAGGTCAACATGGTTTAATGACATCTTAATATTGTAGTGAAATAAATAATAAGGTTAAGTTATTTTAAATTCTTAAGCATTTTAAAATTATAATCGATTCACTCTTATATATATATATATATACACCTATGTATATGGATTAACAAGTATATAGTCTAGATATTCTAAGAGCATGGGAATTTCATTAGTCTCATGATTAACATCTCTAGTCTAATCGTGTTTGTATAAACCTAATATGTTGGTGTATACATATTATGCTTTTATTTGCTTTTCTATAAAGATCATGCATTCATATATATATATATATATATATATATATATCTTGAAATTTAACTAAATTCAATAAATGAAGTATGCCAATCATTCATCAATGTGTGAAGATTTAAAAAGAAGATATATTTATTAAACCTAATTGAGCATTGAGAATGATGAAATAAAGTCAAGAAGATATTATAAAGATGTTTATTCCCATCAATTCTAAGATGACTCTATTATTATAGTGACATTTAAGCTTGGTCCAATGATCTAATAAAATATAATGCTTCATTAAGATTATTAAAATTGTAAAATACACATACTAACCAAGTTGAATAGCATGTATGTGTTCAAGCTTGAGCTTATATAGTTCAAGCTTTTTAGAATGGTGCTCAAGTTTGAGCTTATTTACCATTATCAAGCTTGATTATTGTTTTCTTGGTTCAATTTGGATTATCAAAACATTGAGCATCTTATTTAATGAAATAAATGAGCTTTTTAAAAAATCGAGCTTGTTTATAGCTTGTTGAAAAATATACATGAGCTATATCAATTAAATCTTATTAAACTAAAAAATATGATTTAAATAATATTATTCATAAACAAAATGTCGAGCCATAATTAAGCCATAATCGAGCTCCTTTTGTTTAAATTTAAACAATAATGTTCATGAACATATAATAATGACAAAATTCAAGCTTGTTCATTTAGCATTTATTTACAAAGTGTTCAAGCATATTATTAGTTAATCAAATAATCATGAACAAAGCTAATGCTTGGTTCATTTACAATCCACCCTTAATATTAAGGCATGAGATGGTATGCCTCTTCATACTCTTAAGAATATCAACTCAAATGAAATATTAAATCAAATTAAGAATTTAAAATTATTTTAAGCTATTAACTACTTAAATAGTAACCACCCTTTAGTAATAATTAAACACATATTTTGAAGACAACAAAAACATTAAAGCCTAATTTTTGTCATACCACATAAGCCTAGCACACACTTTTAAATTTTAAGTCACTGACATTAAAATTAAAGTTAGGATGGTGTCTTCTATGGTTTGATGTTTTATTTTTTGATCATTATTTTGATTTAGGGTGTATGTTCTAGATGATAGGATGATATTAGACTAATGATGTGTCAAGATTAAAATGTTATAATAAAATTATAGATTGTTTTCAATCTTATGACTCGGTAATCCATTAGGATATGTGAGATTGTTGACTCAAGGAAAGGAAGCTATACCAATGTATGAGATATATAAATTATTTGGTGTGCATGTATGTTCATTTAACTATATTTTGTTGGTTCTAGTTAGATTTTATTTTTATAAAACTATAAATTTTGCAATAAAAGGAATAAAACTATGCGATTATGATGGTGGTAAGAAGACCTTGACTTAGACCTTGTGATGCTTGGGTACCTAATTCATGAAGATAAAGGTGAAGATTAGACCCCATAATTTCTTTTTAATTGTAATTGTAATCTAGGTTGTATAAGGGTAAAGTTTGACTACCATCTTTTTTTCTTTTTATGATGTGTATACATTACTTGCCACCATCTTTTTTTTTTCTTTTTATGGGGTGTAGACTTGGTCTCAAATATTCTTTAATCGATGATGAGTGTTTGGTTTGTTTATATTCATTGCATAATAGAAATGACATATTTTTCATAGGTTTTTTCAAAGTGTGTATGCTTTCTATATTGCATGGATATGATAGGCACTTTTTGAACTTAGATTTTTTACTCACACTATTTAACTTAAATTAGAATTAACTAACTTACAATATTATTTTAAAGCCTAGAAATTTATTCAAGATAAATGATTTAGTAGCAAATAAGTCTGTGATCAATGTTGTAACACCATGCATATAATTTATTTCACTCATGCAAATAGATCTTTCATGACAAGGACATGGCTTGACCTATGAGAGCAATACCCATATGGAGAATACCCATTTCTCTTATTTAGACCATTACTCATCATACATGTAGGCATAAATGTCCAAGCTTGAGTCTAAAATAAAGAGTGAAAATTGAAAAATTTGTAATTTCATTGCAACAATCTAAGGTATAATTTTCAAAATTTAATCTCTCAGTGAGATTGGCTTTAGATTATTTTAATAAATAATAGTCTAGCCATCTTATCTACATAAAATTGACCAATATGATTTTAAATCGTAGGTTTTTCAACCACGCCACTCCAAATGGTTAAAAATCTAGGTGAGTCGAGATAGTTCCCATCTCTAGGTAAGGATGTGCCAAAATATCCCAT
This sequence comes from Cymbidium sinense, assembly GCA_021442155.1. NCBI lineage: Eukaryota > Viridiplantae > Streptophyta > Magnoliopsida > Asparagales > Orchidaceae > Cymbidium > Cymbidium sinense. The sequence continues at coordinate 74,075,024 of CM038226.1, forward strand.
CTTTGTTGAGTAAACTTAGGTTGAGTTCTTAGCTTATGCAAGAATATTATTAGACATGTTTATACCTATTTTCTTTATTACTATGTGTAAGTCCTCACTTCTTAATATTTTAACAATCTTTGTTGTGAGAATATCGAATAAAAATATTAACTCAAACTAATAAAATATCTTAAAATAAAAATGAAGCCCAAGTTTAAGATTGACATTTTGGATTCCAAAAAGAATTGTTCTACTTGAACATTACCACTTTATCGTCCAAATTTATCTCAACTTTTTCAAACACAATGTTTGAAATCTTTAAAATCGTAACTACTTTAATCAAGAGTATTCTTAGAAGATCTCTTTCTCTTAAGATGTAATTAACTATGAAACCTTTCCCTTATAAGGAATTAAAAAACTTGGCTTCAAATAAACCTTGTTTTACTTCGTCCATATAAAGTAGAGAAAGAATTTCTAATATATGTTGACTCATCTACCTTAGGAGTCTTTATTAGGTGATTAGGTCTATCACAGAATGATTTTTCTATCTTTTGAGAGAGTGTTTCTTTCTTTGGAGTCACACACGATCATTCTAATAAAATCTCTAAGATCTACATGATGTCCTTATGACTTCAAATATAATCACCATAGAGACCTACATAATTAGTTATGAATTTTGAAGTTGTAGGCCAATTAATGATTAATTAATGAGTAATTAACTTAATATATGTGAATTTTGTAGTACGAAAGGTCATAATTATTATTTTTGCTTCATATTAAGTAAGAGTGTTTGAACACTAAAATACCATTTCAATACTTTTCATAATTTTTAATTTAAATAATTGGGTTAATCACACCATTAAGAATTGAAAATATTCTTAATCCATCCAAATGACTTGAAATAATAATGGAAGTAAAGAACATATTGGGAAATGTCACCTCAAAGTTTCAGGTCATTTATAAGTGAATTATGTTTAATTTCAAAAATATAAACTTAATTAAACCCTAATTACTCTGCTCTTGTTAAAATTATTTTCCTTAATTCTCCTCTTTGATTAGATTATTTATTTATATTTTTAGATTTTTTGTAAATTAGTATGGATTTTTAATAATTTTCTTAATTAAACTCATTTTAAATCTAATTAAGTTAGTGTCAAGTTTGTCGTGTTTCACATGTGGAAGTACATGATTAGTTATTACAACTATCTCAAGAATAAGATGATTGAAATTTCTATATCTTTTGATCAAATTTTGAACAACTTTGATTAATCCCATGATTATAAAGGAGTAAATCTCATAAATCTATGAGATTTATCATGGTTCATTCTAAATCGCATTATTAACACTTTTGGGTGAGGATTCAATCTTCCATCATATACCTAATCGTCTGACAGGATCTTCTTAATTGTAGACATTGTAACTAGAGAACACTTAATCTAAACCTTTGAGACTTAACTTGCCATAAGTTTAAAATGTCTTAGGATCTAAAAATACCTATCCTATGGCTAACCCATGACTTATGCTTATCCAATCATGCAAAATCAAACCTCAAATTAATCCAACCAAAACCCAATTAAACTCCATTTCATATCCAAATTCCAAGTCAAATGATTGAAAGCCATAACCTAAATCATTTTAATGCCTTAAGCCAATTCTATGGACTAAACCAAAATTCCTTCAATCAAACCTAATTCAATTGATTTTTATAAAAGCACTCAAACCATTCAGTTCCAAACTCTAGCTACAATCAAATCAATTGACCAAAATCAATTCAATTAACTTAGCCCATTTGAACCCAAAATGTCCAAATGAGCCAAAATCTAATTAACCCATATCAATTGTAATCAAAGTCATCAATCAATCCCTAATCAATTATCAAACTCAATTTAACCTAATTCAACAGAAAACCAACTAAATTGACCCATTCGGTTCACTTGACCCAAAGTGAACTAAAAGAACCATTTGAACCAAACTCAAATCCAACCAAAATTGGATTGAACCAAGCCATCCAAAACCTACTATATTATATGTTGACCATCCTTGATTGATCATTCAATTGGGTTAAACCAAGCTAACATGGTATTAACCCAGTTGATTAGCTTACATGAACCAAAATGAACCAAATCCCATTCCAATTCAAATCAATTGAAACTAATGATTCTGACCAACCCAAAATTGATCATTGAATATGACTTGACAATCAATTGAGCCAAACTTAATCCAATTGGCCCTTTGACCTAAGTTTACCCAATTTGATCCAGAAGGGAAAATTGGGCTAAATCAAATTCTAATCCAAATGGCTTACAACTAATGACTCAAATACATCAAAAATTGATTATTGAACATGATCAAACCCTTGGTTGAACCTTATTTTACTAAGCAACCTAATTGACCCATTTAACCCAAATTGACCTAAAGGGTCAAATTAGTCTAAATGATTCTTAAATCCAAATTGATTGAAATCAAAACCTACAATCATCTACAAATGATCAATTGAACCTATACCAACACTTAACGTAAGCCAATTTGGCCAATTTGACCAAATTGGTTAACTTAGACTCATATGAACCCATATGAGTCAAATTCAATCAATCAAATCAAACCAATTGAACTCAAACATCCCAAATGATCATTTGAACTTGTCTCAACCCATGGTTTGACCCGATTTGACCAATTGGTCAATTTAACCAACCTAGCCCAATTTGACCTATATGGGTCAAATTGAGCTAAACTCAACTAAATCAAGTCCAAACTCATTCAAACTTGGCATGACCCATCATTGGGTCACCGTGTGTCAGCCCAAATCAAACCTAACCCATATTGATCAATTACCCATTATGTAAAGCCCTTCAAATAAGATAAAATTTATTTGTGGGTGGTCAAACCTCCTCCTTTGTATTGTGACCACCCAAGCTTAGTTTGGACCATGATCTAAACCCAAGGTTTTGGGTTAGCCATATGTCAAGGTGAGCTAAACCTCCTCCCATTGGCCAAAAAGGCAAGACCTCAAATTTGGTAGCCATAGCCATCACCCACTCAAATTGAGCCACCTTAGCTTCCATTTGACATTTGTCTAGATCATTTTCTTAAGGTAGAAAAATAAGTTTAAGAGGAGAGTAAACTCCTCCCATTCCACTCTCTCATCAAGGGTTCCTTGAGCTTGAGAGAGCCTAAACAAACTCCCCAATTTCCCGAGCTCAAGCCTCCCATCAAGGATGAAACCAAATTGACACTTACCTTGTCCAACTCCTCCTAAACCCAACTATTCTCAAATCTTCACATGTTCATAAGCTCACAAAGAAATGAATCACGATCAATCATTGACCCATCTAAGACCAACTCAGGTGATGATTATGATGATGATTGTTCCATTGATCCACCGAGGAGGAGCCAAGGTACTAGTTTCTTAGTAGGGCTTCATCTCTTTAAGACGAAGCTACTACGATCGATAGACCACTGGCCTTGAGCTCCAGCGAGGTAAATTCTGGCAAGCAGTAGAAATTCATTAATGTGTTGGTATTTTGTGAAGCAAATTGTGTTTTCTTACAAATCCCACCTTTAGATCCTTCTAGATCCCCATCTCGAAGCGTTTGGAGTCAATCTTGAGAACTCAAGAGCTCCGATGAGCTCAGAACGAGCAGAAGAGGGCATAAAGGTGTCCGTCTTTTGCCATTTAGGGGATGACGAATCATCCACCATCCGTTCCATGTAATTGGACGGATTTGAACTGTGATTATCTCAATTTAATCATCTTGAACCACAAGATTAATCCCTCATAATCTTCGGATGGTGGGAACAAAATTATCTAAAGCATCCATGTTAGACCATTTAAGTGGCCAATCTTGTGGCACCGCGTGGAAAGTGCTGCCACGTAAGTTACCCATGTGGCACTGACGAGATTAATGATTAATTAAGGCTTAAAATATGTTTAATCACTCTAAAACTTTATAAAATCATAACTAATTCTAGAAAACATCAAAAATATAAATAAATACATTTTGGAAAGGTTAAACATAGGAGAATTTAATAAAAAAATAATTTCATTTGATTTTGAATAGTGATTAAAGCTTAATTAGGGTTTGAATATTTCCTTAATTTGCCTAATTAAGCCCTAATTACTTTGGCAATTAATCCCAAACTTGGTTGTTGATTTAATGGGATGACCTCTACCTCCCATGATTTTATTAGTATTTATTGGCTATTTAATTAGGGGAATTGAAAATTCAAATTTAATTACCCTCTTAATTAATCTAAAGATTATTTAAAGCTCTAAATAGTTAAAATTAATTAATTTAACTTCATTAATATCTGATTAACAAGGAGATGATGAGAGGAAGTGATTAGTACATTTTTCCTAATTACTTTTCCAAATTCATTTCATTAAAGAGAATTAATTAGTGCCAGATTTAATTAAGAGATTAATTAATCAACTAAAAAATGAAATCAAATCAAATTAAATTGGTAATCACATCAGATAATCTAATTTAAAATTTAGTGTTCCTCTTTATGTGTTCAATAATATAAAGACCCAAAAAAATTATGATTACATAAATTGTGAGAAAATCATAAAATACTTAATTAGATTCTTTAATTTAATTAATCTCTAATCATGAGCCAATTGTATTAGGTCATTTAGAATATTGTAATTTTACTTTTCTTTAACATTTTATGGCTTGATTAAATGGTTAATTGAATTAAATAGGCATGAGAAAGGGTAATTAAATAGATTGCTTAATGATTCAACCTACTTAAATTATTAAAACTACTTAATTATCTTTCCTTAAACAAATTAAAATTTCCAACATGGGAATGGGATGAAAAATAACAAATGATCTATCCTTTTAAGTTTAATCAAAATCCAAAATCAAATGAATAAGAAGCTTTGGTTTTCTTTAATTTATTTTATTTGATGTGATTGTCCTTAGGAATTAGTGTAGTTGAATGAATTATATAGAGTGTTTGGCTATTCCTTTTTATTCACCTTAAATGTTGTATGTCATGTGATATCATGCATTCATTTTTTCAAAATCAAATGAAATTTACTTATATAAAATTACATGTATTGGCTTAATCTTATTATATGTGTGGCTATTACCACTAATAAATCTAAGAATTATTTTCTTCAATAGTTATAAATTAATAATAACATTGAGTGAATTATGAATACATATAGGATTGTATGTGCTTGAATGTGAAGGTAGTGCTTTATTTCCTATATTCATGTATGGATTTACATATTTTAAATGATAATAAATATATAGTTTGGACATTCCAGGAATATGAGACTTTAAGTAGCCCTAATGACGTCATTTAATTATCTCACTTCCCTGGTTTAAATAATGACACATACTTGCTTACATCTTTTATACATATGTATGTGATTAGAAAATAAAAATCCCATTTTCTACTAAAAATATGCGCATTCATAATTATTTAAGTATGCCAAAATGTATTGCACGTGTAGGTATACTAAGTGTTAAGTCATATGCATGTTATGAGTGATGAAAAGGAACGGTTCAACCTATTTTATTTGATGGTAATTAAGTCACTTTAATCTTAAGATGCCTTTCATGTTGAATATGTTTCTTTAAGGTTAAACTAAACTTAAGATTAATAAAACATTTAATAAGTCATTTTAGGAAACAACTTAAGGTCAAGATGAAAGAGGTTAAGCTTCTTTCTTCTTATTACAACACTTAGATGCTAAGTGTAAATCAAATGAAACAAAACCAAATACAGATTAAAATTTGCAAACCTCTAAATAACTTAAAATGAAACCATCAATCATGTCAACTTAAATAATTTCAAAACTTAGAAAATCATAATTCAAAGACCTAGTTAAGACATTCCACATAAGTAAAGCACTCACATTAGAATGCAAAGTCTTCAGCTTTAGGTTCGGTGTATGTGATGATGTATTTATGATGTAATATTTTTGGCTAGATGTTAGGAATGTCATTTGGATCTTATATGTTGATAGCCTAATAATATTTTCTACAAGGATTTGTGCTTAAAATCACAAATAATATAAATGCTTTGCTTGGAGGTTGCTATGCATCCATTAAGTGGACATAGTTACACATGTGTGGGGTGCTAAGTCCAAATTATGAAATATAACTGCTTGGATTTATTTGTATGCTTAGATAACATCTATTTTCCAGGTATAGTTAGATTTACTTTTCTCATAAAAATATAATTTTTTAATAAAAATTTGGATTGGTGCTATGTGGATTAGGATGAGTAGTGACTAGAAGGCTTAGTCTTGGGGTGCCCTGTGATGCCTTGGAGCAAATCAAGTTAAAAGAAGGAATAAAGAAGAATGTAGAATGAAGAAATAAAGAATGAAGACCCCCATAACATGTATTCTATGCCAATTGTAATTATTATTTTATAATTTCAGGTTGTATAGAACTTTTTCAACCTTTTCTCTTTTCCGGGGTGTAAATTGGTACCCAACCACATCGACCTCTTATTCTTTCACGATAGTCTATAAAAATGATTATTGTTATGTTTAACTTGAGCATTAGAATAACACGATTTTTGTAGTTTCTTAATGATTGATGTTTGAATGTGTGGTGTAGATGCGGTAGGCTCTTAGAACAAAATTAATTTTTCTACCCAATTAATAACTCATAACTAAATTTTAAACAACTTTCAACGTAATTTTAAAACTTAGATTATAATCATGTTAATTATAAGATTTAATAACCTCTTATCTATATATTGTATGTCTAACATCATGCATGTCATATTATACCATTCTTGCAAAAATGAGAGCCTCCATTTCAGCACTTTAGTGCCCACTCAACTTATGAAAGAAACCCTGTATGATGGAGCTTCACCCTCTTTCTCTTTTGATTTGGTTAATAATCAAATTTCATCATGCATTTAGGCATAAAGTATTCTAAAACCTTTGTCCAAAATATTGTGTCAAAATTACATAAAAAAATTATAAAATGTTGCATTTTTAGACTAAGTCATATGCTCATGCCAATCATGATCTAGTCTCTTAGAGACTAAGTTTATGACTCTAATCTCTTTCCAAATTAAATAACAAGCATAACTATCTTACAATTTTATAAGATCGGATTATATATTTTTGAATTGTAGGAGGTGTTAGCTAGCGGCCACTTTAGGTAGTTGTAAGTATAGAAGAGTCAGATAGGTTTATCCTCTCTTGTGGAGTTAAACCCTTATGTCCCCTTTCCACTTAAATTTAGGTCACACTTTTAAGTTATGTTAAAGTTTTCTAGATTTAGGATCTAAGGTTGCTAGTTTTCTTCCAGTTATGATCATAAATTCTCACATCTTATGCATTTTCATAATCTTGTGTTGGTGGATTATAAGTCTTAGCGATCTAATAAAATTTCAACTTAAATCAAAATAAATCCTCTAACTTTCAAACTTATAAAACCTCACCATAGGATAGGTTGGAATGCTCACTAGGTTTCCTAGTATCCTGAGCATTTCTTACTCATCTTCACTTGGATTCTAAAATAAGTCTCTCCAATTAAACACTCACATTTTATTTTTCCAAAATAGCTAAGTTATTGTTAGTCTTAACATTAAAATCTTTGGAGATAATAATTGACTACTTTAATTGAGCATTTTCTTAAATCTCATTTCTTAGGATGTAATTAACTATGGAGGCTTGCCTCCATAGGAAACTAAAGAACTCAGCTTAAAATAAATCTTGTTATACTTTTTCATGTACTATAGGGGAAGAATCTCTGGTACATACAAAGACCCATCTGTATTAGGAGTCCTTGTTTGGTGATTAGGTCCATTGTAGGTGATATTTCTATATTTTGAGATAGTACATCATACCTTATATATCGATCACTTCAATAAGTAACTCTAATATCTCTGTTTGTTCATCCACAACATCCAAAATAAAACACCGCAGATTATTTTGGCAATTCCGTTAGGGATAGTTCCTCTCTCCATCTTTAGTAGATAATTATTGTCTTCAAGCATCGATAGTGGACATATATTTTATATAAGCCCAAGACTATATTTCTTTCTGTTGGCACTTTTCTTATTTCATACATAAGCAAAGGGACATTACTTTAATATCTAAAAAAAAAATAATATTTCATATATCAATTCAATAATCAAAATAAAATTTCAATTGGTATATGAATAAATAAATTTGACCAAAGAAAAATTCTTTAAAATCAAATTATGAATTTGGCCTTTAATTTATGTAACCAAATTTGTTGAATGATGCAATTAAAAACAGTAATAATTTATACATCAGCAGTGTCCAAATCTCTTTTAGTGCACAAAATTAATATCTTCCTCCTTGATTCTCACCATGTCTGAAAAATTTTTTTGAGTGTGGATTTGGCCTTTATGACCATACTAGAATTCTCTTGTGATCAAAATTTGTTTTCACTTTGAGCACTTCAAAGTCACCTGTGAGGGACCATACCTTACCACTCTCAGTAGAGAGGAGGTGGTAGGGATGTACCACTCCTATAGTTTGACGTGCAGTCTGACTCTGAGTACCCCTCTTTGAAGATGAAGGTAGTAGAGGTTTCCATGTTCACTAGTTTAGATGCCCTCTGCTTTTTACATGTACCATATGGTTGACCCTACTTTAAAGAGGAAGGCTATTTTATCTTCTGAGATAGTCTCCCCTACATTCAAAGTTGGTTCTGGTTCTATATTAGAACCAACACTAATAAGAACTATAAAGACACATTTAGTGAAAGGGTAGATAAAACCTCCTATGTTTGGAGGTTTATGAGACCTCTCCACTCTTGGGTTGTAGTAGATTTCACTCCCTTTCAACTTTAGATGGAGGAGGACTACTAGAGGATACATATATTAGAGTATGAATCCAAAGAGATGAAGGCCTATATTGGTCTACAATATGTGCTTCTTAGAGTTAGCAGACAAGAGTTTGGCTTTCATAGGCATCCTAAGTGTTAGGGATTAGATTAACTGAGAGAGGGACATTAAGGCCAATGTGATTACCAAAAAGAGAGAGGAGGAGGTTAAATGAGTACCAATGGCCATTTGTTAATCTTTGAGATAGGCTAACAAAACATTCGACCTCAATCCTTGTAACACCACTCATTTGAGATCTCTAATTGGTGTCACCCACATTACACCATTCCACTCACCATCCACATTTACTAGTTAAGGTTACACCATCTATAGTTCCTAGTTCCATGCTATCAAGAGAGAGAGCCTCTTCTTTGGTGATCACACCCAAGAATCTCACTCAATCACTCCACCATAGGCTAGCTTATCGACTTCCATCTCTGGTGAAGAAGGAGTGGCAACCTAAAGTGTCACTCCACCATAGCATTAGAAAAGGGATCGTGGTAGCTTGATGTTGAGTGTTAGGGAGAGTACTCCCCTAATACAAATTTTTCAATGCATAACTTGCAACCCTGTAGTCAATCATCCCTTATGTTCCTATAACCATTCTTTGGATGAATTCTAGATGACTATATTATTGCGGTCATAGTTGGGGATGATCATTGACAAGGAGGTAGACTAGAGTAAATGAGGATGATGTGTTTGATGACTAAGTCCACATGGTTGATTCAGATCCCAACGTAGGGAGTAGCCTAGCCAAGAAGGCATTAAGTTGGGAGGGTAACATCAGACTCAACTCAATGCCTTCCAACAAATCAAACAAAAAATAGATTCGGTAGAGAAGGGTAGAGGAGTTGATGGCAATAGTTCTAGCCTTATAGAACCAAGCCTAGTTTCACCTTCCCTATGATCATCCTAAGCTAGGTCATACCCTAGATCATCCTAAGTGCACTCCCATGGATGATGACACACCAATGTTTTATAGGAAGGTCACCGATGGCACCTCCGTGCAAGAAAAGTCCATTAAATGGTGGAGTAGGTGAAGGAAGCATTAGCGTAAGCTGGGGCTCATCCGTTTCAAAAGGTAGACCCTACTTGGAGGAATTTGATGTAGTTCAATGCCCCAAGGGGTTTGTGTAACCATCTTTCAAGATCTTTTGATGGTAGTGAGAACAAAGCATTTAATTCACTTTAGAGCTAGTTGTTACAATGTTAGTGGCAGTGACGCACTTCTTTTTTGGTTATTTGTCAGTAGCCTTTCATGGGTCACATTTGATTGGTATGTTGAATTGTCCAATGGTTTGGTGAAGCAGAGTTAGAGCTTCTCTTCATTAAGAGATTTGTAGGAACTCAACAAAGGGTAATTATAGGAGACCTCATTGTAGAGAAGCAAAATTCAAATGAGTCCCTTATTGATTATATTCTTAGATTGCGCAACCTAAATATGAAATGTGAACCACACCTACAAGAGCAGCATACCATTGAGAATCTACTCAAGAATATCTATGGCCCGGTCACCTTCATGCTTAAGAAAAGACATTTGAGAGGTTAATTAGCAAGGAGGCTAAACCTACAAGAGAAAGCTAAACAGTTATCCTTTCAAACTAATCAAGGAAGCCAGGTCTTTGAGAAGAAGCTCGGGATAGCCATGTTATTGGATAAAGGGAAGCAACCAATAAGAGCTCAGTTTGAGAGGCCTGGATTTCAATAGCCTCCACTACCACCTCATCTTCTGCTACCTCGACCACCACAACAACCTACCCAACAACGTTACCATTATCCACCGCTAGATAGCTACTTTCTACCTACTCTTGCTGACAAATTAAATAAACCATACTCATTCAAGAGGGAGGTAGTGAGGAAGATCTCCAAGAACCGCTTGAATAAGCCTGATTTTTAGCTACTTGAGCTTAAGTAGTGAGAGAAAGAGGGAGTGATGATCTAACTACTTCCCTACCATCATGTTAGGCCATGTCTTAGAGGATTGCATTACCTTCAAAGATTGGCTTGAGCGCGGTTACAAGTGAGGGGCTAAAGTTATCTCTAAGGAATACTTAGTAGAACAACCATCTTATTTCAATTGAGTAATACTTGGGGATACTTCCGATCCTCTTATGACAAAAGAAGGTTGGGATATTTTCTTATCCTAAACTTCTAAAAAGAAAATTTCTAAAATGAAGAAACTTTCTCTACAAGTGATTGAATCAACTCAAATCTCCAAAACCAAGAAAGGTTTGCTAGTTTGGAGGGACAACTTAGGGAAGGTGGAAGTCTAGTAGCAGCATAAACTTTCCTGGGATAGATCAATAATGCAACCACCGTCCAAGTCCACCAGTCCTTCCACTGTTGTAGCTATTATCACCTCCACTAGCTCCTCCACCTATAGTAGGAGAATTATATCAGTGGATGAGGGTATTAAATCCCCAACTTTGCTTACTTTTGATTTCTACTATGTACCTTCACAAATTAAAAATCAATGAAGAAATCATTCCACCTCTTCTTATTTATTTTATTCCAATCGATAACTTTTTAAGAAATAATGTAAATAATTTTGATCATTCCCAATCAGATTTAGAAATAGATTTTCCTTTTTTGAATCATTCATGTTCACCTCTTAAGATTGATTTAGAATCATCCAACTTCGAGGATTCTTTAGGAGAAGTTGTGTGTATATGAAAGTATAAATTTCCAAGCTCCTCATAAGAAGTCAAAGTTGACCTCAAAGTGGCAAAGTTCTACCTCCTAGGGTAGCATCTCAGGATAATTATGTCAATGGTTCTAGTGAAGCCTCCACAAGGCGATGAGTCTGAAGTTGATTACGACATCCTGACATATCTTAGAAAGCTTCCAACTAAGTTAAGAATATATGATGCTCTTGTCTTGTCCAAAGAGATAAGGGAATCTCTAATCAAGGATTTGTTTGATCTATAAATATGTTTAGCTTAGCTGACCGATATTGGAGAGGAAGCATGCTATTCAAAGGAGATCCTAGGAGTTACATTCACAGATGAAGACCTACTTCTAGGAATGATCGAGCACAACCATCCCCCCTACATTACAGTGGATGTTGGTAGATTCAAGCTATCCAGACTGGTTGATTCAAGTGCATCAATCAACATTATTAGTTTAAGAACTTTTGTCTACTTAAGGATTGTCATCTCCAAACTCCAAAAGGAGAGGTTGATTAAAAGGATTCAATGAACAAGGTGAGAGGGCCTTATGCTCTATAGTGTTACTCTTAAAGATAGATGACTAGAAGACTGAAGCCAAGTTTCACAATAGACTCAGATACATCTTTCAATGCTTTGCTTAGGAGACCATGAATACATGAGATCAATATGGTTCTATCCTCTTACATGAGTGCATCAAGTTCATAAGAGGTGGAATCCAGTATTGTGTCAATGGAGATCTCAAACTATTTGCAGTTCATAAGGTCAAGATATATGAGGATGCAGACTACTATCTCTCTAAGAAATAAAATATCTATTCTCATGAACTTAGTCAAAATCCAAATTTAAGAGAAAAAAAGAAGAAATAGAAAAGAAAAAAGGAAAGAAAAAAAAAAAAAAATAATAGCAGAAGAAGGCGTTAAGAGGAAGTAGTAAGATTGGATTCCACCCACAGTTCGTTATTCCATTCAAACAAGTGGGGGGATGACCTAACCTCCACCAGGATGAGGAAGAGGCAAGTCTAGAGGGAGTCCTAGGGGAAGGGCACTTACCACCCATAAGGAGATTTGTCCTAGCTTGGGAGTACACTTGCTATCCACATAGACTTAGAATTTAGTTTAGATGATGAGTCTTATATGGTTAGCACATTGGCCAGCTCTTCTCGATAGTAGATCCCATTAGAGGTGACACTCAAGAGAGACAGTAATGAAGACTAGATTCCCGTGCAAAGCATAAGTGTATCCAAGTTCTCATTATGTGAAATTGTTAGGCATCAGTTGGGAACCTTAGCTCTAATCCCACTTTCATCATAAAAAGTTGAGGGTTTGGTAGTTAAAGAAGCTCCTAAATCATTTACAATTACAAAAAAATAGAAGTTCTATCCAGGAGCATCATCTTCAAGTCAAGAAGTTGATGTAGAACTTGAGGATGATTTATATAAAGAATTAATATAATTACATTTTGATTTGTACTCATCATGTATTCTAAACATATAAAAAAAGGTTTAATCTCACATGCATGGTCTAAGCACAAGTCAGAATACTTTGAAAGGCTATGAAACAACAAATGCAAGAATCCTCAATCAAGACCAGGACTAAGCTTCGGTATAGTAGGCTCAGTCGATGATGATGATTATTGCTTGGTCATCACCAACCATTTGGAATCTGATAGGTTATTTTCAAATCAAATTAACCCATATAAGGAAGTATGCTTAAAATCTTCAGAAGATCCATATGATTTCCAAGTTAGAGATGCACCTCCAAAATTTAAAGAAGAAATTAAATCAATAATCGATGAACTCAAAAAAATTAACTTGGGAACTGAGGAAAATCCATGATAGATGTACATCAATTATTTGTTGAACAAAATTGTATCCAATGACTTAATTAGGCTACTCACTGAGTTTAAGGACTAGTTTGCATGGAGTTATGAAGAAATCCCTAGATTGGCTCCTACCGTAGCTATTTATAAGCTACCAATATAGCCTAATGCTAACCCTTTCAAGCAAGCTCCTAGACGCATACTATTAAACATTGAACAACAGCTCATTTCTGATGTCAAGAAACTGATCAATGTTGGTTTCATCAGGGGAAAAAATGCCCCACCTGGTTGGCTAGTATCGTCTTAGTTAAGAAGAAGAATGGCCAAATTTATGCATTGATTTTAAGGATCTTAATAAGGCATGTCCAAGAGGCAAATTTTTCTACCAATTCTAGAACTGATGGTGGACATTACCTAATATCATGTAGCATTCTATTTTATGGATGGTTCATCTAGATATAACTAAATAAGGATGGCACCTGAAGATGAAAGAAACACTCCCTTTGGAACCCCGGTCATAATTTATTGCTACAAAGTCATGCCTTTCGACCTTAAAAATATCGATGCCACATAACAACGGGCTATGACCTGAATCTTCGATGAACTCATTCATCACCAAGTTGAATGCTAAGTCGATGATCTCATGGTCAAAAGCAAAGAAAAGGAAGAACATCTCTTTTTTTGACTTGAGAGTAATTTTAGACAGTTATGTTAATATAACCTCAAAATGAGCACTCTGAAGTGTGCATTTGGAGTAGCTTCAGGAAAGTGGGTTCATTTTCTAACATGGGGAATTGAAATTGATCTGGATAAGATTAAAATGATATTAGAAATGCCCACCCCTAAAAGTCTAACTCAACTCAGATCATTCTAAGGGAGGTTATCGTATCTAAGATACTTTATGTCCAACCTATCAGGTAGATGCCAACTACTTTTAGCACCGGTCAAGAAAGACACCAAGTTCAAGTGGGATGATCAGTGCTAGGATACCTTTGAGAACATCAAGTAGTATTTGATGATGCTACCAGTCTTAGTCATCCCTATCCCGGGAAAGCCTTTCTTCTTCTACACTACTACATTAGACAATTTCCTTAGCACTTTGCTGGCCCAAGCCAACAACAAAGGGCAAGAGAATGCACTTTATTATCTCAGCCGCCATCTAATCCCCACTGAAGCAAACTATCCACCCATTGAGATGTATTGTCTAACTTTAATATTTGCATCCCAAAAGCAAACTATCCCTAAAGCTTTACAATCATCTCAAATATATAATTGAGCATTTCTCATGACCAATTATAACTCAATTTGACCAATTAGTTCACTTAGCTCATGTGGTGCTTAAAAATGTAATGGGACATAATGCAAATCTTAGGGCATACTTATTATAATGATCAAGTACGATAGTAAAAAATCATATACTACCTCTAAAATAGAAATATCACCCTTTGGCTGACTACATCACTTAATAAGGGCTCCTAAGATTGACAAGTTTACTTGTACTAATGATTTTTCTCCTATCTTACATGGAAGAAGTATGATAAATGTTATTTTAAGCTGGGATCTTAAGTTCCTTACATGTCCTTACATTTCCTTATAGTTAATTACATTTTAAGAGAACTATTCTCTTAAGAATACTCTCAATTAAAGTGATCAACTAATATCCCTATAAATTTTAAAGTTTAATATAAAAAATGTGTGATTGTTGGAAATTAATTTTCCAAACTCAATTTAGAAGAGTTCTTATTAGAGTTCAAATGAGAACTAGTAGGCTTGGTACTAGGAAACCTAGTGAGCACTTCACTCTATCTTTTAGTGAGCCTTTATATTTTAGGAATTGAGAATTATTATCATTTGAGTTGACATTAAAGCTAGGAATTATATTCTAACAACACAAGATTGTGAAAATACCTAAGAAGTGAGAATTTACACCTATAGCAATGGAGAAATAGGTTACCTCAAATCCTATGTCCAATACTGCTTCAGCATAAGCTAATTGCTTGACTTAATTCTACTTGAGAAAATTAGATATGATAGTATATATTTACCCAAGGATAATGTAAATTAGTTACTCAAATTCTTGTGGGTCCCACTCACTTTAGTATAAAAGTATAAGGACATAGATTAAATTCCTTTATCGTTAGATTAATTTTATTATAACCTTCTAATTGCAATTTGTATACTTTTTTGCTTTAGTTGAAAAATTTAAGTACACAGATTGAGGGCCTTTACCATTGGATTAATTTTATTATGGCTTTAGATTTTAATTCATGTGCTCTTACTTTATGAGTTCATTTTTGAATATTTTCTTTTAAGGGGTCTTGTAGAACTCTATAAATATTCCCTCACTTTGTACAAGGGACTTAACCTTTTATTTGTAAGATTTGTTGTGAAAGTGTGAAATTTATTTTTGGCCTTTGAGATAGTATTTTTTGTTCATTCTTGAGCTATCACTTCTTTCATTTGTAATATGTCTTTTTTATTAGTGCATTTGTCTCATTTGCCTATGATTTGTACCCTTTTAAAAGGTATTTCATATAAATTATGGTGTGTGCTTTTCTGTATTTGTACTTTTTGATTTATCTCCTCTTAAGGTGTATATCCAAGAAGTTTTTCCCATGATCCTAATTGCACTTCTACTGCCTCATTTTCTAAAAAGTCATATGAGATGGTTTGATTCTTTCCTTTTGAGTTTTAAAGATGACAAGCGTGAAGTGTGATGTTCTACTTTTGGATTGTAACGAATTTTCATTGTGTCAAAAGAAATATGGGCTATTCTTACTCAGATGGATCTAGATGATGTTTTATTAGCGCTTGATCATATCCCTTCAAGTTGGTCTTCAGAGGAGAAAAAAATGTAAGGATCAAAAAGAAATTTGTTATTCATCTTCATCTCTTAAATCTGATCTTGCAAGATGTTTTGAAAGAGAAAACTATTGCCGCTCTTTGGGAGAGATTGGAGCAGTTATGTATGATGAAGACCTTAACAAGTAAGTTGAATGTAAAGCAACAACTCTGCTTTCACCATTTGTCAAATGGTGGTTCTCCACAAGATCATTTGGCTATTTTCAAGAAAATCATCTAATATTTAGAGGCAATGGAAGTTAAGTATGATGAGAAAGATTTAGGGTTAATTATCCTATGTTTGCGAACTTACTCATATTGGACCTTGAGTTCGGTGTATAAGGCTTTATTTTCTAAGGAGAAGTTGAAATCTCTAGTTATTAAATCGAACCAAGGAGAAGGTCTTCTTGTTTATAGAAGAACTCATGAGTTAAGTTTTAGTGGTGAAGGATCAAGGAGATCTAATACTAATAATAGATATAAAGTAAGTCAATATTGCAAGAAGAAGGGGCACATTAAATTTGAGTGCTTCAATTTACAAGATAAGAAGAAAACCATGTCTAATCAAAATAAAAAAAATATCCTATGAAACTAAATTTATCGAAGAATTATATGATGGTGACCTTCCTGTTGTTAGTACTGATGGTTGCAAGTCTCGTGAGGATTGGCTTCTCGATTTAGGTTGTTCGTTTCATTTGTATCCCCACTGAGATTGATTTTCAACATATAAAACTATGGCTATAGGCAAGGTGCTTGTAGGAAAAACACATCTTGCAAGTTAGTTAGTGTTGGTATAGTCAAGATAAAACTATTTGGTGGCATCATTAAAATTTTGGGTGGTGTTAGACATGTCTTAGAGGTTAAGAAAAGTTTAATTTCTTTGAGTGCCCTTGATGCTGAAGGATTCATGTGCACTTGTGAAGATGGAGTCTTGAGGATTAGTAGAAGCAACCTTACTGAGATAATAGGGTAGAGGAATTTTGTCAGTTTGTATATTTTGCAAGGTCACATAGTCATTGAAGATGCCATGTTTTCCATTAAAGGTTCTACTGGGTTATGGCATGCTTGGGAAAATGAAGGAGAAATGTTTAATTGAGTTTTATAGAAGCTCTTCTCATAGGCAAAACATCAAAAGATTGAAGGTCTACAAGCACCACTTGTTAGAAAAGCATTATAGATTCAGATATAATGAGAGCATTCTAGGTGCAAAAGGAGCTATTGCTTATGCTTGATTTGATTTAATGAGACTGTTCAAAGGATGTTCATTTTTTATTTCTAAATCTAAGCATTGCCTAGATTGAGCAATTGTTGATTCTATTGAGCTCGTGGAAGAGGGGAGAGATTGTTTTATCAAAGAGTTTTATTCTTAACCTATAAATTAGTGTCAATGTGGAGATTGTTAAATTATTGACCCAAAATTTTGTGTGTCCACTCACCTTAGTAGAAAAGTATAAGCACAAAGATTGAATATCTCTAATGTTGGATTGATTGTATTATAGCCTTGATCTGTTCTCTTGGTTTAGTTGGGAAGTATGAGCACTCAGATTTAGGGCTTTTACCATTCAATTAATTTTTATGGCCTTTAGATTGCAATCCGTGTGCTCTTACTTTATTGGTCCCTTTTGTGTATTTCCTTATAAGGGGTCTTACATAACTCTATAAATACCCCCGCACTTGGTATAACTAACTCAACTTCTTCTTTATAAGATTTACAGTGAAAGTGTGGGATTTCTTTTAGTCTTTGAGAGTGTATTTATTTATTTATTTATTTTGGTTCACTCTTAAGTCCCACTTCTCTCTTTTATAATATTTATTTTGATTAGTGCATTCTTCTCATATGTTCATAAGTTTTACCCTTTATAAGGAATTTTACATGTAAAATATGGTATGTGCTTTTCTTATTTATACTTTTTTGGTGCATCTCATCTTACGTTGTATCTCCTAGATGTTTTGCTCGTGATCTTGATTGCACTTTCATTGCTTTATTTTCTAACAAATATGAACCCACCTCGACTGTTTTGGACATACAACTAGTTTGAGTGGTGTTAGCTAACACCTCCTATGCTTTAAAATTATGTGGACAAGTCAAATAAATAAACGATAATTAGTCTGTTATTTATTTAGAAATGAAACCTAAAAGTCTAAACTCACTCCTCATGGGCCTTGATCATGGCTAGTGTGGAATAGAGTTCTAAACTAATGCAATAAAACTTCATCATTTATAAATTTTAAACTCTTATATTTTGACTCAAGCTTTGGTAAGCAAGTATGCCTATCTGCATGATGAAATTAAGCTATGGGCTAATCTATGAGAATGGTGTTCTTCACTCAATGGGGTTACTATCAGTGGTCCTGTACTTTCCTTTATTTTGCAATGAGTGAAGATCTCTTATATCCAAGGAGAAAAGATAATATGCATGCATGGTGTTATGTGTCCATCATATACTTAATGGTTTATAAATCGTCTAGTTTATTAATTCCTAAGTTCTAAGATTAGGTTATGAATTGCAATTAATTTTAATTTTTGAGTTAATTATATGGGATAGAAAATTTAAGTCCTCAAAGAGCTTAAGAAATCATACAAAAAAATATCACATTTTAAGAAACCTAGAAAAAACATGCCATTTTTATTACGAATATATATTAAACACACTAATTGATCAATAAAATTAAAAGAATAATAAGATATCTATGTGGCCAGATTTTACCATACACTCTGAAAAACAAAAAGAATTAGTTGTTGAGCACAACCCTTAAACAACCTAGATTATAATAAGTATAATAATAAATAAAATAGCTTATGGGGGTCTTTGTCTTCTCCTAATCTTCCAAAATCTTAGATCTTCAAGCATCATAGGGCTTCCTAGGTTCAAGCATCATAGGGCTTCCAAAATCTTAGATCTTCCACTTTTACACTGTATTCTTTTTACATTGCGTTCCTTTTACACTGCATTCTTTTTTTAGCCAACCAAACATCTCTTAATGAAGAAGTGGGTTTCATTTTTTTATTAGTTTTTTTATTTTTTCATTATCTGCCTAGAGTTGCCACTCAACCAACTTTCCCGTGAAAATGAAAAAGATAAGGCTTGAAGCCTTTCTTTATTTTTTACTTTTTTTTCATATGATAGGAAATGCAAGCTTGTAAATAGGACATAAAAAGTGGAAAGCTAATCAATTTTTTGTGAAATTTAATTTGAATGAATTTGTTTATATGCATGCTACTTAATAATATCATAAGATTATTATATTTTTGTTTGTGCATCTAACTTTTAGTTGTATGTTTTTTTTTTAATTTCAAGATCATGATACTAATTAAGTTCAATTAATTTGTATGCTAATTTTTACTAAGCTAAATTGATATAATCTAAATTATAATGGTAGTTCAGATTAAAATTAATTCTATTTTGATTTATCATTAATTATTTGATTCTGATAATATGAATGAATTGCTAATGGGATTTTCTTTAGATTAAGTTTAATAAAAGTTTAATCAAATTTTGTTTTAATTTAAATAATTAAATCAAAAGGTCATTGATGATACTAATATTATTTGATTATGATTAAACTTATTCTACATAAGTTTAATGTAATATGACTTCTATTGATCATTATTAATTTAATATATTTTTCATAAATGAGTCTTGATTTAAACAAGTTAGATTGATCTTCTTTCAACTCTTGGGATGACACTACATTTATCACTGCTGAGTCAATAGTCATGGGTGACGGTTTAAATAACTAATTAGTGTTGACTATGTAAAGCATGATTAACTTAGTGTTGGTCGTGTAAATTAATTAAAAGTGGTTTAAAATTAAGAGTAAATTGTTAAAACTTTAAAAAATTATAACTAATTATAAAACTATAAAAATATATAAATAAAACTCTCTAGAAAGCATAGACAGAGAATAATTTAAAGAAATAAAAGCTTCAAATTTCATTAAGTGTAAACAATAATTGGGGTTTGAATATTTTTATTAATATTGTAATTAATCCCTAAGCACTTGGTCGAGTAATTTGAAGTATTAGGAGAACATTCCTTGGAATGATCTCTACTTCCTATAATTATTTCATGTCAATTACATTTTTGAATCCTATTTAGCCATTTTAGTAATTTATTAAATTAGTCAATCATGAAAATTATGAAATTTCTTTATGAATGCTTAAACATGTTAAGATAGCCTAATGGTAGGACCTCTGGTCTTAATATATCCTAAAAATTGCCCTTAATAGTCTTTAATTTATTAAATAGTTCATTTAATTAATCTAAGAATTAGAAATTTCATAACTAATTGCACAAATCTCAAAAATATTATAAATAAATTCTCTTTACACTAAGCTAATAGAGGAATCTAATGAAATCAAAATCATCAAATGATTTTGAGTATTTCGAGAGTTATTGCCTAATTATGATTTTCTCTAATTATTTAGTAAGCCATTTAATATAAGTCTAAATTACTTGAATTTTTTTTGTGTTATTTTGTATGTCATTTTGCATATCAATGATTTTTTTTTCAAAATTTTTAACTTATATTTTTTTAACTTCTTGAATTTTTATGATATTTTTGGGCTTTAATTAGAATAAGTAATTATTAAATCTCAATAATTTATAAAAACACTATTTAGATCTTAAATACTTGAATAAATAGAGGTGATCATAAAAAAAATTATGGAGCAATATTAAAAGTCTTTGAAGCCCTCAATCACCTTAATTTGACTTAATTAAAATCTTTTTTAATTAAGCCACCTTAGGTTTATATGATTTCATAATCTTGTGTTTGATTTTTAGAGTTTTGCAAATATAAGAAAGAGATCATTCATGTTATTTAATCTTCTTGAACATACATGTATATTTAATAATGTAACTAAACCAAATGTACTTTTACTAAGCATGCTATCTCATTACATAGTTACATGTACTTTATGAATTAATTTTATAAGTCAAATCATTTGAAATACAACCATAATCAAGATCATGTATGTGTCTTTAAGTATGTGTTTTAACTTAACACTAATCCTACAATCAAGAATAATTCAAAAATACTTTTTCTTTAGCATGGTGCATATAAGGTGTACAGTTTGGACACCTGGGGGTGTAGGACTATTGGTCTGAAGAAGGTCTTAATGCTTGATTCGCTAGTTTAATAATAACACATACATTTAAGCATAAATTCATATGCACCATAGTCTGGACACCCGTAGTGTAAGGCTATTGACTAAAAGTGGTCATGATACCATGACTTCCTAGTTTAATAATGACATGTACTCACACTATAGGAAAACTACAAATTCCTAGTGGCATTTTGATGGACTTTTGTTGTTGAAATTTTCCAGTGATTAATGGACTGATGTTTCAACCGAAAATTCTTTTGATGAAATTACAGACTGCAGAGGACGTCGTGCTTGAATCACTATAATCGATTGATTTTACGGTAGAATAATCCATCATAGTTTTGATATTACTAGAAACCATTAATAATGGGAGATCAAACCCAAGCCCTCCACCCCACCCCATTCTCTCTCTCTCTCTCTCTCTCTCTCTCTCTCTCTCTCTCTCTCTCTCTCTCTCTCTCTCACGGTGATGAGAAATAACTAGGGATTGCTGATTTGCATATGAAATGTATTTATTTTCTTCATTTTCTCTGTAGAATTGAAGGTAAACCTTGATATTTTCCTTTTATCATTATTTTTTCAAAATTTCATCCATTGGTTTGTTAGAAATATAAATTTGAAATTATGTAAGATTTTTGTTATTTTTAGATTAAATCTTGTCGAAATTTAGTTGAATTTAATAAATCTTAGTTTAAAATATATATTTGTGTATAGATCAATAATTGCACATGTTCAGTTTTATATTTTGGTAAATTCTATTTTAAGAATTTTTTATTATGTATGTTCCAATTAATTTAATGTACAAAATTGTTAATTATATAAATAACACAATGTGTGTCGGGTTTTATTTTGCAAAAAAACTTGAATTTAGTGATTATAGGCTACTACGGCTAACTACTTAGAAGATGTAAAAAAATTCATAGCGAATGACATACACTTAGGGAATCACATGAAATTAGGTATTGATTATGTAATAATTTCTACTTATATAATCTCGATAAAATGTTAATTGATATTCTTATACTTTTTAATTTATCCAGCACATGGATATCCATAATGAGCGATCATGGATGTACAATAATTTGCACCTAGGAAAAAAAGATTAACTGATGAATTCTTAAGCAGTGTTGAGCACTTTATGCACATGACATCCCAACTTTCTTCTTACATTTCAGAAGGAAGTTTTGATGTCCATGTGCAAGCACAAGAATAAGTCTCTTTTAACGTCTGATGAAGTTAGAGTAGACTTGAATTGTAAGGGTTTCCAACCAAATTATTGGTTTTAAACTTCTCATGATGAGCTCGAGCCATGTTGATCGGCGGTGGTGCCTCAATGAGTCATGCGGCATGCTCAAGTGAATATGATTCTAGCCGAAGTTATGAATAAATGGTTTATGATGTTGCTAGAGAAGAACATCCCACGGAGGAGGAGCTACCCAATAAAGAAGCTCAAAAGTTCTATGTCCTGTTAAATCCATCACAATGATTACTGTTGGAAGGATGCACGAACCACAAAGAGTTGTCTGTGGTCATAAGAATGCTAAGTATTAAAACTAAATTTTCTGTGTCACGTGAATGCTTAACTAATTTGCATGGCTACTAAAGAGACAAACTTATTGAAAAACTTATTTCTTGAAGACCTGTATAAAACAAAAAAGTTGGAGTCAAAGCTAGGTTTGAGCTCAGAAAAAATTGAGTGATGTGTCAATGATTGTATGCTATACTACAAGGATACCACACATGATATTAAATGCAAATTTTGTAAAGCACCTAGGGTCAAGCCACCTAATAAAAACAACGTAGATAGAAGGATGTACCGCAAAAGTATTTATTCTACTTGCCGCTAACTCTGCGTTTGCAAAGACTATATGCTTCCATGAATTTGGCCAAGTATCACAATAGAGCAAGTGTTTCATATATCTTGAGTCATCCATTGAATGGAGAAGTGTGGAAGTGTTTCAAACATACTTATTATGATTTTATAGCTAAGCCATGAAACGTCAGAATTTTCCATTGTGTTGATAGGTTCTCACCATTTAGTCAGTCCACGTCACCCTACTCATATTGGCCAATAATAATTAGATCATTCAATTTACCACCAAAGATGTGCAATACCACTCCTTATATGCTCTTGACTTTGATCATTTTTGGGCCACATAACTCTAAAGTAATGATTGATTTCTTCTTAGAACCATTGATAGATGAGCTAAAAATTTTATAGTATAATGTGTACTGACATATGATTTTTCTCCAAAGCAAAACTTCTAGATTAAAGATGCACTGATATGGACTATCAATAACATTTTTGCTTATGGAATGTTGTGAGGGTGGAGAACTACTATAAAGTTAGCTTGTCCATACTGCATGGACTTATCAAAGGTATTCACTCTTAAAAATGGACAAAAAAATTGTTGATTTGACTATCATCATTACTTTCTCCCTAATGATCATCCTTTCAGAAGAAATAAGGATGTATTCATAAAAAAATTAAGTTTGCAAAGCTAAGCCACCTCCAAGATTAAGTGAAGATCATTTATGACATATTCTTAGTTCTATCCCAACTATAACTGATTCTCATATGTTATCTAGCAGTCATATTCCAAGTTATGATGTAACCCATAACTAAACAAAGAGAAGTATTTCTAGGATCTACCCTATTGGAAGTGTAATCTAATAAGTAATAATCATGATGTGATGCATATAAAGAAAATTGTTTTTGACAATATTTCAACATAATGATGGATGTTAAGGGTAAAACTAAAAATAATGTGAAAGGTAAGTTAGACTAGAAGGAATATTATGGTAGAAGAGAGTTAAAATTGAGAGAGACTACAACTAGTACAGTTCATAAGACTAAAGCAAAATACTACCTCACATTAGAACAATGGAGAACCGTATATGAATGGGTATAGTCATGGAGGTTACTATATGGGTACACATTTAATTTGAGCTGATGTGTCGATTTGAGAACAGAGAAACTATTTTGAATGAAGATCCATGACTGCTATATTTTTTGTAATGCTTACTTCCGGTTGCTTTTAGTACTTTACTAAATCAAATACTAAATCCTTTGATTGAGCTTAGTCTCTTCTTTAAAGAATTATCCTCAGCTCAATTAAATGTGAAAGCTATAATCAACTAAAAGTAAATATTTCAGTCATTACCTGTAAAATCAAAAAGATATTTTCTCCCACTTTTTTTTTACTCCATGGAACACATGTTGATGCATCAATCATGGAAGCAAGAGTGGGAGAACCAAATGCAATATCATTAGATGTACTCTTTTGAGTGGTAGTTGTTTATTATTAGTAGTAATACCTATTAACATACAATTTAAGTCTAATTATTCTTCAAAATTCATGTAGATTCTTGAATAAATTGAGAAAAATTGTGAAGAACAAAGCACACTCCGAAGGCACAATATGTGAAGCTTACTTGGCCCAAGAGACTACAAATTTCTACTTATACTACTTTGAGCCACATGCACGTTCAGATATTTCATATGGTTTTGAATATTCAAAGAATATGTTATCAATTTTCCAACCATCTAAAAAATATTAAGTAGATGCACATCGAGATATCTAAAAGACAAGGAGCATAGGTCAGCAACAGTTAAAGTTCTTATAAACTGTGATGAGGTCCAACCTTTCTTGAGTAAGTACGTCAATATCACAATATCTCATTATTATTTTTAATTGAACATAGTATTTATCTAATTATGTTAATTTAATTATTGAGTTCAAGTTATTCATAAACTCATTAAACTTGGATGATGCTATCACTATTAATAAGAAGGTTGAAGATGAATTCCCAATATGGATTAGATTACATGTGAGCAATCATCACTAAAACTTAATATATATTTTCTAAGTTAATTGCACAACTTTCTTATTCTTCTTAATGTATTAGGTATATAATTAGTGAATTTATAAATTTCACACAAAGTTTTGGAGAAGAAAAGAAAATGTATAACTTTAGTGTTTGCATTCATGGAAACATGCATTTAGAAGATGAGGTAGATTATTACAGAGTTCTACAAGAAGTTGTGTAGTTATAGTTTCCTCAATCAAATGAGAGGAATGTCATTTTATTCAATTGTGATTGGTTTGATCCTCTGTGTAATAGAGGATTAAGGATGCACAAGTCATATGGAATCACTCAAGTGAAAGTAATTAAAAAACAATATGCTAAGTATGATCTATTTATCCTTGGATATCAAGCCACACAAATGTATTACCTAAGATATCTGAAGAATAAGAGAGAAAATAAAATGAGTTGTGGTAATTAAAATCAAACCCATAGCAAGAGTGAAAGTTTAAAATACTATTGAACTTGCTCATCAATAGGATGAGATGGCAGGTTTTGAACTTTCAGTTGATAATGTAGAGATAATTATGAGCTTGATTGATAATAATATTTATTATGAGCAAATTATTCACTCTGAAGATGAGAGCAATGAGGATGATGATGAACATGACACTATGAATTAAACTTCTACTAATTCATTAGAGTAGAAGGCCTAACATATGCATTAAAGGTACTTGCACATTTTCTTTTGTAAATATGTGTTGACCTCTTTTTTGAATGAGTATGACATCATCCCTGAACCTAATAAGTAGGTCTTCTAATCTTAGATCAAGAGTTTTGTAAATAGGTACTTAGGGCAATATAATTAATGACTATGGAGTATGAACATATCAAAATTAAATAACAAATTAATTCAAATATAAATCTGAGACCAAAATCAAGCTTGAAATCAAATCAAACTCAAATACTCTATAACAAAAGCCTAAGTCATCCCGTTAAACCCTTCTATGACCTAACCTAACCTAATTAGATTAGGTTAACTCAAATCAAACTCAACAAAAGTCTAAATCATACATATTTGAATTAAAATATAAATTCAATTGAGCCTAAATTGAGGTAATTGGGTTTGACTAACTCAATTAACCAATTTAAGCTCAAAATCACCCAAGTCCAAAAAAATCAAATATAATCAAAATTAAAATAAATTCAATCAAACCAAAATAATTAAATCAATGAATAAACAAAAATGAACCCAAAAATAAATCTAGATGAGGTTCAAAGTGGTCAAATAGGTCATTTAACATAGAGTTGACGTATGTGGGCCCCACCAAGTCAAAGGTTGAGAAATCACAATTTAGTTAAATTAAGCCATCCCAGAGGCTCAAAACTATCAAATAAATATAACAAATCGTATATCTAAATAATTCTGAATGCAATAAGGCCCCAAATGCATTAATTATATCATTTGAATGAAATGAATCTTATTGAACTCAAACACAACTTAAATTGAAAATAATTCAAATTAAATACTCTTAGAAAATTTAAAAATTTTAATTAAATATAATTCAACTCATCATCAGGCTTAATTTGACTAATTTGGTTATTTGACCCATGTAAATCCATCTTAACCCTTTAAGCCCCATTTAAGACAAAATGGGTCAAAATTAAAATCAAATTCAAATCACATCAAATATTTAATCAAACGTGAGTAGAGCTCAAACAAATCTTGATTGAGTTAAATAACCATTTGAGTCAATTAAGCTCAACATAGCCCATTTAGATTAAAATGGTAAGTTTGAACTCAAACCAAATTCTAACTCAAATTTAATGAAACTAATTAATCTGAATCATCAAAAATAATCGATTTAATAAAATTAAACCTAATATAAATTCAAAAAGTGGTCATATAGGTTAGAAAATCCAACTTGACCCGTTTAGGTCAAATAGGTCAAACTAGCCTAAACCACATCAAACCCAAATATGGCATGGGTCAATTGATCTATAAATAACTCAATGAATAATTAAGATGATTGCAAGCCTAAATATAAGCTCAATAGATCAAAGAGAATGATATTACTCAGCCTAAATTAAATCAAACCTAAATAGATAAATCTAAGCACTCAAACCTAAACCTTACTCAAGTGAGCATGAGTTTGACTCATAGCCCACTTTCGGCTTAGTTTAGGTAGCCAACCAATAACCTAAGGAGATGTGAAGTCGAGTTAAGGTGATGCAGAGCCATAATAAAAAAAGAGGGGAATAAGAAAGGCCAAAGCACATGCACATGAAATTAAAGCTCCAATCCTTCCTCATGTCTCATCCATTCATTCTCTTAAGTCAAAGAAGGCAACATGCGGAAATCAAGCCATTAGCCCAAGTTAGAAGGAGAGAGAGAGAGAAGAAGTGGCCATGAAAGTCAAAGATCTCCAAAAGATGAGATCTCACTTCTCCACCTTGCACATGGCCATTATGAGCTCCCATTCCTCTTTTTAAGACTTTTGGGGGAGGTGTGAGATATCTAACCATCCAGGTGGCAAAAGCTATTTGGCTGGCCACCTCCAACTCCATAATTAATGAAGCTCTCGGTCAACCACCAAAACTAGGGAAATCGAGCTCCTAATGGGTTGTTGACACTTCCAACACGCTCTAGGGATGGAGAGGAGTGAGATTGAGTGTTCACCCAAGTGTCTCAACACTAGCAAGCCAAAGATCAACCAAACCCGATAGTAAGCAACAACCAAGTGGTGATTCTGATGATTATCGAGGAGGCAATCTAATTATTCTCCGTTGTAGGTTCGATTCAAAAAAGCTTCCCCATGCATCAATGCTGCCCAAAATTAGCTCCGGTGAGGCAACCCGAAACCCATAACCCTCTCTTTTAAATGTTCATGCTTTATAAAGTGAAATTAAATTTCATTGTGATGCATATATATAGTTCCTAGCATGAATATTAATCGATTTGTAATTAAAATCATGCAAAATTATAGCTTGAATCATTAGATTTAACTTTCTAGAGGAGGATGACCCTCGATTCTCACCAGCAAGAATTGGGAAGCAATCAGACCCATATGTTCGTTCTATTTGAAATGGACAGTCATGCTTGTGCTGGATGAAATTGGCTTTAAAACCCTCCAAAATCGCAGATCTAATCAGATCATCTGATCTTTGATGGGATGGCCCTATTTGATCCTGTATTTTCTCTATCACTTGACATGGGGTCCAAGTGGATCTCACGTGGACCAATCTATGGTTGAAATAAGGAAAGGACCGCTCATTGATTGGCTATGTAAAAAATTCAAAATTTTTGAATTTAAAAAATGCTAAAAAATGCATAAAACTTCAAAATTTTATTAAAAATAAAATACTCAACCAAAAAAGTGAAAATAAGGGCTCGTTGGATTCATCTTTTCAAGAAGAATCCAAGAAACCTAAAAGACTCAGTTTCAGTTAAATATTTTGGGATTAATTTGAGTTTGAATGAAAATTAAATTAATTTAATTAATCCCAAAATATTTATCAAATTGTTCTAAAATTTTTGGGGATTGAAATCTAGGCTACAACACACATACTCTAAAAATTTCAAGTATAAATAATGAGTGGATTAAAATTTATTAGATTTCAAAGTTCAAATACCCAATTTAATGAAATAATTAATTACAATTCAAGAAAATTAAGAAAGATCATCAAAATAGCTCAAACCATTATAAATAACTCCAATGAAAATTATAAAAACATTAAAATCCTCTAAAACTTACTAAACCCCAAAATCACCTAATTAGGTGATTAAGTGAATTAATTAATTCACTTAAATAGGTTAAAGTTTGAAAAATCATAATAAGTCAAATACAAATCAAAGAAATCCAAATAAACCATCTCTAGATTTTTCTTCTAGAGCAAAATCTAAGAAAATTAAAATCCCCATTAATTCTCAATATTTTAGATTTAATTTGAGTTTTATTAGAAATATTAAAACATTAATTACACCTAAAGATTGGGATGAAATCTTGAGAAAGTGAAATTGGTAATGAAATCCACTTCTCATAAAAGGTTCAAAGTAAAATGACTTCTGAATTAATAGATATAAAATTTTGAAATCGTAGGATAATTTAAATTAACTAATAATTAAAAAATTATGAAAATTATAAAAATTTATAAAAACCAATTTACAATATTTTCAATAACATCAGCGGATCTAGGAAAATTTCCTAAGCCATCTAATGTTGTTAAAACCGCAAAATTATATACTTAAGATCTAATAAGGCATTAAGATCAAGATTAATTGAATTTATTATTGCTAAATTTCAAAAACTTATAATAAATTAAATATCAAGTCATAAATTATAGATAAATTAAGATTTAAAATTTCATTAAATCAAGCTCTAAAACACAACTTGAAGTTGAACCAAACTAATCTTACACCTAATTAAATATAAATTTAATTGAATTAATTATATAGAACTCAACAAAGTTTTAATTGAGCTTTAGATTAAACTTTACCAAATCAATTTAAACCATCAAACATTAATTAGAATATTGATTAAACAAGTAAATCAAATCAATTTAAATTAAATCTCAACTAAAATTAACTAATTATCTTGAATCAGTCAATCAAATTTTAACTGGCTTAATCAAACAGAATCAATACATAATCAATTATATTTGATTTAATTAGTGATTAAGCTTTGGTCAAATAAATTATTTAGCTAGCCTTTAGTTAAGATTAATTTAGTTAATTATCAAAGCAAAATTTAATCATCTAACTAGTTAATCATTCAATTAAGTTAAAGTTCAATAACTGTTAACTCAACCATGATTAAATAAACTATTGTGTTCAACAACCATTTTTATTTTTTATAATAAATGTTAAACCATAATTAATCAAAAATACTCATACATATCAATCTAAATTGTCCATTCAGTCAAATAGGTTTGACCACGACCATAACCTAGTCCAAATGATTCTAGAACAATATGAAATCATATTGGGCACAAGCGAGTGCTATTCGAATGATTAATTTAAATTTGGACAAATTTAATTTTTGTAAGGTATTTTAGTAATTTTAGATGACTAACTATTTTGGTAACATCAATCTTCCTAATTCAAGAAATAAGCTTGATTGGAAGGTTTATTTATTTTTGATATGATCCTGAAAATTCCTCTAGTCGAAGCAGGAATCTTGATGCCGAATGCAAGCTAATCGAAAAATTGGCGGTGAGATCAAGCACTTAAAATATTATTGGAAACTTTGAGACATCAGTTAAATTCCTAAAAAGCTCTCAAATATAGAGTGTTTATAGTCAAATCGAGTATCTCGACGAGCCGGTTCCAACAAGCCAAAGATCTTACAATTTTGACTTCAATTGAGCATTCAAATACACAAAATACATCATATGATCGAGGGAATCATCATGAGCCATCCGATTGGAGGAGTGGTTCGATTTTGCATGTATTCTGAGACGCCACTCCACCTATAAATAGTCCTCATTATCATGAGGAGGCCAAGCAAGAGAGGAGAGAGCTCTAAAGATCCTCCAAAAGCGTCGCACTCGACGTCAAGCCATACGCCGCTGGGTGATCGCTTTTCATCGATCTTCATCATGATGACTACCGATTGTTTCCGCGTTTCTACTAGTGATTGTTCCCGCATTTGCGAATTGTTTCCGCATTTCTCGGTGGCTCGCCGTTCAGCCACATCATCATCATTCTTACTAGCTCTTTCGACTGATTCGTTGTCACATAGCCATTGTTCCTTTTTTCATATCAGTAATCCGATCTGGAGGATCTTGTACTCAAAACATACATAGTGGAAGCTTTTCTGGGCTAGTGGTTTTCCCTCTTTTCGAGGTTTTCACGTAAAATTCAGGTTTTATTGTTCACTCTTTAAATACCTTGCTGTCTTTGGATTTCACAAAGGTAAGGAATACTTTTACTCTACCGCAACTGGTTTTCTAGCACGCAACAATTTTAATGTTAAACTTTCGTCATTCCAAAAACACAAGTTTAATAGTTATTGAGAGACAGATGGAGAAAAAAACTCGCAATGTTTGTTTTCTTATTTCTCTTTACTATTTCTATTTTTTGTTCATTAAGATTTCTTTTTGTGGTTCTGGTACTATTTGATCGATTTTGAGTACATTAATGGGTTTTCGAATTTTGATGGATGGATACTAGCGAGGTAGTCGTGTACTAGGGGAGAAGCGAAAAAGGTGCCCTTTTTTCCACATTTTGACTTGATATTGTGTTTTGTTTCATCGATTGATTTTCGTTAAATTTAAAACATACAAAAACCCTTTATTAAATTTTGCAAGAAAAATAACTGTGAAACAAATCCTTGACAATTTTAAGAACAAAAGCTTAAGAACTGTGAAACAAAAAAAATCAATCGATGAGGATAAGCAATGTCAAATGAGATAAAATCTAACACAAAAATCTGTTTAATAACACATTCAGCTATCAGATCAAAGAAATCTAGCCACTTAAGGGCACCAATCCCCAAAAGAAATGCAGAAAGACACAATAACGGATTGAACAGAATGGCAATAAGAAGTTACTTCTTCCACTCCTCCCTTATTAGCAACAAATTAGAAAACCGATACACAATTTCGTCGCAATTATCCATCTATCAAAATCGAGAACTCAAACGTATTCAAAATTGATCAAATCACGACGAAACTGACTGAAAATAAAAAATCTTGAAGACCAAGAAGCAGAAGACAAAAAAGCAACAAAGTAAAAACAACGTGACTTTTTCTCCATCAGTCTCTCAATATGGGTTTGTAGAAATTGCATGGAATGAAGAAAGAATGGAGATGTAATATATATCATACAAAAAACTGGCAAATTAAACATTAATATCCAGAAAATCAGATAATGACAAAATAGTTTTATAAACGTCAACTCAAGCTATTTTTTTCGTTTTAAAAATCTTATAGATAAAAACTTAGTCCTGATTTAATATCTAAATATTCTGTAGTGATAATTAGGCATCTTGCTGATTTGGTTTACTAGAAGGCCTTGGCATTGAGCAATCGATCATGGCCATTGGATCAATTCCCGAAAAAAGTAGAAGCTGCACAGTTAGGATTTCTTTTTATAGGCACACTTCGAATCCCTTCATATAAAGATTGTGCATCCACACACGAGAGACAATGGCAGTGAATCAAGAAACCTTGTCGTTTTCTCAGTTTTTGATGCACGAATAAACTTCTCTTTTATTATCCTCACAATAAACAGTAAATTCAATGCTGGCTAAATTACATAAAATATCCAACAAGAAAAAAAAAATCTTTAAAATTCTTGATAGCAATGATCATCTTATAAATCAAAGCTATAGCATCATCAGGAATAGTTAACTAATCACAAAAACCCTAGGAAAGAACAACAACAAAAGAGAAGCTTTTATTAGGTATGACAGAGATTCATCGTACCTCGAAGCATGGATGCACAATTTTGAAGATAAAATTCAATCCTTTAAAATACTATCCCTCTTGGTTCGATGCTATAATATTATTTTAAAATGAAAAATAGCTTGACCTGACTTTTATAAAACTACTTTGAACTAAAATTACTAAATTGATTCTTCCAAAAATACTATAAATAGGACATCATTATTATCTTTAAGGAAGAGATTGAGTTGAGAGCTTAATTTAAGGTTGTGAAGATAACTTGAAGCGACAACAACAAGTATCAATCGTCGACCACCATCAAAGATTGTTATAATCTGTTTTTTTTCTTCATGTTGTTATTGCTTGAACTTTCTACCTTGTAATTGCATCTTCTCCAATGAAAGGGAATAGTGAAATCATGTAATTTCAATTATATAGTGGATTATTTTGCCTGGACAATGCTCTATGATTTTTTCTTTTATTGAGTTTTTTTATGTAAAAAATTTTGTTGTCTTTATATATATATATGTGTATAAGATATATCTATAAGCTAAGACCTAATTTTTTTCTCTACCATTCAGAAGTTTCTAGCACGTAATAATATTTTTTAATAAAATCAAGCATCATAATGAAAAATTATTATGAGTATGATGGTTTCACTCTAAGTTGAAACTTCGACAATCATTGGTGTCTCAAACACCACTAGTTTTATCAAAATCCCATTGATATCTTCTACTCTCCCAAAATTAGTGGTGACAATCCAAAGATTCTAGCTTGCTCAGACCTACTAGGAGGTGGCTATGAGGTAGGGTTTTTATTGCAATTTGACGTAAACAACAATTTAAATAAAAAAAATTATTAGGCTCATAAAATATAGTTGTCCCCCAATCCCGTTCCTTCCATCCCACTTATATAAATAAAGATAATATTTCATACTTAACATTGGCTTAATTATTTTTTCTTTGTTCATAACTTTGTACTATAGTTATATTTATAATATTTTTGTTATTTGTTATTGTTTGCTATTATTTGTCTAATTTCATTATTTATGATTAAGATTTAATAATGGAGAGATTTTTCAGAAGATATTAAAATTGTAATAATCACAAAACACATAAGAGACAAATGGCAACAATAAATAAACAAAATACATAGTATCCTTTGAGACCGAGTCATTGAAATACATAGCGATAGATTTAGAAAACCTTCTATTTGATCTTGGATTATGCATTCCAATTTGTAAGTTTGATCCAAATGTTCGAGACCAAATTCATTGAATCTGTTTACAAAGAGGTTTTTGTTAGCCACATAATCATTATTTTTTGAAAAGAAATTTTAGGTGCAAAGAAAGATGATTAAATCTTATTTAATTTGATAAATAATATTAATAAATAGAGTATAGTTTCTCTTAAAATAAAGTATATTGTTCATACCATTACTTTTTAAAAGATCAAGCCAAAGAAAAGATGATGATGGGGTGTTTAACATGAAGAGATTTTCAAACTAGAACAAAATAAATCGATTTAAACATCATTTTGGTGGCTCATTGCTCATATTAGTGCAAGTCTAAATTGTGAGGACTCATTGAAACAAAAGTGGCATATAATTTTACTTTAAAATATAATCTGATTGAATTACAATTGAATATCATAATTGTATAAATGCTTCAATTGATTTTGTGAGATTCTTAATAAGACGACGATAAGTTTTTCGAGAGCATGATGAGTTTGATAAATTCAAAAATTAAAAGTTCTTTTTGAGCTTATGCACTTTTGGGCTAATCATAATACAATATAAATAGCTTTGTGCTAAGAAATGTTACCAAAAATTTAAAATTAATTGTTTATGATATTTAAAAGGACATTCTATTACCTTCACGGAATATGGAGTCAAAGCTCCTACCAAAGCTCCAAACATAAATTTATTTTATTAATAGTATTTAATTTTTACTAATTTTTAGATGAAGAAATTTATTTCTAAATTAAGATTTAATTTAATTATATTGATATTATAGTTTAAACCATTCATATTTCATTCTTTTTAAATATAAAACTATTCATATAATAAATTTGTCCATTATGAAAAAACAGACTAATTCCATCCTGGCTTGTATGGGTCCAACTAGTCACTCAGCCCTCGGCTTTTCAATGAAAAAAATTAAAAAAAAAAACAAAAGCACTTAGGGAGACTCTACGTGTCCTTAACAGGTTTAATTAACTGTCCTTATCTAAAGAAACCAATGAAAACTACAGTTCCGAAGGACTAACTTAAAAACCTCTATGAAGAAATTAAATTTGTAGATAAAGGAAAGAGAAAAGAACAATATGAATTCGTGTGTTACGTTAACAAACATTAACAAAAACACATAATATTTTCTAATTGTAAAATATGTTTATTTTGTAGATAAATTTTCGCCCTACAAAATCATAAATATCTGCTTTTAAAAAAAAAAAAATTGAAATCGCTTTTTCAAACAAATATATGACCTTCCTCAAACTTTGTTTTTTTACTTTAAAAAAAAAATCGACTTTTTGTTTTTATTTTAAAATTTAGAAAAGTTGGGCATATCGATTTTAAATTTTCCAAATACTTCTTTAAGCAGTTATGAATAATATTACAGCTTTTCCTATTCCGTAAAGGCAAAAAAAGCTTCTCCATCAAAAATTTATTTGAATATATTGCATTAAAATCATTTCCAATTTTGCTTAAATCAGTTTTAGAATACTCTAAAATTATGTACTATTTTTGGACAGGAATGCTTAACTTCTATTTTAACATATTCATATGTGAAGTGATGTATTGTGATATGATTAGTGTGATAGGATAGTTTTGTGTTATCTATAAAAATATTAGGAGTAGAACCAACGTTATTTTCTAAAGTTAGTAATGGCTAAAAGAGGTCTATGATTTATCTAAATATTTGTATTAAAAGGTCTTGAATTGTATATGCAATGTGTGCTTTTGCAATTAAATTTGCTCAAATGTATAAAAAAAATAATTGTCATTCAATGAATTTAACACTATAATTAATTTAAGTATTGTATGAGATCATTTTTATTTCTTAATTTAAAAATTCAAAATGAGTTTAAAAACATAAAATAAAATTAATCCCAAATAAACCTTAAAAAAATATTTGATATGGATTATAATGATATGAGCAACATCTTTGAGATTGACTATGGCTGATGTAGCTGCGACATACCTGACATAAATGATACATATATAGCATATTTTCTTTTACAAAATTTTCTTCTTAAATTCTAAGTAAATTGATTATAAGAGCATCTTAGATAAGATTTATATTCTTAATTAATTTAAATGCTATTGTTTAAATCTACATTCTTTAAATATATAATTTAGAATCTCTTCACATTGTTGGTTGAGAATATTGAAAAATAAATAAATATATAAACCTACGTATTTAATTAAATGTGCATTATAGGTTAGTTTAAAATTTAACTTTTTTAAAGTGATCTAATTAAGATTACGGAAATAGGATTTTTTGGTATAAAATAAAATATGAGCTAATTATATCTAGACGCATAATTTAATCCTTCTAATTTTTATAATGAATTAAAATATAAATATGACAAGTCACACTCTTTTTGGTAAGATAACTTTCTAATATATATATATATATATATATATATCTTCTTTCATAAATAATGGTTATTATCGCAAATCTATATGATATGAATATTCTTCTCCCATTTTCTTTGACATCCCTTCATTAGGAGGATATAAAAGATTCTTTTATAAGAAAAAAAAAAACATATTGAATTAGAAGATTAATAAATAGAAATCATCTTCCTCTCATAGATCAAAGTATGCTTCCATTTATTTTCTCTTAGTGATTTAAAATGAAATATCATAAATAAATATGATTTTCTCTTCTAATTTTTGAAAAGGATTTGATTTTTTATTTATTTTTAAAATCTAGGAAAGTTGCAAATATCAATTTTAATTTCTTTCAGATTGTTTCTTCATGCATTTAAGAATATTATTACAGCTTTTCCTATTACGTAAATGCTTCTTCAACAAAAAAAATCATTTGAATTTATTGCTTTCAATTCAGTTCCAATTTTGCTTAAATCAATCTTATAATATTCTTAAATTATTTACTATTTCTGAAAAAAAGAATGGGTAAATACCTATGTCTTCTTTGACTTGGGCTAAATTCTATTTTAACATGTTCATATGATTTACTTAAATATCTGAATTAAAAACAAGCCATAATAAGCTCATTTTTTAGCAATAATCTTCGCTTTTATTTATTTACCAAAATTATTGACCTCCACTTATGTGAGACAACTGAGCTAAATTTGCATAAGTTTCCTCTTGATAGGATTCGAATCTATATCTGCTTAGAAGCATGATTGGGATTAGATCAAAAGAATTTAGAGATTGATAAGTGCATGCATATCACAATCTCCTTAATTTTATTTCAATTCAACTTCTAGATAAATTTCTAGATATTTTAATAATTATCCTAGTAAATAGAAAAAATTTGTTAAAGGTAAAGTCATATTTTGCATCAATAAGTTAAAAACATGCATAAAAGATAAAAAAATCAAGTAAAATTTAACAAAGAACTTAAAATTTCTCTATAGCAGCTATTTGAATAATTTTTACTCAACACTTTCAGATATTAATTTGGACAAATTAGCTTAAATATTTTAATAATCTCATTCTCTTTGGTTTCTTGAAAGAGATGAAAATTGAGAAGCTAATGTAAATCACAGATTATCTTGAGTTAATCTTGTTTACTAAGTTAGCCTTAGAAATTAATCACACTAAAGCAGAATAGTGACTACCAATTATTTAACTTATGATCAACTAAAATAAAGTCACCCATATAGAAAAGTATTAATCATTAAGTTATTCGATAACAGAATAAAGCAATCATACTTAATAACTCACAAAGTGCAAGCCTGATAACATTTCCCGTCTTATTTAAAATAATAAGCGGTATTTTGTCCCCCAGATTTTTTTGCAAATATGAAAAATGAAAATCACGTGTTTATATTTTTATGTACAGTTATCTTTTAAAAATTTGTAATCCTGAGAATTAAGACTTCACATTCAAGTTGGAGATGTAAAAACTTGAATATAAAATATATAAACACGTGATTTTCATTTTTCTTGTTTACAAAAAATCTGGTGGAGATAGTACCGCTTAATATTTTCAATAAGATGGGAGGAAGGTTCGCATTTTGTTTAAGCCCTAACCGTTAGATCAATCTAACTTTAATAATCAAATTAAATCCAATGTACTTGGAGATGTTGAAATTAAAGTTGATGCTTTCCTAAAATAGTTTGATGAACCCTAAAATAATTTTTTTTTTTTTAAAAAAAATCATATTAGCGTATCCTGATGCGAAAATGCATTAAGACGATTGTAAAATTCAATCACGAGACTAAAAAAATAGTGCTTTGTATTCAAAATAGGGGAAGCCCTATATTGTAATTGTCCACACTTAAATTTAATATTTCACTTAATTTAAAGGAAATTTTGTCCCTTGTCTCAATAAACCTTTTTAGCTATTATTAAAAAATTCTCCTAATTTCATATTCAACCAAAGAGTGTTTGTTAGTTGTTACCCCCATCACCCTGTCTCCAGTTCTCATCTCACGTTGGGTATTTAAAAATATTTCAAATTAGAACTTAACTTTACACTTTCATAGAGATGTTAACGAAAAGTCAACATAAATATTGAATAAACCATATTTTTAAAATAGGCATAGTATTAACTTTAATTAGCTATTTAGGCATCAAAAAATTTTATTTATGAAAATAGGCTAGGTATCAACAATTATTTATCATGTTCGTGCAGAGCATCATTCAAGAGACAAAATCGGGAGAGGGAGGAGAGAGAAAGAGAGAGAGAGAGAGAGAAAGAGACAGAGATAGGAGATTTTTTTTTAATTTTTTAAATAATATAATTATTTAAAGTATATAATTAAAATATTTTTATAAAATATTTAATAACTAAATATTTATATATTTAATTATTAATTTATTTATATATATAATTAAATATATAATTTAAAAATATTTTTAATTATATATATAAATTTATAAATTTATTTAATATTTTTTATTAATTAATATAATTATGTATAATATATATATATTTTTTTATTAATTTTTGTTAATATATAATATAAAATTTTAAAATATATAAATATATAAATAAAAAAAAGAATAAATTTTATAAATATTTTATAAAACTATATAAATAAAATTATATATATATATATATATATATATATATATATATATATTATAAATTTATTTAGTTATTTATATGTTTAAATTATATAAATATTTTAAGTTATATAAATAATTTAAAATAATTTTTATGAATATTTTTTAATTATATATATATATATATATATATATATATATATATATTTGTATTTATTAATATAAGTCTTTAATAATAATAACAAAATATAAATATAAAAAATATAAAAAAAATAAATAAATAATTTTTAAATATAATAAATATTTATATAATAAATAATTTTTTTTTATATAATAACTAAATATATATATACAATTTTTTAAATAACTAAATATTTATATAATTAGTTAAATAAATAAATAAATAATTGTAAATTATATAAATATTTAGTTATTTAAATATTTATAAAATATTTGTTATTTGTTTATATATATATATATATATATATATATATTATATTTATTCATTTCTTTTGTTTTATTTATTAAAATTATTTATTTTATTTATTTTTTATGTTTTTTATATTTTTATATTTTTTTTTGATTATTATTATTAAAGACTTATATTAATAAAATATGTATGTATATATGTATATATATATATATATATATATATATATATATATATATATGTATATA
The DNA here is from genome assembly GCA_021442155.1 of Cymbidium sinense. Taxonomy (NCBI): domain Eukaryota; kingdom Viridiplantae; phylum Streptophyta; class Magnoliopsida; order Asparagales; family Orchidaceae; genus Cymbidium; species Cymbidium sinense. The sequence goes on from CM038226.1 coordinate 74,114,355, forward strand.
TATATATAAAAATATTCTATAAAATTATTTTTTAAAATTATTTATATCAAAATATTTTATATAATTTAAACATATAAATAACTAAATATTTATATATAATATATTTATATAATTACTTTTGATGGTTTTAAAATATTTATAAATTTATTCTTTTTTTTATATTTTTTAAATTTTTATTATATAAACAATTAAAAATATATATTATACATAATATATTAATTAATAAAAATATTAAATATTTATAAATTTATATAATAATTAAAATATTTTAAATTATATATTTAATTATTATATAAATAAATAAATTAATAATTAAATATATAAAATTTTGGTTATTATATTTTATAAATATTTTTATATATTTTTAAATAATAATATTATTTAAAAAAAAAAAAAATTCTCCCTATCTCTGTTCTCTTTCTCTCTCTCTTCTCTCTCTCTCTTTCTCTCTCTCCTCATTGGGTTCTTCTCTCTCTCTTTCTCTCTCTCTCTCCACCCGCCGTTACAAAGCACAAAATGACCGACGTGAACCTAGGAAGTCGTCCGTTTGATTTCAAACCATAAATAAAATTTTTTGATGAATAACCTTAAGTTAATTGTTTATTTTAAAATAATCCCAACATTAAATAAAGATAACGGCAAAAGTAAGATTAACAAAATAAAGGAGGTGGATATTTCAGTCAAAATTAATCTATGTTCATGCCTAATCACCGTGACTAGGTATTCAACAATCAAAATAAGATTACAAAAAATATGCGCTCAATTTGATCACCGAAGCATTCATTTCAATCAAACACTGGCGAGCATCGATGGAGCTTAGTCTCAGGAGCGTTCAGTGAGGAGGTAAAGGAGGATCTTCTCAGCAAGGCTTGGCCTCTTTAAGACAAAGGTACCTCAGTCGATGGACCAATGGTCTTTAGCTTCAGTGAGGTAATCCCTTCAAAATGTAGGCATGACATCCTTGTTGACCTCACATATGCATCATAAAGCATATTAAAATTAATTAATTTAAAAAAAAAAATCATTCAAAATTAATCCAAAATGGTAACGACCATACGACAAATAGACTTAAAATGGAAATTCGAGTTGACCGATTTAGAATATATATATATATATATATATATATATATATATATATATATATATATATATATATATATACAAAATCAATATCAATCGATTAAAGAGATAAATTTATCAATTTCGTATGCATATCAAGTTAAAGCTAATCAAATGACTCTTGAAATTGATTGCATTATTTGAAGAAAATATATCAAATGATTTGTTGCTCAATTGAGATATGCAAATATCGAGTGATTTGAAATGACAACATGTAATCTATAGCTAAAATGCATTATATAAATATCAATGATTCTCCGATACAAACGACTTTTCATTATTAACGCCAAATCACTCAACATTTGCTATCAAGGCCTTCCATATGATAATTTTGTCCTATTTGGAACATGGTTTAAACCAAACCAGGTTTACTATGAGTTGGATTCACTTGTTCAATTCAATGGGGACTTAAGGATGAGTCATCTCAAATTTGGTAGGGTTTGGCTTAAGTTAACCCATACAAAGCAATTTGGTTCAAAAGAGTTAGGTTGATCAATTAACCAAATTGGGTTAAGAGGGCTATTGGGTTAGTTTTAAATGATCATTTGGAGCGTATTGATGCAATCAATTTGATTTGATTTGAAGTGGATTTGAGTTTGGCTCATATAGGTTCATTTGGGTTAAATAGATTAAGTTGATCAATTTGATCAAATTGGCCAAATTAGATTGGATGAGGGGTTGAGTTGTGTTTGATTGATCTTTTAAAAGTGATTGGAGTTTGGATTGGAATTGATTTGGTTTAGAATAGGTTTTGATTCACTTTAGTCTTTTAGGCCAAATTAGTTGGTTCAATTTGATTGGTTTGATCAGATTGGCTTTAATTGATGCTTGAAGAGTATTCAATGATTAATTTATGATTGATTAGAGTTATTGGTTCACCCCAATTTGACTTAGAATGATTTTGGCCCAATTTGGCCCTATAGGTTAAATTGGTTCAACTTGGGTCAAATGGTCAAATTAGCTCAATTGAGTTCAATTGATTGCATTCAAGTGACTGGGTGGGATCAACAATTATTTTAAAAGTGATTGAATGGATTGATTTGATCTAATATGAATTGATTTAAGATTTAGCTCAATTTGGTCTTTTAAGCCAAATTAAATAATCAATGGCTTGGCCGAGTTAAAATCAATTGAAAGTTGAAAGATGTTTAATGATAAATTTAGAATTGATTGATGGCTTTGGTTGTGATCAACTTAGATTAAATTGGATTTTGGTTCATTTGAACTTTTTAGGTCAAATAGGTCAACTTGGGTTAATTAAATCCATTGGTGTAATTAGATTGATCAGACCAAATGAGAATGTTTAATTGGGTGTTTATAATAATTAAGAGGTTTGGATTGGTTTAATTTGGTCTTATAGGGTTCAAATGGGTCAACCTGGGTTAAGGGTCAATTAGGTTTAATTTGATTTAATTGAGTTGCAACCAAGATCCAATCAAGTTCAATTAAAGTTAAAATGGATTTGGGTTAGCTCAATTTCAATTGGATTGGATTGATTTTCGATTTAGCCTTCTTAAGCCCAAATGGATCAAATTGGGTGAACTTAACCATTAGGCCAAATTCAATCCTAATAAGTTAAATAAGGTTTGGAATCACTTAGTTTTGGTTAAGGTTAAATATGTGACCACTTGGTTTGTGGGATTGATTTCTATAAGTTTTATGGGTTTGGTGGATATCCTGACTAAGTCTAGCCTTAAAGGATCCTATAAGCCTTTTAGGTTTCAGATTAGTGTTCACCAAACCATTAGGAGTTTCTTAGCCCTAAGAATACCTTAGTGCCTAAATAAATCTTAGGTCTAAGAAGGGGATGCCTAACCTCACTCTAAAAGTCAGTTCAATAGTGAGATATTCCTCTACCATCTTTTTTATGGAGGTGGTTCTTGCCAGCCTACATACACTCCTCTTCGCCGAAGAAGCATAAGCTCTACTTCATCCTAAACATTAGGCATCACCTTCATACTCATATCAGAAGATGACTCTAACATGACATGTGCACCCTTCTAGATCAATGCTGACACCACTTTATATGACTAATAGCAGTGACAAAAAAAATCCATCTCTCATCCATTAAAATGGTTAACTCTTTAATAGTTAGTTACAAATTTTGTAGTCAAATTCTTTTCTGCTATTTCACTCGGTAAGTATAATCAAGACATCGACCTCCTTAAACATAATAGTTTTTAAATAATGTTGCTTGTGGTACTACTTATGTAGGAATCATATTAATATATTCATAATATCAAATTAATAAAAAAATTAAATATTTTTAATTTCTGACTCTTTTTCGTATCAAAATAAAAGGCAAGCTTAAAGACATTGAAAGTATGCAAGAGCTAGAATAATTATATTAGGGGTAACTACATTTTATTTGTTACATATATGATATGAAAATTACTAAAAGAATGTTATATGTTAATTTATGATTATATATATATATATATATATATATATATATATATATATATATATATATATATATATATATATATATATATATATATATATATATATATAGCACATACTCTCTCTCTCTCTCTCTCTCTCTCTCTCTTATTTATCATTCTTGAAAGATAGCACAGACACACTCTCTCTCATGTACTAGAGGTTCATAAGAGAGGAAATGAAAAGTAAGGTATTCTTAAAAGTAACTTTATTAGAAAATAGATGGGCTAAAGAGAATACATATGAATTGGGGTGAAGAATTATCATTTATTCTGCCAAAAAGCATATTTAAATTCCAATTATTTATACACTGTATTGTATAATTAAATGCATCTCTTTTGATATTTTTGATTATTTGAAAAGCTAAAAAATTCTACTCAAAGAAAGACACTCATTAAATAATGATGTTGACTCTTCCTAATATTTGCTCTCTAGTGAGAGCTTTACAAACTTATTTGAGTGTTTAGGTTAATTATAGAAGGATTGTAACTTTTATCTATGATTTATATAATTATAAAGCTCAAGGTAATATCATTTTAATTTACAATGTGAGAATTGTGTCAATTAAATGTTATTAATTTTTATGGTACTTTAATTAGTTACCAAGCATATGATTATGATACTTTTATGATACTTCAATAAACTTATATATTTTTGTCATGGACGTGTTTGTTGCTTATTAAGGATATGTCGCTCATGTTCGCTTGCATTGTCCACAAAAGTAAATACCATGTTCTATTTGTACTAAAGTTATAGATATAAATCAGGAAGTTAATCTACATTTGACTTTTAGAACTTAAACAAAAACCATCAAATCTAAAATTACAGAATTAAATACATTAATGATATGAGGCCTATTTTAAATGATATTGATTGACAAAATACAAAAATACAACTATACAACATTTGAAGACCACTAAATCATATTTATAACCTTCAATCATAATTAAATGATCATTTTTGTCTTACATAGCCATACCACTTTTTAACTAAAACAAGGTATGACATGTGAAAAACCTATTTTTTATTTATTTATTATCATTATTGAAGTATATTATTAGAAAACACTCAAGCTCACCACATTTTATAACCTTCAGTATATTTTCTTTCTAGAGAGTTCTATCATGTTCTAGAATATAATCAAAGTTAGTGCTCCTAATGCTTTAATAATCACGTTTTTGCATTTATGCATATTGTTCGGCCTCAATGAAAAATTTATTTAGGCGCGTTTTATATCTTTGAACTTAGATTTTGTTTATAAGAGAAGTGTTTATATTATATATATATATAGAGAGAGAGAGAGAGAGAGAGAGAATACATAATGTCATATTAACATGAGATTATTTTTTTGGATTATTAATATAATATAATGATTCATACATAAATAGCATCTCAAGTAGTATTATCTAATAAGTACTATGTGTAAAGAGTTTATTTTTTTTAGTTGAAATCACAAAGCCCAACTAGAATTAATGCCTTCGATTCTTAAGTTTATAACGAAGCATGCATACAGTCAACTGTCTGAATTGATGGGTGGTTGTTTGTTGAATTTGTTATCAGCGAGGCAAAGTAGGGCAGTCGTTTAGGCAATTTCTCACAGTGTGATGCCACAGAGTCTTGAACTTTGCAATAGTGCTGAGATTCACTGATCAAGAAATCACTTTGCAACTTAGTTCATCACAAATGTAACTTTCAGCATCATCCATTAATAAGAAGCTTTTTAAAACTCCATCGTAGAATTAGTGCATTCACTTTCAGGTGATGCAGTGTGTTTCCTTTTACTCTTCTTTTTTTCAAAAACTTGAGGGTTACGCCCAATATTTCATTAGAAGAAGGGGGAGATTACATATGGTAAAATTAAAAATAAAAAAAAAGACATTGGATTATTAGAATTCAACAACTTGAACTTGTAGCTTCAAAGATCATGATAAGTGAAAAAAGAAATAAATGTGAACATAAAAATGCAAAAAAGCAACATAAATATGCTCTCATGATAGCAAAATAATGTATAACTTAAGAACTGATTGAGGCCCAAAGTTGATATTGGACTTAAACACAGTTGATTGAGGCTAGCCATATAAATTATATATGATGTATTGTTCACCAAAAGCCAAAGAAAACAAAAGTGGAGTAAAAGTATCCATAAACTAAAATGGCACCAAAAGAAAAAAAAAACAATAATGTTACATAATACTAGGAGAAAAATTCTTAAGTTTAAATCATGCTTTCATGATTCAATTGTCTCCTAAGAAAAAAAATGCATCAAAGTTATCTAGCAAAATATAATAATCTCAAATAACTAAATGAGATAAAAGTGGATTATATAAAGTATAAGCTCCTAATATTAGAGGGGATCTCACCAAGATCTTCCAGTTTTTTACTTTTAAGTCTTATGGAAATTTTGAATTTTTTTTTTACTGAAGTTGATAGTGGAGGTTTGGGCATTATTGAAAAGCATATGATTTCTTTTTACCATATATATACATTGAGTTTTAATGTGAACCACAATGAGAAAGAACTTCCTTTTGAGTTCACAACTAACAAAATTAGCAAAGACTAACGTTTAGCATGATTACATCTAACATGCAAAAAAATAGCAATTGATAATGTAGGACTTGAGTAAGGATAAGAAATAAGTAAGAGTAAGTTTCTTGGTGAAAGGAACATAGGGGCATTCAAGAGTGATGCTTAATTCTCTATGAATAAGAGCATCTTTTATTCTCAAATTCCCAATAATATCAACCAACAAGTCAGAATAAATTTGAAGGAGTCGCCTTTAAACCATACTAGATTATACCGATTTACCTTGGATGGTCCCCATGGAAAAAAGATTAAACAAAGTGTGAGAGTTAATATTCTTCCCACTTTAATAATAGGCATGTTAATTTTCATGAAAAATGATATTTTGAATGAGCTGGATACAATACTCTGGGGTGTAACGATTAGTTGGAAGGGGCCAACAATTGTCTACAATTGTCTCACAAAGTTTGGTGAGGGTTTGGTAGGTGAACCATGAAATGATTTGACTACTAAATGTTTCAAGGAGAGAAGACCCATTAAGATAGGAGTCAAAGAAGAAATGAAAGTTGATGTTACTATTTATATTAAAAGATTGACAACTTCAGATCTTGCATTAGTTGATGCCATAGTGAACCTTGAACTTTGAAATGGTAATCAAAAATGTAAGAATGAGAATTATAATGTCTCAAAATAATTTTTTCTTTACAAATAATATTAATTGCTTTAAGCAAGGAAAGCCTAACTCTCCATAATTTTTGGGCTTAGTAGTTTTGCTCCAAGAAAGTAGTGTGCAATTTTTTTAACCTATTATGATGCAGAAAGTTATTTATGTAGTAGAGAACTTTTTCCTCAAACCTTTGGAAATGGCAATGGATCTAAACCAATAATAAATGTAACTCTATACAGTAGATTTAACAAGTTGAAATCTACTAGCAAAAGAAAGAGCTTTCACTTTCATCGACTAAGTTAATATTACAATTTATCAATTAGATTGGGACAACCCATGACTTTACGTAGTGGAGTTTATTGTGATGCTAAGGTAGTCCCATAATAGAGGTTTGGGATGAAAGCCCTGAGCTTTTCTCATTTGCTCACTCAATTGAATGTCGACCAATTTGGAGAAGCATATAATAGACTTATTTGAATTGGTACCAATATTTGTGACTTCGTGAAAGTTTAGAAAAATAATAGAAAGACAACTAATAGAGAATAGACTAGTTTTCCCAAAAACAAGAAGATCGTATACATATATTATGTGAAATAAGGTAGATTCATTGTCCAATGAGCCATTGGGTTTGTGAGATTCCATAGGTCTTAAAAGAGTATCCATGATAATAGTGAAGAGGTAAAGAGAAAGGGGACATTCTTTCCTTGGACTAGAGGAAGAGGGAAATTAACATCTTAGATCACTATTAATGATGATGGAAAAATGGACTTCTATATAATAGGCATCAACCCACTTGATGAAGATGTTGGGAATGTCATTCTTTCATACAAGAATGAATATTGATAATGTCAAATTATTTCTTAAGGTTAATTTTAGAGTAGAATTACTTAAAAGTATAGAAAGAGTTGAAACTTTATAGTAGTTCATTTGTAAGATTAATAATATCTACAATGTACCAACCATAGCTAAAAGTATCTTAAGCAGAATGGATAATATCAGGAAGAATAAGCTTGAGCCAGTTGGTAAGGAGCTTGGTAATGACCTTACAGATGATATTATAAAGAGAGATTGTCCTGTAGTGATTAAGAGAATCTATATGTTTACTTTTAAGAATAAGTGGCTAAGTCCTTAACTCTATTTGGGGGTTTGAAAGAAGCAAAAAAAAAAAAAAAAACCCTTTATCTCTTTAATACAAATGGTATCTATGATAGACTAGGTATCCTTAAAAAATTAAGTAAAGAAGAGAAATATGAGAGAGCATCTCTAACAATGTTCTCCTGAGAATGGATATAGAAGCTATTTGATGAGTGCTCTTTCATATAGTTCTTGTTTCTATATTTGATTATTTGGTGATGGAATATCATATCAACTTCCTCTTTTCAAAGTCAGGCAAATTTTTCACTTTGCACCCATTTATTTTCACTTATGGAAGCATTGATAATCTTGATCTGAAATTTTGTATAGAAGATCTAATACTCTTCATAAGGAAATATGCATTTAGGTTTGAATTGTTTGCCTAATATAGTGATGATAAGGGAGAGGTCATATATTAAGGGCTCTATAACTTTAAAGTGAGATAAGGGATATGAATTTACCCAAATATCATTGCAAATACTCTGTCAAGTAAGCACATGATAGGATTATTAATTTCTTGATTGAACTTTCTGAAAGAATGACTAGTATTAAGAAGCTCAAATAAACTTGAGTTGAAAAATACATGAGTTAAAATCAATTATTTTACATGAAAAAAGAGTAGAACGACCCAACTTATCCCTAGGCTACCTTATGCAATTAAAGTCTCCCATATGATCCATGGATCATTAATGCTAGAATTCAAGGAGGTGATGGAACTCTATAACTCTTTTCTTTTGATGGCATAATTGTCAGCATAAATAAATGTAATATAAAATTTGATAAAAGAGGTGAATATTAGAAAACCATGGATGGACCGAGCATGACTTTCCAAAATAGAGGAAAAAAATAGTAGTATTGTTTCATTTAATCCAAATTTTGTCATTTGGGCAAGGGAGAAGTTACTATATATATATATATATATATATATATATATATATATATATATATATATATATATATATATATATATATTGAAAAAAAAGATGATATTAAGTGAAATACCTTGTGCATAATTCAAACCATAGAAAGAAGAGCCTTAAATCAATATAAAAGGGCATTCAAATTTGGCGCCGTCTGTGGGATAGACTCCCTCAATCATACTTTTTGCGAACACCTACATCATGGCCAATAGGCGCAATCTTCGTAACACCGGAGCCTCTCGCTCTAACTCCCGTCACTCTCGAAACCAATCCTTGAACCAGGGACGTCAAGCTTCTGCCCCACTTCCCCCTAATGGGCATGACCCTGTTGGCGAAGGCACGACAGGAATCTCTTTAGAAGAACGTATGCGCCGAATGGAAGAGTCTCAAAATGAGATGATCCGACTTTTACGAGGAACACAACAACCTCCATCACGGCAAACACACCGCCCCCAAGATCGATTATTACCTGCAGGAGGACAATATGCTACTCTCTTAGACGCTGAAGTTCCACCACCTCCAAACCGTGATGCTGAACTTCTTGACACTGCCAGTTCTGCCCATCCATCACGTGCAGCTCAACCACCTGCCAATCCGCCGATTATTGTAGCACGCATTCTCACCTGACCGCTCGCCATGTTATACGTCAATTACAACGCTGCAGAAGAACTCCATCACAAAGACATAAATCATATTTTCTCTCACCGTTATCAAGAGTCTTCCCCTTTGGTGCTATTCTTGACATCCCATCCCCGTAGGGTTTAAGCTTCAAGCATTGACCCTTATGATGGAGTTCGACCCTACGAACACATCGACCATTACAGACCATCATGCATATCCGTGAGCTCGACATCTTTGCTTTGTCGTCTTTCCTATTACTCTCAAGGGACAAGCCGCGCGTTCTACTCTCTTCCAAGGGGATCTATCCATACCTTTGATGAACTTCGCCAAAATCTTAGGTGAGCTTCATTGCAAACCGAAGGATCATCAAAGACTCCTCCCATCTCTCAGCATTCAAAATGAAGGTGAATCACTTAAGGAATACTTCCAAAGGTTTTCCTTAGAAGCTTCGCCAAATCCGGTAGACCACGAATTATTAAGAGGAGTTTTTCTTGGAGGGCTCGTCAGGGACCTTTTACTCATCGTTGCACGAGATACGTCAGCTCATATCTTGGTTCGTGGAAGCACAAATCTCTGCCGATGAGGCTATCAATGCCCATCGCAAACAGTTCGAGCAATCTACAGGAAAATGTAAGAGTGTCCCGGAGAATGCGGACCGTCAGTCACATCAAAAGAGGCAACAAGGCAACCGGGATCTCCCTCCACGACCCCATAGGCGTGAACCCACGAGAAGGAATACTCACCTAAATTCATCTCATGTTAACATTCTAATGGCTATTCGAGATAAAGAAATCATCAAATGGCCACATCCATTGAAACCAAATTGGAAATCGGGGAGCAATATTGCCACTTTCATCGAAGCCGAGGACATACCACCGAAGCATGCAAGCAACTCAAAGAAGAAATTGAGAGGCTCATTCAGCAAGGATATCTGCGTCGATTTCTGAAAAATCAACCAACTCAAACCAACTCAGCTCCAACTGGGGGGCAACCAGGACAATCATCACAGAAGCATCAAAACGATCATCCTACAGTTGGGGAGATTGACACGATCGCTGGAGGACCAGTGCTATCTAATCGAATCCTCATCACCGCTTCTGAAGGGCCAGAGTTAAAGAAATCTCGTATCGATCATTCCATCACTTTTAATGATTCAGACTTAGAAGGGGTCCATGTTCCTCATCAAGATCCACTTGTCATCAGCACGCGGGGATCGGTGACCCATCTTATAATGTTAAAAGATTTTGGTTGATAGTGGGAGTTACGATGTCCTATTTTACTCCACGTTTACGAGCATGGGCCTCGTTAGGGAAAAGCTCCAACTGTAGACCATTGTATGGTTTGACAACCTGCAGTAGAAGGGACGATCACTCTTCTGTTCTCGGAGAATTCCCTCGGTTACTCATTTAATCCAATTTATGGTGGTCAAGTCGGTTCGACCTATAACACTATATTTGGAAGGCCCTCCAATCAATCTTTGGTGCAATCACTTCAATATCTCATCTTAAGATGAAATTTCCAACCTGTTGTTGGAGTAGTCACGGAAATCAGCGGTGGAGCAATCATGTTACCTCAGAAGCTCGATCGCCCTTCCGTGACCTTTAGCATTGAAGATTTTTTCGGGATGAAGGAGCACCCCACAAAGTATCACCTGTAGAAGACTTACTCTCCATTACATTATCAGATGACCAACCACTACGAGTAGTGCAAGTAGGATCCCTGCTTTCAAAGGAACAAAGAGAAAACTACGTAGATTTTCTGCGTAGAAATCAAGACATCTTCGCCTGGAGTCCTACTGATATGCCAGGGGTTGACCCCAGTGTGATCATGCACTCCCTCAAGATTAATCCAACATCCAAACCGATCATCCAGAAGAAGCGGAGCTTTGCACCCGATCGCTTCCAGGCTATTGAGCATGAAGTTAACAAGCTCTTCATACGAGAAGTATATTACCCTATATGGTTAACAAATGTTGTCATGGTTAAGAAAACAAATGAAACATGGAGGATGTGTATTGACTACATTGACCTTAACAAGGCTTGCCCAAAAGATAGCTTCCCCCTTCCCCGAATTGACCAATTGGTCGACGCCTTCGTCGCTCATTTCACGGGCGCTTACTCGGTTATAACCAAATAAGAATGGACCCAATGGATGAAGAAGCCACGATTTCAAACATATAAAGGTTTATATCGCTACCAAGTTATGCCGTTCGGGTTAAAAATGGGTGCTACCTATCGGCGTCTTATGAATATGGTTTTCAAAGGCTATTACAAACGATGGTATACGTGGACGACATGTTGGTAAAAAGCCAGGAAGTCACAACATATCTCTGACTTAGAAACGTGCTTCAATCTTCTTCGGCGCTATAACATATGGCTTAACCCCACCAAATGTGCCTTTGGAGTTACATCGGGAAAATTTCTTGGGTTTATGGTAACCCATCGGAATAGAAGCCAACCACGAAAAAAATTAAGGCTCTCGAGATATGACCCCTCAAAGAATATCAAGGAAGTTTAACGCCTAAATGGACGGATCTGCCTATCTCGCTTCTTAGCTCGTTAGGGACAAATACTTGCCATTCTTCAGAATATTAAAAGGAGCGAAAAATAATAATTTTCAATGGACCAACGAATGTCAATTTGCTTTTGAACAACTAAGAGAGTACTTAGCATCTCCCCTTACTCGACTGTCTAAGCCTATTCAAGGAGAAACATTATACTTATATCTTGCGGCCTCTCCCCAATATGCTCGGTCTTATCTGAAGTAAATGGGATACAACCAATTTACTACGTCGAAAAATACTTTCGATATAGAAAGTCGTTATCCACTCAGACAGATGGCATTAGCCTAGTTTTTTCAAACTTGAAAATTGCCATACTTTCAAGCTCATACTATCGGTGTTTACACTAATCTACCCTTAAGAGCCATCCTACAGAAACCGGAAGCATCTGGAAGATTAATTAAGTGGTCAGTGGAATTGGGAGAATTTGGCATTCGTTTTCTACCTCGACCTGACATAAAGTCTCAAATATTCACAGACTTTATAGTGGAATGCACTGCCCCAACTCCAAATGATATGTCTATCACACGTCCTTTATTTCCTCAATGGACTCTCTATGTTGATGGAGCTTGAAATCTTTGGAGGAGTCTTACTTATTTCCCCCTAGCGGAATTCTTTAGAGTATGGACTTCGTTTAAAATTTCCTGCAACTAACAATATGGCTGAATACGAGGCCCTCATCACAGGGTTGAGACTCGCCATCGACTGCGAAGCATAAGACTTAACGATCCATACTAACTCTCAGCTTGTCGCCTCTCAAGTCGAGGGTAACTACGATACCAACCTCGGTTGCTGTCATTCGACTTGGTGAAGTCGCCTTGCCCATCTTAAGGCACATCAAATCACTCACATACCGCGGGAGAAAAATACTCAGTAGAAGCTAAGCTTGCTATGTCTGAGATCTATTCAAGAGAAAGCATATTGAAGAAATATATTTCCCGGATTCAAGGACCGTGGGTAATACAAAGCATTGATGAGGTGAAGGAACCCTCATGGATGGACCCCATCATGTCTTTCCAGAAGGAAGCCTCCCAAGACCCTCGACGCCCTCAAGACGTCAAACTTTGTTGTTATTGAGGTGAACTATATAAACGAGCTTTCTGGGCCATACCTCAAGTGTCTTCCACCATCAGTCAATATGCCTAAGAGGTCCACTGAATATGTGGAGAACACCTAGGAGGAAGGGCACTAGCCCTTAAAATTATAAGGCAAGGATTCTATTGGCCTACAAGGAAACAAGATGCCCCAGTTCACCAAAAAATATATGTTGTCGGGTTGCATTCAAACCTTCCTCACACGCACACGAGCTCTCATCTCTTCAAAGCCCGTGGCCTTTTGCTCGATGGAGAATTGATATAATGGGACCTTTTAGAGATAGCATCGGGACAAAGAAAGTTCATCATTCTAGCCGTCGACTACTTCACTAAATGGGTGGAAGCCGAACCACTCGGCAAAATCACCAGGAGGCAACGCTAAACAATTTGTATGGAAAAATATAATATTATTGCGGTCTTCGTGAAGATCATCAACAACGGACTCAATTCTTGGAAAAGTCTTTACGCCCTTTTGCAAAGATCTTCACATTCATTCGCATACGTGCACATCCACAAACTAATGCAGAGCTACCAATTGGACTATACTCAAAGGATTAAAACACGTCTTGAGAAGGGGCAATGGGTTGATGAGCTTTCCAATGTTCTCACGGGCTTACCGCTACATCGGCACCCCCGGTGAGACGCCATATAACTTGTGTTTGGTATAGAAGCTATCATACCGATATGGATATTCCAAGTCCAAGAGTCCAATTTTCGATCATGGTAGCAATGAAGAAAAACTTGACACTGACCTAATCCCTTCGTGACATGGCCACTTGGAGCTTCCATCACCAAAGGGTAGCTCGCCACTTCAACAGAAGAGTAAAATCTCGTCCAATATCTGTCGGTGACTTGGTTCTACGAAGTCTCGAAGCTGCAGGCAAAGGCCCTCAACACAATAAACTCTCACCTCTATGGGACGGTCCCTATGTGGTTATAGCAACAGTCAAGCCAGGAACATTCAAGCTCAAGGATCTAGAAGGAAAAACTCTGCCTCGAACTTGGAATGCTAAGAATCTCCGAAAATATTATCAATAACTCTTATTGCATAATTATTGCAACTTTTAGTTTATCTCATCTATCACTTCATCCTCGTATACTCGACCCCATTTAATGGGATAGAGACTTTGGGAGGCCAAGTGAAGAAGGAGAGGAGCCCAAGCAAGAAGGAGGAGAGAGCTCTGAAGCTCGAAGATCTCCCGAGCAAGATCGCACCACCGCCCGACGGTCATCAACCACCACCGTCGGCCGCCACCATCACTGACCCTCGCGTCGCTGTCGTTCCTTGCATTTACGCGGTTGTTCCCTATATTTCTGCCAGAAATTGTTCCCTGCATTTCCACCTGAAGTTCCTACACGCAGTCCACCATCACTTGCCGCCACTAGCAACTATTACAACCTGACCATCGTTACATAACTGTTGTTCTTTTCTTGTATACCATCTTGTAATCCGTTATCGGAAGATTCACTTGAGGCATATACATAGTGGAACATTTTCTTTGGGGGCCGTGATTTTTTCCCTCTTTTGAGGTTTTCCACGTTAAAACGTTCTCTCTTCACTCTTTAAATACCTGTGTGTGTGCTGGACTAATCAACAAAGCTAAGACGTAAACTTTCACTCTACCGCAACTGGTCTTCCGGCACGCAACAAAATTAAATGCAAAAATAGGTTCTTTCCCTATTGTTCTAAGTCATCCTTATTTCATGAAACCCATTATTCTTCCTTGTTTATTTCGATTCCGTCTTCGCCTTTACTTTTTGGAAATATTAGATGGTGTTTTCCATGACAGATCTACTCACTCTTTTCCTCGTTATTTATTATATACGGACGGTCTTTGTGTCTCGGATTTCTCCATTTCTGTGTTATTTGTAAAATTGAAAATTTTCTCTTAAATAGGATCTACTTCGGCAAATAATGTGATGTTATCGTATGGTAGAAGTACCTTTTGAAATAAATCTAAAATTGGTCTATGGTGTCATGTTACTAGAGTATTGGGATAAAACATGATAGATGGTGTGTTTATTCTAATTTTCTTTGAATTATTTTGTATTATCGATTTGAATATTTGATTTACTACTACTATCAAAATCTTGAAATGATCAAAAGTGAATAGGTCTATGGTTGGTGGTTTATAGTAAGAGAGGTGCAGGGGCTTCTATCACGATGATTAGTAGTAATCAAGAGAAACAAGGGAGAGGACTTAAAACAATAGGTATATTGAAATAAAAAGATGATACTAAGTGAAGTACCCAGTGCATAAATCAAACCATAGAAGAGCCTCAAATCGATATAACATGACATTCAAATTAAAAGATAATATTAAGAGAAATACCCGGCGCATAAATTAAACCAAAGAAGAGCCTCAAATCGGCATAACAAGATATTCAAAGTAAAAGGAAAATTAATCCAAAGAAAGTTAGAATAAACACACCATCTATCATGTTTTATCTTAATACTCCAACAACATGAAACCCTAGACTGATTTTAAATCAAAATGTGCTTCTATCGCAAGAGAACATCACATTATCCACTGAGGTAGATCCCATTTCAGATAAAACTTCTAATTTTATAAATAATACGAAAATGGAGAAGTCCATGACACAAAATACCAACTATAATAAATAACAGGAAAAAGAAGGCGCAAATCTACTATGGAAAACTCATCCAATATGTCCCAAAAGGAAAGGAGAAGACGAAATTAGGAGAAACAAGGAAGAAAAATAGATTTCATGAAATAAGGATGAGGACTTTAAACAATAGGGCAGAAACCTATTTTTGCTTTTAATTTCAATGTCCTTTTATATTGATTTGAGACTTTTCTTTCTATAGTTTGATTTATGTGCTGATTATTTCGCTTAATATTATTATATTTCTTTCAATATACCTATTATATATTATCAGAGGCAATATATATTATCTCTGATAGTAGGAGTGATTTAGCTGGTTATGATTAGACAACTATTGTGAATCATAGGACAGAAAATAATGGTTAGACAGAGATGTTGAGATAAAGGTAAAAAAAATAGTGGAAATAGTGCTCAAAAGGGGAGAATAGATAGAAATTGCCAAATTGAATTTATTATGTAGTTTTTCTCCGAATCTAACAGTTACGTTACAAATAAACCAAATTTTTTGAATGTTGTTAACAAAACTATACTGTAGAAATGTTTTATCAATTACTTTAGGCAATATGGAAGTAAAATCATTTAATTTAACTGCCAATAAGAAATTTTACATGCAAAATATTTTCATTTCTTACTTGATTCTTTTGTTTCCAAATCCAATAACCATGTTTCAATTCCACCAATTATGCTTCAAAGAAAGCTATTACGGGTCGAGTTAAAAAAGATTAGAGAGCATTTGCATTTTTGAAATATATAGTTTCCATTTCTAATCTCATTAGTTGTAATAGTAGTTATACATATACAAATCTTAGCAATTTTCAATTACTCCTATGCTATAGAAACATCTTTTAACAATTTTCAATCTTAGCAGTAATGAAATTAAATTCGATTTATTTAACAAGCAAGAAGATGAATCGCTTTATTTAATTGCTAAATGAGTAAACATGAACAAATTATAGTTTAATTCATTTATGTTCATGAACAACATCATCAAAGGCTTATTTATGAACACTATTATTTAAAATTTTATTTTTTTTGGGCTTAATAAGTTATAACTTATACAACTCATGTATATTTCTCAACAAGCTGCTAACGAACAAGCAAAAGTATGACTTGTTTAAAGCTCATTTATTTCATTTAAATACTTGCTAATTAATAGACTGGATAACCTACTTTGAACCGAGCTTGTGAACAAACTAGATTCGAGCTCGATCTTAATAATGGTAAAGAAACTCAATCTTGAACAGCATGCTAAAAAGCTAAAATCGAGCTCAAGCTCGATAATGATAAACAAACTTGAACTCGAATACGCACATGCTCGGCTAAGTTCATTTGCAGCCTAATGAACAAACAAGGTTTTAATCTACATTTATTTAATATCTTGTAATCTATTAAAATCAAGCTTTTTTTATTTCTACGTAATGAGAAAAAAAAAAGTCCATTTTTGGACTTTTTTTTGGGGACATTTAAGTTAATTTAATCACAAATTCACACATATAATACATGTGTAAAGACTTAAACTCAATATCTTTTGATTAAAGTTAAAGTTCTCAACTAATAGGCTAAGATATATTGCACCATTTTTGAACTTCAATGGGAGTATTAGGGGTTTACATGGATCAGATTGCATTGGATCAATAGTACATATTTAGCAACATCACGCCATAATTTTTATGAGTTCTGAACAAGAAAAAATTAGAAAGAATTGATGAAGAAAATATAATAATTGAATTCACTCATTGCTTTGTTTATTTCTTTTGATTCACGAAAAGGCTCTTTAAAATATTTCACTATTTGTCTTTTGTTCTTTGAAACGCTAAACGACTTTCAGTGAAATTAAAAACGCTTCAAAAGACACTATTCAAACGGGTATCAAAATTAAAAATTCATGCTCTCAAAAGAAAAACGCACTAAAAAAACTTAGTCAAACGAAGCAACAGTTTTAAAAATTCTTATTCTTAAGTTCTATGTAAAATTAATTCTCAACCAAATATTCTTCGATTATAAGATCCTCTTAGATAAGATATGTATTCTTAATTAATTTAAATGCTATTGCTAAAAATTTACATTCCAAATTGTTCATTTAAGCATTTAAGAACGTCATTACAGCTTTACCTATTAGCTAAACGTATCTCCATAAAAAAATTCATTTGAATTTATTGCTATCAAATCGGTTCCAATTATGCTTAAATTAATTTTTAGCAAAATTCTTAAAATATGCACTATTTTTTAAGAAGGAATGCGTTATTTCATATATTTTCTTCGGCTAGGAATAAATTCTATTTCTTTCATGTTTTAATGATTTGTCTAAATATTTGAATTGAAAATAATCTATAATAAGCTCAATTGTTTTATTGCAACAATGCTTTGCTTTTATTTGTTTTCCAAAAGTCTTGACGGCCTCTTCATGTAGGGTGGTTATATAAGAGATTTACAGCAGAAACTTAACCAAGTTAATATTGAGGGGTTTCCCACGGAAGCTAGGTTGCCATGATCATTTGACGAGTTCCTCATTGTCTTTTTTTTTTTTTTAAATTACTATTTGACTCATTTTTTTACTAGTTTTGCGATAAAGCCTTAATTAAATTATCTTGAATTTGATTTTTGGAATTTTTTAACAAATCTAGTTTTCTTATGAACTTATGCCCATCATATACGCAGCTCTATTGAAATCTATGCTTGCAAATCCATTTGTTAAAAAAAATAAAATAAAATAAAATAAAATTTCATAGAGCATGGTACTTTGGGTGTAGGTGGAAGGCATTGAGTTGTTGGCTAAGTTTATGGGGTTTTAATTTGGGTTGTCTAAAAGTTAAATTAATGTGAATTAGAGGTATATGAATGATGTGGTGGATGTTAGTAAGAGATTAAAGAGATAGGCGACCTAGGTGCACTCCAAACCTTAGCCCACTGAGGATATGAAGACGTGATCTAGATTTGTTAGTGAGTTACGATGGTCTCAAGAAAAGAATGTATGGGTTAATACCAAGACTAGGCCAAAGGAATTAAGTTTAAACTAATTTTGTTTTCAAATTTTTGTAGAGCGGTACATAGTAGAGAAATAATGTGAAATGATTATGCATGATTAGTTTATAATGTGAAAATGTTATTTGGGGTTGATGGTGAGGTTAGTTGGTCTTTATGGGCATGGAGGTGATGACATTAAGATTAATCTTAAGGGAACCTAGCTTAACAATTTAGCCTCCTTTATGCTTGTTGACTTAGAGATGGAGGTTGGGGATTTAGTGAGATTATTAGAGAGTATGACATAGATGGGAGATCAAGTAAATAATAAAAATAATAATGAAAATGATAATAACTTACAAAAAAAATTACTCACCAACCAAGATAATCTAGAGCGTTGACTGCCATGCTCCAATCTAAATGAAAAATTCTTATAAAATTTTAAGCAAAGTCATTTTTTTATCACATTCAATAGTCATTACATTGAGTCTTGAGCTCCTATGAGTTAGAAGGAAGAGAAAAGGAAGGAAAGGAAGAGTTCCCAGATTAAAGGGGAAGGGAGTTTTTGACTAAATGCAATGAATATATAGTTCTTCCAAGGGCTTAGTTATCCATGCATGATGAGTTACAATGATAATTTAAGAAGAAAATATAATATTTTGAATAAAAAAATTTAAATTCAAAAATTAAAATTAAAATTTTAAATTTTGAATTTGAAATTTATATTTTTATTATGTTTTAACTCATCTTTTAACTTCCATAAATTTTTTGTGATGGTTGATATTTTCACAAACAAATGTGTCTAGTTTAATCTCTTTTAATGGATATTGTTCTGCATCAACTAACTTACACTAATTTAAACTTTGCTTTATATAGATGAAATCAATGAATCTTCTAATATTTTAGAGCAAGCTTACATAATTCTTCTTTTATCAATGAAATATTTTTTGTATTAGTTTTTTTGTTTCAATTGATTGAACACATATGTAGTCCATTGAGATTTATATCTATTTCTTCAATTATGATTGTAATTAGCTCTAAAAAGTTGGCTATGAAAGAATATATAAGTAGTAAGTATTATCTCCCACGAATGCAAGAGATTGAATATTAGAAAAGCAGTTAATTTCATTATATGATAAAATGTTCACAACATTGAAAATTAGATTAATATGCATATTAACAAGCAAAAAAAGGTGATATGGATTAATCCTAATTTTCTAATTATTGGGCTACAAGCTATAGTATATAATTTTTTATATTTTATTTATTGGAATCTCTCAAGTCTAATACATAACAATATATTCTCAATCACTATGCCAACTAAGAGTTAGGGAGGGGGTGTGAATTGTATGTTCTAAAAAATTAGAAGTTAAATCTTAAATTTTAATCACATTGCAAAAAAAAAGTAAAGAGCAGCAAACTAAATAGAGACAATAGATAAATAATTTTTACATTGTTCGGTCAAAATCTCAAACGGTCTATGTCCACACCTATGCAGCCCAATTAAGAATCCACTAAATGAACCATCAAACGGCTATGGCACTTTTAATTTATAAGAGTTGTGTGCTTTAGTAGTGATATCAAAGACATACCAATTTCTAATTTTTAGATTAATATCAGTATCAATACTAATTTCTCTAATTTAGTTCCCCAATTTTTATAATTTATAATAACTCATTTGATTTATAATTAGTGATATCTATAATGCTTAACTGATTTAGTACTGATTTACAATAAATTATTTGATTTATAATTATTGAGATAGATTGTATAATATCACCTAAAAGTCTGAAATTTATTTACTTCTCATAAAAAAAATAAAATTAAAATCTTTCAATCCTTCGTTATTTGTGTTGTTTAAAGATTCATGCTGTAAAACTCACTGCAACAGCTGAAAGTGAAAGAAATAATGCTACTATTGAGTTTTAGAGAGCTTCATTAACGAAGTTAACTGTTACATTTGTGATGAATGAACGGAATGTGTTCGATTGATCGTTCTCAGCACTGCTTTATTTTTCCAGTTAACGTGAATTATGACAAGCCATATAAAGAAATATTTAAATAAATTTCAGGCACGCCCCATAGACAAGCGAAAAGTTCCATTATGTTGCCTCGGGAGAGATAAAATTTCATTAAGTAGCAACCAACAAAGAACCATAGCCTAACCCTAATTAGAAATGAAAATATTCATAGAAATTTATCCAAACCTTTCTAAACCACTTTATATTAAAAAATAATAATAATAATTCTCCTGATCGCGGACGGGGATTTTCAAAGCGCTCTCGGACATGGAGAGGCCGGAAACCTTCGGGCGGCTTATGAAATGGAAGCGTTGCTTGCACATGGGACAGCGTGATTCGACTCTGGCCCACTCCATGATACAGATGAAGCAAAAGTAGTGGTCGCAGCTATCGATCCTGCCGCGGACCGCCGCGAGAAGCAGATCCCGCACACCGTCCCATCTCCGATCACTTCTTCTCCCATCTTCTCCTTCCCCTTTGGGCTTAGTGTTCTCTGCTGTTTGATCGGGAGGACACCAGATGCATCCATTGTTCTACAAACCAACAACGATATTCCAGCCATAATAATTATAGAGGCATGTTCCTTAGACCGAGTCCCCTCAATAAACGCCATCAGAATTACTATTCTTATGGGCTAAGCTCTCTTTACAAATCAATCATCTAAAATATATATATTTATAATTTAATTATTTATTATTATTATTTTTAATGATAAGATTCATATATTTATATATATCATAATCAAATCATTATAAATTTTATAAAAATAAAAAATATGAATTAGATTTTTATTATGAAATTTAATATTTAAATATTAATTTAAAATTTTGATATTCAAGATAATTAATTTGTAAATATGTAATAATATATTTTTGTCAATTTTTTTTTTTAAAATTCTTATTTCCATTCAAAATAAATAATAAAATTATCTTCTTTTTTTAAATGTTTTTTTATGTTAACAAACACTCAAATTTGCTCTGAGGCTCGTACGAGTCAAAAGAATCACTTTTCATCTAAATTTTCAAACCTCTGCCATGTCACACTGTGAGAAGCCACCGAAATGCTGACACCACTTTATTAGAGTAATCGCAAAGTCAACAAACCCACCTCTCATCAATTCAAATGGTTGACTCTTTAAAAGCCTATTTACAAATTTAATAGTCAAACCCTTTCCTTCTACTTTAGGCTTTAAGCACATATGAGACAGCGACCTTCTTAAACATAATAATTATAAGATAATGACATTTAAATATTTTAATTTTTGAGTTTTTCTCTTATCAAAAGAGAAAATAAGCTTAAAGACGGTATAAGAGCAGGAAAGGGTTTTCTACGAATAAATATTATTAACAAAACGTGCAAACTAAAAGAAGCAAATTTATTTTAGATTATTTTTAGTTGATAAATGGGGTCAAGGGTAGATCAAAAGCATTGAGATCCAAATTTATTTTAGATTATTTTTAAATATATGATATCTTAATTTTAGATTATTAATGATATTTTAAAATTTAATTTAAATTTTTAGTTTTAGAATTTAATTTTAGAAATTCTTATATCAATAAGATGCTATTAGCAACTACAAAATGATATGGACAAATGCTTATGTCTGAGTACATATATAAATCGAATCTAGTATTCAGAGTATATACATAAATAGAATATAGTATTAAAATTGGATAACAATATAGCATATTTGGACATATTCTTAATAAATAACAAATTCCTCCAGTCTTCTAATACAATGAACTAAATTATTAAAAATTCTTCTAAATGTGTTTTAATCACCTTTATAGTCTTCATATACTTAGTAAATAATTAAAGTATCACAAAAACTAATAAAATCTAATTGAAAAATAATTCTCATATTATAAATCAAAATGATATGACCTTGTATTTTATAACTAATAAATCATCGATAATCGTTTATAATCTTTATATGAACTTCATTGAAGAGCAATTATTGAATAAGAGCCAACATCATTTATTTAAAATCAGAAAAATTAAAATATAACAATAGTAGAATGCATATATTCTTTGTGTGATAATTTAAAATCATCATTAATCACCTGTACTACTTATGCATGAGTCCTTATAGCAATTTTATAATCTAAAATTAAAAATCCCATATTAATTACCTTATGTAATCTCAAATGATTATGATCATGTAATCTCAAATTTTAAAAATTGAATAACTGTTAAAAATTAAATTTTAAAAGTAAAAAAATTGAGATTACATAATTATATTCATTTGAGATTAATTTTAGGTTATCAAATTGTTAAAAGGATTCATGCGTAAGTTGCACCTCAAGTATCGGATTATTATCGTGAGCAAAGATTTCAGTTTCTCAGTTAGAATTGAAGCCTTTGACTCTTAAATTTGTTAACAAAGCATGCAAATAGTCAGCTGTTTGAACTGATGGGAGGTGGATTTGTCGAATTCTGCTCTCAGCCACACGAAGCGGGGTCGTCGTTTAGGCACTTTCTCGCGGTGTGATGCCGCTGAGAGTCGACCCTTGCGCTGCTGCTGAGATTCACTGATCAAGAAATGACTATGCGAAATGACTATGCTACTCCCGCAATCACAGACGAAACTCTCAGCATCACCCACCATCTCTTGGATGGTGCAAAAACCTCTCAAAGAGTCAATCTCTCCGCAGGGTGACACTATACCCAAGAGGGAAAGAAAGTAATAATATGGTGATGAATGTGTGTTACGCGTGAGATTATAAATGATATCCTCACCCATAAAATAGATGAGATATTGGGTGGATACTCATTGTAAAAAAAAAAAAAAAAAAAACTCTCAGCATCAGTCATTAATAAAGCCTTTTTGTAACTGTCGTGGAATCAGTTATTTCGCTTTAAGGTGATGCAAGCATGGACATTTTAACAACCAGCCATTATTTCCTTTCTTCTTTTTTTTCATACTTGAGATTTTTTAGGATCAATTTTATTTTGTGTTTTTATTTTTTATTTTTTTATTATTTTAGAAATATATTTATTTATTATTTTTAAAAGTATTTTTAATTATAATTTTAAAATAAGTAATGTTATTTTTAAAAATTCTTAAAATAATTTTTAGATGTTTTGAATGTTTTTAAAAATAATTATTATAATCAAATATATTTTATTTTAAAATAACACATAAATAAAATGAAATAATAAATATAAAATAAAACATAAAAAATGAAATTGATCCAAAAGAAGGTCCTTTTATTTTACTTTTTAACATTGCTTTCACATGAAGAATGCCACATAAATAATGTAGGAAATATGGCAAAGTCAAAATTTAGAGAAGCTGAAGAGGATATCACCTTTTAATTTTAAATTATTTAAAACTAAGTAAAAAATATTTTTAATATTTAAATATAAATTACTTGTATGCTTCTTTTATTCTGAGAGAACCAGATCAAGGATGGATATACATAATTTTATCAGAGGAACAATTTTAAAATTAGAGCACATTTAAACTTATCTAAATTTTGAAAAATGCTTCTTTTAGAAAATTATCAGTAACACATTCTCCTAATGAAAATGTCCTATTTAAAATTTTATTTTTGAAGGATCGAAAACAGGAATTAGAATTAGGTTTTCAGTTTTTGTTAAAACTCTAATAGAATTAGCGTCAGTTAGAAAATTGCTACTTTTTAGAAAACGCTAATTTAATTAGCATTTTACATAAGAGTTATTTAAATTAGCATTCTCTATAATAAAATTTTCAAATTTTCAGAAAAATTAATTATACTTTTAAAATTAATCAAGTGTATTTAACATGTTAATTAGATAACAATTATATTGATTATTTATTTACTTAAATGATTATGGATTAATTCGTGTTATAAATAATTTTAAGTATAGAATTTCAAAATATGAATAATAAATCATTTTTAAAAATATATTAAAATAGTAATTTAACATAAATAATTTATGATAAATATTTGAAATTATAATTTCAAGTTAGAAATAACTTTCGAAATATTTTAATTTAATATATGTTTTACTAAAATTATATACTTAGACGTGATTATTACAAAAAAAAAAAATTTAAATATATCATGAAGCTTTTATGTTTTATTTCGTCAAATAACAAAATAATGAGACACGTAAAAAATAAATTTTTTAAAATTTACTTTTTAGTAATCTTAATTATCAATATAATGATTCACTGATAAAATAAATATTTATAGAACTACTGTATTTAATATCTAATTAAGGTAGTTTTCCTTTTTACAAAATCATATGATTTTCTGAAAATACAAAACATTTCAAAATAGAAGAAACTAACTTAATTAGCATTTTTATGTAAAACGCCAATTAAATTAGGGTTTTCTTAAAAATATCATTTTTTTCTAAAAAAAACGCTATCCTATTGCGTTTTAATGAAAACTGAAAGCCTAGTTCTGATTCCCGTTTTCGATCGTTCTTAAATAAAATTTTAAATATGCTTCATGTATTAAATTATCTATAACACATGCTCCTAATTAAAATTTCCTCTTCAAAAAATTCCATCTATAGATATAAAGGGAATAGCAGAGTTAGAGAAGTGATCTTAAAATTTATATTAGAAATAAAATTATGCTGCTTACGAAACTCCTCTGCTCATCTTCTGCAATCCCCGCCTGGATTAGCTTTCTATTAAGTGGCTTAATATCAGCTAAGTATACATAGTGGAATAAATAGCAAAAGTTGTTAGGGGCTGGCAGCTTTTTAATACAATTGATTAAGAGAATGGCAGTTGTCCTAAAAGTTGTCAAAAAGCTTTTTGATACAATTAATTAGTATTTGATGGAAGCTTTTTATTGAGTAATCAATACTTTGTAATACATTTGTTTTCTTAACAAAGAAGTTCTTATTACTCATTCAAAAGCAGTTATCAAAACACTTAATGATTAAATGTATCAAAAAAAGATTTATTACTTGGTTGAGAAAATGAATGTATCAAACAGTGTAAATTACTCATTAAAAAGTTGTCATCAAAACATTAGATAGTTTTTTTAAAATAATAATAAAAAAAAGATTTTGATAACTTTTGATTAGGAAACTGCCATCCTCTTAACCAAATGCATCAAGAAGCTATCATCCTTTTATGGGATGTAGGCACCTATTGGGCATGACATTATAATAAAAGTTAAAAAGTAATATATAGAAATTAAACATATAAAACATTAAGAATAACAAGCCTTCCAATTATTCCATCAACTTTTAAAAATTAAAAGTAATATAAATAGTTTAGTTTATGATATGAAAAGAGTAAATATATATCATTTAATTGCCTAATACAAGATCAAAATTCAAAATCAAAACCTAATAGCAATATTTATTAAAAGAAATAATAGGATTAGCTTCTTCAGCATGCACTTTTCCTTGACCTCAAGTATCATCATCATAAAATAATATAACTTCTAATTTTGGCTCATCATGAGAAAGATTTACAATTTCTAAAACTCCCACATCATTGATATACTCAAATCCATCTCCTGCAATATCTTACATTTTGTTATCACCTTCCATATAATTTAGTGTCTTCCTTTATAAAAGATGTAGATTAGTATGCACAAAAGCTAAATCATCAACATGTTGTGGCATGATTTTGTTCCTCTTCATTGATTGAATGAAAGAATATGTGCTCCAATTTCCTTTATAAAATAGAAAGAAAAATCATGGCCAAGAAACTTGATAGCAATATTTTGAAGTAAAGGTGTTGAAGTTCCATGAATCAAACACCAAACTTCGATTCCATCTACCAGCTATCACATAAAGATTCTTAATATCCAAATTCTTCCAAATATCCAAAAAATTTATCCAACTCCACATTCATCATTCTTCTTTCCCCATCATTTGAACTCATATTTGAAATTTCTAAATCCTTACGCGAAGACACACGATGAGGATTCTCATGAAGTCATTCTTTACTTGAATATCTTTTGAAAATACAAAACATTAAAGAATGTCCAATTTTATAAAAAAAAAAACATAATATGCATTAAAATTTACCTTTGATTTAAAGAATAAGCTAAACAATATAGAGGGGTATTGCTCTTGTTGACTCCATGAGCTAAATTACACAAGTAATTAATTTTGATGATAATAAATATATGTTTAGATAAAGCTAATGGATTATTTTAAGTATTAGAAGTTCACCATTTGAATGTGCTCAGTCAAATTTGGAAAGTAAAATCAACCTAGACTAGTGCAATTTGTCAATCTTCCTAAGGATTGCAATATAAGACAAATAAGAGCACAATAAAATATCATCATATCATTTATTTTGAGTTTTACATATTTTCTCATAATTTATTTACTTTATTTTTTATTATTTTTTAAAACTATCCTCTTTGGATAATCTACCTACTTGCATGAGTTTAAGTTTCATCCACTTCATCTTAAAATGAGTTGAGTTTATTTTACACTTTATTAATTTATTTATATGATCAAATTGATTTTTTTATCTATTTATATAGCATAAAAATTTAATTATTTACTTAATTATTCACATTATCCATTTTCTCTTTCCTATTATCTTTTTTCTCTCTCTAAGCAATAATCTCATTTACTTTTTTCCCAAGTATGGCCGAATTTTAGATGTTTTTTACATGAAAATATTTGTGGGATTTTTTTATTTAATGTCACATAGTTTTTTTTATTGATTTTTAAATTGCAAGTTATTTGAAATTTTAATTTGAATATATTTAGATTTATAATTACACTTTGTAATTGAATGCTTCTTAATTAATCTCCCATGATTCAAATTAATTGAGTGCATTATTTGGAAATTGAACAATTCATAGAAACTCCCTTGGTCAAAATCCTCTTTATTTTCTTTGATTTATTTTAATTAAATTTATTTTTATGGCTTTGTTTATTCACATATAATTAATTAGCTAATTAATCCATCATATATTATTCCATTAATACATGATTGATCCTCTTATGGTAAGCCTTGGCTATCCCTTGAAATTAGATTAAATGGATTTATTTTATATGAATTTATTTCAAATTCATTCTTTATTTAATCTCTTCATTATTTAACAAGTGTATTAATCCAATTTTGTCATCTTGCTTGGCCAGCCACATTAAGATTTTATTTGAATTCATTCAAGTGTTATGGCCCTTGCTTAAATTAATTTCTCTCTTTTTTTCCTTGGCCAAATCCTTTATGATTGGTTCTTTTCTATTTGGTTTAAGGTTGTTTATGTTAAGTGCTTTAATAATCTTCCCTCTGCTTGCTTGGCTGACCCATTTGAATTAAAATTAATTGGATTCAAAATTTTAAAGCATGTGTTTAATTTTTCAAAACTTAAATACTTGCCTTAATAATCTTCCCTCCTAGCTTGAATGAACCTTGTTTGGCTTGATTTAATATAGGTGGATTACTTAGTTATGTTAAGCAATCTCTCTCACTTTCTCCCATGTTATGGCTAGCCCCTAATACATTTGGTTTGAATTTATTTAAATTTACATCAAGTGATTTGAATTTCAAAAACTAAATTCTTTCCTTACCTCATTTTGTTTCCTCTTCTTCTCTCTTATTATGGTTGATCACTCCATGGGTTAAACCTTATTTAAGGAGGTGTTCTCATAGCATTTCTTATTTTTGATTCTCTCAACCTTTGACCGACCTCTTACAAATTAAATTCTTGAAGTGTTCTCAAGGGCTAAAGCTCTTCTCTCTTGATCAATCCTTTAACAACATTCAAGAGAAGATCCTCATCAACTTCTCAAGGTTTCCTTCAAGATTTGGAGAAGCCTTCATCAAGTCTTGCTCTCATTGTTCCACAAATTTAAAGGACTTGAGTAAGGATGTTTAAATTTGCTTTAATCATTTGCTATTTTTGAATTTGATGTTTTGTTTGGATTGAAAAGATTTGTGACTTTCTTGTTAAATTTTTTCTACAGTTCCTTTCTTTTTTTTAATTCAAGTTGTTTAAAAGATTTACATCTTAATTTGATTGTGTTTTATTTTATTATATCATTCTTTTAAGGCATTTCGAATTAGTGTTTGCCACAAGCACTCATCTTAGAGTTGCTTTATTTCAGTTTATGCAAGCATATTGAAAGTTGATTCTTTAATTATTGTTTCAAGTTGAAATTATCCTTTAAAGCTTTTATATTAGTTTGCTTGATTCTAAGTTTGTATCTCAAAATTTCATTGGTATCTTACTTTGTGCAAGTGTTATTAAAGCAAAAATAATTTAAGCATCTTTATAATAAATTATCTTTAAACTCATACTTTTAAATCAACATTTCACTTTGTGAAAGTATTTTTTTAAGATCATTTGTTTCTAGTACTTTATAAGAAAGAGAGCTATTTTTGAATAACTTGTGAAGAAGGATACATTATTTATGGTGATAATACTAAAGATAAAGTTATTGGTATTGGTTCTATTTTCAAGAATTAAATTACTTTAGAAAAAGTGTTTCTTGTTGATGACTTAAAGCATAATTTAATTTTAATTAGCCAGCTTTGTGATAAAGGCTTAAATGTTGAATTTCATACTTTCTTTTGTGTTATTAGAAATAAGTAAATATTTTACTTGTAGGTCATAGACATAAAAATATTTAATTAATTAATTTTGAAAGCTCTTGTGATGCTAACTTAAATTTACTTTATTTCAAAAGTACTCATGATGATGTTAGGTAATAAAATAAATTATTATGTCACATTAACATGCATTCTTTTAAATTAAAGTACAATACTTAATTTAGTAGATAGTTTGCCAAAAAATAAATTTCATTTTGGTTATGTTTGTAATGAATGCATACATGAAAAACTTTCAAAGCATTCTTTCAAAAAAAAAACATTATTTTCACATTTAGGCCTTTAGAACTATTAGATATAGACCTATTTGGATCATTAACACTGCTATCATAGGAGGTAAATATTATGAATTTATTATAGTTGATGACTTATCATGCTAGTTTAGTTGCTCTTATCTCTTATTATAAAATAAGGGATGTGATTATCTCTGCTCCAAGAATTAAGTTCTTATGCTATAAGGATTCATGTTTGAGTTCTGTATTGTTACTTAAGAGATTATAGGAAATTAATGTCATGCCATTAAACACTTCTTCTTTACATGCAAGTTTCCAAGAGTTGTCAAAGCTACTTACATAGTTATTATCCCAAAAAAACCATCATGCTAATAACACTAATGACTTAGACCATTTTTTCTTTTCAACCTTTCTATAAAATCATTGCTAAGATCTTAGCTAATCATATGAAGAGTGTTATGTCAAATATTATTCATCTTGGCCAAGGTTTCATTATTCACAATCATGGCTAATGAGTTGCTTTAGGATTTTCTCTCTATAATTTAGGAAAACTATTTTGTGCAAAGCAGGATATTATAAAGGCTTCTGACTTGGTTAATAGAGAATTTATTGTGCAAAGGCTTTTTCTTAAATATTTTTCATTTTCTCATCAAGGACTAGATCAAAGCTTATGTAATGGATGTGCATTTCTTTATTTATATTAACGACTTCCTTGAAGGGATTTTTTGTTTCTATAATGGCATTAGACTAAGATGCCCTCTCTCCTTATCTTTCTTGTATTATTATGGATGCTTACATGCTTTATAGAAGCAAATATGATCCCAATACACTTGAAGGTGTTCACCATAATAACTGTATTGTTTCCCATCTCTATACAAATGATGTCATTATGTTTTAGAAAGCTAATATGAGAAATATGCATAATATTTAAAACTTTCTTAATATATTTTATTTGGTGATTGGTATTCTAATTAATTAAGTTAAAAGTAGCATTTATTTATTTTTCATGGGTTATTAATTTGGTTGAATTAAGTTCTAGGGTTATTTATTCCTTGGTAAGAATGTAAATTTACTTAGGGCTTCCAATCTTTTTCTAAAAAGATGCAAACCATTTAAATTCCAGTTGTAACAATTCAAAGCTTATTAGATTACACCTTCCAATCTATTCTTAAGTTTTTATATGGAATTTCAGTGCTTACTAGGTCAAAGCTTTTGTTATTCCCGAGGCATGTATTAAGGCTATAAATAGGTTATGCTCTAGATTTTTATAACACAAAAGTCATGAACAAATCATATTGCTTCTTATTGCTTAGGGATAGGAAATGCAATCCTAAAAAAAATGACGGGTGTATTGGCCTTCCATTTATTACTGACATTACATATGCTTTGAACATTATTCTCAAATGCAGAATTCTTTATTCTAATAGCATCATAGGAAGATGGTGGTTAAGTATTATTCTCTTTAGAATCCTTTTGGTGCTAAATGTATTATTTTCTAAAAAGAATATCTACCATGGCTAATCAGTTGAAAGACAAAAATTCTTTTTTATTGATAGCATTGTTTACTAAAACCTACTTTAGGATCCATGAATATTTGGCTATTCTCTATGGAAAAGTTTAAATTATGGGTATTTGATATATTTAATTTTGATCCTAATTCTAGTGTTTGTATGTTTATATAAAATGGAGCTTGGCATTATGAGAAAATTGCTAATTTTATATCATTCACCTATTTAGGGGCATTACAGTACATAATGACAATCATGACTTGATATGTTGAACTTATGGTTCTTAGCGTAGTTACAAATTCTTTATAAAGAAGTTCTATGGTAGTTTGTCGATGTTTTAATGACATTCAATTATTTGGCATACTAACTATGCCTTTAGATACTCTTTATACACTTAGCTTTGTCTCTGAGATGGGCTAAAAAGGCAGATGTATTGCTTTCTCGCAATACTCATATTTCTTAATATTATTTTTGATTATTGGAGACCTAAATCTAAGAATGATTTATATTTTTATTTATTTTATATTTATAAACTCATTGGAATGATGCCTTGGACTTTTAACTTTCTTCTTAGACTAAGTTCAACTCTTGACATTTATTATGGATTTGGCTTATATTTAAAAATTTATCTGCTCTTTATCTAGTACATTTCTTATAGTGTGAAAGAAATAATCAATGAATTAGTTTACTGATTGCTAGCTTTTCTACTATGTTACACGATATTAGAAATGGGGTTCAAAGCAAAGTTAATAAATGGAAAAATCCTCTAAATTTATGAGTTGGCTCGACAATTTTCTTCCCTTCTTTATGGAGGCTTTTTTTACTACATGAAGTTCATTTTGGTTGTTAATGTTCCTCATTTTATTATGTTGATCACAAGGACTATGATGAGTAATGGTTTAGGAATATACACTTCTCTATATGAAAATGGTTATTTGTTTATGCCTTCTCTTTTATTGGATGACCATTGGGCAACCTAGGTGAGAGTATTTTTAATGTTGATGTCCTTTTATTAGCCTTTTCAATACCCTAATTCCTTTTCATTTTAGTCGTGATATTATTTTCAAGCATCTCCAGTCTTAGTTTTTCTATGCAATCTTTATTGTGTTATTCTTTCATTGTAAGTGATTTTCTTTTCTCTTTATTTTTGATATGGCTACTCTAGCCATCATATATTTATTTTTGTAACTTTTTTTATGCAATGAAATGTTGAGTTTGACCCTCAATTGTCTTAGAAAAAAGAAAAATTACTGACTATAGATTCTAGCCATTTTCTAGTCATTACTTATGTCTATGGGTTTTACCTTACAAGCCTAACTTTGAAGTAATCGACTATGTTCTCTATTTTCCTCCTATCACTATAAGAAAATTAAGGGTTATTGATGAAAATTTTCAATAGCCTTACAATCCATGGAATTTTGGTCATCTTATTCAGAGTATATGGAAAAAATTTATCATCATTTGTTTTTTCAAATATTTCATTGGAAAAAATTTAGATGATAAAAATTAGTTTTCAAAGCATATGTTGACAAAAAAAATATGTATGTTAGCAATGTTTTATGATTTGACAAAGAAAGCAACCATAAATTCTTAATGGACTTAAGTAAATCAATTTTTTGTGGTCAAGCCATTGGAAATATCTTTTTGTGATATATACAGGTCAATGTAAATAACTTCCCTTATTTCGATCTCGTACCCTAACCTGCAAAGCTGAGTGCCCAACAATGACCTCTCTACCCTTTTTTGGCACTGGTAAGTGTTGACTACATATGAGGTATAAATTTTTACAAAAATTATATGTTGTTTTATGTATTTTTCTCCTTCTCTAGAAGATTTAGAGCAAAACATAGAAGATATGGGATTTTAAATATTTTATGGATTATGAAAAAATGATGGAGATATAGGATTTAAATTATTATAGAAGAAATAAGATGTACATTTATATAATATTTAAGATAACCAAATGATACATGAGATTTAAGTTTTATCAGACTTAATGAAGGTGAAATGGGATTTTACCATTAGACAGAGAAGAAATATGATTTAAAATATTGTAAGATTTTATAGAACATGTAGGATAAAACACATTTAAAGTTATAAGATATTTGGAGAAGACGGATAAGTTAATTTTTTTAGGTTTCCATAAGATAAAGGGTAAATAGAGAAAAATATGATTTATAATTCCATGTGATTTAAGGTAAATAAAAGAGAAATGGGATTTTAATAAACTTGTAAGATTTAAGGAAAATGGTGGATAAACATGATATAAAGTATTATAGGGTTTAAACTAAAATGATGGAGAAACGAGATTTAAATTCTTGTATGATTTATGATGTAAAATTCTTTCGGATTTATAGTTGTCATTTTTACTATATGTTAGGATTTATGTTAAATTCTTCCAAACAATCCTACTCAAATTTGGCTCCTCAACCAAGTTCTATGGACAGCATAAATTTCTTGAAAAATTAGTATCAAATAATAATATTTATTATCTTAATGTTTTATTACTAACATTTCTAACAAACTTGCTTAAACTTATTTGCACCAACTTTACCATACTTAAGTATTTTATTATCATGAATCTATATTATGTCAACAACAACAAATAGGTATCAAAGTTCAAAGGTCTTGGAAGCTTAATAGATTACTTCCTATACATAAAGGAATCATTGAAGAATTTATAAACAGAGTTAGGCACATTATTTATGTTGCTTCATAATAATCATCTTTTATGAATGAAAAAAAATTTTCAGATGTCCATGTACGAAGCATAAAAATTATGCTATTTTAATTTTAGATGAAGTACGAGTTGATTTATATTGAATGGAATTTCAGCCAAAATATTGGATTTGGACATCACATGGCAAGTGTAACCTACCATTTGACAGTCAATACACAATGTGAAGCAATGGTCATGCATAGGAAAGCATTGATATATCATGTAGATATTTCAAGATAATATTTAATACAACTAGATCATAAATTCAAGAAACTTTTGAAGAAGCACCTAATGTATAGGCATAAAAGTTTTATGACATGTGTTCAATGCAATGATTATTGTTGCAATGGTGCACCTCCCATTATGAGATATTTGTGGCTGTCAAATTATTAAGCATCAAAACAAATTTCAATATGCTACATGAATGCTTCAATTAGATTTTTGGTCTACTTAGGAACATAATTTGGTTTTAAGTGATTATTATCAAATAAAAAATTTAGTTTCAGAAGTAATATTAACGCAAAAAAAAAATAGATCGATACATCATTGGCTATATACTTTATTATAAAGAAGATGCATCGTAGATTGAGTGTAGATACTATAGTGCTCCAAGATACAAAAAATAAAGTGGAAAACTACTTAAAATGATGAAAATATCATAAAAGGCTTTTTGATATGTCTATCATATTGCATTTACAAAGAATATTTGAATTGATTTGTATTGATAAGCATATGAGATGTCATCATAATAAAGTAATAGAGCTACAAATTCTAGGCCATCTATCAGATGTCGAGACATGGATGCATCTTAATCACACATACTTATATTTTGTTGTTGAATTGAAGAATGTACATTTGGACAAATGTTAATGGATACAACCAAGCTGCCATATCATACTCTTGTTTACCAATTTTTATAATGCCACATAACTTTCCCTCCAAGATGTGCATGATAAGTTCTTACCTGTTTCTCTTACTTATGAAACTTGGATATAATTATAAGTCTAAGATTGATGTGCACCTACAACTTGCTAATAGATGAATTATAAGTTTTGTGGAAAGATGATATGTTGGCATATGATGTATTAAAGAAGTAAAATTTTAAAAGGCAGCAACATTGATGTGGATAATTAGAGATTTTATAGCCAATGGCATGTTATCAAATTAGAGCATAGTAAGGAAGTTGGCATTCCTTATATTATATGGAGCCATCAAGAGTTTTTATGCTACACCACAATAAAAAAAATCTTTATTTGACTATCATAAAATGCTCTTGCTAACAAATAAACCAATTAGAAGAATTAGAGATTCATTTATAAAAAAATTGAGTTTAGAAGAGCTATCAATCACCACAACTTATTGGAGATGACTTATGGGAGGTATTCTAATCTATACTAAAAATTATAGAGATGCTAATATTATCATAAATAGATTACTACATTATGGCATCTCATAATTAGACAAAGTGTAGTATTTTTTGGGATTTACCTTATTGGAAGTCAAACTTAATAGGCCATGGCTTAGATGTAATGCATATCAAAAAAAAATTTTGATAATATCTTCAATACCATTATGGACATAAAAAAAATAATTTAAAAGCTAGATTGGACTTATGAGAATATTGCAAAATGAACAAGCTAGAGCTAGTTGAAGCAGGTAGTGACAAAACTTTGAAGTTGAAGATCAAATATGTGTTAACATTGAAGCAAAGAAGAGTTTTATGCTAATGGATTCAATCTCTTAAAATGCTAGATGGTTTTGCATTTAATCTTTCATGATGTGTTGACATGAGCCTAGGAAAATTATTTGGATAGAGTATTCACAACTATCACATTTTTATAAAGTGCTTACCACCAATTGCATTTAACACATTACTAGAGAAGATTTGGAGCTCATTAATCGAATAAGCATTTTTTAGGGATCTATGCTCTACACCCTTAAATATTGATGTATTGCTACACTAGAAGTATAATATTTAAGTGACATTATGCAAATTAGAGAGAATTTTCCTGCTTGGATTTTTTATTCTTTGGAGCACTTACATTTGCATTTGCTATATGAGGAAACAGTTGGTGGCCTAGTTCAATATTGTTGGATGTATACATTTGAAAGGTAAAATATGAATGTTGTGCTCATTTTCAAATTTCACATTGTATCACCTTCATTATCTAATTTGATAAACAGTTCTATAGATTTCTTAATATAATAAAAAGGACTGCAATGAACATGGAATACCTAGAAGGATCTTTTGTGAGGTGTACCTTGTACAAGTGGATACAAATTTTTGTTCGTATTATATTAAACCTAGTGTTCAATGTGATTGAACTAGAGTACCTCATAATGGAGAAGTTAAAAATATGGATAATGCTCAATTAATATTAATAATTTTTCAAAAAAATGGTAAAGCATCTAATAAGTGTACATTAAAACACTTGTCTGATAGTGAGCTATCTGCAACACATTATGTTCTACTTAACTATGAAAAATATAACTCTTCATAAGGTAAGGAAATGCACTTTGAATGATATACATTATACATAATTTTCTTGATAAACCAACCTATTAATTTTATTTCTTGTGCATGTTAGGTTGTTTATCACTGTGTTAGGAATATCTAACAAGCATGCTAAAGAAGAGTTTTTAAACTAGTTTGAGTTCTACATAAGATTAATTATGTTAAAATTGAAGAATATTTTGTATGGTTATGACAAACAATTGATGTAATCTAAAAATTAGTATTTCAAGTGCATGACTCATTTAATAGAGTTGAAAATGAAGAATTACATGAACTGGCATGACGATCAATGAGATTGGTTAAAATGTAGCTCATATCTCTAGTTAATAGTTATAGATTTTACATTAGTTTTGGGCTAAAGGAAGAAAATATATAACGTTGGAGTATGAGTTAAGGGTAATACTCATGCAAAAGATGAAAGGGATTATTATGGTGTATTGTATAAGATTATTTAGTTACAATATCTTGGGATGTATGAGAGAATTCTACTCTTATTTATTGTGAGTGATCTAACCAAACTCTTAATTGGGGCTCAAGAGTGCACAAGTTGTATGGATTAGCTAAAAAAAAGAAATATAAGATATATAAAAAAATATGATCCATTCATACTAGCTTAGCAAGCACATTAGGTGTACTATATGAGGTATCCGAACATAAAACAAAAAAAAAATGAAATGGAATATAGTAATAAAAACTAAACAAGATGTAGAGTTGAAACAAAAAAAGCTTTTGAAGTCACTCACTAGGAGGATGAAACATTTGAATTTGTACAATCCATTTTTAATATTGATATGCATATGAATTGTTTAGTTAATATAACCATTTCATTAGGGGAACATGAATTGTACAACAAAGAGGCCATAGGTGATATCGATGAAGAACAATATGTTCAGGTGAGGAAGAGGTAGACAATAGTGATGAGAAGATTGATGATGACTCAGACAATTATATTGATAAACTTTAATGAAACAAATGCCATATTTTGTACTTTTTAACATTTTTCTATGTTTTTAAAAGTATCATTTTATTGTTTCATGATATAACTTTTCTTTTTTGTAGAAAGCCTTAAGAGGTCAAGATGAGACACAATGTAGGTCTATCACTTATATTTTTAGCAAGAAGAAGAAGATCACTAATGGTCTATGGCCTATAGGTTTGCCAACTACCACCACTACTACCATCACCATTACTCATAACACTCTACCCTAGCCTAATACAACATACTCTTCACACTCCAGCTAACCTAGACCCCCAGTTTTTTTCCCCTCTTTGTCACACTTGCCTCATCCACCGCCATACATTAGCACACTAACGTACTACCACCATCCTTCATAAAATCTACCTGCCCTGGTACACCACACCCCTCCTACCATGTAAGGTCACCATCAAAGAGTGAGCATAGATAGTATGGTGGATTTGACTCAGCAAGTTCATGTATCTACGTTCGACCTCAAGGAGATATATAAGTATCTTCTATTTAAATTGTGGTGAGATTAATAATTTTAAAAATTTTAAATATCTGCTAACACTTTCATTTTTGATGTATCAATCCTTTGAATCAAGCAATTCATAAGATCAGAGATTTTATAAGGAGTAAGCTTGATGCTCCTTATGTATCATGGAAAAAAATCCCCCTTGTTGTATGAGACATGTAGTTTAAAGACTTTAAGATGAGTTCTTTAATTTTTTAAATTATGTCATCTTGTAATGAATGTTTAATTAACACCATTCATTTTTTTATGTAGAGAGACGTCTATTGGCTAATCAAACATCAAGAAAGGATTTATCAAAATTTTGAGAGATGAGGGGATGCATGTTTGTGAGATATGTTAATAGACCTTCATAAATCCAATCAAAGATCTGCAAAGATTGGTGAGAGAGTGAACACTAAGATTTGTACCGCTTGAGGCACCCTAGAGTACATCTGAAGGAGGGAGTAAAACAAACAAAGCCAAATATCTGATTGTAGAGATATAAGGAACTCCTTGCATACAGATGGTTCAATTTTGCATATTCAGTATCTAAGGAGAAAGGTACATATCTTAATCTTTTGTATTTAATTTATCAAAATTTTAATCATATTAATAAGTATAATTGTATTGAACTTTGTAGAAAGAAATATTAGGGAGAGATCTCACACTATCCGAGTGGCACATGCGCATGCATCAATGATTGTAAGATAAACAGTGGGTCAATAATAGATCCCAACAAGTCTACATAAAACTTTTATTTTCAAAAAATGATAATAACAACAACAATAACAATAATAATAATAATAATAATAATAATAATAATAATAATAATAATAATAATAATAATAATGTATTTTGAATATGTTTTTGAAGTTGAACTTTTCTAAGATAAGTTCGAAGTCAGTCATCCTAAGGAGACTCATCTTCAAAGCATGACGATCTCACTTTGTCGTGGAAAACTATAGGAGGGAAGATAAAAGGGAGGATTTGAAGCCTTTTTTTACAAGGCATAACTTAAGATGCATAATCCTCACAATTGTGTTCCTCAGGCTCGAGCGAGGATATAATTGACAAAGTGGTTAAGAGGACAAGTTGCTGCATTTGCCGATTAGATGACTACGTAGATAATAGAGATCCAAGCACAAATGCAAGAACATATAACTTAGTTGTCTAGTTAGTAAAGTAATGGAATGGGGAAAGTAGTGTTAGAGGAGAAGAAAGAAGAGACATGAGAAGAGATTAATATTTTTTTTACTTTGATTTTATATTGGTTGTTAAAATTGATTTATGCACTCTAGATATGAATGTAAACTTTAATTTGAACTTTGAATTATTATTTTAAGAATATTGTTGAATATAATTTGGTTCTTTAGTGTTATATTTTCTAGCCATTTTTAAATTTGTAAATTTCTCGTGAATATTAAGTATTGTATCAACTATGTTATTTTGTGAAGCCTAATTTTATCATTCAACCTGAGTTGTACTGTCAACCTAACCCTTGTCCTTTGTGATGGTTGTTCTCGACGGTAAGCTCATCGGGGGATTGTAGGGAGACAACATGCCCCTTGCTCCATGGTTCAGGGGCACTGCCCTGGAAGTGAAATATTTCTGGTGTGCAGTGCCTCAACATCGGAGAAGTAGTGCCTCTGATATTGGCTTTAAAAATAGAGGCGACAACGCCTTAGTGCTAGAAGGATAGCGCCACGATGCTGGATTTGTATCAGAAAGATAGAGAGGATAGCGCCTCAAAGCTGCAGAGAGTGCAAGAACTTGGGCACCAAGAGAAAAAATAATAAGAGGCTAGTGCCTCAAAACTATAGAGCAGCACCACGTGCACTTTAACACATACAGAAAAGCTTGGAGGATAGTGAAGTCAGCTCATAAGTACTAGGTCAGTGTGTTGCACTACAAAGTGGAGTTATTTAAGCAATTTTTCTGCAAGTTTGAGTGACTTTTCACTATATTATCAAGTTAATAGGGAAGTGTTTGTCCTAGAATAACTGAAGCATGGAGAGGCTCTAGATAAGTGTAATATGTACTACTCTCCTCAATTTCTTTCGTAGTAAATTTATGGGTGGTGTGACTCCGTGGTTTTTTCCATTCTCGAGTTTTTCCATGTTAAATCTGGTGTTTTCTGTGTGATTTTTTTAACTTTGATTATATTTGTTCCGTGTATGCTCTAAAATGCTCGAACTAGTTTTCCGCACATACCCAAATATTTTATATATCTCCCAACAAACTATGTGCAATAATTGTAAAAAAAAGGTAACTTTAAATAGGTGAATTTTTTTTTAAATTGTACGAGTTTTTGTCTGCCTTTCCTCTAGAAAATCGTAATGCAGATTCCCATCGACTTTTATGCGATGACAATTATATTGAAATCAATGGGAAAATGATATAAAGTACCATTATTTTTTCATTGGATGAGTGTTAGAAATAATTTTCGATGGTTTCTTTTTTTTTCATTAGAATTTATCTCAAGAGTATGAATTTGACTGTCGAAAATTCTTGATTTTCTTGTAGTGTATGCCTTTTTCGGAGCAAATTTGATATATTACTTCTTAAGGAATAAGTATTTTATGTTTCAAGCTTGTTGCATGCTAGAAAACCAGTTGCGGGAGAGTAAAAGTTTACGCCTTAGCTTCTTTGAAAGTCCAGCACACACACATGTATTTAAAGAGCGAACAAGAAAACTCCAGAATTTTTATATGAAAAACCTCAAAAAGAGGGAAAAACTACGGGGCCTAGCCCAGTAAAAAGCTTCCACTATGTATCTATTTCAGAGTACAAGATCTTCCCGATACCGGGATTACAGAATTGTATATGAGAAATGGGCAACAGTTGCTAGTAATAGACAATGTTGATGATGATGTTGATGATGATGTTGACGATGATGTTGACGACGAAGTTGACGATGTTGACGACGAAGTTGATGATGATGTTGACGCTGATGACCGATGTGATGGTCGTGATGATGACAACAATGGTCGACGGCGAGGATCACGGTGGCGGACGCGGCCGGCAGCGATGGGACGATCGTCAGTGGCGGTATGATTGTGCTTGGAGGATCTTTAGAGCTCTCTCCTCTCTCTGCTTGCCCCTTCTCCTTCACTTGGCCTCCCTCATATGAGGAATGAGGGGCTATTCATTGGAGGAGGCGTCTCTATAAATACATGCAAAATCAATGCTCCTCTCCATCTGGACGGCTCATGATGATTCCCTTGATCATATGATGTATTTTGTATATTTGAATGTTCAAATGAAGTCAAAATTGTAAGATCTTTGGCTTGTTGGAACCGGCTCGTCGAGACGCTCGATTTGACTATAAACACTTTATATTTGAGAGATTTTTAAAAATTTAACTGATGTCCCAAAGTTTCCAATGATATTTTAAGTGCTTGATCTGTACTTGATTCAATGATCGACTTTCTTAAGATTCGCTTCACTAGTGGAATTTTCATCATATCGGTTTATCCCACAAAGCCAAACCGGCTAGAAACTGGTAGAGTAAAAGTTTACGCTTATTTCTTGGAAAGTCCAAAGACACACACATTTAAAAGAGAACAAAAAACTCCAATTTTACGGAAAATCTCGAAAAGAGGGAAAAACCACGGCTAGCCCAGAAAAGCTTCTATGTATCCGTTGAGTACAAGATCTTCCCGGAATGAATTGTATATGAGAAATGGGCAACGCCGCTAAGAATGACAATGTTGATGACGATGTTGACGACGAGCCGACGACGGGCGACGACGATGTTGACGCCGATGACCGACGATAGTGGCGATGATGACCAAAGAACAATGGTCGACGACGGCGATCGGCGATGTGATGGCGATGCGGCGATGATCGAGTATGGCGGCGATTTTGGAGGATCTTTAGAGCTCTCTCCTCTCAGCTTGACTCCCTTCTCCTTCATTTGGCCTCCCCTCATAGGAATGAGGCTATTTATATTGAAGGATGGCGTCTAAATACATAAAAATCACTCCTCTCCATCTGGATGGCTCATGATGATTCCCTTGATCATATGATGTATTTTGTATATTTGAATGCCCAAATGAAGTTAAATTGTAAGATCTTTGGCTTGTTGGAACCGCCCGACGCCGATTTGACTATAAACACTCCATATTTGAGATTTTTAAGAATTTAACGATGTCCCAAAGTTTAATGATATTTTAAGTCTTGATCTCTAGTCTTGAAAGATCGATTGCTTTCTACGTTAAGATTCGTGCTTCGACTAGTGGAATTTTCAGGATCATATCAAAGCTATTTAAGAAATCTTTTACTTTTGAAACCAGCACGGGAAATACATAAAATACTAGTAATTGGTAAAATCTTAGGTACGTTGTCTTTTATAGTGTGATCTTATATGCTACTATTTCTTTAAAAAAATGTGGATGGGAATTTATATTCTTATCACATATTTTTTAATGTCATTATATATATATAATAACTAAATTTCATTTTTTTATATAATATTTGAAGTTTTAATATCATATTAAAATGTAATTAACATTATCTTTATATGTAATATATTTTTCCAACTAAAATGG
Organism: Cymbidium sinense; assembly: GCA_021442155.1. Lineage (NCBI taxonomy): Eukaryota > Viridiplantae > Streptophyta > Magnoliopsida > Asparagales > Orchidaceae > Cymbidium > Cymbidium sinense. The sequence continues at coordinate 74,156,575 of CM038226.1, forward strand.
ATAACCCGTTAGTTGAAAATTTATATTACGTATAAAGATAATATTAAAAATATACATTAAAAACATATTACACACAAAGATAGTTTTAATTACATTTTTATATAATATTAAATTTTTAAATATTATATAAAATATTTAAAATTTAAATATTAAACGTATATAATTGCATTAAAAATATGTGATAAGTATATCATATAAAACCCCATCCCTTCTATTTGTTAAAATAAAGTAGCATTGAGGCCACACTATAGAAGACATCATAGCTAAGATTTTGCCAATTACTTAAAAAATCATATATCATATTTGCTCCAAAGAGGCATTAGAGGAACGTACAGAACAATATTGGCTACCTCAGAGTTAGGCTTACAGAATAAAAACCTATACGCAGAAGGAACAACTAGAAAATGGCCTAATTCTATAGTCGGCAAATGAGTGTTATTAATGGTTCAATTAACGGGGTTATCTAATTTAAGAGACCTGAGGACAACTTTTTTTTAAATTTTATTTAAGGTTATTTCGGATCTATTTTCATTTCTTATGTAATTTTTAAACGCATATAATTTGTTGATAAGTTGAAAAAAAATGCAACCTAAAGTTTTTTTATAGGAAAGAAAAGAAAAAACTGAATATTTGAGTGAATAATTCTGATAAATAATTGAATGCACATAAGAAGCTTTCAGTTTAGAAGCTGAGCGTCCATTTGATAAAATAATTTAGGCCTAATTTAGCTGATTTTACATCCACTATAAGCCTAAAGGCACAAGATAGAATAGTGTTTTTGGGAACTTGACAGAACCATGATTTAATTAAAAAAATAGAACACATTGATTGCTCATAAATGATGCCTTCGAGGATGCTCTCCACCATCTTTGGATGAGATGGGAATAAGTATATTTTTTTATGAGGCAAATTGATATATATTCAACCATATTTTCCCTAACATTATGTTAGAATTTATTTAGATCTGGGTTTCACTTTCTATGAATGTAAGCCTTCATTGTTAATTATATCTCCTACAACAGTAAAGACAATCTTGATTAAGACTGAAAAACAAACATATCTATCTGATATAAATTGGTGTCTAAAGGTGTAGTGGTTTAGATGACCGTCTAAAAGGAAATATAAGTGTAATCCTGATCAAGATCCCATAGTTCTGCTATCTCGGGATTACATTATTCTAGCCTACCAACATTAGAGGGATATAGCCGTAATGTCCAGAGAATATGATTAGCAGCCATGGGTTACCTCGCTTCAGGTATCCTGAGTAGACTTAAAATTTTAGTGTAAGTGGTGTAAAAGTATCCACATGGTGAACATATTATAAGGTGTTTGTATGGCGAATGGACAAATGTTCACATGAATGAATGAATATAAAGTTGGGCTTACATCCCTTTGGAATGCTAAAATTAGAGTTGTCCACATGGTGGATGAATATAAATTTGTTTTCCGCCAACAAATTATTAAGAGGTTTAGCTTACATTCTTTTTTGAAATGCCAAAATTAGGGTTATCTGCATGGTGGATGAATGCGAATTTATTCATGTGGTGTCCGCTTGGTGAATGGACAGATGTTCACATGGTGAATGAATAAGATGTTGGGCTTACATCTCTTTGGAATGCCAAAAATTAGAGTTGTCCACAGGGTGGTGATGAATATATAAATTTATTTGCATTGCAAATGAATTATATTGAGGTTGGGCTTATTCCTTTTTGAAATATCAAAATTAGGGTTATTCGCATGATGGAAAATGTGAATTTGTTAGCATAGTGAATGAATTATGTGGTGTCCACATGGCGAATGGATAGATGTTCACATGGTGAATGAATAAGAGGTTGGGCTTACATCCCTTTGGAATGCCAAAAATTAGGGTTGCTCACTTTGTGGACATATAGTGAACATATCACGATTGTTCGCATGACTAACAAATAAAATATTTATGTGATAGTTAGGCATGTTGTCATTTTTATTTGGAATTAAAATTAAAAAATAATAATAAGGGATTGCACCTCGGCACCTCGACTTCTAGGCTATGGTGGAGCCCATTTCCTAGTGGACGATGATGTCGTCTACTTGTCGTTCATGAGTAGCATCGTGATGCCATCATTATTGGTCCTTTGACCATTTGAATAGCACCGCATGGATAGCACCATAGTGCTAGTTTAGACTCTTGACAGGCATGCAGTGGATTCTAAAGGGAAACAATAACCTCATTTTAATGAGCATCGCAGCTTGGTAGGAGCGTGGTGTTGCGCTATTTTTGTGTGCATCAGTTATAAAATTTATTATAATTAAATATCCTTTTGACTTCATAGTAATCAATGGGTGGCCACACGATGCCGATGTGGCTCTGATCGGGGCATGATTTTGCAAACCGAAAGCCCAATGCCTCAAAACCAGGTATGGATGCCGCGGGGCCGGGGCCTGATTTATAAATAGAGGCCAGGGGCTGTTAAGGATTTCATTCAGTGGTGTCTTCTCTAAGGATATCTTTTCTTTCATAGATTTCTTTGCTTTATAAATTCCAATTTTAATCATGCCTTTTAGAAGATTGGTGGGCAAGATGCATCCAACGATGCCTATCATTTCATTAGCACTAATGCCAGGAGCGTTATCAACACACTCTCCTTTACAAGCACTTGATTATGGAAAAGAGTTTCCAGAATCCCAATGGCAGCGTAAAGGGGGAGAGGAGGAGAGTGGGGAGGGGGGTGATTATAGAGCGAAGGTGGATCAAGCTGGTCTATGACAACAACTCATGCATCATCGCAAAAGTGCATGACTTCTTTACAAATGTATGGGAATGCCAATACAACAAAGCATATGTCCAGGGGAAGCTAATAAGTTATGATAATAGTGCTATAAATGCATATTATGATTTTTCCAATATTTAATTTTATCAATATCTCTCTTACTACATTGATCAACTTGATTTCAACGAGATCATTTACTTTTCTTTCTGATGAAATTAAAGTATGCAATGGAAACGACGGGAGGAAAAGATTATGAACTTTCTTACCGTCGGTATGACAACCACTTCTAAGACTTGACACTATTTCATTTCTATAAGGCATATGCCTTCTGGTAACATTAGCAAGGTTACCAAAGATAGGCTATTTTAAATTTTTCTATTCATAAGGGGTTTTCGATCGACATCGAGAAAATCATTTATAATTATATTTATAATATATTGAAGGAGAGCACTACTGTCAGGTATGACCACCCTTCTATTATTTATAGTTTGTATGTCGTGGTAGGTGTGGTAGGGGGGCCTGATGAGGAGGTACTCTTCAGAAGGCCCCTCTAACTAAGAGGGTGATTGGGAGATTCAAGAATAGATTTGAAGTGGAAGAGAGTTCATGTCGTTCACGATCTATGCCCTGAACTCCGAAGTCCCTGGCCAAGCAAGTTCAAGAGATTGGCAACCAGGTCATGAACTTGCAAAAGAGGGTGGACAGGAGTAGTCCTATGCATGAGATGCTGGAATGCAAGTTTGACCATCATGTGGGTCTATAGTAGATGCAGTTCTCTTATATGCCCAGTTCAACACTGTACTAGCCAACATGTTTCAGAATTATAATCTTGCAGATCCGAGCCAGGTCTCCTTCCCTGCGGCCCCTCAGTATCAACCTTGTGTGATTATCCCACCAATATTAGGCAAGGAGGAGGAAGAAGAGAAAAGAAGGGTGGTGATGAATACAATTATTAGATTTTCCCCTTGTATAATTTTTCCCTTCTTTTTTTTTCCTTTTTTATCTTCTTGTAACTTTATTTAATTAAATAAATTTTTTTGTCATTTCACATTGTTGTATGATTGTACAATCGCTCTAGGATAATAATAATAATATTAATTAATTTTGATGCTTATGTAAAAAGTCATATCAAGGGTCAGCACCACAGGGCTGATATGCCATCGCCTTGGTGCTTGGAGATGAAATGATAACCCGAGAGATGGGCACTGCGGCGTTGACCTGAGGCGCCATGGCGCTAAGGGATATTACGTCCCCTCAACAAGAAATTTTCTAAGTCATTCTTTTTACATGCATGAAGGAGATATAGTGTTGCAGTATTGTCCCTACAGTGCCAGAGCACAATGGGATTTTATTTCATTTTTATTAGAAAATTTTCTAAGTTATATTCCAAGTGACACAAAGGCATGATGCCATAGTGCTAATGCTATGGCGCCGTGGTGCTAAGGTGTCATTTTACTTGTAATAGGATGACATGCCGCTATGACTCTGATCCTAAGATTTGTGGCGCTATGGATTTCATTAAAGTGACATTGATTCTTGTGACAATGCCATTCTTATAATATGAATATTCAAGAGCATAGTGCCATGACATCGATATTTAGTGTCGTGGTGCTGTGAGCCAGAATTTGAATTTAAAGTGTAAATCTTCAAAAAAAAATTATAATTTTGGTGGCATTTTGCCTTAGCAAATAGTACAAAGCACTCTTATCCATTATTCCAAATCTAAGATCAACAAAGGGGATGGAATTTTTCCTCATGCCTGAATGAAATTCAATAACAAAGATCTTCAAATCTTTAGGTTTTCCACACCATATCAAAGATCAAAGGTGGAATTTTTATTAAACATGCCTTTTTAAATGAGATCTTGGAGTGAGGGATGATCACCAGTTTAGTGAGAAAGTGGAGTAAAGTTGGAAAAAAGTCTTCAGAGTGAACTACTCACTCTTATTTATAGTAGTGGGCTAATAAATATTCCCTCTGGTGCAGTGCCTCGGCGCCAAGATCACGGCGACATAGTGTTGTACCATAATTTGACAGTTGGACTGGGTTAGTTATCTTTTTAGAAGGTTAGGGCAACGCCACAACACCAAAAACATTGCGCCACAACGTTATAGCCAAAAAAATTTATTTTATTTTATTTTACTTCTTTTCTTTTAATGTAAACACACATGATAAAAAATTAAATGAATTTTATTATTATTATTGAATGAATATATTTAATGTAGCTAACAAAATTTGCCTATTTAATACTAAAATGCAAGAGTTTATTTTTTATTTGGTAAAATATGATAATGTAAAGTAAAATACTAGGTTTTAATGATGGTAGATGTAGGTTATGGTGGCAAGTGATGGTTTGTGGCAGTGGTCAATGGCTATAGGTGGTAAAGGTGGGAGACTCACTTTACACCAAATATTTTAAAAAATTCCCAAATGTCAATTTAAATTAAGGAGTGGATTTCAAATATACTCTCAAAATTTACTAAATTTCAAATGCAATAGAACAAACAACCAAATTTCTAAATATAGGAATTTGAATTACACTGAGCAACAAATGCAACCATCTAAACAACCCCTAAATATTATATATAACACATGCTCCTAATTTAAATTTGTCCATAAAAAATTTCTATCCTTTAAATGCATTGCACATCCCTTGCATGTTAAAATTGTCGTGAAGACTAGCCACCAAAATCTCATTGTTTTGAATGACTTATCTTCGTAAGGATTATAAGCTATTTATTTGATGTGCTATTTTTTTCAACCGATAGATCGATTAATCTAACAACTAGGCTTAAACAACACAGAGTCTCTGACTCTTGAATAAAATTAATGACACTACTTTAATCATAGATTTTGTGAACAAGAGAACGTAATCAAATGGTTATACCTGCTAAGTGAATTGTAAAACATGTTTTTCTTGTCCCAAAAGTAATTAATTGTATTAAATACTATTGATCTTATTTTTGAATGAGATTAACATCATCTCCAATCCTAGTAATTAGGATACCTAAAATTAAAAACCCTAATTAGGCACTTAGAACATTACATGTAGTGACTAGGTGAAATGCCTTAAGGTGAAGGACTAGACCATACTTGTCAACCCCTCTAAGGTGTGACCCTAATTGGATTAGGTGAATCCAAAGAAAACTCAAATCAAATAAAATTCAACATAGAGTTAAATCAAACACATCTTAACTAAAATCTAAATTGATTGAGCTTAGACCAAGGTAATTGGGGTTGTTAACCCAATTAACTTATTTAAGCTCAAAATCACCTAAGTTCAAAGAAATTCAAATAAAATCAAGACAAATTAAAATCAAATCAAAAAAAGTTATAGAATTAATGTATGAATATAAATGAACTTAAAATTAAATCTATATGAGGTCCAAGATGATCAATTATGTCACTTAACATAGGATTGACCACTGTGGGCCCAACCAAGTCAATGGTCAACCCACCAAAGTTTTCTAAATTGAGACATTCTAAGAGCTCAAAGTCATCGAATGAATATGTTTAAACATTAATCTAGGAAATACAAATCCAATAAGGTCTCAAATCAATTAATTAGATCACTTGATCCAAATAAACCCAAATGGATTTTATTGAACCTAAATTCAAATTGAATATCTAAATCATTTGAAAATCATAATTAAATATAATTCAATTAATTATTCAGTTTAATTTGACCAATTTGATCATTTGACCCAAAGTGAACCCATTTTGACCCATTGAGCCTAATTTGGGGCAATTGGGTGAAAATCAAAATCAACTTCAAATTAAATGAAATTAATTGCTCCAAATCATCCCACACATGTGATTAAACATGATTGAAGTCTAAATATACCTTAATTGAGTCAAATTGGTCAATTGACTCTATTAAACTCAACTTAACCCATTTAAGTCTAAATTGGTCAAGTTAAGACAAAATCAACATCAATCCCAAATTTGATGAAATTAATTCATTAGAACATTACAAATGATTTAAAAATGAAATTGAAACCCAACCTAAACCACAAAGTGACTAATTAAACTAAGGAACCCAATTTGATTCATCTTTGATCAAATGGATAAATTAGCTTATGCCAAATCAAATTGTCTTTTAAATATCCTAATAAGCAATTAGACATAATTACAAACTAAATATACATCCAATGATCAAATGAGTTAATAAAAATCAACCTGAAACCAAAGGATGGTCAAATGGATCAAAACTAAACATATAAGTCCAAACCCAAACTAATTATTCTTAGATTCATTTAAACCCATCTTAAGTTGAAACTAAGGAACTACCAACCAAAGCTACGGTAAGGAGCTACCAATCATTCAAAGAGAGAGAAGAATATGCCATGGAGGAGAAAAAGCTCCTCCTAATCTTCAAAAGTCACCTATACATGTTGCCTTACCTTCCCTAAGTGACTTGAATGCCTACTTGGACCTTCTCACCCTTTATCATCATCATTAGATTGCAAATTCCCATGACCAGCGACCTCCCTTCCAAACCAATGGAATAGTTCTCCACTAATTATAAAAACCCATAGAGAAGCCAAATTAAGAACTTTTGCTCACTCCATCACCTTCCTTGAGTGAAATCGAGCACGAGTGAATCTTCCCCCTCCTCCCTAGCTTTTTCGATCATTCCCAACACTAAACTCTGAGTGATGATAGCGTCACCTCTACACCAATTCAGAGGGAGACAAAGCATGATTTCATCTCCAAAAGCTTCACCCAACTTCCTTGAGCATTTTTAAAACTCAAAGCACTGCCAAGACCCAACGCCGGTGAGGTATGGCCAAAACTAACTCCCCTTTAAATTCACATTTGTCGTTAGTGAAGAAAATTTAGTTTTAGAAATGATTAAGCTATATAGAGCACATTGAAATCACTCCTTGATCATTTGCAATTGAAATCCTATGATTTTGCTATGTAGATTACTAGAAATTAGCCCTGAACATCTAACCATGCTTAGTCACCACTGGATGAAAGAGATAGAATCATAGTCATGCGTTCCTTCTATTTGGAATAAAGGACTATGATTTAGTCAAACTAATTGATTAAATCCCTTAAGAAAATTGTGAGTTGATCTTAGGTTGTCGATCAAACTGATAAAACCATGTCCTTCCTCTAATTTAATGCGATTCATGTGGATCCTTCATGGTTAACTCCCTGGTGCCTGCAAAAAGTGCCGCCGTGTTAGCACCACATGACACTAACTAGGTTTAAGTGGGAACATCCAATTTTCATAATTGAAAATTGTAAAAAATATCAAAACTTCAAAAATATATAGAAAATAAAATATTCAACCAAAAAAATGTAAATGAAGGCTCTATACATTCATCATAGAGAGAGGAATCAATTAAACCTAAAATCCTCAATTTTGTTAGATAATTTTGGTTAATTTGAATTTAATTAAAGTTGATTAAATTTTAATTAAACTCAAATTATCAATCTAATTAACATAAGACTTTGGGAAGTGAAAATACACTTTAGATAAAATTCCTAGGATTTATTGGTAATTAAACTATAATATGCAAAATTTTCAATCTTCAAATCTTAATTTAATGAAATAAATTAATAATAAATTTAAAAAATTAAGGAAAATGATAGAATAAATTCAAAACATCATAATACACATTAATTAACCCAAAAAATTATTAAATCTCATTAAAACCTATTAATCCTCAAAATGGCCTAATTAGGTATTTAAATAAATAAATTTATTTATTTAATTGATGATATCTTTAAGAAATCATAATAAATCAACCAAGAATCCAAAAGTTTCAAATAAGCACTCACTAGATTCATCTTCGAGAGAGGAATCATGGAAAATTAAAACCCTAAATATTTTCTAATAATTTAGGCTTAATATAAGCTTTATTAAAATTATTTAAAGCTTAATTAGTCCTAAATTATATTTCTAATTAAGATGAAAGTTTAGGGAATAAAATTGGCAAAGAACCCCTACTTTCATAAAACTTTTAAAATCAAATGACTACTAGATGAGAAGTTATGAGATTTTTTTTAAGTTCAGGTTAATTTAAATTAAATAATAAATTAAAATTTTTTGAAAATTATGAAAATTAATAAAATTAATTCAAGACCTTTTTAATAGTATCAGAGAACCTTAGGAAAATTTCCTATCCCTCTAAAGTAAAGAATTTAATCAATCTTACATTTAGGGTTTATGGAATTAATTAAGAAAGAGAAATTAATTATACCCTAGATTATTAAATTTCTAAATTTGTAACAAAATAATTAATTAGTTGAAAATCAAAATTGATCAACCTCTAATTCCATGTTTAAATAAAATTTCATTATTATTAAAGTCATCTTAAATTCACTTAACATCAAATCAGAGATGTTGATTATAAATAAGCATGAATAATTAATTAAATCATTTAACTCAAACAACCTAAAATCTTAAGATGGCATAGACTAAGTTTGGGACCTAAGTAGTTTATTCCTTTAAGTTTCTTTGGTTACAATAAATAATAAACTACTAATAAGCATAACTCCATGATAATAAATCTAATTAAATAATAAACCCTTAAATATAAGATATCACTTAAACTAACTTAAACAATGAATTAAATAACTAAATAAAAAAATATCCTAAGTCATGAAATCTAGAAAAACAAACTATTTGAATAATGAAATCAACAACTTTAAAGCAAGTTTAAATTAAAAGCAATTTAAATAAACCAAGTTAAAATGACTTAGATCATTTAAGTTAATAAATACTAACATTGGTTAAATAAAATAAGTGAATAAGACTAATTAAGTCAAAATCAAATGAATTAAACTAGAATATGCGGAATTAAATAATCATTCCTATGTTAAATCTTAATCAAATCAATCCAATATAAAATTGAATGTAAACTTCAGTTATGAAATTATATCCAATAATATTCATCTTAGACAACTAAAAAAAGTCTAAACAAATTAAATTACTTGAAACCAAATTAAAAGATCAAATTAAAATAAATAATAATTAAACTAAAATCAATCAACCAAATGATTAAACTTTTAATTGAAATTTTAGAGGTCAGTTACAAATTAGTTAAACTAAGATATATTAAACAAATCAAATGAAATTTAAATGAAAGAAGAATAAAATCTTTAAATTCCAACAATATTTAAAACTAATTAAACAACCTAAACTTCAACCCTTAAAGAAGGGATTAAACATAAATCAAATTAAATTAAATTCAAATAAATTCAAAAGAATTAATTATGATTATTAGGTTCTAAGTTTGACCCATATAATGGATATTTATCTTAAGTTGAAATTCAATTCTATAAGGATTAGGATGTTGAATAGAATGAGTTCTGCTCAAAGTAGAATTTATTTTATTCTTTATTCTTTAAAACTTTCAACTTCAACACAAAAATATTTCTCAAAATTAAATGAAATTCAAAATCAATTAAATCTTTTGAATTATAACCATCCAAGGGTTAAATTGAACAAACCTTAAACTCAAATTAAAATTTAAACTTAAAAGCCTAGTATAGTCATACCACACAAACCCTTTCTTTCACACACTAGATTGTTAAGTTAACCTAGACTTAGGATAAGCGATGATCTGTGGTGCTTAGAGATGTGAAATGATGTTTTTCTTATTTTGTTGTGAAATGTTTTAGACCAGATGGCTAGGAATGGTTTGCTTGTTAGTCTGAATATTAGGGTGTCTTTTTAGGCAAACATTATTTTCTATAGAGAGTTATGCTTAAAGGGATTACCATAATAAATATAAAATAAATACTATTTTCTTATACACGCTGCTTAAATCTTTAAGCATAGCCCAATAGGATATGTCGCTTGGCAACCACTAGTGCTAAGCCCTTATGTTTGAAATATAAATTGCTAGTATGGTGTATGTATTTCATGACATTTATTTTACAAAGACTAGAGATTTATTTTTGAAATTTTAAATATAATTTGAGCCTAGAATGAGGTTAGGATCATGAGATCTAGGAGTAGTAGGTGGGCTTGTCTTGGCCTCACTTTGGCAGTGAGGACTCATCCTTCTCATCTTAGACTTAGGAACCTTCTAGGAACTTGGATTTTCCTAGTCACAGGACACTTCTAGTGACTAAGGGAACACTAAACCCAAGCCTAAAGACTTAGAAAGGCATACCCTAAGCTTAGGTTATGCTTTAAGACAAATAAGTCTTACCTATCCTATGGTCTAAACCAAAACCCATGCCTATACACTCATCCAAATCAACCTCAAGCCAACACAACCAACCTTAATTGAATTTTTATTTTATATCCTAGCTGCAACCTAAAGTGACTTAGCCCCTAACCTAAGTTAATTCCACCATGATCTTATGGATCCCAACCCAAATCCCGTTCAAGTAAACCAAATCCAATTGATCTTCATAAAAGCACTCCAACCATTCAATAGGCCATTTCAAACTCTTCCAATACTTGCAATCAAACTAATTGAATCAAATAAATCAAATCAACCTAAGTTAGCCCATTTGATCCAAAAGGTCCAAATGAGCCAAAATCCAATTAAACCTAAATCAATTGCAATTAAGGCCACCAATCAACTCTAAATCCATCATTGAACCCTTCTTAGGACCCAATTCAATCCAATTCAACTCAATCAACCCAATTGGTCCACTTGACCCAAAGTGGCTTAAGTGATAAAATTGATTCAACATCAATCCAACCCAAATTGGATTAAATCAACCCATCCAATCTCCTCTATAATGATTATTGATCATCCTTGATTGCCCAATTGCAATCAATTAGGTCAAACCAAACCAATTTCGTTACTTAATCCAACTTGACCCAATTAACTCATATGAACCAAAATGAATCAAATTCATTCCAACTCTAATTAATTGAAATCAAAGACTCCATCAATCACAAATTGAATATTGAACATGACTCAATTATCAATTGTGTCAAATCAAGTCAATTTGGTCTTTTGACCCAAGTTGACCTAATTTGACCTAAAGGGCCAAATTGAGTCAAATCAAATCCTAAACCCAATTGATTGAAACCAATTCCTCTAACCAATCATAAATTGATTATTGAACATGATCAAACCTTCAATTTGACCCAATTTGGTCAACCTAACCCAACTGACCATTTAGCCGAAATTGACCTAAAGAGGTCCAATTGAACCAAATACATCCCAAATCTAAATTGATTCAAACCAACACCTACAATCATTCTCAAATGATCAATTGAACCTAAACCAACCCTCCACCCAAGCCAATTTGGTCTATTTGACTAAATTGGTCAACTTAGCCTATTTGACTCAACTTAGCCTATTTGACTGACTACCCCGGTTGGACAATTGCCAAAGGTTAAGCTAATCTCTACCCTTGGTTCACTTAGGGAGGAGAGTATAATCCTCTCCATCCATTCAAACTTTACACAAAGCTTCTTTAGAACATTCCGAGCAGTCCTAGACCTTTCCCCAAATCCTTAGTGCTCTCCATCGCCGATGAGACCAACCACTGATTGAAATCGAGAGTCTCATTCATTCAACCTCACAAAAACTCCACCAAACTCAAATTAACTCTTCCCACACCTTCCCCTAAACCCGACGAGCCAAAATGAATCGATCTCTGATCGATTTGATCACTTGAAGGCACTCCAAGACCAACTCTGATGAGCTTAACGGTGGTGCTTGGTCCACAGAGGAATAGGCATGGAAGCTGCTTGAGATCTCTTCAACAGGGCTTCTTCATGAGCTACCTCGCTTGACTAATTTGGACTTTAGCTCCGTTGAGGTAAATATCCGGCAAACCATTGATTTTCACCTAGATGTTGATATTTTGTAAAGTAAATCATGATTACACATGATTTCCACCATAAGGTTCCTCTTAAATCTCCTCCCCACCTGATTTGGAGTCGATCCCGTCGTCCTATGAGCTCCGACAAGCTCAGATCAAGTTGTGAAAGGTGGACGGTGTCCATCTTCTCGAGCTCCGAGGACGACGGATCATCGTCCGTCTATTCTGCATGATTAAAAAGTATGATCGTGATTTAATCCATAAAAGTTTTCAATTTAATCCATTAGGAATCATATGATTAATCTCCATTGTCTAATTTGAGATCAGACGGTGGGAATGAAACTACGTCCGCCGCTGCTAAGTTAGGTGCCGCATCAGACGTTTTAAACAACCTATCCCTTGGTGTCACATGCAAAATACTATTGCGTCAGCTACCGCGTGGCTCCAATGGTTTAGGAGGTTAATTAACTGTTAAAAATATAATTAAGTGGCTAGAACTTTAAAAAATTATAACTACCTGTAGAAAAATCTTAAAAACATGAGTAAACCCATTTTGGAAAGGGTAAATTGAGGACAATTTAATAAAAATAATATCTTTAATATTAGATTAAGGAACAATGCTTAATTAGGGTTTGAAATTTATGCTAATTATCCTAATTAAGTTTTAATTATTTTGCCAATTGATCTCAAATTTGATAGGTTGATTCCATGAGATGTCCTCTGCCTCTCATAATTTTCTTGGAATTATTAGCCATGTAATTTAAAGAATTAAAAATTTCAATCTTAATCACCCTCCTTAATATATTTAATGATTATTAAAAATGCTAAACAATAAATATAAATGATTAATTATGATTAATCATTGTTAATTGTGGGAATGTTGTAGAAAAATAATTATGACCTCTTTTCTAGTAATTTTCCTAATTAAATTTCCATAAGATGGTTAATTAATGCATATGTTAATTAAGGATTAATTAAGTAAATTAATCGAATGATAAATTAAATTAAAATGATAATTATTTCAAATAATTCAAATTCAATTCATGATTTTCTACTTATGTGTTTAGTAACATAAAGATCTTTAAGGAACTTATGGTTAACCCATGGGTGTGGGAAAACCATGTAAGTACTTAATTTAGATTCTTCCTTAATCTAATTAATTATTAGGCATGAGCCTAATTGCATTAGGTCCCTTTAGGTTGTAAATTTTAATTTCTCATTGGCATATCATTGGAGGCTCATGATTAAGTAGCTAATTAAATTAAAGAGGCTTAGGAAAGGGAAATTGAATTAATTGCTTAATAATTTGAACTTAATAAATCCATAAAATTTACTTAACTATCACTTTCTTAAACACATTTAGCCATTAACATGGGATGGGACAAAACAACAAATATCATTTCTCTTCTTTAAGTTTTGATGATTCAAATCTAAAATAAACTTCATAATAATTTTGATTAACCTTAAAGAGTTTTATTTGACTTGATTGTCCTTAGAAATTAATATTATTGAATGTATCATTTGGAAATTTTAATTATTCTTTTCAATCATTATAAATTAGTATGCCATTTGTATCATGTTTTCATGTTTTAAATAAAAAAATCAAGTAAATATGGTTACATATGTATAATTTGCATGTGTTGAATTAATCCTATTATATGACATAGCTATTATCGCTAATAAATCCAAAATTATTTTCAAAATTATAAACTAATATTGAAAATTTAAATTGATGTTAGTTATGAATATTCTATATGATTTATATTTGCTTATAGTTTAAGCATGTTAAAGGATAGTTCTATTTTCATGATTCATGTGTATGGTTACATGTATTTGAATGCTAGTAAGTATATAGTCTAGACATCCCAAGAATATGAGGCTTTAAGTAGCCCTAAGGGGGTGTTGGATTACCTCACTTCCTTAGTTTAACAACGGCACGTACTTAATTTCATTCATATGTTTACATGCGCTAGAATTGGGATAGAGCTTTACTTTACATGTATAAATAGTTTGCTAACATACAATATTTTGCATGATTTTTATTATTATATTAAGTTTATACATTTATATGTATTTAAGAAAAAAATATATAGTCTAGACATCACAGGAACACGAGGCTTTAAGCAGCCCCAAGGAGGTCATAGATTACCTCACTTTTTTAGTTTAACAACGGCACATACATGCTAAAATCCTTAATACATGTGTATGTATACTTAGCTATGGAGTGGAATCCCTCTTTTCTATATATATATATATATATACATATATATATGTGCATTAATAATCATCTAAGTGTGCCAAAATACACATATGTACATTGCATGAATACATATGTTAAATTAAATATCACAAATAATGATAATGAAAGCATATGCATGTTATTAATGATGAAAATGAATGGTGGAATATTACTTATGCGATAGTGATTAAATCTCATTAACTTTAATATGCCTTTCATATTTTAATAGGATTCTTTAAGATTAACCTAAAATAAAATATTTAATAAATCATTCACTAAAAGGAATCAAAGCCATAATACTATGTCTTTAGAAAGCAATGTAGGATAGGGATCAAGAGGGTCAAACTTCTTTCCTCTCTTTACAACAATTAGATTCTAAGTAAACATCAAGTGAAATAAAAGAAAATACAAATTAAAATCCACTAATCCTTTTAACAACTTGAAATAAAACCTCCCTTCATGTGTAATTTAAGCATTCCCAAACTTTTAGATAATCACAATTCTAAAGTCTGGCTAAGACATACTGCACCAAACCTTAGCACACACATTCGAATACTAAGTCACTACTTCTAGCTTTAATGATATTTATTCATAATATTTTAGACTATATGTTATGATTATTTATTTGTAGATTAGATGTTAGGCCGCTATTAGCCTAATGATATTTTTTTTTGCAGGGGATTGTGCTAAAGAGGTCACTATAATAAGTAAAGATAAATGTTCATGCTTGTAGGTTGCTTATTCCCCTTTGCATAATCCGTAGTAGGACATGAGCTTGGTTACCCATGTGCAGGATGTTAAGTCCAAATTTATAGAATATAACTGCTTGGTTTGTATGGTTGTTTAGCTAACATCTATTTTATAGGTGTAGTTAGATTTTATTTTCCATAAACATGTAATTTTTGCAAATAGTATTAGGCTTAGTGTTATAGGGTTTAGGATGAGTAGTGGCTAGAAGGCAAAGACCTGGGAAGCCCTTTGAAGAATGGAGCAAAATCAAGTTAGAAGGAAGAAAGATAGATGAAGAATGAAGACACCCATAACATCTATTTAATTATAATTATAATATTCTTTCATAATCCGGGTTATATAATGGTAGAGCTTGGCTACACAATTTCTTTCTCATTCAGGGTGTACGGTGGTACCCGGTCGCACCGACCTTTTATTCTTTCATGAAATTTATGAAGGTTTAATTATCATGTTTAACTTGTGTAATAGAAATGACATATTTTTCATAGGTTTTTTAAAGCTTGATGATATAATGTGTGGCCTTGATGTGGTAGGCTCTTTAAGATAAAATTAATTTTTCTACCCCTACTAATAGCTCATAACAAAATTCTAAAATAACTCATAACCTCACATTAAATCATAAGTCATAATCAAGATAATTAAAAGATTTAGTAACCCTTTACCTAGATGTTGAATATTAAAACATCATGCATAATATCTTGTTACGCTCTTGAATATAGAGGGTCTCCATTCTTGCACGATAAGGGACTTTTGAGGGCATCCCTTGTAGTGGAGAATACCTCTTCCTACTGAATTAGCCCATAATCCTATTTCATTATGCATATAGGCATAATTGTCCCAAGCCTTAGTCCAAATAAATGTGTCAAAATGATATAAAAAATTATAAATTTTGCATTAGTCTAAGTCATGCCTTTATGCCAATCATGATCTAGTCTCTTAGGGAGTGAGTTTAGGACTCTAGTTTCTTTCTAATTAAATAATAACTTAGCTATAATGCACTTATATAAGACCGACCTACATGCTTTTGAAGCGTAGTAGGTGTTAGCTAGTAGCCACTCCAGACGGTTGTAAGTCTAGAAGAGTCGAGATGGGTTTATCCTCTCTTATGGAGATAAATGATTATATCCCATTTTTTGATTATACTTAGGTCATGCTTTTAGTTTGTGCTAAAGTATGCTAGATTTAGGTTTTGAGGCTATTTTTTTTCTTTGGACTACGAGTATAAGTCCTCATCTCTTAGGCATTTTCACAATCTTATGTTGATGGACCATAAGTCCTAGTATTCTAATAAAATTTCAACACAAATAAAATAAATTCTCTCATTCAAATACTTAAAGCCCCACTATAGGGTAGACTAGAATACTCACTAAGCTTTCTAGTATCATTAGTGCTCCCTACTTATCTTCCTTTGGAATCTAAAAATAAGTCTTCCAAATTGAACTTTCCCACTTGATTTTCACAAATACCTAGTTCTTTGATAGTCTAACTTTGATGTCATTGAAGATATTTATTGACTCCTTTAATCAAGAGTCTGCTTTGGAAATTCCCATTTCCTAGGATGTAATTGGCTGTGGAAGATTGCTTCCATAGGTAACTAAAGAACCTGACATAAAATAAACCCTGCATTATTTTCTCATGTAAAGTAGGAGAAAGATCTCAAGTATATATGAAGACCCATCTGCCTTAAGAGTCCCTATTAAGTGATTAGGTCCATTGTATGATGGTGTTTTCATCTTTTGACATGGTATATCATACCTTGATGTCATACCTAATCACATTAATAAGTACCCCCTAAGATTTGTGTGGTTTCCCAATAACTACTAATTAAAATACCATAGATATTTCAAGCAACACCGCTGGGGATAGTTCCTCTCTCCATCTTTAGTAGTCAATCATTATTTCTAAACATCGATAGGGACTTATATTTTATATGAGTCCGAGACTATCATTATTTTTGTTGGACACCTTGCTTATTTCATTCTTAAGCAAGGGTGACTAACATCTTTTAGGTATTAGGACCTCACTGCAAGTAGGTCTTAGATGACCTCCAATAGGTAAAAGAAAAAAAAATTAACTAAAGAAATCACTTAAAAATAAATCAAATAAAATCAGAACCTCTTACCACTAGCTTGGTAAAGTAAGGTTCATCCAACATTCTTCAAGATTCTATTAAAGTTCAAAACAAAAGGAAAACATGTCTCATAAAAAAATTTTAACATAATCAAATTTGTTAAATGAGGGTTTCCCTTCAAAATCAAATCAAAAGATCAACAATCAAAAGGAAAGTCTAATATACACCATACTTTTCCAACAGTGAGGAAGAAAGCCTTATTTTTTCCCTTGCAAGCAATCAAGCATTATGTCTTCTGGAAAGCTCATCTTTTCCTTTGCCTCTGGTGTGAATTTGGCACTGGATCAGGCCATACTCACCTCACCCTATCATTAAGTTAGTCTCAGATTTGACCATTTTAAGGTTAGAGGGACCCACCCACAGCACTGTTAGTAGAGAGGAGGTGGTCGATAAGAAGCCACTCTATAGTTTGATCTCCATTAAGACACTGAGTTTCCATCCCTAAAGAGAAAGGCCTTAGAGGTTCCTCTACCATGAGTACCATCTATACATACAACTTTAGTTAGGACTAGTATCGCCACTGCAACAACCCCAGTCTTCAAAGGGAAGTCAGTTTTAGCTTCTAAGATAATCTCCCCCACATTTGAGGTCGGTTCTAGCTCCTGTCTTGCATAGTTGACTAAGATCCAGTGACGTGAAAAAATAAGAAGATCAAGAAGCATTACGAGTGCATGGCTAAGGAAGTTGAGGAGGGATCTATCTATGAGACCTCTCCTCTCCTTGGTGGCAGTAGGTTTTACCCCCTTTCAGTTGTAGAGGGATTGGAGGATGTTAGAAAGATTGCAACATCACCCCCACAATCCATGGAGTATGAGACACCAGATAGGGAGAAGAGGAAGCCCTGTGCTAGTCTGAGGTCCATGCTCAGGAGAGTAGGAAGAGTCAACGGATGCTCTAAGTCTACTACTTTGCATGATCTGAGGAGAGTGTTCCATAAGAGTGTTAGGGATCAGATCTGTAGAGAGAGGACCATGGAGGCCAAAGTTGCCACTCAAGCAGGCAAGATGGATAGAAGTAGATTTGTCAGATAGTTAGCGGCCTCAGCTTTGATTGACCATTATGATCAGTAGGCTGATAGAGCTGATCATTCTGACATGATAGTTCTCATCGATTCTGGCCTAAGGAGGAGATCTTTGATGGAGAGGTAGCCAGTGTCATCACCATTGCACCACTCCATTCGTCGACCATCGTCACCTATTTATGTTCCATTATCTAAAGTGCCCACCAAGTACCATAAGTCAGCATCGGAGAGAAAGCATCCCCCTTGGTGATACGATAATGTTCCATGGACCACACTTCATCAACTCTACCTATTGAGGTGATGTCGAGCTCCCCCGCTTAACCTTCCATCCCAATAGTGGAGAAGGAGTGGTGGCCCAAGAGCGTCGAAGTCACTCCACCACCACAGTTGGAGGAGAAGGAAGGAGGGGATACTGACTTGTCCCCTATGATTATTGAGCTAGTCAAAGATAACACTCCTCATATCCAGAACATCCAGCACATTACTTCTTCAGAGCACAGTCTAGTTGAGAGTCACCATTCAACATACATCCTAGTAGTGTCTGGTCGAGTGGATGATCGATCTTTAGATAAAATTTTGGAGGACTATCATTCCACGGTGAGGTAGATAGTTGAGATAATCGGTCTGATTAATAGGAGAGTATGGTAGACTTTAATGCCTATGAAGATGACCTTTTGGATGACATTCCTGAAGTCCATATGGTGGATACCCAAGGCATTGTAGTTGAGGAAGGTGAGGCAACAAATGTAACTCAATGCCTTCTCCAATAAATCAAACTCAAAGATGATCAGGTTGATAGGATGGAAAGGAGAGTATTGGAGTTGATGGCAATGGTTTTAGCATTGCAGAACCAAGCCCTTGTCTCACAACCTACTCCTATGGAGGCCGGCAAACTTGAGCTAGTGTACATCCCTGATCAATCCAAGATCACCACTCTTATGGATGAGGATGTCGGTAGTTTGCATAGGAAGGTTACTCATAATACCTGGATTCATGAAAAAGATATCAAGCATATGGTTTAGCAACAAATGAAGGAAGCATTTGCGCAAGCCCAATGAAGCTCATTGGTTCCAAAGGGTAGACCCTAACTGGAGGAATTTGATGTAGTTCAATACCCCAAGGGTTTTGTGTCACCATCCTTCAAAGTATTTGATGGTAGTGAGAACCCTAGGCAACATATAACACATTTTAGAGCCAATTATTGCAATGTTTGTGGTAGTGACGTCTTACTTTTCTAGCAATTTGTTAGTAGCCTTTATGGAGTTGCATTTGATTGGTATGCTGAATTTTCCAACTATTCGATGAAGTCCTTTGCAAAGTTAGAGTAGCTCTTCATTAAGAGATTCATTAGAGGTCAACAAAGGGTAAATGGGACCTTATTGTAGAGAAGAAAAAACCTGATGAGAACCTTATTGATTATATTATTAGATGGCAAAACTATGCATAAAATGTGAATCATGGCTACAAGAGTAGCATGCCATTGAAATTCTTCTCAAGAATATCCTTGGCCTAGTCACCTTCATGCTCAAGGGCTTTGCTATAAAGACATATTTGAGAAATTAATCAGTAAGGCGACTAACCTACAAGAGGAAGCCAAAAAAGTTACCCTTCTCAAACCAGTCATCTAAGGCTAGGCCCCATAAGGTGTTTGACAAGAAGCCAGGGATAGTAGTGGTAGTAGATAAGGGGAAGAAGCTAGTGAGAACACAGTTTGAGTGGTCCAGAGTTTAGTATCCTCCACTCCCGCCTCCTCTTCCACTACCTCAATTGCCACAACAGCTGCCATAGCAGCCTACACAGCAATGCTATCAGTATCCACTGCCATGTAGTTATTTTTTACCTACTCTTGCAGACAAACTCAACAAATCATACTCCTTTAAGAGGGAGGTAGTCAGGAAGATCTTTAAGAACCTTCTTAAGAAGCTTGACTTTCAGCTACCTAAGCCTAGAAAGTTGAAAGAAGTGGGCAAGAGTGATGATCCTAATTACTTCCCTACTATAGCATGCTAGGCCATGTCCTAAAGGATTGCTTTACCTTCAAGGATTGGCTTGAGCTCAACTACAAGTCAGGAGCCATAGTTATCCCAACAGAATACTTAGTAGAACAACCTTCTAGTTCTATTAAAGTAATCTTTGGAGATACATCTGATCCTCTTAAGAAAAAAGATGGTTAGAATATCTCTTTATCTTCGTACCTCTAAAAAAATTATTTCTAAAATCAAGAAACTTTTCTCTACTCTCACTCCAACACCAAGGAAGGTCTACTAGTTGAGAGGGACAACCTGGGGATGGTGGAAGCTCAGCAGCAGTAGCAGGCATTTAAATGCCCAGGATACTCCATAGCACCACCACCATCAGACCCATTCTACTTCTATCATATTCTACTTCTACCACTCCTCCACCCCGGAGAATTATATCGTGGATGAGGGACACCACTCACACTCACTACTTGATTTCTATTATGTACCACCACAAAAAAATTAATAAATCAATGAAGAAGAATGATTCCACATACATCTTGTCTACCTTTGATGATCTTAGCGATTTCATTCCTATTGATAGCTCTCGAAGTCATAAAAATAATAATCTAAATAATTTTGATCACTCTAATTTAGAATAGAATGTCATTTTTGGAATCTTTAGGGTTCACCACTTAAGATTTATTTGGAGTCATTTGACTCCAATGATCCTTTAGTAGAACCTGTAGGTATACCCAATGAGTAGGTAGAACTTTCAACAAACTCCTCATTACAAAAAGTCACTGAAGTCAACTTCCATAGTGGCAAAGTTCTACCTCCTAGGGTAGCACCTCAAGATAAGGGTAAATAGGTCATTACTTCCAGTGAGCAGATAACCCCTCCACAAGATGCTCCACCCTTGGATATGCTTATGGAGGACCAACCCAAAGACTACAACATCCTGACACATCTTAGAAAGTTTTCACAAAGTTAAGCACATATGATGCCCTTGTCTTATCTAAAGAGATGAGGGAGTCACTAGTTAAAGCATTGCTTGACCATGAAATATGCTTAGCTTAGTTGGATGCTACTGATCCAACTAGAAAGGAGACATGCTTTTCAAACGAAGTCCTATGAGTCACATTCTCAGATGAAGACCTCTACTTCTATAGACAATTGAGCATAACCATCCTCTCTACATCAGCGTGGATGTTGGGAAGTTTAGGCTGTCCAGAGTGTTGGTTGATCTAGGTGCATCAGTAAATATTATGAGTCTAAGAGCACTGCCGAAGATCGACATCTTTTAAACTCTGGCAAGATGATGATGAAAGGATTCAATGAACAAAAGAAGGCCTAGGCTCCATATTGTTACCTTTGGAGATAAATGATTAGAAGATAGAAGCCAAGTTTCACATAATAGATTCAGATACATCTTTCAATATTTTGCTAGGAAAACCTTGGATACATGAGAACAACATGATTCCGTCCTTCTACATTAGTGCAACAAGTTTAAAAGGGGTGGAATTGAGTATTGTGTCAAAGGAGATCTCAAGCCATTCGCAGTACACAAGGTCTGAATTTATGAGGATGCGACATATTACCTCCTCAAGAAAGAAAATGTCTTCTCTCATGAACTTCATCAAAATGAAAATAAAAAAAGAAAGAAAAGAAAAAAATAAAAAAAGAAAATGAAAATTAAAAAGAAAAGAAAAGGGAATGAGAAGAAGACCTTAGGGAGGATATAGAGCTTGAGATTAGATTTTGTTGGCAGTTCATTACTCCATTCGAATAAATGGAGATGATGACCCGACCTCCACTAAGATGAGGAAGAGGTAAGTCTAGAGGGAGTCCTAGAGGTGGAACACCTCAATACCTACCACCTATTAGGAGATTCATTCCAGTAACCAAGAGTACACCTACTATCTACATAGATTTAGAATCTAGTTCAGAGGATGAGCCTTATGTAGTTGCCTCACCGACTAGCTCTTCTCACTAGCATATCCTATTGGAGGTGATACTAGAGCCTGACAGTGATGAAGATTGAGTCCCTAAACAAAGCATGAATGTATCTAAATCTCCCTTATGTGAAACTATTAGACAAATGGGTGCCTTAGCTTTAACCCCACTTTCCTCATAAAAGGTTGAGGGTTTGGTAGTTAAGGAAGCCCCAAAACATGTGCAAATACTAAAATCCATAGATTTTATACTGAGCAACATCCTTAAGTCAAGAAGTTGATGTAGAACTTGAGGATGAATCTTTCAAAGAATTAATAGAACTACCTTTTGATTGGTACTCGTCCTGTGTTCTTAATTTGGGAAAGAAAGGTCTAATTCCACATACATGGTCTAAGCAGTCGAATACTTTGAAAGGTTATGAGATAACAAATGCAAGAGCTCTCAATCAAGACCAAGATTGGGCTTTGGTATAGTGGGCTTAGTGGATGATGATGATTATCGCCTAGTCACCACCAATCATTTAGAGTATGATAGTTCTTTTCTAATCACATTAACTCATATGAGGAGGTGTGCTTAGAAACTTTAGATGATCTGGATGATCTCCAAGTCAAGAATGCACCTCATGAATTCGAAGAAGAAATCAAATCAACCATCAATGAGCTCAAAGAAATCAACTTGGGGACTAAAGATAATTTGTGCCCGACATACATCAGCTCTTTGTTGAATTAATCTAAAACCAATGACTTAGTTAAGCTACTCACTAAGTTTAAGGACTGCTTTGCATGGAGTTATGAAGAAAGTATGGATTAGCTCCTAAAATAGTGGTTCATAAGCTAACGACTAGCCAAACAAGCTCCTAAATCTATGTGATTGGACATTGAACAACAGATCATTTTTGAAGTTTAGAAATTGATTGATGCTAGTTTAATTTGGCAAGAAAAATACCCCACCTAGTTCGCTAGAGTCATTCCAGTTAAGAAGAAGAATGACCAAATTCACATATGGGTCAATTTTAGGGATTTTAATAAGGCATGTCCAAAAGATGAATTTTCACTACCAATACCAGAATTGATAGTGGACATTCCCTCATCTCATGCAGTCTTTTCTTTCATGGATGGTTCATCTGGATATAAACAAATAAAGATGGCACCTGAAGATGAAAGGAACACTGCTTTTAAAACCCCGATCAAAATCTATTATTATAAGGTCATGCCTTTTGGCCTCAAAAATGTTGTGCTACAAACTAATGGGCCATGAATTGAATCTTCGATGAACTCATTCATCACCAAGTCAAATGCTACGTCAATGATCTCATGGTCAAAAGTGAAGAAAAGGAAGACCACCTCTTTAACCTAAGAGTAGTTTTTGAGCGGTTAAGATAATATAACATTAAAATAAATCCTATGAAGTGCGCATTCGGAGTATCTTTAGGGAAGTTTCTTGGGTTTGTTGTTTAACATCGTAGAATTGAAATTGACCTACAAAAAATTAGAGCGATATTGGAAATGTCACCCCCTAGAAGTCCAACTCAACTCAGATTATTCCAAGGGTGGTTGGTGTATCTAAGATGCTTTATATCCAACCTATCTAGATGTCAACCATTCTCCACACTAGTCAAGAAGGAAACTAAGTTCAAGTGGGATGACAAGTGCCAACATGCATTTGAGAGCATCAAGTGATATCTCATGATGCCACTAGTCCTAGTTGCCTCTATCTCAAAACAACCTCTAATACTCTACATTGTTGCATTAGATGACTCCCTTGGTGCTTGGTTGTCCCAAGCCAATGACTGGGGGATAGGGAATGCACTCTACTATCTTAGCCACCGTCTAGTACCTACTGAGGCAAATTATCCACCCATTGAGATGCATTGCTTAGCTTTAATCTTTGTAGCCCAGGAGCTATTACATTATATGCTCTCTCATAAAGTAAACTTGATTTCTAGAATCAATCCACTGTAATATCTCATGACATGGCGGACGCTATCTAGATGGTTGGCATGATGGTCCATGATTTTATCGTAGTTTAATATCACATTCATACCCCTCCGTAAAGTGAAAGGAGAAGCACTCATGGATTTCCTAGTGGCACATCCACTTCCTGCAGATTCTTCACTCAGTGATAATCTCCCTCATGAATAAATCATGAACTTAGGGTATACAAGAATTTTCCATTAAGAGATGTACTTTGATGGTGTGGCTTCCTCTCAAAGAGGAGAAGAACCACGATCTACTCTCTCAGGTAAAGCAGGGGTAGCGATAGTTCTCTTTACACCAGATCACGATATGATTAGATTTTCATATCATCTATCCGAGCCTTGTATCAAAATTAAAGCTGAATATAAGGCTCTGATCATCAGTCAGGTGTTAATTATCTAGCTAGGCATTCAGAATATCAAGATCGCTCGGTTCGATAAGATCCAGAGGCCCAAACTCCATCACTACTATAAGGATACCATGGAGTTACTAGCTCAAATCCTAGAGGTCAAAATCTACAAGATCCTTTGAGGAGAAAATGCCATAGCTGATGCCTTAGCCAAGCTTGCAAGAGTTAGCATGTCTGAAGATGAGTCCATATCAATAGAGGTCCACAATAGATAAGTCCTGCCTCTTATTGATATTGAACTCATCGATAAATACTCTCTTGAAGGGGATGTTTCCATTGCTGAAAAGGATGAAGAACTAGATTAGAGGCAACTCTTCATTGATTACCTATATAGAGGAAAACTACCTCAAGAGAGATCTCAAGCACGTTATGTGAAGCAAAGGGGGCTCTCCTACGCCCTTGTGGATGGTGACTTATACCGACGGCCTTTCAATCATATGTGGTTACATTGTTTATACAAACATGAAGCCAATAAGATCATGATCAATGTACATTCAGGACTATGCGAAGCTCATCAATTAGGTCCAAATATGAAAGCTAAAATGAAAAGACTAGGGTATTACTGGCCAACGATGATCATTAATTGTATTGATGTAGCAAAGCGATGCCACCAATGCCAAGTACATGGAGTGGTCCTACATCAATTGCCCAACATTCTACATCTAACCTTGGCCTCATGAACATTCAAGTGTTCGAGCATCGACATAGTGGGTCTGATTAATCCTCCTTCAAGGGTCATCGGTTCATTTTAGCTACTAAAGACTACTTCTCCAAGTGGGTGGAGGTGATTTCACTCAGGGAAGTCAAAGCTCAGCATGTGCTCCAATTCTTCATGAATCATATCATTTATAGATTTAGGTATCGAATCATATCGATAATGGTATCCCTTTCAAGAGCAATAAAATCAACAACTTTTCTTGGAGGCACAATATAGATTGGAGATTCTCTACCATCTACTGCCCACTTGAATGGTTTGGCAAAAGCCTTCAACAAAACTCTCATCCAAATATTCAAGAAAATACTCGACAATAATACATGATAGTGGCATGAACAGTTAGTTAAAACCTTATGGGCTTACCGTATTACCCACTGAACTCCAACATAATCTACCCCGTTCTCCTTAGATTATAACCCATTCTACCATTACATGTCCAACTCCCATCACTAGGATAGCTGTGGGTACCAAAATCTCTACCAAATAGAATGCCAAGCTGAGGTTGGAAGAACTCGAAGGTTTGGAAGAAAGATGCTTACATGCATGCCAGAACCTCGAGTTATACAAAGCAAAGATGGGTCAATCTCATAAGAAGTTGGTACACCCTGGAGCTTTTCAAGTAGAAAAGCTTATTTTAGTTCTAAGGAGACCAATTATTACTCATCACAAGATGGGAGGCAAGTTTGAACCTACTTACAAGGCCCTTTCACCATAGAAAAGGCTTACCATGGTGGATCCTATCAACTCATAAATCACAAAGGTGAACGCTCGATGCTTTTGATCAACAAAATTTATCTAAAAAAATATTATGCATGAATAATGTCCAAACCAAATTTTCCATCAATAAAATTCCATTTTAATCAAACTTCTCTCCAAATTAAAATATTTCTAATTACCAAATTCTTGATGTGTTTAGGGTAGGTATAAGAGAACTGGAGCGACATCTTATCCCTCATTAGCACATCACAAACATAGAATTACACACAAACACAAATCAAACACAAATCCAATTGCTTTAGGCTAATTTGAGTTAAGATAAGACCTCCTAGCAGCCATTGCTCAATAGTTACTCGATTTGGGATTGATTCACAACCTTGGCTAGTGTGTCTCCCTAGTGGTCATTTTTGTTTAGGAAGATGTGATTCCTCATGCTTTCTTCCTAACTTAACCACTGCAACCCGATGGGTGCCTTGTTAGTGTGGTACATCTTATTGCATGATCACTAAGCTACCCGATTGGCTTTGTTTAAGAAGATGTGAGTCCATGAGCTTTCTTCTTGAACTAACCATCGTGCACTAGGATCTGAATTTATATATTTAAGGATTAGGGTAAGATCCCTAGTGGCTCCTCTTCCTCTCACTACTTCAAGCATGAGTTTAGTCCTTCTTTGTAACTCCCCACTTAGTAGTCACCCCTAGGTCAGATAGTAGCTGTCTAGCTGATGACAGACTATCCCAATGATTAATTTTGCTTAGGAAGATGTGAGTTCCTATGCTTTCTTTCTAGATTGATCATCATAAACCAATGGGCACCTTAGGTTGGCTGGGGTTCCCTTTGTGATAGCAACACACCCAGTTGATAACACTGCTCAGGTTGATGTGAATCCCGATGCTTTCTCCCTAAGCCAGCCATCGTATACCTACGGGCTTTATATTTTAGTGATTAGGGTAAGACCTCTAGAGGCACCTTCCATGTGGGCATTCTATTTGTATTATGTCTTTGTGACCCCATATGGATATGACATAGGTTTCTATTGGATTGGACAATTCCCATTTCCTAGCCAACCTTGTGGTCGAAGCTTCATACTGTGGATATATGGACTATCTCTTGGACCAGTAAATTTGAGATAAGCCAAAGCCCTGGCTCTCCTTAGTGTGGCCCATCACAAACCAACAAGGTCTATGCTAAATAAATAAACAAAATAACATCTCTTGTGGATTAGGATAAGACCCTAGAGGCACCTCTTCCCAAGTAGGCATCCTATCTTTTGGGCAGTGTCAGCAAAACTCCTAATAAGAATCACCTCGACTATCTAAGTTGAGATAAAGCCCCCAGAGGCACTGACTTAGTAGTCTCCCTAGGTTAGGTTTGAGTTATTGTGCCATCAATAGGTCACCCAATAGCTTACTCTATTTTGGAAGATGTGAGTCCCCGAGCTTTCTTTCTAGTGTAACCATTGCAAATTGATGGGTAACCCTTAGGTTGGATAGTCTATATTGTATGACCGATAGAATACCCCTTTGGACTGATAAATCTAAGGTTGGCCCAAGCTCACAAAGCCTCTCCTTAGTACAGTCCATCATAAACCAATAGGGTCCACACTCATTCAACAAATTAATATAAAATCAAATAAAATCAAACCCAAACTTAAATCAAATCAATCAACATAATCAAATCAATTGAAAACCCAAGTGTAATTCAAATTAATCAATAATCAAATTAAATCAAACAAATTCAATCAAATCAATCCCTAAGGAATCCCCCTTATGCCATTAGCATAAATCAATCTATAACCCAACCAAATTCATGCAAATCCGAGCGGATCTCTCTTTGTGTCTTTGGTACAAAATTAATTATCAACGAGTCAAATCAAATCTACTCACCTTTACCATGCCCTCGGCATGAAATGAGCATCATTTGATTGTAATTCCATTTACCTCTCCACTTAGGTATGTGTAGTCTTTGTTAGTGTTTATGATCCCCATAAATATTGTTGTTCATCTCAGTCAATGCCAATATGTGCAGTGTGCCTTCCCAGTTACACCACACCTATTGGGGTCCTTTTGTTGACCTCACTTTTGGAGTGAGGACTCATCCTTCATGTCTTAGATTTAGGAACCTTCTAGGCACTTGAATTTTTCTAGTCATAGGACACTTTTAGTGACTAAAGGAACACTAAACCCAAGCCTAGACACTTAGGAAGGCATACCCTAAGCTTAGGCTATACCTTAGGGTAAATAGGTTCTACCAATCCTATGGCCTAAACAAAAACCCATGCTTGTCCACTCATCCACAACCAACCTCAATTGAATTTTTATTTTAAATCCAAGCTCCAAGCCAAATTAACTTAGCCCTAGCCTAAGTTGATTTCACCATGATCCTTGGATCCAACCCAAAACTCATTCAAATAAACCAAATCAATTGATTTTCACAAAAGCAGTCCAACCATTCAATATGCCATTTCAAATTCTCCCAATACTTGCAATCAAACAAATTGAACCAAATGAATCTAATTAACCCAAGTTAGCCTATTTGACCCAAATGGTCCAAATAAGCCAAAACCCAATCAAACCCAAATAAATTGCAATCAAGGCCACCAATTAATTCTAAATCCATCATTGAACCCTTCTCAACACCAAATTCAATCCAATTCAACTCAATCAACCTAATTGGTCCACTTGACCCAAAGTGACCTAAATGACCAAATTGATTCAAACTTCATTCCAACCCAAATTGGATTGAATCAACCCATCCAATCTCTTCCATATTGATTGTTGATCATCTTTGATCACCCAATTGCAACCAATTGAGTCAAACCAAACCTTTTTGATCATTTGATCAAAGTTGACCCAATTAACTCACATGGACCAAAATGAATCAAATCTCAATCCAACTCCAATTGATTGCATTCAATGACTCCCATTAATAACAAATTGAATATTGAACATGACTCAATCACAAATTGCAACAAGCCAACTAGTTGGACCAATTTGACCTAAATGGCCAAATTAAGTCAAATCAAATCTTAAGCCAAATTGATTGCAACCAATGATTCTAACTAATCGTAAATTGATTATTGAACATGATCCAACCTTCAATTGAACCCAAATTGGTCAGTCCAACCCAATTTACCTACTTAGTCCAACTTGACCTAAAGGGTCCAATTGAACCAAATCCTTCCCAAATTAAAATTAACCCAAACCAACATTTACAATCATTCCCAAATGATCAATTGATCCTAAACCAACCCTCCACCCAAGCCAATTTGGCCAATTTGACCAATTGATCAGTTTAACCCATTTGACCCAAATAAATTCATATGAGCCAAAATCAAATCCACTTCAAATTAAACAAACCAAAGGCGCCAATCATTCCAAATGACAAATTGAACACACTTAAGCCCTTGGTTCCAATTGGTCAAAGCCTAATTGAAACCCATTTGACTCATATGGGTCAAATTGAGCCAAACCCATGCAAACCAAGCTCAAACCCATCAAAACTAGGCATGACTCATCCTTGGGTCACCATTGGCTTGGCCAAATGAGCCTAACACATGATGAACCCAGTTTATATCAAAACCCTTGAACCAAGCCACCCAAATAGGATAAAATCACCATTTGGATAGGTTCACCTACTCCCCAAGACTTGGCAGCCACCCTTAGCTCTTCTTGGACACTAGGACCACTTGACCCAACTGGGCTATTGGCCTTGGAATGAGAGGGTGAACTCACCCTTGGCTCACCATTATTTCAGTTGAAGGAGGAGGTACACCCCATGCCGGCCCATGTCATTACGTTAGCCTCTCAAGCACCTCCACCTCAGCATCTTCACTTTTCCACCAACGGATGACTAAAGGCCAGCAATCTGACCCTTGGTTTGAGAGGAGTATAATCCTCCCCATCCATTCAAACTTCATAAGGAGCTTCCTCATAGCATTCCGAGCAGTCTACACCCTTCCTTGAATCCCTAGTGCTCTCCATCACTGGTGAAACCAACTACCAATCAAAATTGAGAGCCTCATCCATCCAACCTAACAAAAACTTCACCAAACTCAAAATAACTCTTCACACACCTTCCCCTCACTCCAGCTATTCAAATAAATCGATCCTTGATCGATTTGATCATTGGAAGGCACTCCAAGCCCAACTTTGATGAGCTTAGGGGCAGCGCTTGGTCCATAAAGGAATTAGCGGGGAGTTAGCTCAAGATTTCTTGATAGGGCTTTATCTCTTCAAGATGAAGCTGCCTTAGTCGACGGACTACTAGTCTCTAGCTCTTGCGAAGTAAAAATCTGGCAAACCATATATTTTTCCCTAAGTGTTGGTCTTTTGTAAGTAAATTGTGATTGCATGTGATTTCCATCATAGGATCTCCTTAGATCTCTTCCCCACACATTTTACAATAGATCCTAATGTCCCATGAGCTTCAATGAGCTCGGATCAAGTGGCGGAAGGCGGACGATGTCCATCTTCCCCTGCTCGGGGATGATGGATCATCAACCATCCATTTCACAAGATTAGAATGGATGGTCATGATTTAATCTATAAGATAATTTGATTTAATCCATTCAAAACTACAGGATTAATCTTCACCATCCGATTCGAGATCGAACAGTGGGGACGAAATTGTGTCCGCCACTGCTGAGTCAACTACATCATCGTACATTTTAAATAACCTTTACTGTGGGACAACATGGAAAGCACTGCCATGTTATCTTCCATGGCAACCGATTTAGAGGTTAATTAAGTGATGAAAATGCCATTAAATGGCCAAAAATTTGAAAATTCATAACTAATTGTAGAAAAATCCAAAAAATATGAATAAACCCATTTGGGTAAGGGTAAACAGAGGAAAATCTAATAAAAATGAAATCTCTAATATTTGATCATTAATAGTACTTAATTAGGGTTTGAAGTTTAGGCTAATTATCCTAATTGAGGCTTAATTACTTAGCAATTGATCCCAAATTTGGTGAGTTAATTCTGTGGGATGTCCTCTGCCTCCCATAATTTTCTTGGGATTTATTGGCCATGTAATTTGAAGAATTTGAAATTCTAATCCTAATCACCTCCTTAATCAATTTAATAATTATTAAAAATGCTAAATAATAAAAATTAAATGGTTAATGATGATTAATCATTGTTAATAATGGGAATGATGAGAAAATAATTGGCCTCTTTCCTAGTTATTCTTCTAAGTACATTTCCATAGGAGGGTTAATTAATGCATTTATTAATTAAAGGTTAATTAAATAAATTAATGGTAAAATTAATCCAAATTAAAATGATAATTGGTTTATATAATTCAAATTCTCATGAGTTTCTCTTTATATGTTTAGTAATATAAAGATCTTTAAGGAACTTATGGTTAACCCATGGGTGTGAAAAAATCATATAAGTACTTAATTAGATTCTTCCTTAATCTAATTACCTCTTAAGCATGAGCCTAATTGCATTAGGTCCCTTTAAAAGCAATGCAATTTTTAATTTCTCATTGGCATATCATTGGAGGCTCATGATTAATTGGCTAATTAAATTAAAAGAAGCTTAGGAAAGAGAAATTAAATTAATTGCTTAACTTTGAAACTAATTAATTCATAAAATTTAATTAATTATTCTTCCTTAAACACATTAAGTCACTAATGTGAGATGGGGCAAAACATCAAATATCATTTCTCCTCTCTAAGTTTTAATAACTCAAATCCAAAAATTAAACTTATTAACAACTTTCGTTAATCTTAAAGAGTATTTATTTTACTTGATTGTCCTTAAGAATTAATGTGGCTGAATGTATCATGTGGCAATGTTTAATTATTCTTTCCAATCACTATAAATTTGTATGTCATTTGTATCATTTATTCATTTTTTTAAATAAAAGAATCAAATAAATATAGTTGTAAATGTATAAGTTGCATGTGTTGAATTGATCTTATTATATGGTGTATGGCTATTATCACTAATAAATCTAAAATTATTTTTAAAATTATAAACTAATGATGACAATTTAAATTAATGTTGGCTATGAATATTCTATATGATTTACATTCACATATAGTTTAAACATGTTAAAATATTATTCTATTTTCATGATTTATGTGTATGTTTATATGTGTTTGAATGTCAATAAGTATATAGTCTGGACATCCCGAACAAGGCTTTAAGTAGCCCCAATGAGGTCTTAGATTACCTCACTTCTTAGTTTAATAATGGCACGTACTTACTTAGTTTCATTCATATGTGTACATGTGCTAGAATTTGGATAAAGTTTTACTTTACATGAGTAAATAATTCATTAATATACAATCTTTTGCATGATTTTCATTCTTGTGTTTATGTATACATTTATATGTATTTAAAATAGCAAGTATATAGTCTAAACATCTCGGGAACATGAGGTTTTAAGTAGCCCCAAGGAGGTCTTAGATTATCTCACTTCCCTAGTTTAACAATGACACGTACTTGCTTAAATCCTTAATACATGTGTATGTATACTTATCTAAGGAATGAAATCTCTCTTTTCTACCAAAAATATATGCATTAACAATCATTCAAGTGTCAGAAAAATACACATATGTACATTGCATGTATAAGTATGTTAAGTTCAATATCATATGCATGCTATTGATGATGAAAAGGAATGATGTAATATTATTCATGTGATAGTAATTCAATTTCATTAATCTTAAGATGACTTTCATGTTTGAATATGGATCTTTAAGATCAACCCAAATTTAGGGATTAATAAAATATTTAATAAATCATTCACTTGAAGAAACCAAAAATCATAACAACATGCTTTTAAAAAATAACTTAAGGTAGGGATGAAGAGGGTCAAACCACTTTCCTCTCTTTATAATAATTAGATGCTAAGTAAATATTAAGTGTAACAAAAGAAAATATAAATTAAAATACATCAATCCTTTTAATGACTTGAAGTGAAACTTCCCTAATTTCTAACTTAAATAATTCTAAACTTTTAGATAATCATAATTCTAAAGCCTATCTAGACATACTACACCAAACCTAAGAAATAAATTAGAATACTAAGTCAACACTTCTAGTTTTAAGTTAGGACAATGTATGTTGTGGTGTTATATTTTATTTTATGATATAATATTTTAGACTGGATGTTAGCCGGCTATTAGCCTAATGACATTTTTTGTAGGGGATTATGTAAAAGGGGCCGCCATAATAATAAATATAAATTCTTTTCTTGGAGGTTGCTTATCCCCCTTTGCATAATCCACATTAAGATAGGTGGACTTGGTTACCCATGTGTAGGTGATAAGTCTAAATTTATGAGATATAACTGCTTGTGTTGATGGACTATAAGTTGTAGGACTTCTCCTCTACCTCTATGCAATCGACACTGCCTACTATCAAGACTTCCTCACTGGGAGGATCAACTGTCATGGGGCCTATGCTATTTCCACTCTCCTTTCTTCCTCTACCTGTGGTGGCGGTGTTGTGACGATGATGCTCTTGGGTCACCACTCCTTCTTAACCACAGTTGAGGTAGAGGGTCAGGTAAGGGAGCTCGATCTCACCTCAACAGGTGGAGTGGATGGAGTGGGATCTTTAGGTCAAAGCCAGATCACTAGCGGGGATGGTCTTTCCCAGGATGGGAGATTCTGAAGCTTGGCAGGAGTGGTGAATGCTATAAGTTGAATGAGTGATGGTGGATGGTGAGGGGAGCGGTGTGAAGGCAACACCGACTGCCTCTCAACTAGAGATCTCCTCCTGAGTCGGGCTATGCCAGCAAGAATAATATTATCCTAATTATCACCCATTGTATTTAACATTAGGAAAAATCCATCAAAAGTGACTACCCGGCATACTGTCACTCTATCTTGCCCGTCTGAAATACTGGCTCTCACTCATGGATGACCCCTAACGCCCCTAGGGATCATGGATCTCAAATCAACAAGGTACCAAACTCGAGCAAGCTCGATCACGAGAACAAATATAAGTCCAGAGGCTTCCTATGCTCCCTAGTTGGTGTCTCAAAATATGCTAGTGGTGGAGGCAAAGCGGCGATCTCTTGTAGTCTTCCTCTCCATCTGAGGTAGAGAGGGTGAAACCTACTGCCACTCAAAAGTGGAGAGGTCTCACGGGGAGAATGCTCCTTAGCTCTATGGGAAGCAGCATTGAGCTCCCTGGTTGGTCGCTCGTGGTCTCGCTTGACCATCCTATTTTTGTTGCGGCGTTGGGTGTGGGTGAGCAAAGTAGAGCAAGAGCTAGAACATACCTCGAAGGTATAGGAGACTATCTTAGAGGCCAAGATAGCATTCCCCTTTGGGGTGACCAAAGAGGAGGTAGTAGCTCTCATTGGAGCTATGGTAGGGGCAACTGAACGGGAAGGTACTGAAGCAGAAGGTGCTAAAACTAACATTAAAAGGGGTGTAGGAATCATGGCAGAGTTCCACTTCAATGAGGGGAAGTCAGAATCATATGGGATATCAAAGCTGATGAGTGGCATCTGTCCCACCACCTCCTCCCTGCTAATAGTTGTGAGGGTTGTCCTCTCAAAGCCACGACCAAAGTAAATCAGGTGTGCAGTATTAGTCGTGGTGAGATTGGCCTAATCCAAGGCTAGATCTACACCAGAGGGGAACGAGAAAACAAACTTGTTAAGAGCAATGATCACTGCACTGACTAAAGGTTGAAAAGATTGACTACACTGAAATCACTACAATTGTTTGAAAATGTAACTGAGTTAGACCACTTGCTTTAGTATTTGTCTTCAATCAATGACTTCTCAACTTGATTTTGGAATAGACCCCACACTTAATAAATTTAGGTATGCTAAGTGGGTTCATTGAATTTTTGGAGAGATTTTTGATGATTGGAGGAGAGACTTTGCCATATGATTTAGATTTAGAACAACTCATCAAATTTAAGTATGTTGGGTGGGGATCAAATATTTGGAGTGACTTTGGAGATATATATATATATATATATATATATATATATATATATATATATATATATATATATATATATTGTCTTGTTTGAAAATTTGATTTGGAGAACCTATACTTAGTAAATTTAAGTATGCTAAAAATGTTTTCAAATATATCTTTAAAAAATTTATGGAAACATCTTTGCTTGTTATGATTTGTCATTTGTGTGATATATGTTGATTTCATTTTGAAAGTGGGGCTCTTACTTAACAAATTTGGAATGTTAAGTAGGGGCCAAATGTGTTTATGATTTTTGAAAATGAGGCTCTTTTAAACAGATTTGGTATGTTAAGTAGGAGTCAAGTGTATTATGATTTGAAAATGAGATTCTTACTTAACAAATTTGATATGTTAAGTATGAGTCAAGTGTGTTGGTTATTTTGAAAATGAGACTCTTACTTAAAAAATTTGGTATGTTAAGTAGGAGTCAAGTGTGTTTATGATTTTGAAAATGAGACTTTTACTTAACAAATTTGGTATGTTAAGTAGGAGTCAAGTGTATTTATGATTTTGAAAATGAGACTCTTAACAAATTTAGTATGTTAAGTAGGAGCCAAGGGTGTTTATGATTTTGAAAATGAGACTCTTACTTAACAAATTTGGTATGTTAAGTAGGAGTCAAGTGTGTTTATGATTGTGAAAATGAGACACTTACTTAACAAATATGGTATGTTAAATAGGAGTCAAGCGTGTTTATGATTTTGAAAATGAGACTCTCACTTAATAAATTTGGTTTGTTAAGTAGGAGTAAAGTGTATTTATGATTTGAAAATGAGGCTCTCACTTAACAAATTTGGTGTCTTAAGTGGGAGCCAAGTGTATTGTGATTTGTGTTGATTTAAAAATGAGGCCCTTACTTAACAAAGTTGGTATGTTAAGTGAGAGCCAAGAGTATTGTGATTTGTGTTGATTTGAAAATGAGGCCCTTACTTATCAAATTTGGTATGTTAAGTGAGAGCCAAGTGTATTGTGATTTGAAAATGGGTCTCTTAACAAATTTATTATGTTGAGTAGGAGCCAAGTATGTTATGATTTTAAAAATGAGGCCCTTACTTAACAAATTTGGTATGTTAAGTGAGAGCAAAGGGTATTGTGATTTAAAATGGGACACTTACTTAACAAATTTGGAATGTTAAGTAGGAGCCAAGTATGTTATGAGTTTGAAAATGAGACTCTTACTTAACAAATTTGGTATGTTAAGTAGGACTCAAGTGTGTTTATGATTTTGAAAATGAGACTCTTACTTAAAAAATTGGTATGTTAAGTATGATTCAAGTGTGTTTATGATTTTTGAAAGAGGGAAATCTATTTAACAAATTTGGGTATGTTAAATAAAGTTCAATTTGTAAACGGGACTCTCATTTGACAAATTTGGAAATGGGACTCTCATTTGACAAATTTGGGTATGTCAAATGGAATCCAAATCTATTTTGATTTTCAAAGAGAAAAATATGAATATTATATGATTTCTGGAGTTTCAATTTTATGTTATGCACTTATTTCAAAATAGAATCTTCATTCTACAAATTTGGGTATGTTGAATAAAGATGGTCATTTTCAAAAGTGTATTTTTTGAAAAAGGAATTTTAAAAGTTTTTTATTTTGATTTTGAAAAGAACCTCCATGTAACAATTATAAAAACTGTTAAATGAGGTTTGGTTAGATGAATTTTGTGCTTTTTGAAAATTTTTTGTGAAATTTTGTGCAAATCTTTTATTATGTGAATTTTTAAAAAGTGCTTTTGAAAGAGTGTCATTTTGCAAAATGGTTTATTTTCTTGAATATACAATGAACCTTGCTTCACCAAGCTAGATGTAAAGAGGTTCTAAAACTTTGTCATCTCCTTTCATTAGTTAATTTTATCTTTCATCTATTGAGGGGACCTAATAGGGATTCCATGACCTACAAGAAGTGAGGTCCTAAAACCTAGAGGATCTTGGCCAGCTTTGCTTAAGAATTAAATAAGCTAAGTGCCAATAGAAAGAGAGATAGTCTCAGACTCATATGAAATACAAGTCCACTATCGATGCTTGAAGACAACAATTGTCTACTAGAGATGGAGAGAGGAACATCCTAAGCGGAGTCGCCAAAAAATTTATGTGGTGTTTATTTTTGATATGTGTATGGGGGACACCACACAGATCTGAGGGTGTACTTATTAAGGTGATCAGGTACTACATCAAGAAATGGTGCACTATCTTGAAAGGTAGAATTCACCACCCTGTACATGACCTAATCACCTAATAAGGACTCCTAAGGCATGATTGTTCTTTGAATATACCAGAGATTTTCCCTACTTTACATTGATGAATAAAGTAAGGTTTATATTAAACCAAGTTTTAAGTTCCCTATGAGGGCAAGCCCCCATAGTTAATTACATCCCAAGGAAGGTGAGTTTCTTAAGAATACTCTCGATTAAAGTATGTAATTGTTATCTCCAAATATTTGAAGGATTAGACTATTAATAAATAGGTTATATTTGAAAAATCAAATGGGATAGATCAAAAAGGAGAGACTTATTATTGAAGCCAAAGGAGATGAGTAGGGAATTTCATGATACTAGAAACCTAGTGAGCATTCCAAACCTATCCTATGGTTGGACTTTATATGTTTAAAATTGAAGAGAATTATTTTTTTGAGTTGAAATTTTATTAGAAGGCTAGGACTTATAATCCCACAATCAAAGTTATGGAAATGCCTAAGATATGATGATTTATGCTTGTATCCCGAAGGAAATAACAACCTCAGATCCTAAATCTAAGGGGCTTTAGTGAGGACTAAAGTAAGACCTAAATCTAAGTGAACATGGGTATATGGTTTACCTCTACAAGAGAGGATAAATCGACCCGACTGCTGGACTTATAATTGCTTGGAGTGGCAACCAGCTAACTGTCCAACACTTTAAAACCATGTAAACAAGTCATATGATTTTGCAAGATGGTTGGGTTGTTATTATTTAGAAAAAAAAAACTAAAGTCCTAACCCAGATCCTAAGAGACTAGAACATGAGTGGTATGAGCAATGACTTAGTCTAATGCAAATCTTCTCAATTTTTATTTAATTTTGACTCTTCATTTTGACAAAGGTCATAGGATTTTTATATGTCTAAATATATGTTGAAATGAAGTTGTTGGCTAAATCAGAGAGAAAGAGGTATTTTCCACCACAGAGGACACCCTCAAAGGTCAAGTCTTCCCCTGTCGTGTAAGGATGGAAATTTTCTCTTAATAAGAGTGAAGTAATATGAATGCATCATATTAAATATACAATTATCTTGATTTAACGCCTAGGATTTATGTGAGGTTGTGAAATATTTAGAAAATTTAGTTATGAGTTATAGTTGGGGTAGAAAAATTAATTTTTTTCTAAGAGCCTAATCAGATCTAGGCCACACATTAAATCACAAATCATAAAGAAACTATGAAGATGCATGTTGTTTCTATTGTACAGTTTAAACATAACATCAAAAAATTTTATAAATCTAATGCAAAAGAATAAGAGGCCGGTGCGATCGGGTTCCACCGTACAACCCGAAAAGAGAAATGGGTAGCCGAGCTCTACCCTAATACAACCTGGTATATGAAAGAATAATTATAATTTATAAATGATAAATGTTATGGGGGTCTCCTTATCTTCATTCTTCATATCTCTTTCATTTCTTCATTTGGGTTTGCTTGCTTTAAAGGCATCACAGGGCCTCCCAGGACAAAGCCTTCTAGCCAATGCTCATCATAATCCCCCATAACACTAATTCTAATTTCTAATGTAAAATTACATTAAAAATTGAAAAAGCAAACATAACTACACCTGCAAAATAAGTGTTAGCTAAACACACCATATAACCCAAGCAGTTATATGAATAATTGGGACTTAGCACCCTACACATGGGTAACCAAGCCCACCTTAGTTTAGATTATGCTTGGGGTTAAGCAACCTATAAAATGAGCATTTATATTTATTTTAAGCACCCTTAAGCACAATCTCTTGCTAAAATATGATTAGCTAATCTCCAACATCTAGTCTACAAATATATACCTAACATCTAGTCTATAATAATACATCATAAAACCAAACATACATCACTCTATGCACTGCTCTAACATAAAGCTGGGAGTGGTGACTTAATTCTAAAGTGTGTGTATTAAGGCTTGTATGGTATGCCTTAACTAAGCTTTATTATAATTTTCTAAGTATGAAAGGATTTAATTATAAAGGATGATTTCACTTTAAGTGGTTTAATTGATTTGAGAGTTTTACATAATATTTTCTTTTGTTTCACTTGATTCACACTTAACAACTAAGTGTTATAAAGAGAAGGAAAGAGAGGATCACTCTCTTTTATCCCTATCATAAGCCACATCTAAAGAATTAATCAATTCTTTTTAGTGAATGGCTTATTACATGTTTTTAATTAATCCTAAGTTTAGGTTCACTTTAAATAACCTCATTCAATAAGAAAAGCATCTTAGGATTAATTAAAATTAATTACTATCACATGACACATATTCACTCATTTCTTTCCATCATATGTAACATGCATATGATTAAATCCTTAAGCATACCTATACATGAATTATGTCTTAACACACTTAAATAATGGATATGAATGAGTATAATTAGAGTTTATATTTTTGATTGAATTATTCTATCATATTAATTTAAAGCTCTATCTAATTTTTTATATAAAATACATAAGAATGAAATTAAATAGGTATGTGTCATTGTTAAACCAGAGAAGTGAGGCAATCAAATGACCTCCTTAGGGCTAGCTAAAGCCTTGTATTCCCAGGATGTCCACACTAAATACCATTTACATTCAAACTTATGTAAATTTACATACATGAATGTAAGAAAGAGAGCTTTAATCGCATGATTAATTAATTCTATCACTTGAATAATTAAAAATGCATGTATTTTGATAAAATAAAAAGGGATTTCAACTCAATAATTAAACACACACACACACACACACACACACACACACACACACACACACACATGTATGAGAGACATAAGCTAGTACATGCCATTGTTAAGCAGGGAAGTGAGGTAATCAAATGACCTCCTAATGCCTCATTGTCCGACTAAATATTTACTTTTCTCAAATACATATAAATGTATACATAAATAAAGGAGAGAAAACCATGCAAAAGTTATATTTTTATTTGATTGAAATATTTATGCATATGGAGTGAAGTCTTATCCAAATCATAATATTAAAATACATGAGGATGAAATAAAATGAAGTACATGTCATTGTTAAACTAGGGAATTGAGATAATAAAATGATCTCCTTCGAGTTAACTAAAGCCTTGTATTCCCAGGATGTCCTACAAAATACCCATTGACATTCTTACTTATATAAATCAACATATGAATGAAAGAAAAGATTCACTTTATACACTTAAGCTATACTCACATACATCTCCTATGTATTTATAACTAGCATTCATAACAAATATAATTATTCATTTATAAGATTTGAAAAATAGATTTGGATTTAATAATGATAATAGCCACACATATATTAATTTAAACCAACACATGCAAGGTTGACATAAAGGGAATAATTTAATTTAATTAATTTTGGAAAAAGATGAATGCATGAATCAAGTGGCATACAACATTTAATATTGTTGGAAAGAAATAAAAGGACATAAACACATGATTTCATTCAATCCAACTAATTCTAAGGACAATCATACTAAATAAACTCATTTAAAATAAACCAAAGTTCCTTAATACCACTTTTAATTTCACATTTGATTTAATTTAGGAAATGTGAGAGAGGTTTGCTAATCCTAATCTCATTCCCCATGTGTGAGTTAATTTGATTTAATGAAAAGAAATTAGGTTGATTTTATGGATTAATTAGGTTAGGTATGAATTAAAAATAATTAATTAATCCTTACGTAAGTTATTTTAAGGTAATTAATCAAATGATTATGAGCTAATGTAATATACAAATGAATTGGTAATTAAATAGCAATGCTCCTATAAAATAAAAGGGGCCTAATACAATTATCTAACAATCATTAATTAATTAAGCTTAAGATACTCACTTAATTACTTTTATGGTTTCCTCATACATTCGAGCTAGCCATAATTTCATTAACTCACTTTAGGTTATTAAACACCTAAAGCTCTACCCATGAATTAATTAAGGGAAATCAAATTTTTAATTAGGTTTCTTAATTTAATTGATCAAATCATTAATCCACTAATTCATTCTCTTTCTAATTTCCAAATTAGTTAATTATCCTCTAAAATGAAATGGGCTTAAGGGAAAAGGTTGGGAAAGAGGTCCCAACCAATTCCATAAACTCCTCATTCAATTGAACATGATTTGAAATGATTTGAATTTAAAATAAACAATTAAGCCACTAATTATTTAATTAATCATTAATTAGCATTTTGGTTGAAAAAGAGAAAGAAATTTAGGGAAAAGATTTGGAAGGTGGCTCCAATCCAATTCCTTAAATTTCCTCACTATTCAATGGTGATTAAGGGATTTAATTGTAGATTAATTACTATTCACATGCTTAATTATCACTTAATTAAGTTAAATTAGTAATTAAGGCTTAAAATTAATTCTCCCAATTAATCAACCAATAAATTTTAAGAAAATAGGGGAGGCAGAGGTCATCCCCCTAAACATTCTCAAAAAGTTTGAAATTAATTGGTTAATTAATTAGGGAGTAATTAGGCTAATTAAAATTTCATTTAAACATCAATCAAGCCAAAATTACTATTTAAAATTAATTAAGAATAATTTTAATGGATCCCCCTCTGAAATACCTTTAAAATGAGCAATTATTTGTTATTTTTGGATTTTTTTCTACAATTAGTTATAAATTATGGAAGTTTTATACTTACAAATACATTAAATATCCTAAATTAAACATAATCCATGGCCACATGGCTTTCCACATGGCCGTGGATTGGTTATTTAAGTCACATCGAGCTAAGTCAACTAACGGCGAGATGATCTTCACCATATGATCTCAGGTCGGATGGAGAGGATCAAACTCACGGGGTATGGGGAGAAAAATGGATGAATCTAACATGATTTGATCACGACCGTCCATTCCATTCATGCAAAAAGGATAGCCCATGATCTCTCTTCCTGTGAGTGATGAATGACGGAGCCCATCTACCATGGATCGCTCAATCCGAGCTCACCGAGCTTGGATTGACTCCAAAATCAACCCACACCATCATGCAAGGGATCCACAAGGATCCACCAGCTAGAATGGGCTCACATGCAATTTTCTTCAAAAACCTCCATGAAAAATTTTTTATATCTACGATTTTGAGAAATTACCTCGTCAGGGCTCAAAACTGGCAGTGGGATCGATGGAGGTAGCTTTGTCTAGTAGAGATGAGGCCTTGTTGAAAAGCAATTAAATTGGTTCCACCTGGATTGCTCAGAAGGCCAAGGATCGAGTCTTAGAGCTTTGGTCCTGATCGAAGTCCATCTTTTGATTGATTTGAAGCTCAGGAAATGGCTTGGATAGCTTCGATGAGGTATGTGGAAGGTGCATGTAAGAGGAATTGGAGTTTTGTTGAGAGAGGAGGAAGTTTGGATCAGGATTGAGTTCCCCTATTTTGGCTATGCACGAGAGGTGAAAATCTGAAGTGGGGAGGCCTTGTGGAAGCTCTAAGGAGTGCTAGGGCATCTCGTTTTACCCTTGGGAGCTTAGACAAATCAAATGCATGCCTTTTCCAGTTTGAATTGAGGGGGTATATCCCTCAATTTTTTGAGATGGACGGACGGGATTATCTCCCATTTTTCTGCCACCACCGCTAGGGGAGTGGTCACCATCTTCCATGTCCATGATTTGGTTGGAGGAAGGAGTGGGAGGTGGCTCAAGGCTTGATATGATCTGATCTCCTTCCTTGAATAAAATGGGTGATCGGTTTGTAAAGGAGGTGAGTTAACTCACCTCCCTTTGGTCCATGGCAAGCCCTAACCCACTTAGGATGGGCTAGGAGCTTAGGTCAGACCCCAAATGGGGTGAGTGTGGGCACAAGTGATGGGAGAGTGGATTTTTCCATTTTTATGTGGAATCCTATGTAAAGAGGGCTTGACCAATGGGCAATGGCTTGGATTGGGTTCTCCTAGTTTTTGGGCTAACTTTAGGCTAACCCAAGATGGGTTTGGGTCGGGTTTGGTCAGTCTCCAATGGGTCATATGTTGGTTTCATGGGTTTTGGCTTCATTTGGTCAAATGGGATCATATTGGGTCATGTTAGGTTGGGTTGACCAATTGGTCAAATTGGGTCAAACAATATCTTGGGTTAGGTTCAAATGATGATTTGAAGAGTTTTGGTTCAAGTGGTTTCAATCAATTTGGCCTAGGTTTGATTTTGGCTCACTTGGATTCATATTAGTCAAATGGGCTAAGTTGACCAATTTATCCAAATTGACCAAATTGACCAAATTGGGTTGGGTTAGGTGTTGGTTCAAGTTCATTTGGTTAATTGAAAATAATTGTGGGCTTTGGTTTGAATCAATTTAGATTTAATTTGTATTTTGGCCAATTTAACCCTTTAGGTCAATTTGGGATATGTTGGGTCAAGTTGACCAATTAGTCAAATTGGGCTTAATTATATTTTGATCAAGTTCAATAATCAATGAATTGAGCCATTGGTTGCAATCAATTTGGGCTAGATCATGATTTGACCCATTTGGGCTTTAGAATAATTCAATGGGCCAATTGGACTTGTTTGGCTCAATTGATTGTCAAGTCATGTTCAATCATTGATTATGAGTTAGTTTGAATCAATGATTTCATTAAATTTGGTGTATGGTGGGTTTTGACTAGTTTAGGTTTCATTTAGGCTAAAGGCTG
This sequence comes from Cymbidium sinense, assembly GCA_021442155.1. NCBI lineage: Eukaryota > Viridiplantae > Streptophyta > Magnoliopsida > Asparagales > Orchidaceae > Cymbidium > Cymbidium sinense. The sequence goes on from CM038226.1 coordinate 74,200,769, forward strand.
ACTTGGTCAAAGGATGAAGTTGACTTGGTTTGACCCAATTCAAGGTGGTTGATCATCCTAAGGTGATTATTGATCATGATATGAGGCTTGGATGGGCTTGGTTCAATCCAATTTGGGTTGGATTGGAACTTGCCTCAAAAAGGTCCTTTAGGCCACTTTGGGTCAAGTGGATCTAAATGGGCCAATTGGTTTGATTTTGGCTTGATTCAAGTTTAGTTGAACTTATATATGAGCCTAGGATTGAAATATAAATCCAACCGCAATCAATTTGGAGTCCAATGGATTTTGGCTCATTTGAAGTTTTCAAGCTAAAAGGGCTAACTTGGGCTTGACTTGGGTTGACTTGCTTTTGGTTTGATAAGTGTAGGTTTTATTTGTATTTGGATAGAGGATTGAAGGAATGAATTCAAGAAAAATCCATTGGTTTTAGCTTAGTTTAGGTGGATTTGGCCAAGTCCAAAGAAATGGCTTAAAAGGCTTGATTTGCGTTTTGGCTATTTAGATTTATATTTCATTTATATTTATGAATATAAATGAAGATATAAATGATTCATGAGAAAATCACTTAAATTTGGAGTGATATGAAAGCAAATTTGACCAAGCTTAAAGATGTAGGTCAAAAGGTCTATGGAAGAAAACCAATTTAGTTTGATTTATTTTTGGTCATTAGAAGGTTGGTTTCATTTATATTTATGAATATAAATGAAGGAGTAATTGATTTATAAAGAAACCAATTGATTTTGGGTTGATTTGGGTTAAGATTTGATTAAGCTTATGGAGGTAGATATGTCTTAAGGAGGGATTTGCTTGGTTTGATTTAGTTTGATTTGGTTTTGGTCATTTGAGTATGGATTTCATTTATATTTGAATATAAAGGAATAATTGATTTATAAAGAAATCAATCAAGCATGGGATAACTTAGGTGGAGATTTGGCTAAGCTTATGAGAAAGGGTCATATGGCTTAGGAAGGAATTTTGGAACTTGGATTTATTTTGGGATTGAATTATTTGAAGTTGGATTTGAATTGAAATTTGATAGTGTTATTGAAGGATTGAATAGATATTTGAAAAAATCAAATGAATTGGGATTGATTTGAATTTGGTTAAGGCTAATTCCATAAGATGAAATGAAAGGGCTTAGAAAGGGTTTTGAATTCAATCACAAGGTTCATGGAAAATCTTGAGCTTGAATTTGATCATGAAGTTGATTATGATTCTTGGAAATTTGGTTTGGATTTGGTATGAAATTGAGATTTGGTTTGAGAAGGAAAGCATGAATTTGGTTTGGCTATAGGGTAGGCAAGTCTCCCGAAATCCTTAAGGCATGACCTATCCCTATGGCTAACCCTTCTAAGTCTCTAGGCTTAGGTTAAGTGTTCACTTAATCACTTGAAATGTCTTAAGACTAAGGAGCTCTTAGTGTCTATGAGAGTCCTAGATCTATGATGAGGAAATTAAAAACTCACTCCAAAAGTTAGGTCAACAGACTCCAAATTAAACACCACATCTCCCCACTTGGGTATGGATAGCCTTCATTAATGCTAGTGATCTTCCTAAATGTTGTTGACCATCTTAGTCAATGCCAATACATGCAGTGTCCCTTGCTAGTTACAACACACCTATTGAGGGTCCTTTTTTACCTCACTTTTGGAGTGAGGACTTATCCTTCCCTTGTTAGACTTAGGAACCTTTTAGACACTTGAATTTTCCTAGTCATAGGACACTTCTAATGACTAAGGGAACACTAAACCCAAGTCTAGAGCCTTAGAAAGGCATACCCTAAGCTTATGTTATGCATTAGGACAAATAATTCTTATCTATCCTATAGCTTGAACCAAAACCCATGCCTATCCACTCATCCAAAACCAACCTCAATTGAATTTTTGTTTTATATCCTAGCTCCAAGCCAAAGTAACTTAGCCCCTAACCTAAGTTAATTCCACCATGATTCTATAGATCCACACCAAAGCGCATTCAATTAAACCAAATTCAATTGATTTTTCACAAAAGTACTCCAACCATTCAATAGACCATTTCAAACTCTTCCAATACTTGCAATCAAACAAATTTAACCAAATAAATCCAATCAACCCAAGTTAGCCCATATTACCCAAAAGGTCTAAATGAGCCAAAATTCAATTAAACTTAAATCAATTGCAATCAAGTCCACCAATCAACTCTAAATCCATCATTGAACCCTTCTCAACACCCAATTTGATCTAATTCAACTCAATCAACCCAATTGGTCCACTTGACCCAAAGTGGTTTAAGTGATCAAATTAATTTAAACTTCAATCCAACCCAAATTGGATTGAATCAACCCATCCAATCTCCTTTATAATGATTATTGATCATCCTTGATTGCCAATTACAACTAATTGAGTCAAACCAAACCAATTTCATCACTTAATCCAAGTTAACCCAATTAATACATATGGACCAAAATGAACCAAATCTCATTCCAACTTCAATTGATTGAAATCAATGACTCACAGCAATCACAAATTGAATATTGAATATGACTAAACAATTAATTGGTTCAAACCAAGTCAATTTGATCTCTTGAACTAATTTTACCTAAAGGGACAAATTGAGTCAAATCAAATCTTAAACACAATTGATTGAAATCAATGCCTCTAACTAATCATAAATTGATTATTGAACATGATCCAACCTTCAATTGAACCTAACCCAATTGACCCATATAGCCCAAATTGACCTAAAGGGTCCAATTGGTCCAAATCCATCCCAAATCCAAATTGGTTCAAACCAAGACCTACAATCATTCTTATATGTTCAATTGAACCTAAAAAAACCCTTCACCCAAGCCAATTTGGTCAATTTGACTAAATTGTTCAACTTAGCCTATTTGACTCAAATGAACCAATATGAGCCAAAACCAAATCCACTTCAAATTAAACAAAACCAATTGCATTAATATTTTCCAAATGATCATTTGAACACACTTAAATTTTTGGTTTGGCCCAATTTGACCAATTGGTCAACCTAACCAAATTAAACATAATTTGATCTATATGGGTCAAATTGAGCCAAACCATACCAAAATAAGTCCAAACCCAACCAAACTTGGCATGACTCATCCTTGGGTCACCATGGGAAAGCCCAAATGGACTCAACCCATGGTTAACCTATTTTAGGTAAAAACCCTTGATCCAAGCTACCCAAATAGGATAAAATCCCAATTTGGATGGGTTCACCCACTCCCCAAGCCTTCGAAACCACCTTTGGCCATTCTTGGATACTAGGACCATCAACCACCCCGGGTGAACTCACCCTTAGCTCTATTTGTTCACTTAGTGGAGGAGGTACACCCCATACTAGCACATGCCACTGCCTCAAACCTCTCAAGCACCTCCACCTTAGTATTCCACTGCCACCTCCAGCCACCTACCTCGGTCAGACGACTACCAAAGGCTGAGCCCATTTCAACCCTTATTACATGTGATTTTCACCATAGGATTCTCTTAGATCTCCTCCCCACATATTTTGAAATCGATTCTATTGTATTACGAGCTCCATAAAGCTCAATTAAGCGGCAGAAGGCCGACAGTATCCATCTTTTAGTGCTCGGGGAATGATGGATCGTCGGTCATCCATTTCACATGATTAGAATGGATATCTGTGATTTAATTTATTAGATTTTTTGATTTAGTCCATTAGGAACCATGGGAATAATCTCCATCGTCTAATCCGAGATCAAACGACAAAATAAAATGTCCGCCATCAAGTTAGTCAAAATATTTCAAATAACCTATCTTGTGGCACCACGTGAAAAACATTTTCACGTTAACTTCTGCATAGCACCAATGGTTTAGGAGGTTAATTAGGTGTTAAAAAATATCTTTACTTAGCTAGAATTTTAAAAATTCATAGCTAATTGTTAACAAAATTAAAAAAAATATGAACAAACCCATTTTGGAAAGGGTAAACAGAGGAGACGTTATTAAGAATAATATCCCTAATGTTTGGTTAATGAATAGTGCTTAATTTGGGTTTGAATTTTAGGCTAAATATCCAAATTAAAGTTTAATTACTTGGCCAATTGATCTCAAATTTGATAGGTTGATTCCATGGGATGTCCTCCCATAATTTTCTTGGAATTTATGGGCCATTAATTTAAAGAATTGAAAATTTCAATCCTAATCACCCTCCTTAATCAATTTAATGATTATTAAAATACTAAATAGTAAATATTAAATGATTAATGATGATTAATTACTCTTAATAGTGGGAATGTTTTAGAAAAATAATTAGGACCTAATTTCTAGTTATTTTCCTAATTACATTTCCATAGGAGGGTAATGCATATATTAATTAATGGTTAATTAAGTAAATTAATGGGATAATAGATTAAATTAAAAAGAAAATTATTTCAGATAATTCTAATTCAATTCATGGTTTTCTCTTTATGTGTTTAGTAACATAAAGATCTTTAAGGAACTTATGGTTAACCCATGGGTGTGGGAAAACTATGTAAGTACTTAATTTATATTTTTCCTTAATCTAATTAATTCTTAGGCATGAGCCTAATTGCAATAGGTCTTTTAGGTGCATTGCAAAATTTTAATTTCTCATTGACATATCATTGGAGGCTCATGATTAAGAAGCTAATTAAAATAAAGAAGCTTAGGAAAAGTAAATTAATTTATTTGCTTAATAATTTGAACTTAATCAATCCATAAATTTACTTAATTATATCTTTCTGAAACACATTAAGTCACTAACATGGGATGGGACAAAACAACAAATATCATTTCTCCTCTTTAAATTTTGATGATTCAAATCCAAAAATTAAACTTCATAGTTTTGGTTAACCTTAAAGATTCTTATTTGACTTGATTATCCTTAGAAATTAATGTATCATTTGACAATGTTTAATTATTCCTTTTCAATCATTATAAATTAGTACTTGTATCATGTATTCATATTTTCAAATAAAAAGAATCAAGTGAATATGTTTACATATGTATAAGTTGTATATGTCGAATTAATCCTATTATATGACATGGTTATTATCACTAATAAATCCAAAATTATTTTTAAAATTATAAACCAATGATGAAAATTTAAATTGATGATGGTTTTGAATATTCTATGTTATTTACATTTGCTTATATTTTAAACATGTTAAAGGATAGTTCTATTTTCAAGATTCATGTATATGTTTACATGTTTTTGAATGTTAGTAAGTACATATTTTGGACATCCCAGGAATACAAGGCATTAAGTAAACCCAAGGAGGTCTTGGATTACCTCACTTCCATGGTATAACAATGGCACATGCTAACTTAATTTCATTCATACGTGTCCATGTGCTAGAATTGAAATAGAGCTTTACTTTACATAAGTAAATAATTTGCTAATATACAATCTTTTGCATGATTTTTATTCTTATGTTAAGTTATATAGTTTGGATATCTTTGAAACACGAGGCTTTAAGTCATCCCAATGAGGTCTTAAATTACCTAACTTCCCTAGTTTAACAACGACACATACTTGCTTAAATCCTTAATACATATATATGTATACTTAGCTAAGGAGTGGAATCCCTTTTTCTACCAAAAAAATATATCCATTAACAATCTAAGTGTGCCAAAATACACATATGTACATATTGAATAGGTATGTTAAATTAAACATCACAAATAATAATAATGAAATCATATGCATGTTATTAATGATGAAAATGAATGGTGGAATATCACCCATGTGTTAGTGATTCAATCTCTTTATTCTTATGGTGCCTTTCATGTTTGAATAGGATTATTTAAGATTATCCCAAACCTAAGGTTAATAAAATATTTAATAAATCATTTACTAAAATAAAACAAAGCCATAATAATATGTCTTTAGAAAGCAACTTAGGGTAGGGATGAAGAGGGTCAAACCTTTTTCCTCTTTTTATAACAATTAGATGCTAAGTAAACATCAAGTGAAATAAAATAAAAGGAAAATTAAACCTGCTAATCCTTTGATTTTCATGTTTATCTTGCATATGGGAACATATTTTCATTGTTTCTTAAAGCTTGATGATTGAAATGTGTGGCCCTGATGTGATCTCTTAGATAAAATTAATTTTTCTAGCAATACTAATGACTCATAAATAAATTGTAAAATAACTCATAACCTACCTTAAAGCCTAGGTTATAATCAAGATAATTAAAAGATTTAGTAACCCCATAGTTGAATATTGAATGTTATAACATCATACATAACATCTTGTTTCTCTATTGAATATGGAAGGTCTCCATTCTTGCATGATAAGTGAATGCTTGACTTTTAAGGGCATCCCTTAAAGTGGAGAACACCTCTTCCCATTGATTTAGCCCATAATCATGTTTCATCATGCATATATGCATATTTGTCTTGAGCCTTAGTCCAAATGAATGTGTCAAAATGATATAAAAAATTTAAATTTGCATTAGTCTAAGTCATGTCCTCCTGCCAGTCATGATCTAGTCTCTTAAGGAGTGAGTTTAGGAATCTTAATTTTTTCTAATTAAATAATAGCTTAGCTATCTTGTACTTACATAAGACTGACCTTCAAGGTTTTGAAGCGTAGGAGGTGTTAGCTGACAGCCACTCCAAGCGGTTGTAATTCTAGAAGAGTCGGGATGAGTTTATCCTCTCTTATGGAGATAAACCATTATGTCTCATTTTTTAGATTAGACTTAGATTGTGCTTTTAGCTTGTGCCAAAGCATCCTAGATTTAAGTTCTAAGGCAATTTATTTCCTTCAAGCTATGTGTATAAGTCTTCACCTCTTAGGCATTTTCACAATCTAGTGTTAATGGACTATAAGCTCTCGTATTCTAATAAAATTTTAACTCAAATAAAAATAAACTCTCTCATTCAAATACATAAAGCCCCACTATTGAGAAGAATGGAGTGCTCACTATCATGAGTGCTCACTACTTATCTTCCTTACGAATCTGAAAATAAGTCTTTTAAATTGAACTTTCTCACTTGATTTTCAAAATTACCTAATTCTTTGATAGTCTAACTTTGAAGTCTTTGAAGATATTTATTGACTACTTTAATAAAGAGAGTTCCAGGAAAATTCCCATTTCCTAGAATGTAATTAACTATGGAAGCACCATAAGGAACTAAAGAACTTGACATAAAATAAACTCTACTTTACTTTTCCATATATGGTAGGGGAAAGATCTATGGTACATTCCATAGGAGTCCTTATTAAATGATTAGGTCCATTATAGGTGGTGTTTCTATCTTTTGAGATGGTGCATCAAACCATGATGTCGTATCCAATCACTTCAATAAGTAACCCCTAAAATCTATGTGGTATCCCAATGACTCCAAATTATAACACCATAGCTTGGCAATCACTAGTGTTAAGCTCATTTGTTTGAAATCTAAATTGTTGGCATGGTGTATGTATTTCCTAACATTTGTTTTATAGAGACTAGAAATTTATTTCAGAATTTTTAAATATAATTTGAGCTTAGAATTAGGTTAGGATCATGGGGTCTAAGAGTAGCAGGAGCTGACTTTGCCAATTGGTGGTCCCCTGTGAAGTCGGTGGAGTTCCCCGAAGAACATGACATTCGTAGCTAAAAACCCTCAAAGATCAAGACTTTTAGTTCTAGGCCAGTCTATATAAGCGTAAAGCTTGACTACCACTTCCTTTTCTTTCGAGATGTATAGTGGTACACGACCACATTGGCCTATTTTATTAATTTAATTTGACTTGATTTATTTTTGGGTGCACAAAATAACTGCATGTTTTTTCTAGGTTTTTTTTTTGTGGTGTGTTCTATGATAAAAAGCTTGGAAACCTTAAGCTTTTAAGGAAACTAAATTTTTTACCCTATTAAAATAAAACAATGCAAACATAAAATGAAAACTTATAACCTCACTATAAATAAAGCCCTAGGCATAACATAAAAGGAATTAAAAATAATTAGACTTTGTGAATCATGTAGGCATATTATTCATCATTCTTGAATTAAGCATTTTACCCATTGTAGATAAGGGGCTATCTAACATGTGAAGATGACCACAATTCTTGGAGAAGTGTGCATTCTCATATTGATATGTCCTTGGACCAGTTTCTAACTGCAACTTATTTTAGGCATGAAATTACATACTTAAGCCTTAACGATAAAATTATGAGTCAAAATATATAAAATATGAAAATTATTGCATTAATTAAGTGTATAATATGCAAATCATGATCCTAGGATTTAGAAGTGACTTTAGGTTCTTAACCTCTTTTTTAAATACAACAACCCAACCATCTTGCATACAAAAAAACTATAATTATGGATTTAAAATAGCTTAGGTAGTGTTAGCTGGCAACCTTTTTAGGCAGATAATAAGTCCAAAAGAGCTAGGTTAGGTTTTTTTTCTTAAGTGAGAAATATTTTCATCTAAAAATTTAAATGAAATGAATGAAAAATGGCAAAAATTTACACATCTAGGCTTTAGGATGCCATGCGATCGCTACCTTTAAAAAAATCTAGAAGCTTAAACTACCCCCCAAAAATTGCCCAAATGAAATGGCGTAGTGTCGTAGAGCTGTCATGAATTATAGCAGCAAAAATCACCCCTTGGAGAGAATAACCTAACAAAAGGGGAGAGCATCCCCCCTAACTTCCTCTCTCCCACTTCCATTCAATCGTTCTAGTCTTCTTACCCCGTTCTTGCTTCCAAAGCATTTGTACCTTCTACATGCGTGTTCTAACACTACAAGAGCAATTTCTCATTTACTTTAGGTTAAAAATTTATGAAAATATTCTTTTAGGAAAATTTTCTTTCTAAAAGGTAAAGTTAAAAGGATTCCATGATCGATCTTGGATTTGCTGAGAAAATAAGAGTATCTCTATCGATCTTGGATCTAGAGCAAAAATGAATACTCCCTAAGACTAAAATTTCCAGAATCTTCAATGTAAACTACCTTCGTGATGAACTTGATTCTTGTGTGAGAACACCCCCTTTCTATTAACCTTATATCCAAAATAAGCGAGAAGAGTGCACTCGTATTAAAAATGTAAAAATCTAGCATTTCTAAGGCATTATGTTGCTAAATTTTCTTAAAAAAATCTATTAAATATCCAAGAATTTAGCTCAAAAAGGGATTCCCATCTTGTGGCGCCGCAACATTGAGGTATAGCCGAGATGCTCTCAACAATGAAATTTTGAATGCTCTATTCTATAGCGCCAAGATGCCAAAAACCTGGCATTGTGGCTCCAAGTTCTTGGGTCTTGACATTATCTTTCATGCACCATGGTCTTGTATTCCAATGATGCAGGGCTAAACCCCAATTTTAATATCTTTAAAACAACATTGCTCACACAATGCCGAGGTGCTTTATCTTGAAATGCTTTACATCGTTGAGCTTGGTTCTTCTCCATCTACCTTGAATCCAAATAACATAGAAGAGTGCTAATGAACTAAGAAAATTATCAAATCTACTAAGGCATTATGCCACCAAAATTTTAAATTTTTCCAAAAAAATTGTTGAATCTTAAACACCATTGAAACAACATTGTAGCACTGTAGGTCCAGCACCAAAGCGCTCGTCCTCGAGAAAATTAAGCTTAGGCAGGCATCTCATAATACCATGGAACTGGTATCCTAGCACCGAGGCATTTTGTTCTTAGAATTTAAACCCATTTATATCATAATCCAAATTATGACCATAGCTCAAATGACTAAATCCTTGGGAAAATTAAGCTTAGAGCATTTAATAGTGTCATGGCACAGCGCAGAGGTGTTATGTTTCCACACTCAATTAATAATATTAAGACATTAACAGCATAATCCAAATTATACCCACAACACTATGGCGCTACAAATATACGCTGAGGAATTGTGCTCTTGGGTTTCTAAGTTAATCATTTTCAACTTAACACCACCGAGATGCTAAACCAAGTGGTCCAAATTGACTTGACTAAACCACTTAATCCAAAGTGACCTAAAAGGTCCAATTAGGCTAAACTTCAATCAAACCCCCATTAGCTCAAATCATGCCCCCAATCTCTTCAGTGATGATTGGAGGTCACTATTGAACACCCCACTACAATCAATTAGACTTAACCAAGCCAATTTGACCCATTAACCCATGTTGACCCAAAGTGATTTAAAGGGAAAAATTGGTTCAAACCATGTTCTATGCCAAACTAATTGCAATCAATGATTCTCATCAACTAAAAAGTGAATATGACTCAACAACTATTTGAACCTAACCAAGCCTATTTGGTCTCTTGATCCAAGTTGACCCAATTTGACCTAAAGGGCCAAATTAGGCCAAATCAAATCCTAAACTAAATTGGTTAAAATTGATTCTTCAAATCAATCACCAATTGGATATTATACATGATCCAACCTTCAAAATCAAATTAAGTCAACCTAACTCAAATGACCTACTTAGCCCAATTTGACCTAAAGGGTCAAATTTAACTAAATCAATCCATAATTCAAATAAATTCAAATCAACGCTTCTAATAAATTAATTACAAATGATCAATTGATCGTAGACCTGAGTCATGCTCAATCCAATTTGGCTAATTTGATCAATTGGTCAATATGACCCATTTGACCTAAATCGAACCATATGAATAAATTCCAAATTTAGTCAAAATTGAATCAAACCAATTGCACGACCTTATTCCAAATAATAAATTGAACTTAACCAAACCCCCACTTTGACCCAATTTAGTCAAAATGGTTAACTTAGCCCAATTGATCCAATTTAACCTAAATCAAACCAAATCAAGTCCAAATGCAACCAAACTTGGCATGACTCATCCTTAGGTCACCATGGGCCTACCCAAATGGGCTCAACCCATGGTGAACGAGTTGGGTCAAACTCATTGAACTAAGCCCTCTAAATGGGACAAAATCTACATTTGGATGGGTTCTCCAACTCCCCACCCCTTAAAAACCACCTTTGGCCTTTCTTAGACAACGGACCACTGACCTAACCTATCACAACGCTGTTGGGGTTTAGCCTTTGGCCAAGAGAGGCTAAGCTCACCCATGGGCAACCATTGGTCCACCTAAGGAGAAATGTACACACCATGAAAGCCCACTATACTCCCTTAGCCTCTCACACACATCCACCTCAACAGTCCCTTGCCACCTCCAACCACCAACCCTAGTCAGACAACTGCTAAAGGCTGAGCCAATCTTAGCCATTGGTTCAAGTGGGCAAAAGAATATACTCCTCCCCATCCATTCAAATTCAACACACACCTTCCTTAGAGCATTCCAAGTAATTGAGAGCATTCCCCGAGCTCCTCGTGCACCCCATCATCAGTGAGACCATGCACTGTTCAAGCCTAAGAGCTCCGTCTATCCAACTTCATCAAACTTCCACCAAAGTCAAAATAACTTTCCCCACACTAATGATCCAAAATGAATCGATCTCCAATTGATTCAACCACTAAAAGGCATCCCTAGACCAACTTTAGTGACTTCCACGATGCTATTCGGTCTACTAACTGATCAACCGAGAGGAAGCTTAAGATCTTCTCAACAGAACTTTGTCTCTTCAAGATGAAGCTATCTCTATCAATGGACCGCTAGTCTTTAGGTCCAGCGGGGTAAAAATCTAGGAACAATAAATTTTGTCCCTAGGTGTTGGTCTTTTTCAAAATGAATTATGTTTCCATGTGATTTTCATTGTAAGATCTCTTTAGATTTCTTCTTTTATCATTCGATTTCTTCCTTGATCATTTTAGAGTCGATGTCACCATAAAGTGATCTCCGATGAGCTCGATCGAAGCGAAAAGATGGTGTTCGTCTTGGTGCTCGATGGATGATCACTAGCAACCCATCCTATGTTACTAGAATGGACGACCATGATTAATCAAACTAGAAATATTGATTTAATCTTTTATTAATCATGGGATTAATCTTGATAGTTCAATCTGAGATCGAAAGATCTGGACAATGCATCCATCACCGCTAAGTCAGGAACCCCATCGGATGTTTTAAATAGCCAATACCGTGGTACCATGTGGAAGCATTGCCGTGATGCCATCCTCGTGGCACCAACTATTTAATATTAATAAGGCTTAAAAACTTAATTTAACTAGTAAGAACTTCAAAAAATCATAACAAATTATAGAAAATTTCAAAAAATATAAATAAACCTATTTTGGAAAGCTTAGATAAGGATAATTTAATAAAAATAAAAACTCCAATTAATGTCCAAAAAATAGTGCTTAATTAAGATTTAAAATACAGGCTAATTACCTTAATTAAGGCTAAATTACATGGCTAATTAATTTTAAATTTGACATGTTGATTCTATGGGATGTCCTCTACCTCCCGTATTTTTCTTAGAATTATTTGCCATATAATTTGGGAAATCTCAAAATTGTAATCATATTTACCCGTTTAAGTGATTTAATAATTATTAAGATTAATGAAAAGTAAAATTGAGTAATTAAAGATAATTAATCAATGAAAATAGTAAGAATAATATGGGAACTAATTATGACTCTCTCTTAATTAATTTCAAATGTATTCCTTTATTTAATTCAATTAATTTGTTTTGTAATGAAGGATAAATTAAGAAAATTAATGATTAAATTCAAATGAAATCAATTTAAACAAATTAAGTGACCACCCCCATTAATCCTTTTATGTGTTTAATAACATAAAGTCTTTAAAAAAATTATGATTTTCCATTAGTGTGAGAAACCATGAGAATATTTAGCTTAAATATTTTTTTATTTAATTTAATTAACTTTATGCATGAGCTTAATTGCATTAGATCACTTTAGGTGCATTGTTGATTTTATTTTCCCAAACATATCATTGAAGGCTCATGATTAAGTGGTTAATTAAATTGAAAAAGCTTGGGAAGGGTAATCAAATTAATGCAATAAGTTGAACCTAATTAGTTCACAAACATGCTTAATTTCTCCCCTTAAACATATCAAATAATCAATATTGGGTGGAGTGAACCTTAAGTGCCATATCTCTTCTTTAGGTTTTTAATAACTTGAACATTAAAATCAAATCTTAAATAAGCTTTGGTTAGTTTTAGAAAATGCTTACTTAACTTGATTATTCTTAGGATTTAATGAAATGAGGTATGTTGTTGGTGATATTTAATTACTTCCTTTCAATTATCATAAATGTGTCTCCCACTTATTCCATGTATACATATTTTAAAAGAAAACTAAAATAATATGATTGCATTCAAATCATATGAGTTGGATAAATGCTATTATATGGTGTGACTATTATCACTAATAAATCTAAAATTATTTTAAAATTATAAGTTAATTATGAATCAAATAGTTTGAAATTTAAATCAATGCTCATTGTAAACATTCAATAAAATATCCATTTGATTGTAACTTAAAGATGACATTGAATTATTTTACTTCTATGTTTGATGCTTATGTTTATATGTATTTAGATTAGCAAGTATATAGCGTGGATATCTCGAGAAAATGAGGCTTTAAGTAGCCCCAAAGAGGTCTTAAATAATGTCACTTCCCTTATTTAATAATGGCACATACTTAATTTCATTTGTGTGTACGCATATGCTAGAATATAAAGTAAAACCTCTTTCTTTATGCTATTAAGCTTTACGTAAATAAAAGATTTTCATACATAACATTTGCATGGTTTCATTTCTATGCTTATATGTATTTAGATTGGCAAGTATATAGTTTGAATATCTCGGGAACACAAGACTTTAAGTAGCCCCAAGAAGTCTTTGATAATCTCACTTCCTTGGTTTAACAGAAGCACACACTTACTTAAATTTCTAATACATATTTACATATGCCTAACTATGAGATGAAATCCACCTTTTTTCCATCAAATTCATGAATCAACCTTATTCAGTGTGCAAAAATATGGGTATATTGTATGTATATGTATGCATTAAGTCAAATATTAAAGAAATTACAAATTAAAGAGTGTGAATATTATTGATAATGAAAAGAAGTAATGGAGTATTACTCATGTGATGGTGACTTAAATTCATTAATCCTAAGATACCATTTATCTTTGAATAAGATTCATTAAGGCTAACATAAACTTAGGCTAAATAAAATTCATAAGTGATTCATTAAAAAAATTAAAGCCATAATAACCACCTTTAAAAAATAACTTAGGTTAGGGATGAAAGAGTTAAACCTCTTTCTTCTATTTATAATAATTAGATGTTTATAAGTATTGAACAAAATGAGAACATATAATTTAAAATCTAATCAAACTAATAAAAGACTTAAAGTGAAACTATCCTTAATGAGTAATTTAAATAATCCTAATACTTTAGACTATCATAATTTCAAAGCCCAACCAAGATATACCACACTAAGCCATACCACACACGTTAGATTACTAAGTTATCGATACTAGTATTAAGATATGTCATGGTGATATGTTTTTTATATGATGTAATATTTTTAGACTGGATGTTAGGCTTGTTTGTATGCGACTAGATGTTAGGTCATTATTAGCCTAATGATATCTTATGCAGGGGATTGTGCTTGAGGGGCCACTATTATAATAAATGTATAAAAATATTCTTACTTATAGGTGCTATTTATGCCCTTAAGCATAATCCAATTATGATAGGTGGGCTTGGCTACCCAAGTGCAGGGTGTAAGTCCAAATATGTGAAATATAATTGCTTGGCTTGTATGTTTGTTTAGCTAACATCTATTTTGCAGATGTGGTTAGATTTTATTTTTCATAAATATATAATTTTTATAATAGGATTAAGATTAGTGATATGGGGTTTAAGATGAGATGTGGAAAAAGATAAAGACCTAGGAGGCCCTCTGAAGCCTAGAGCAAATTAATCTAATGGAAGGAAAGAAGAACAGAGATTGAAGGCCCCCATAACATTTTAATTATAACATTCAATTATAATCTGGATTGTATAAGGGTAGAACTCGGCTACCCAACTTTTTCTCTTTTCTACGGCGTACAGTGGTACCCAGCTACATTGGTCTTTTACTCTTTTATGAAATTCAAATGTTTGATTAATGTGTTTAGATTGTGCAATAAAAATGTTATATTTTTCATAGGTTTCTTAAAATGTGTATGTTTGATGTGTGGCCTAGTCGTAGTAGGCTCTTTAGGAAAATAAATAAATTTTAACCCTTATTTAAATAAATTTTAATCAACTCATAATCTCATTTTAAAGCCTAGGTTCATGATCAAAATAAATAAAAGATTTAAGAAACCCTTAGCAGAATGTTGTATGTTATTACACCATGCATATCATATTATTTCACTCTTGAAGATAGAGGAGCTCCACTTGCACGATAGGGGATAGGTTTGACATGTGAGAGTAATCCCTTGTAGTGAAGAACACCTCTTCTTGTTGATTTAGCCCACAACTCAATTTTATTATGTATTTAGGCATAATTATCCCAAGCCTTGGTCCAAATTGATGTGTCAAAAATGATTTAAAATTTGTAAATTTTACATTAATGTAAGTCATATTTTATACCAGTCATTATTTAGTCTCCTATGGAATGAGTTTAAATTCTAACTTCTTTCCTAATTGATAGTAACTAGTTATCTTTCATTTATGTATGACTAGCCTACATGATCTTCAAATCGTAAGAGGTGCTAGCGGGCTGCCACTCCAAGCAGTTATAAGTCTAAAAGAGTCGAGTTGTGTTCATTCTCTCTTATGGAGGTGAACCAATATATCTTATTCCCCTGAATAAAATTAAGTTAAGCTCTTAGCTTATGTTAGAACACTCTAGATCTAAGTTCTAAGGTGTCTTATTTCTCTCTTGCTGAGAGTATAAGTCCTCACTTCTTAAGCATCTCCTCAATCTTATGTTCTTGGATTATAAGTCCTAGCACTCTAATAAAATCTCAACTTAAACAAAATAAATTGTCCACTTCAAAAATATAAAGCCTCATCATAGGGTAGATTAGAGCATTCACTAGGCTTTCTAGTATATTGGATCCTCTCATTTATCTTCTCATGGAATCCATAAATAAGTCTTCTTATTTGAGCCCTTCTCATTTGATTTCCAAAAATAACCAATCATTTGATAGTCTAGCCTAAAATCTTTAAAGATATTTATTGACTACTTTAATCAAGAGTATTCATAGTGAATTCACATTTCTTAAGATGTAATTAACTATGGAAGCTTGCTTCCGTGGTGAACTAAAGAACCTAGCATAAAATAAATCCTACTTTACTTTTCCATATAAAGTGGGGGAAATATCTTTGATATATGTAGACTCATCTATCTTAGAAATTCTTATTAGGTGATTGAGTCCATTATAGAATGATGTTGTTATCTTTTGAGGTAATACATCATACCTTAATGTCACACCCAATCACTTCAATAAGTACCCCCTAACATCTGTGTGGTGTCTTTATGACTCCAAATTAAAACACCACAAATGACTTCTTCATTGGGCTCCCTTAATGCACCAGTCGTAGTGCACAAACCATAGATAAGAGAGGGATGAGCATAGCCTACAGTAGTACTTCCCCTAAGCATATTAAAAATAGAGTTACAAAATATTCTTTCTTATATAAATTATAAAGCCCTTTTGAATTGCATATTTCAAAACAGCCCTATCCTCACTGATATTACCAAGGGCATCAGCTTGGTAGTAATAAATAATGCAAAGCCTTAGATTTTACCATTAAGCTGAAGGTAGGAAAGTTAATAATTCTTTTCTCCCATCATTTTCACTAGATGTTGGCATTTCCACCAATGAGAAATCCAAGAATTTCATCAAAATTTGGGTGCTTGTTATAATAGAAATTATATTGATCATATGCCACATTTGGCAATTTTAATATGAATTTATAGCAATTCCATATTAATTTCCCCCAAAGAAAAAATTCATTGTTCAGGTGCTCCTTCGTGTTGGAAAAAAACTCTCACACCATTGGGACTATGTAAGAGCTGCTTTCATAGGCCAACTTCACCTAGTCGCATTCATTGATCATCTATTTTACTTGGTTATAGAAACTATTTTACGGGATGGGATGCTTGTGGGTGAGGGTATACTGATATCTCTCTTTAGCTTTCATGCTAACAAATCTATTGCCCTCACTCAAAGTTACCCTTCTCTAGCTAACAAGCCTCTTGAGGAATGGTTTCTTTGACTTAGGAGAAAGCTAAGAGAGAAAGAGAGCTAAAGGATCTTTAGAGTGAAGAACTACATAATGAAAATCTTTGCAATCCTAGGAATATATTTATAAACTAGGGATAGCATCGCAGTGCCACATTTGGGAGTCGAGGAGTTAAGCTCTCGAGTTTCAAAACAAAGGTATAGCACTGTGGTGCTCATATGAAGCGCCAAGCTGCTAATCAACTGGTCAAGTCATTTACTATGTTGGTCAAATGGAATATTCATTATCATTAATTTTGAAACTAAAAAGGGTGTTAGGCATTGATATAGTGTCGTGGCACTCTAACTCAACATCATACCATTGATCAAAAAGTTTATTCTTTCCATTTAAAATGATTATCCGTCTGCCAAGTTTTCTAAACCAACTTGTGACTAGCACTGAGGTGCCATATGATCAGCACCTAGGCGCTAGTAAGTTGGTGTTGACCTCATTTTTAGGATGAGCTCTCAACCCCTCCATCTTAGGCACACGACTTCTCTTAGACACTAAGAGTTTCCCTAGTCTTAAGACACTTCTAGTGATTACGTGAACACTTAACCTAACTCTAGAGACTTCGAAGAGTTAGGAATAGGAATAGGTTATGCCTTAGGGCTGTTAGAAATATTTGCCTACCCAATAGCTTGAACCAACTCCTCACTTCCTTCCTTCAAGTCAAATTCCTATCAAGTCTAAATAAACTCCAAACTCCAAATCAAATCACCATCAAAACTTAAATCAATTCCAACTTAATTGATCTTCTCAAACTCAAATCAATTCCAAATGATTGAAGCTTATGATTGAAATTCTAAGTTCAAACATTCTTCCTAAGTCACTTTGATTCTATCTTATGGACTTAGCCTAAATCAAATTCAAATCAATTCGAATTCAAGAAATTTTCTCATAACCTATTTATATTCTCATTTATATTCACAAATATAAATGAAATATAAATTCAAAGAACCAAAACTAAATCTAAAAATCAAATCCAAATTCAACCAAAATTCAACCTAAGCCTTTCAAGTCAAATTCTTGAACTTAGCCAAATCAAATTAAAATCAAGACAAACCTTTGATTTCTCTTCTTGATTTAATCAATCCTTCAATCATGAATCTAAATATAAATAAAAACTTCAATCATCAATCCAAAAATTAATTCAAAACTCAAATCCAAATTCAACCAAAATTCAACCTAAGCCTTTCAAGTCAAATTCTTGAACTTAGCCAAATCAATTTCAATGAATCCTTCAATCATGAACCTAAATATAAACACAAATGTCAATCATCAAACCAAAACTAAATTCAAAAATCAAACCCAAGTCAAACTCATGTTCACCCTTTTGAATTTAAAATTGTCAAATGAATCAAAACTCATTTGACTCCAAACCACTTGCAAATGAATTTATATTTCAATCACAAGTCCATATGTGAGTTCAACCAAACTTGATTCAAGCTTTGATCAAGTTAATTGACCAACTTAGGCTCACTTGACCCAAAGTGACCTAAAGTATCCATTTTGAGCCAAATTCTAATCCTACCCAAATTGGATTGAACTAAGCCCAACTAAGCCTCACATTATGAGCAACAATCATCATGAGATGATCAATCAAAATTGGGTCAAATCAAGGGTTGACCAAGTCAACAGCCAAAATAAAACCTAAACTAGCCAAAATCCACCATAAGCCAAATTGATTGAAACCATTGATCAAAACCAATTCATGATCAATGTTTGAACTTGACCAAGTCATCATTTGAGCCTAACCTAGCCCAATTGGTCACTTGACCTAAGTTGACCCAACTTGACCTAAAAAGTCAAAATGTGTCAAAACTTGATCTAAGCTAAATTGATTGAAACCAATGGGTCAAGTTCATTTCAAATCACTTGTTGAACTTGACCAAAGCCTCAATTGGTCAACTAGACCCAACCTAGCCCAATTGATCTTGAACTCAACTTGACCTAAATGGTCAAATTGAGCCAAAATCAAATTAAACCAAAATTGATTAGAAACAAAGATACCAATACATTTAATATGACCAATGAAACCTAAATCAACCCATGATCTAACCCAAATAGGTCAAATGGGTCAAATTAGTCAACTTGACCCATTTGACCTAAATGAAATCAAATGAACCAAATCCAAATAGAAATCAAATTGAACCAAACCAATGATGCCAAAATATTTCAAATGGTCATATGAACTTGACCCAACCCTTAGTTTGACCCAATTTGACTATGTGGTCAACTTGACCCAACTTGACCCATTTTAACATAAATGGGTCAACATGAGCCAAATCATATAAAATTAATTCCAAATTCATTGAAACTTGGCCCAACCCATTTTTCAATCATACCAAACATATTCAAATTAAAATCCAAGCCAAATGACCATTTTACCCCTAGGTCAAAGGGTAATTCTTGGCCAAATTCACTTGGAATTTGGTCAAATCCTCTTCATAGCCACTTGACACTCTCTTAGTGGACCAAGTAGACACTAGTGAGCATGGTGCACTTGACCCAATGGGTTAGGGTCAGCAAAACCCAACCCAAGGCCAAAACTGACCACTTCCTGCATTTCAAGCATATGATAATCACTCCTCCACCTTGTTTTGCACATGGCAACTTCCCCACTACCTCCTCTGGCCAAAACTGAATCATATGCAACCCTAAACGGCCTAACAAACCCATTGCATAGGGTGAATTTGATCAAAATGGCATCTTTATGCTCGGCCATCTGATTCACTTAGGGGGAGATTGTTGACCTCATTTTTATGATGAGCTATCAACCCATCCATCTTAGTCATAGGACTTCTCTTAGACTTTAAGAGTTCCTTAGTCTTAAGACATATCTAGTGATTATGTGGACACTCTACGTTGCCCTAGAAACTTAGAAGAGTTAGCCATAGGAATAGGTCATGCCATAGGGGTGTTCAGAAAATTTGTCTACCCTTAGCTTGAACCATTCCTCACTTTCCTTCCTTCAAGTCAAACTCTAAATCAATTCTATTTGATTTTCTCCAAACTCAAATCAATTCCATGATTGAAATCCATGATTGAAATCTATGATTGAAATCCATGATCAAAATCCATCAAAATTCCTAAGTCATTAATCCTCTCTTAAGGACTTAGCCAAAATCATGATCAAAACCAAATCAAATCTTTGATATTTTCTCATGATCCATTTATATTCTCATTTATATTCACATATATAAATGAAATATAAATTCAAATCAATCAAACTAAACTCAAAATTCCAAACTAATTCATGAAATTTCTTAAGTCTTTTAAATATTCCTTTCAATGGACTTAGCCTAAATCATGATCAAAACAATTCAAATTCATGGGATTTTCCCAAAAATCGTTTATATTCTCATTTATATTCACATATATAAATGAAATGTAAATATAAATCAATCAAATCAAATCCACAAATTAAATTCCCAATTTAAATTCTTTCTTAAATCATTAATTCTCCATTAATGGACTTAGCCTAAATCTTGATCAAACCATCTCAAAGTCATGGAATTTTCTCATAACTCATTTATATCCTCATTTATATTCACATATATAAATGAAATATAAATATAAATCAGTCAAACCAAATTTAAACTTCAAACTCCAAAAATTTCCTAAGTTCATTAAATTCCCTTTTAATGGACTTAACCTAAATCATGATTAAACTACTTCAAATCCTTGAAATTTTCTCATGATCAATTTATATTCTCATTTATATTCATATATATAAATGAAATATAAATTCAAACAGTCAAAACCAATTCCAAAAATCAAACTCAAATCCACTCTAAATCCAATCTAAGTCTTTCAAGTCAAAATCTTGAACTTAGCCAAATCAATTTCAAATCAAGCCAAACTCTTGATATTCCTTCATGATTCAATCAACCCTACAATCATGAATCCATATATAAATACAAACTTCAATCAAACAATCAAAACTTAATTCCAAAATCAAAACCAAAATCCTTTCATATTCTCCCTTTGGATATGAAATTGTCAAATGAATCAAAACCCATTTGACTTCAAACCACTTGCAAATGGATTTATATTTCAATCATAAGTCCATACACAAGATCAATCAAATTCAAATCAAGCTTTGACCAAGCCATTTGACCCACTTAGGCTCACTTGAACCAAAGTGACCTAAAGTACCCTTTTGAACCAAATTCTAATCCTAACCAAATTGGATTGAACCAAACTCATCTATGCCTCTCATCATGATCAACAATCATCATGGGATGATCAATCAATCAAATTAGGTCAAACCAAGTCAAACCTAAGGGTTGACCAAGTCAACACTTAGCCCAAAATGAAACCTAACATAGCCAAATTCCACCATAGGCCAAATTGGTTGAAACCTTTGATTTGAGTTAATTCATGACTTATGTTTGAATTGACCAAGCCAACATTTGAGCCTAACCTAATGTGGCCTAGTTGACCCAATCTAAAAAGTCAAAATGTGTCAAAACTTGATCTAAGCCAAATTCATCCAAACCAATGGGTCAATTTCATTCCAAATCACTTGTGGAACTTGACCAAAGCCTTGGCCAACTAGACTTGTCCCAACTTGACCTTGGGCAAAAAAGGGTCATATGAGCCAAACCTAACCACTCTTGACCTACCTCAAATAGGTCAAATAGATTGAAATAGGTCATATGACTTTCTTGAATTAAACCAAAGCCACCAAAATATTTCAAATGGTCATATGAACTTGACAACCCTTGGTTTGAATTTGACCCATTTTGACCTAAATGGGTCAACATGAGCCAAAATCAAATAAATTCCAAATCTCATGAAACTTGGCCAAACCTTTTTTTTCAAAATGAAAAATAAATAAAATGACCATCCTACCCCTAGGCCATAGAATAAATTTTGGCTTAATCCATGGGTAATTTGGTCATTCCCTCTTTATATCCACTTGATGCTTTCAATAGCTCAAGGGGACCTAAGTGGTGCACCAAACCCAATGGGTTTGGGTCATTAATTTAGACCAAACCCGACCTCATGGGTCAAAACTCCAAATTCAAACTCCCTCTCCCACTCAAATTCAAGCACATGGGAGGTTGACAATCCACTCCTTGGCTCAAACTGACCATGTGCACACTCCTAACAGCCAAAACAACCCATTGCCTAAGCTCTATTGATCAAAAATGGCAAGTGAATGGACGGTTGTCCGATCCTTCAAGGGGAGATATACTCCCCCTAATTCATTTTGAATTTAAGAGCAACACATTCGATTGAGCACTAGAGAGAGTAAGGAGCCATCAAAGAGTGATCCCTAGCTTCCTAGAGCTCTAGTAATTTTCCCATCCTCAATTTTTGAATAGTGAAAAATAGGGGAGGAAATTTGAAGAGCCACTTTCTCCATACTCAATTTCTACCCAATTTCCTTTGCATACTTCATCAGGGAGCTAAGTCGAGTGCACCCAAGCTTCCATTGGAGTTCCCAAGGCAAGGGGAGACCTAGCTCGATCAAGGCCACAAGCTAGCTAAAGAGGAGATGGTACATAGAGCAATCCACACAACCTGAAGTGCTCAAAACTTCAGCAAGGCTTCGTCTCAACTAAACGAAGCTCCTCCAAGGGAATCGAGCACCAATGATCACCTTTGGCTAGGTTAGCCATTTTTCAAGCTCAAATCTCATGTGTGTTGGTCCTTTGTGAAATGAACTTTAATTTCATAGGATCTTAGATGTTGGATGTATTGGTAATTGCATGATGAAGGTGTGGGCCAAATTTGCGTCGAATCAAGCTTCGAATCTTCTAGAGCTTGGACGGATCACATTCTTTACGGGCTTTGGCAGGGATGAATCTCTGGCCGTCCATCCACATGTTTTGGATGGATGGCTGAGATAATTTCCATGTTTAGATATCACATATCCGTTTTAAAATGGGAGATCTCACGGCCATCGATCTTTGATGGACGGCAGATCAGCTACATCTCGCCGCGTTTGGAGATTTGACATTTAAGTGAATCCCTCATGGCGAGATACATGTAAAGCGCACTGATCTCTGCAACCACGCGTCGTGCTGTGAGCTATAGGATTAGTTAAAATGCCTTAATTAATTTTTATTAATCTAGGGATCTTCTAAAATCCATAACTCTCTCTACAAAATTCAAAAAAAAATGTGAAATAAATTTCAATGAAAAGATAATTCAACCTAGAATATTTTAAAATTAATTTCAATTGGTTTTGAAGTATATTTTCTCTGATTTTAGGTTTTATTGGAAATTTTATTTTACTAATTACCTTTTAATTAAGCCTCTGATTAATCCCAAACTTCTTGGGTATGATTTAGGGGATGACTTCTACCTCCCCTAATTTTCTTGAGATTTATTAAAGGCTTGATTAGAAGAATTGCATATGGATTTCTTAATTACCCTCTTTATGTAATTAAGCATAATTAGGGTATGTTTAGTGATTTTATCAATAATTAAGGTTGATTAAGGTTGGATCTAATATATAGGAGGTTTAGGAAATAATTTTGGGGCATTTTCCTTAAGCTATTCCCTAAACCCCCATTTCTCTCCTTGATCTCCTCTTAATTTAGGGTTAATTCATTAATTATCCCCTTGATTAATTTCAAAAAATTCTATAAAAAGTTCTAGAACTTAATTAATCTATTTTGGGTAGATGCTTAGGTGTTTAAT
Source organism: Cymbidium sinense (assembly GCA_021442155.1). Lineage (NCBI taxonomy): Eukaryota > Viridiplantae > Streptophyta > Magnoliopsida > Asparagales > Orchidaceae > Cymbidium > Cymbidium sinense. The sequence goes on from CM038226.1 coordinate 74,224,546, forward strand.
AGCCTATGTTCAATTAAGAAAATCAAAATCTAATTCATATGTGTGAAAGGGTGTTTTGAAATTACTTAAGCTAAACCTCTTAGCTTAATTAACCTTTAATTATGAGCCAAATTGCATTAGGCCTTTTTCTTATTAGGTGCATTGCAAATTTAAATTCTTTGTGAGTTTTTTATGTCATCTCATTGGCACATAATTATTTGGTTAATTATTCTAAGGTGGTGTAAGTAAGGGTTAATTAAGTTACTTAATTCATACCTTAACCTAATCAATACTTACAAATGGACCTAATCATCTAAAAATTAAACTAAAATATCAAACACACGTGGAAATGGGTTAGGAATAGCAAACCCAACTCACCTTTTCAAAATTAAATCAAACTCAAACTCAAAAAAAAATCACATTGAATTCACTTTGATTTATTTTAAACTTTCTTATTCCATAAGAAAGCCTTTAGGATTTAATTGAAGTGATTGTATTTACATGCTTTATTTGCTTTTATTCTTTCCCCAACATGTAAAATTTGTATGCCATGTGGTTTCATGCATTCATATTTTTTAAATTCAAGTTTAAAATGAAATTATTTACTTTATGTCAAATTTGCATGTGTTGGCTAAAGTAGAAATATAAGTGGCTAATATCACTACTAAATTCAAATTTTTTTCAAAACATATAAATCAAATATCAAATCTGAAAGTATGCTTCTTATATTCTAATTATAAGCTTGCATATGAAAGATATATGGATGTGCTTAGCATAGGTTTTTTTTCTCTTTTATGTTAGCATAGTTTTGAGTAGGAGTTGGTAAGTTGTATGGTTCATTTGAAAAGAACCTAACACTTACCTAATCTCATATCCTATTCATTCCTATGCAACCACTTAAGGAGGGTTAACTATGCTTGCACACATAAATTGCATAAACAAAAATAAATCCATTAATACAACTTTTGCATTCTTCTTTTCCATTTCATTTCTTTTATACACAAGTTTGTATTTAAGGAAAGTGATATATTAGTCGACAACCCCGAGGTTGTGAGACTTTAAGTAACTAAGTAGGTTGTACCTCACCGGTTAACAATGATGTTGTATTCACCTATGCCTTTCTTACTTTCATGTGTGTATGTGAAAATTTGGATAAAGATGCCCATTTCTACTTGAGAAAAATCATGCATATTCAACTTCTAAATTTTCTTAAATGGATTACTTAGCATGCATCATAAATTATGTTAAATATTTTCATTTGTGTGTATAGATATGCTTAGGATTTATTCATATGCATGTTATACATGTTGGGAAAGAAATGAAGTAATTTGTGTTTTATGAATTTGGTTCATTTTCTTTAATCTTAAAATACCTTTCTTTTTGAACAGGTTTGTTTAGAGATTATCTAAACTTAGGATTAATTAAAAGATTTAATCAAAAAATTTACTAAATAAAACTAAAATGTGAATCTACTTTAGAAATTATTTAGGTTAGGAAAGGAAAGAGAAGTCTCTCTCTCTCTCTCTCTCTCTCTTTATAACTTAGTAATTAATTATAGGATTCACTTAAACAAAATAAAAACATGAAACAAAATCAACCTAAAATAATTAAACAACTAAAATTAAACCCTCCTCTAAATTGAACATTCTTTCATACTTAGAAAAATCTAACTTAAAGCCATAATTAAGCATACCACACAAACCTTCAAAGCACACACATTAGCCTAAGTCCCACTTCTAGCTCTAGGTTAGGCCAGTGCATGGTTTGAAGTTTATTTTATATTGTGATATATGTTTTAGACTGGATGTTAGGGTGTATGCTCATAGAATGAATGGTGGGATACTTTTAGTCTAACTATTCTTTTCTATAGGGGATTGTGCTTAAGAGGCACTATCATAAATAAAAATATAAATGTGTTTGCTTGCAGGTGCTTTATAACCCTAAGCATAATTCATATCCCTGGTGGACTTAGTCACACATGTGTGTGGTGATAAGTCCAATATACATGCTTGGGATTTATGTGGTTTATTTTAGCTAGCCTTTATTTTGTAGGTGTTAATTAGATTTTCACTTTTCATTTTCATGTAAATTTGTGCAATTAGGATTTTGAAATGATTGTTATGGGGATGAACATTTGTCATACGATCCTATCTTATGTACCATGTAAAGCCTTGGAGCATCCACCTTCCAACCATCCAAAAGAAGGAATCAAAATAAGAAACAAGAAAAGAAGAAAGAAAAAAGAAGAAATAAGAAATGAAGCTAGAAGACCCCCATAACAATGAATTCCTTGCTTAATTATAATTTAATTCATTTATAATCAGGGTTGTATAAGGGTAGAGGTCAGCTACCCAATTTGATATTTTTGGGTTTGTGCAGTGGTGCTCGAACACAATGACCTTTTATTCTAGTTTCTTCCTTGCTTTATGTATGGCCTGGATATGGATTAGGCTCTTTAGAGAAAAATAAATTTTTTTACCAAACTTAACAACTCAAATTAAAAATAAAGAACTCATAACCTCACCTAAAGCTTATGTTTAAAATCAAGATAAAAGAGTTAGCAACCCCTTAGCTAGATGAGCATTTCTTTTGTAATATCATGCACAACAACATCTTATTTTACTCTTTATTAGAGGGCTTCCACCTTTGCCAAAGAACCTTGGCTTGACCTTTGAGAGCCATGGTGGAAACACACTTCCTTCCTTCTCACTGATTTTGGCCAATAACTTGATTTCTCATGCATTAGTCATATGAATCCTATTAGACTGAGTCAAAATAATTGTCCAAAAATGGAAATAAAATGAAATTTGAATTGCATTAGATTTAGGTCATTTGAAGCATGCCTTTACAAGTTCTAGTCTCTTTAGAAAGTGAGTTTAATGACTTAGTCTCTTCTAAATAAATAAAAGCCTAGCCATCTTGCATAAGCATAAAGACTTGCCTACATGTATTTAAAATCATAGGAGGAGTTAGTTGGAGGCCAGCCCTAGGCGGTTGTAAGTCCAAGCTGTCGGGTAGTTTGTCCTCTTGGCTTTGATAATAACTCCCTCTTTTGATCAACCCCATTTGATTTTTGAAAAATGAACTAATCGATTGATAGTCCCTTCCTATTGAAATCTTCAAATACAATGATCATTTACGTTAATCAAGAGTTTTCTTAAGGAATCCCCATTCCTTGATGTAATTAACTATGGGGCTTGCCTTCTTAATGAACCTAATTTAAAATAAACTCTCCTTTACTTTTCATGTAAAGTAGGGAAGATTCTATACATATTGAGTCTTTATTGAGGTGAGGTTCATTAAAGGGTAGTGACTTCTACCTTTTAAGATAGTACATTATTCCTTGATGGCATACCCGATCACCTGAATAAGCACATCTGTGGATCTGCGTGGCATCTTATAAAGATGAATTTCTATATTCTTGCCTTTCTTTTCTCCCCACAGATTTGAAGGCGATTCACTTATAGAATTTTGTCTCCACAGAGATATACTCCTTATAATTTCACTTGAATCAAACACACTCACACTCGATTGAAGCTAAAAACTCAGGGTAAGCATCCTCAAGCTTCTCCATGCCTCCTAGAGCACTTGGCATTTCTCCATTTCTCGGTTTATCAAAATCAAAAATAGGGGAGGTAGCAAAGAATTCAATCCCGCTCAATACCCAATATCAAGCTAATTGCTCTTGAAAGTACCCTCAGGGGAGTCAATCGAGATGATCCAAAGCTTCTCCCAAGTTCCAAAGGCAAGGGTGGTGGTGTCTAGACCAAGGCCGCAAGCTTAGGAGGAGAACCTTGGTCAATAGAAGGATCTACTCAATGCAAAAAGGCTCAAATCTTCAACAGGGCTTTGTCTCTACTAGACAAAGCTACCTTGATGGATTAAAGCACCAGTGATAGCCTTCGGTGAGGTATTCCTTCAAATCGAGCCTAGAATAGGGAGTGTGTGGTCCTTTATGAAGAGAATTTTCATCTTAAATGAAATTGACCATTGGATTAGCTTGTGTTTACTCCTAGATGGTGTGGGTAAAGTTTAAGTTCAATCTGATCTAAATCAAGCTCGGATCTTGCCCTAAGGGATGGACAGTCTCCATCTCCTACAAGCGAGCTCAGGGACAGATTATGGGCCATCCATCTACATGTTTTTAATGGATGATCATGATCAAACCACGTAGGATCTATGGATTTCGATCAACGCCAACCACCAATGCTTCGGGTATTGGCCTTCTGAGCAAACCACCTCAAATTGGAGCTCGTGCTTATCAGTAAAGCTTCATCTCCACTAGACGAAGCTTCCTAAATTGGATTTGCCACTAGGCTTGAGCTCCAGTGAGGTATGCCATTAAAACCTACCTTAGGTAAATATTTTGTTGGAGCTTTTGAAGAAAACTTTCATCCCGTGTGATTTTAATCATTGGATCCCTTTGGATCCTTCGTGTGAAGGCCTGAGATCCATTTAAAGTCGATCTGAGCTCAGGTAAGCTCAGATCATGCGAACAATCATGGATGGACTCTGTTCCCCGTCACTGGCATGATGAAAGATCATGAACCATCCACTCCTGGGTAAAGTTTGAGTTCAATTCGAGCTAAATTGATCTTGCCTATATGATCTCCGTCTCCTGGCGAGTGGAATGCATTTGGACGATCATGATCAAGCCATGCAGGATATGTGATTAATCCCTTTAAGAATCGCAGGCTTGATCTCAACCATCCAATCCTTGATCGGATGATCCAGAGAAAATGCGTGTAGCACTACCGCTGACACGACACTGGGATGTGATAACTTAGGTGATAAATCCTAGCGCGCCACATGGAATGCGTGCGTCACATCAACGATCCATGTGCCGCTAATGGGATTAGTTAATAATTAGGGGTTTTAATTAATTATTAATCACTAAATCTTCAAATATTCATAACTAAATGTTAAAAAAATCAAAAAAATACAAAATAAAAAGTATTGTGAAGAAAATCCTAAGGGAAATAATCTGAAATTAATTTCAAATTAATTTTTAATAGTGATATTTTCTGAATTTGGGTTTTATTGGGAATGTGATTGGGTTAATTACTCTCTAATTATTTCACTGACTACTTCCAAACTTCTCATGTGCATTTAGTGGGATGACTTATGTCTCTCCTAATTTTCTTGGAATTTATTAATGATTTAATTAGGAGAATTACTTAAGTCATTACTAATTACCCTCTTAATCAATTAAATAATTAATTAACCTTTTATGTAGTGTTAAATTAATTAATTGAGTTTGCCAATTACCTTAGAACAGTGAATAGACTTAGGGAATAAGGCTAGGAATTCTATCCCAAATCTTTTCCCCTATGTTTATTTCACTTGGATAAAAATCTAATTAAAGTGCAAATTATTTAAATAGTATAATCACTTAATTAAATGACTTAATTAATCAAACTTTTCAAAATCAAAACATTCTAAAACTTAACCAATTCATCTTGAGTAAGTGCTTAGGTGTTCAATAACTTGAGTAACTTAAGGGAATCAAAATCTAACCTACATGTGTGGGGAGGGTTATGAAAGTACTTAAAATAAACTATTTAGCTTAATTAATCACTAATTGTGAGCCAATTACATTAGGCCTCTTTCTTTCCTAGGTGCATTGCTATCTTAAATTCCTTGTGTGATTTTATGTCATACATTGGCTCATAATTATTTTATTAAATATGTTAAAGTGTTGTAGGTAAGGGGTAATTAATGAACTTAATGTACACCTTAACATAAGCAAAGCATAAAACTCACCTAATGGTTCTAAAATTAAACTAAACAGCATACACATGTGGGAAATGGATTAGGACCAGCAAACCTCTTCACATTTCTCAAATTCAAATCAAACTCCAAACAAAATAAAAATCTCTTTAAAACCAATTTGGTTTACTTTAAATAATCCTATTTCATAAGGTTGTCTTTAGGAATTAATTAGGGTGAATAAATTTACATGATTTTATCACTTTATTTCTTTCCTAATATTCTAAATGTGTTTGTCATATGAAAATCATGCATTCATGCCTGTTGAAAATCAAATAAAAAATAAAATATTTTCTTTATGTCAAATTACATGTTTCGGCTAAAGTTAGAATAAGAATATGAATGGCTATTATGACTATTAAATTTAAAATTATTTTTAAAACTTATAAATCAAATATCATAACTGAAAGATGTGCTACTTATGATTATTTATAAGCTTGCATATGAATATCAATATAAAGATGGGTATTGTGTGGCTTTTCTTTTCTTCTCTTTTAACATGAATTTGGATGAATTTGCAAAGTGTATAGTTCTTTTAAATGAACATAACACTTGCTTATATCCTTTCCTATCCACTTCTATGTTATGAATTAAGAAGGATTCTCACATTTACACATGTAAATTAAACAACTAACAAATTAACCAAACAAACATCAACTTTTTGCATGATTCTCGTTCCATACATTTATTTTTGTACATGCACATGTACTTAAAAAAAGTGGTATATTAGTCTGAAAAAGCTCGGGATTGTGAGGCTTTAAGTAGCCCTAAGTAGGTCATGTACCTTACACCCTTGGTGCTAATAATGATGTTGTACTCACTTATTTCTTTTATATTTATAAATGTGTATATAAAAAATGGATAAAAGAATCACTCTTTTTCTACTTAACAAAATCATGCATCATGAAGCATCCACATTTTCTAAAGTAACTCTCTTAGCATTCATCATGAAGATGTGTTAAACACTTTCATTTGCATATATAGATATGCTTAGGATCCATCCATATGCATGTTACACATATTGGGAAAGAAATGAAGTGTTGTGTATTTTGTGATAGTATTTCACTTTACTTAATATTAAAATACCTTTCTTTTTGAATAGGTTTGTTTAGGGAAATCTAAACTTAGGATTAATTAAAACACATAATAAAACATTCACTAAATAATAATCAAATATGAATCTACATTAAAAATTACTTAAGGTAGGGAGGAAAGGAGGAGAACACTTAGTAATTAATTGTAGGTTCAATCAAACCTAATCAAATCACAAAATAAAAATCAACCAAATTAACTAAATCACTTAAATAAACCATCCTCTAAGTTGAATATTTTTATACTTAGAAAATTATAACCTTAAATTTTAGCTAAACAAACCACACAAATCTTAAATAACACACACATTAGGCTAAGTCACTATTTCTAACTTTAGGTTAGGGCGGTGCATGATTTGATGTTTGTTTTTATTTTGTGATGTATTATTTTAGTCTAGATGTTAGGGTGTATGTGTGTGAATGGTAGGAGATCTTAGTCTAACCATTATCTTATGCAGGGGATTGTGCTTAAGGGGCATTGTAATAAAAATATAAAATATATTTGTTGTGCAGGTGCTTATACCCCGAAGCATAATCCAAAATAGGCCAGGTGGACTTGTTACTCATGTGTGGGATGCTAAGTCCAATTTACATATATTCATGCTTGGGATTATTTGATTTATTTAGCTAAACTCTGTTTTGTAAGTGTTAGTTAGATTTACTTTTCCCTTTTCATGTAATTTAATAATTAGGATTTTGAAATGATTATTATGGGGGATTAGAATGAACATTGATTATAAGACTATATCTTATGAACCATGTGAAGCTTTTGGAGCAACCACATTTCAACTAACCAAAAGAAGAAAGAAGAAAGAAGATATGAAGAATGAAGACCTGCATAACAATGAATTCCTTTTTTATTGTAATTTATTCATTTGTAATCTAGGTTGTGTAAGGGTAGAGCTTGGCTACCCAATTTGTTTTCGGGTTTGTGCGCTGGAGCCCGACCACAAATGGTCTTCTATTTTTTTGTGCTAGCTTTATAAATTGATTGATGTTTATTTAGCTTGTGCATTAAGATGGCATCTTTTCTTAGTTTACTCCTTGCTTTGATGTATGGCCTGGATGACGATTAGGTTCTTAGAAAAATAAATTTTCTATCCAACTATTCAATTCAAACTAAAATTCAACAACTTATAACCTCATCTAAAGCCTAGGTTATAAATTAAGATAAAATAATTAACAACTCCTTAGCTAAATATTATATTACTTTTCTCACATCATGCATAAAAAGTATATTATTTTACTCTTGATTGGAGGGCTTTCACCTTTGCTAGAGAACTTGGCTTGACCTTTGAGAGCCATGGTGGAAACACACCTCATTATCTTGTTGATTTTGGCCCATAATCTAATTTCTCATGCATTATGCATATGAATCCTAAAGCCTGTGTCAAATTGATTGTCCAAAATGAAAATAAAATATAACAAAATTTGCATTAGATTTAAGTCATTAAATCATGCCAAACATGATCTAGTCCCTTAGGGAGTATGTTTAAGGACTTAGTCTCTCTTTTTAAATAATTAACAGCCTAGCTATCTTGCAAAAGAATTTGACTTGCCTACATATTTTAAAATCATAGGAGGAGTTAATTGGCATCCACCCCTAGGTGATTGTAAGTCCAATAGTTGGGTGGTTTGTCCTCTCTTGTAGAAGTAAACCAAATACCCATTTTTACCTTAGATTTAGGTCATGCTTTTTGCCCTCATCAAAGCTCCCTAGATTTTAGGTTCAGAGGTTGCTTCTCCCCATTGTAGGCTATAAGCATAAATCCTCACCTCTTAGGCATTTTCATGACATTGTATCATGGAATTGTAAGCCCTATCATTCTGATAAAAATTCAACTCAAATAAATCAATTCAATTTCAAAAATATAATGCCCAATCATAGTATAGTTTGGGGTGCTTACTAGGCTTCCTAGTATCTTAAGCATCCCCTACTTATCTTCATTTGGCTTCGATAAGAACTCCCTCCTCTTGATCGATCCCACTTGACTTTTCTAAAAATAAATCAATCGATTGATAGTCCTACCTTTAGAAATCTTTGAAGACAATGATCATTTATCTTAATCAAGAGTATTCCTAAGGAATCTTGTTCCTTAGGATGTAATTAACTATAGGGCTTTCCCCTGTAGATAACTTAACGAACCTAGTTTAAAATAAACCCTGCTTTACCTTTTCATGTAAACTAGGAGAAGAATCCCTGGTACATTCTGAAGACCCATAGTTCTTAGGAGTCCTTATTAAGGTGATTAGGTCCATTGTAGGGTGGTGACTTCTGTCTTTCGAGATAGTACACTTTCCTCAATATCGATCATAATAACATCTGTAGATTTATGTGGTATCCCGACAAGGCATTATATTTATATTTTTGTTTATCCTCTTTTCCAAAAGGGGATAAATGAAGGCAAGGAATATTTTTCACCACAATTGGTCAACATGAATACTTTCCCTAGAATGCTACAGTATTAATCACTTAATGCCAAAGCACAAATTTGATAGCACTATGTTTCTTGTGTCGGCGTTATCTTAATAAACATTTAGATGCTATGTTTTCAATGTCAAAGAGCACTATGATACACCTAGGTACCATACTTTCAACACCTAAGGCTCTTAATAAAATAAATTTAAAACACTACATTTGCCTTGACACATTTATTAAAATTTAAATTAAATATTTAAGGATGTTGTGCGGGTTAATTTCCCAGTGTTATCGCATGATTTGGTCCAAGTCAACTAAACCTAATCATTCCTCAATGATGGTCATGTTGATTTTATAATTCATACAAAAGGGATATGTCCAAATTGAATGTAGTTCATCATTTAAAAATAAATAAATAATCATCTACCCATCCATCATTATTTTTCCAAGATGATAAGCTAAGAAAATCTTTGCTCATAAATAGCTAATGTCAAATTAAATATTTTTATGTTCATACTCAAAATAATCTCATGTTAGTAAGGACGCGATATATGTCCTTTGTCTGCATAATTTTGTTGCCAAATGGCACGACATGAAATGTGGATATGACCAAAATCCTCTGACCGGGTGGCTTGGCTTCTATATTGCTCTACTATATTTTGATCATGATAATATCCTCTATGTTCCCTATTGGCTTTGCTCCTTGAAAAATTAATTATGGAATATATTTAATAGGTAAAATTCTTTTGTTAGCTAAGTTTGACTTAAATTTATTGCCTTAGATAAATATCACCCTTGTCTATAAGAACACTTTGATGACACAACCCATGGTTGCTAACAAGGAATTTTGGTTAGGAACTATTTCCTCTGGCTAAGTAGACTAGGGACCACGATAGCCAGGTTGATGAAACCATGGGATCTTGATCTGGTGCGTCATCATCCCCCTCAATATACACTTTAAGTTAGTTGACAGTCATCTATGTCATATCACACCACTAGACATAGATTCATATCACGAAGATATAATTATGTCCAACCTTAATCAAGAGTGCTCTCTTACTACAGTAAGAGGGTAATTAACTATGAAGGCTTGTGATCATAGGTTGTATTCATATTAGGAGAAATCTAGTTAAATATATATCAATCCCTCACAAAAAATATGCTTCTACTTATCTCAATAAAGATGATGGAGAACATCCTCAAATGTATTATTTTAGCGATCACTAGGTTTGTTTCAAGTCTCATCATAGAAGAACTAGAACCTATAAGAGGGGAATCACACACCATTTATACTAGTTTATGGAGAAAACTAGGATTTGGAGAAGAAGAGAGAAGCTTGAAATCACACTAAAGGCTAAAGGGCAAATATGTGCTAGCTAACTAGGTTAGTTTCAAGCTTCTTCACAGAGGAGAACGGATGAGATAGGATTTGCGCACCATTTATATAAGTCATCGGTGAAAAATAAGAGAGAAGAGGGAATGTGATTTCATCCTATTGATAGGTATTTATAAGTGAGTAATGCCTCTTCAAATTCTAATAAAATAATTTTTTTTCTGAAAAACTCTTATTTCCTTTTTAAAAAGAAGAAAAAAGAGGAAGAGAAAACTACTCATCTTAAAAACTTTTTATATTTTTTATAAAAAATAAGCTCTTTATCAATTTTTTTAAAAGATGAAAGAAGAAAAAAAAAATTCATCTTCTAAAGAAATCTTCAGATTTTTATAAAAACTATTCATCTTCTTTTGAAAATAAAGAAGAAAAAGAAAAAAAAAAAAGAGAAAACTCTTCTTCTTATAAAAAAAAACATTTTCATATCTCTTATAAAAAAGAAGCTCTTCATCTTCTTTTAAAAAAAGAAAAAAGAATAAAAAATTCTTTATATTTAAAAAAAGAAACGGTTTGTCTTCATTTTTAAATAAAGAAAAAGAAAAAAAGAAAATTATTCATCTTCTTAAAACCCTAATTATCTTCTTAAAAATGTTTCAAAATCTAATTAAAAAATAATAATTAAAAATAAAATTAATGATGTAATTAAAATTATTTGTATCATTTATTTAAAAAATTATAAATACAAATAAAATTAATGATGTAATAAATATATCATATATTTTTTATGTGTGTAACATACACATTAAAATATATGATAATTTAAATTTGACAAAAGAAAAATTAATGATATATTTTAAGAATATGTATAATTTTGTGTAGAATAGTGTACATTTAGATGATACAAATCTAAACTTTATTTTTGCATAATTTTCAAGCGAATTTACAAGGTTATAAAATTTATATATATTTTTGGATGAAACAAGTTTTGACATTCAAAATAGAGAGCAAATTATATATCATAATAAATTAATTAAATCTAGTATGAATCTCAAGGTAAGACATGTATTTATTTTTTAAAATTAAATTTGTGATCATCTGAATGTCAATTTTAACAATCTTTTAGTGGTATTAAATATCTCAATAAGATGAGTCTAATTGTACCCATAATGTGTTAAAATTAAATCCAAATAAACTCCAATCAAGCTTCTGAAATGAAACTATGAACTTCAAAATATTAATTAGATGGTCAAATGATTTTTAGATTTGTCATGCTCAATAAGAAGAATACAATAAGGCTAAGATCACTCAAATTAGAGGTCATTAATACACTTAAATACTTAAGAAATCATCTATGATCAAGCCGATTAATATGGACCATCTCATTGAGAGTTTTAAAATTGGAAGATTACATATCTAACACCTAAAGTTAGATATTTACTTATGCAACAATTCCAATGATTAAAAAGGTGCATTTAAATTTTAGAAAGTAAGTGATGATGATATTTTTGATGTGATATTAAAGATTGAGTTGTTATATATAAAAAAATTAAAGTTTAGGTGTTACATATGTAAATAGATAAGAATTATGTGGTATGTATGTAAATCCCCTTTAAAATTTTTGCTAAAGTTTCTAGAATGCCTCTTGAAACTTTATAAATAGGACTCCATTCTAGCGAGAAAAAGAGCCAAAGGAAGCTTGGAAGAGATGTGAAGATCTAAACTTAGAAGAGTCATCCACCACTAATAGTTATCATCCACCATAGACATTCTTTGCCGACCACCATTGGTGGCTTTATAGCCTAACCACCACCATATAGTTATTGTAATCTAGTTCTAATGCTACAATTATCTTATTTTTTATACACGGTCTTGTAATTCCATCTTCTCCATCTTGGAGAAAAGTGAAAGTTTGTAAATTAAAATACATAGTAAATTATTTAAACTTAGTTAAGCTTTGCAAATTCAAAAAACCTATGAGAGAACTTCTTTGCTTTTCGCCCCATTTCATATGATTTTTTCCCTAAAGACTCTAGTGTTTCATCTTTTTTTTCACTCTACCAACATGAATTTTTTGGCACGCAACATATATAAAAAAAATACTTAAATGTTAATTTTTTAATATTTATACTTATTTGTTAGAAAAGCTGAAACAAAATTCATGCTTATAAGGTTTCAAAATATATAAGCTTATATCTTTATGCTAAAATAATAATAACTAGTACTTTAAGAAAAAAATTAATTTAGGACATTTTAATGCTTAATGCATGAGGGCAATTTTAAAATTGTCTCATGTATCTCAAAGAATCAAGTGATTTATTTATATTCTAAATTTAAATCAAGAAAAAGATAACTTTTTCTTAGGGTGGGAAAAATTATAATACATAATTTAAGACAAACTCTTTTATTTCATTATAATCAATTATTTGAAAATTGATTATAAGCTTTTCAAGAAATTTTGATTTTTTATATTATTACATAATAATTTTATTAATGACCAATTCAAATATTTTTTTTTTCAGTATAAGGCACTAGATAATCATTAACTTATCTTCTATTTTGATATGCAATCAATAATTGACAATCATCGTAATAGAAAATACTCACTACTACTGTTTCAATAAATTGTTAAGTTAACATTAAGATAATAAGCTTACAAACTATGTGATATGTAATATGCTTATTTATCTTAATAATTGATTTTGAAAGATTGATGATTTCACTCAAGATTGAGAACACATCATCGAATATGCAAATAACTTAATACAAGCTTGGGAGAATCAAATATGCAACTCTTGAAGTAAGAGTATCAAGTATAGTGTAAAATCCTCTAATAATAATGCAAATTTGTTGATTTTTTAATTGTTAATATTACTCAACAATAATACTTGAATATAGAGTTCAGATTTAGCACATAAATTTCAAAATTTCTACAAAAATATAAGAATTTATTCATTAAAGCATTTCATCTATTTTTCTTATCGTTTACTATTATTGTTTGGATATTTGCACTAATCTCTTCACATTCACATGTTCTTATGTTTTTTGTAATGATTGTGAGAATTCATTCATAATTTTCAAGTTATAATCATTTAGGGGCTGTTTGGGATTAATTTTGTTTTATGTTTTTATTGTTAATTTTATGTTATTTTTGAAATCATGTTTGTTTAGAGTATTTTTATGTGGATTTATTTTTTGTTTTTAAAAATAATAAGTACAATCAAACAAATTTTATTTTTAAGCAAAATATAAACAAAACAAAAAAAATGAATGTGATCTGAAACGACACCTAAATGTATTATAAAAAACAAGTAAAGAGATTCTACTGCATTCATTAATATGTCAACTTCAATTGATTGTTGATTATTTATCTCATTCTCTTTAATGAATTTAAGAACTTAAGGTGCACAAGCATGTGAATAAGTGAACACCAACAAGTGGCACCATCTGGTTGCAAATTAGTTTTTTTTTTATTTAACTCATGATCACTAATTAACTCTTCATTTTTGTAATGCAAAAAAAAAAAAAAACTAACATGTTAGATGACTTTGAGAGTATCACTCATTAAACACCATATTATAACACTATTTACAATTTTTTAAAACAATTTCAAAAGAAATATCTCACTTGTTAATGCTTTCTACTATACTTTTCAATACAGATGATATTAAAGAGGAAAATAATGAATATAGAATGTTCAAGGATTATCATTAAGAATAAGTGCATTTAATCATAGAAACTAATATTGCATATTAGATGCATCATTATAGCTTATTATCTTAAGTGAAATGGTCACTGCCGCCATCATTTTAAGTTCTCACCATTTTTTGAGCCATTTCTTACTATTGTTTTGTGGATTTGTAGATAAATGTTATTCTCAATCTTGTATTAATTTAGATATTAAGATTTTATTTATTTAAATGTTTAAGTTTATTTTTAAGTTTTTCTTTGTTAACACTTAAAAAGTTTATGATCATATCCAACAAATTTGATTTATCACTATATAAAAAGTTAGACTTTAATTTGTATTATCATTATATTTGCACGGATATTATTTATTATATTTATAATATTTGGGTGATCTTATGTTAATATTAAAACTTTAAACCGTAAGATATATTCTCAAGGTCTTGCATCGGCAGAGATTTTTTTTTTATTTTTTTAATTTCATGATAGAAGAATAAATTTTGCAAATTATTCTAAAATATATGCTGGTTTTATAATTATTTAAAGTTTTGTATGCATTAATTAATAATTAATTAAGTAGAGATGTAATTATTTAAGTTAAAATTTAAATTAATTTGAGTTTAGGGGTGTCAATTCAAGGTGAGCATGTCGGGTTCAATTTTGACTTGAGTTTGACTCAACATGAATATGTATGTGGAGAACTTGACCCATAATAAAATGAGTTCAGAACCATGACATGATTTTATCCTCCCTTCAACCTGATTGACTCAACCATAATTTGAGTGATCTATTCTAACGTGCATTTCTTGCTAAGCCAAATTCAAAATTCATGTTAATTTTGAGTTTGCATATAAAAATTAAATGAATAAGAATTTTAGACCCAAATTCAAACTAAAAGTTAATCCTACAAGTTTGGACCCAATTTTTTTAAATCAAGCCTATATTGAGGTGATGTGTGAAGTCAGTTATTCACACCCTTAATTTGATTGATGTGTATATAATTGCCATATTGATATGCATAGGTTTACATTGATGTTATTTTAGTTTACAAAAATGTTTGTTTATTCTTAAAATTATATTGTAAATTAAATTTCATAGAGTAAATGAATATTATAAGACAAATGTCATCGATGTATAAGAGACTACTTTTTGGATTGAAGAGATTGATTGAAAAATTCATTGGTGGCGTCAAATATTTTGTCTTTATTGCTTATGAACTATGAGAGAGTTTAGATGTCTATGTGTAGAACATAAAATTAGGTTTTCTTTTAAATCAAATGAAGTTAGAGTTAATTTATTTTGAATGAGATTTAATCTCAATTATTCATCACATGACACATTGGAACCACCTATCAACATTAGATATGATGTATCAACTAATTGTGTGCCATATGATTAAGATTGAATCAAAAAGTATGAATAAATATGTTTATTTTTCAGCTAGAAGCTAAATTTTTTTTGATTTATTAAGTGCAGCACAAAGTTTGATATGACATGGGTGTTTTAGTCACTTTGAGTTATCTATTATAGTTTAATTATTGAGCATCAAAATAGAAATTAATATACCACATAAATATTTCAACTAGTATATTAGATTACTTACAAAATAAATCTTCCAAATAATTTAGCTCTAGTTAACTTATACTTGACCAAAACAATTGGTATCTAAATTTGAGTTGAATGCACAAACAATAGACAATTGTAATAAAATTGTATGATTTATTAATGAAATAATGTTTTAGACAATAAATGTAAATTTTATTATGCACAAAGGTATAAACAATAAAGTAAACAAAATAAATTTAATAAAAATATATTCTATAAATAGAATATTTTATTAACCCCTCATTCTATGCCTACGAAGACTTTTTACATCTATGAGTTCTATTGACCATATAAAGTGGTATGACAACAAAACTACTAAGATATAAATATTTTCAATCATCTATTAGATGCAAAGGCATAATAGTATTTTAATTGCAACCATTTAGATTTTATTATTGAACCACAAAATATTCACTTAGGGTTTATGTGCTAATGGCTTTACCCCTTACAATCAAGTTGTTTTACTTTATTCATGTTAGCTAGTAATTATTACACTATACAATATTTTTCTTAAGATGTGCATGACAAGCTCTTATTTATTTTTACATTTATATTCTTTATTCATAAAATCTAAAAGTAAAAAAAAATACATACTTGCAGCAATTAATAGATGATATCATAATTTTACAGGTAGAAGATGTGCTTACTTATGAAGTTAACAAAATAAAATTTTTAAATAAGAGCACAACTCAAGTGGATAATTTGTGATTTTTTTTTGCATATAGTATGCTATGAGGGCAGAGCATATTCAAAAAGTTAGTTTGACCATATTGTATAGAGTTGTTAAAAATATTTATGTTGAAATATAGTAAAAAAAATATTCATAATTTAGCTATCAGTGGCTTTTATATCAACTAATCATTCATTAAAAAATAAAAGTAGATTCTTAAATAATGGAATTGAGAAAAATAAACTACTAGCATGACTAATTAGAGATGAATTATGAGAGATGGTATGAACAAAATAAAAAATAATTGAGTTTTTGAGGTCACCATAGAGTAGGCTGCATTAATATGACATTACTCATAATTAGATTAAGCGAAGCATTTTTTTTAGGATTTATCATACTGGAGGACAAATTTACTCTATCATAACCTAGATACACATTAAAAAGAATTTTTCTGATAATATATACAACACTATGATAGGTATAATATAAAAAAGTGAAGGTGAAAATAGACTTAAAAAGAACTCTATAAAATAAGGTTGTAGAGCTATTAGCTTGTATTAAGATAAAGCTAAAAATGCACTTACATTAGATCAAAGGAAAACTATGTATAAGCAAATTCAAGCCCTCATGATATTGAATGGCTATACATCTAATTTAGAATGGTGCATTTATGTAAGATAAGGTAAATTATTTATATATGTTATAGAGTCATGATGGACACACTTCATGGAGTGTTTACTTTCAATTTTATTTATCACTTTAATAGAATGAATTTAAAATCCTTTAATAAAATTAAGTATTTCTAAAGATTTTTACTTGGCATGTTTAAATATAAACTCATCGATTCAATGATAGGTAAATATTCTAGTGATGTTATGCAAATTAGAGTGAACCTTATTACTAGAATTTTTAAGTCGATGGTGCACTTATCAATATACCTATCATTGGTTATATTTATTTAAAAGATAAAAGAAATAACTATCATTTTTTCCTTTTTCTTTATAACTAGGCTTGTTAACTTGTAAATAACTTTATAGATTTATGAATAAAATCAAGAAGAATATGATGAACAAAGCTTATTCGAAAAGATCTATTGTGAAGCATCTCTTGCATAGGAGATTGCACTTTTTTCATCTTACTTCAACCTGACTGTTTAGTGTGCTCGAGCAAGGGTAGCTTAAAACAAAATTATCAATAATGGGGACAAAGTTCACTCCTCGTTATTATTTTTTAAGTAAACAATAAAACTTAATATAAGTGTATATCAAGATAATTGTTTGATAAAGAATTGACAAGAGTAATCCTATATATTATGCTTAATTTTGAAGAAATCTAACCTTTCCTAGAGTAAGTCTCTACACTGTAAATGACACATGCATGAAATGATGGGACTTTAGTAACTTTCAATTTATATAATATGCAATTATAAATTATTTGTTAGCATGCTTAGAATATTTGATATTGACACAATCAATAAAAGAATGAAGTAGCAATTTCAACTTGATTTAAGTTATATGTACGTTCAATTTTACAAAATTATAGGTTAATTAGAAGATAATATTGTAGATAGACTAAAGTAATAATTCATTTTCAAGTTCATGATTACTCAATATAGTTAAAAGCTAGAAATTACATGATCTAACATGTAGACCAATGAGATCAATTTTGTTGTGTTTTATATTTATTATTAATTAATTCAAATTTTATAGTTGTGGATTGAGGGGAAAAATAGTGAAATATATGTTAAATGCAATACTCATCTAGAAGATGAAAGAGATTATTAAAAAATTTTGCAAGATATTGTATAATTATAATATCCTAAGAAGTATGAGAGAACTGTATTCTTATTTAACTATGAATGGTTTTATTATGTTCCTAATTAAGGAACAAAATTGCATCAGACATATCAAATAATTGAAAATAGAAAAAGTAGGAAATATTAAGCTAGTCTTTTTGTACTAACTAAACAAGCATGTCAAGTATACTATGTGAGATATCGATAAAATAACAATTGAAATAGAGTGGTCTATAGTTATTAAAACTAAATCGAAAATAAAAAATAAAAAAACTTATAAAAGTTGCTCATTAGGAGAAAGAAATTTTAGAATATCTTTTGTTTATTCTTGATATTGAACAATGATTAGTTTAGGTGATATGAATGCTACATATAAGAAGTATGCATTTTTTTTATTAAGAAATATAACAATGATGATGATGAAGAAAACTGAAGTTCAAAATAATAAAGATTTAGAGACATTAAATAATGAGTGAGATGAGGAAATAGATTAACATGTTAATATTGGAATATATTTTTTTGGTATTCCTTTACTTTTGTTAGATTTTTATATTATAAAATAACAAAAACTAATATTTTTCTATTTATTTTTTATGGATGGCTTTGAAGATAGAGATGATCCTCCTTAGAGACCATTTGTTATTATGTTCAATAAAAAGAAGACTACTTGGAGACCATGTGACAAAAGTGAGGTGATTATTTAAACCACTACCATCACCGCTATCACCATCATAGCTCATATCACTCTATTAGAGCTTAGTCAATCATATCACTCACTATATCCTATGTCAACTACTCTATTCTATCCAATTACACTAGCCCATCTTCTTATTACCAGTCAGCCTATGTATAGACGACTTGTTACCCTCCACAACAACCCAGTTATATTGTAGGATAGTTGACTACCATGGAGAATATATATATAAAGCTTACGGGGGACATGTAAGTACCTGATGTTTTTCTTTAGATAAGTTTAATGTTTCTAATATTTTTGGCATATATTAAGATTTTACTTTATGTAGGTTCAATTTTTCCAAATAATTCATAAAATTAGAAACATAATAATGATTAAATTTAATACTAATCACTCAAAAAAAACACCTTCGAGGATGTGTTCTGTCATCTTTGGATGAGATGGGTATGAGTATATTTTTTCAGAGGTAGATTGATAAACATTCACACAGATTTCTCATAACATCACATTAGAGTTTATTTAGATCTGAGTTCTACTTTCTATTGACACAAGCCTCCATAGTTAATTACCCCTCTTACAGTAGCAAGAGAGCACTCTTGATTAAGGTTGAAAACAGACATATCTATCTAATATGCATTGATATCTTAGAGGTGTGTGTGACATAGATGACTATCATATAGAATTCTCATAGCTAATAACGAGACTAGGCTTACATTCCTTTAGAATTCCATTATGACAGAATTATCATTTTGTTTTAACTTAAAGTATATATTAGGCATGCTCGATCAAGATCCCATGGTTCCTTTATCTCAGGCTATCGCAGTCTCTAGTCTACTTAGTTAAGAAAGTTATCCTTAACCGAAGAATCCTTATCAGTAGCTATGGGTTGCATCATCCAAGATATTCTTGTAGACCCTGTGTGGTATTTTTTTTTTAAGATGACAATTTAAGTCAACCATAAATAAAAATGGTTTTTTCCTATTAAATTTATTGTATGATTTATAGCTTAAGAAACAAAGCCTAGGGAATAAATGCGCTATTTTCATTACCAAAATACAGTTGAGCTGTATATATGCCAAGCCACCTGGTCAAAGGGTTCTCGTTGTATCCGCATTTTTATGTGGTATCATTTAATGATAAAATACGCTGACAGAGGACACTGGCCACATCATTATTAGTAGGAGATTATTTGAGTATGAACATAGTGATATATTTAATTTGAAATTGGTTCTTTTGTGAGCAAAGATTTTCTTAGCTTATCATCATTAATAAATAATGATGGATATGTGGATGAATGTTCACTTCATGTTATGATGAATTTCATCTAATTTAGACATATCCCTTCCAAATGAATGTCACAATTAACATAGCCATCATCAGGAAAATATTAGATTTTGCTAACTCAAACTCTATCATAAGACCCAATCAGGGTTGCAAGAGCATCTGGTGAACACATTATAAGAGTTTGCATGGAGAATAAATAAATTTTCACATGGTGAACGAATAGAAGGTTGGGTTTACAATTCTTTGAAATGCCAAAATTATATGGTTTATTCACATGGTGAATGAATGGAAGGTTAGGCTTGAAAATTTATATGGTTTGTTCGCATGGTGAATGAATGGGAAGTTGGGCTTGCCAAATTTATATGGTTTGCTCGCTTGGTAAATGAATGGGAAGTTGGGCTTCATCCCCTTGGAACGTCAAGATATAGGGTGTTCACATGATGAACTAATTATATATTTAGTTTAAAAATTTAAAGGATTAGCACCTCAATGCAAAGAGGGTAAAGCCTCAACACTATCATAATGGTGTCTTGTGCTGATAAGGTGGCATTTTCATAGGATGTGTACGTATAGCACTACAGAGGAATGTAGTGAACCTATTGAATGGCATCACACTCCTGGAGGTATAGAACTTAGGCATTGTTAAGAGAATGAAATCCAAGAGCTTGGCACCTCAGCGCTTGATTCCAATTCCTTGGTGCTTGATTATACCACAAGCTATACGCAAGCGGATCCCAAAGATTCAATTTAGAGTATGCCTTAACGTTTCTTGGTGCCTCGATGTTGTGGGGTAAATCCTCAAAGATTTCATTTTCGAAAGCTTGGCACCACAGTGTTATGCCTTAACGCCTAAGCGCTATCGGATTGATCCCTGAAGATTTCTTTTCTAAGATAATGGCACCTTAGTACCTTAGCACTATGTGGCAGGTCCCTGAAGATTTCATTTTCGAGGGCATGGCACCTCAACACTGTGGGGCAGATCCCCGAAGATTTCAGTTTTGAGAGCATGGAGCCTTAGCGATGTACCCTAGTGTTATGGGATGAAAATGCACATATTAAACTGAATTCTTGAATATTTTAGTGATTTTTTAAAACATTTTTCAAAGTAACACTTTAACAATGTTGGATTTTTCATATTTTTAGTCTAATTCTCCCATGTTCAGGATCTAAGATCAATAGAGAGAGATTTATTTTCTTCTCACGTCAGAACTAAGTTCAATGGCAGAGGTATTCAGTCTTCGATTGTATTTTGTTTAAAGCAAGAGAATTCTCATACGATAATGAGAAATTCGTTATAGGGAGAACATCTTGCAGATTTTAAGTGAGCCAGGACAAGAGAGAAGAAGGGAGAAAGAAAAATAGCTGCCCTTTGTCACAGAAGAAGACTCATAGAGGGGCAACTCCCACTTTTTATAAGAGTTTTTTTTATTGTCCTGTAACCATTCCCCCCACTCCCATGGGCGGTTGTAACCATTGCAGTAGGAATAATAGTTTTCTTTATACTTTAACTACAAATCATCATTGTAGTGCCTCGGTGCTAGGATTACAGACTGGCAGTTACCTTTCTAAAAAGTCATGGCAACACCTCGGTGCTAAGATTATAGTGCACAGTGCCATGACACATAATTTTTTTTATGTTTATTTTTGTTATGAACAAAATTTCCCCCTAACATGATGCATTCGTTGGTACTTATATTTAGATCTAGCCCTTTTGGGCATATTAGACATAATTTTGAACTTTGATCTGATCCCTTTATGCATGGTGGATTTTGGTTTAAATTTATATTCAACCCCTTTTGGGATGTTAGATCTAATTTAGCCCCTTTAGGCATGGTGGATTTTGGTTTAAATTTAGATCCAGTTCCTTTGGACTTGATGATGGAGGTGGGCGTTCTTTCTTTTGATGAGATTGAGAGAGGCATATTGGAGGTGAAGGAAGAAGATATGTTGGATAATTAGCTCCCACTAAGGATTGCCAAGGTTTGGCCACCAAGCTCTCAAACCACAAGAATAACTCAAAATTGTAATTGCCAAAAGATCCCTTCATTCTAATAAGAGGGCTATTTATAGCCATTACAAGAATCTTTCAAAAGAAAAGAATTCAAAATATATAGGGAAAGGTGGGTGGCCACATTAATGTGAAGCATTAAATTACCTCATTATTTTATGCCATCCACCCATTTCACATGCTATTATTTTATGTGGATTCAACCTCACATGTCATGCTTTGAATTTTTAAATGCAAAATTTCAAACATGGAGTTTCTAGAAGAAAATTAAAAATTACATAAATAAAAAAGATGAAATCATAATATGGGCCTTAGCAGGCTAATAGGCTAAGTCTTCTTCTTTCTTGAATTTTCTTGGGCTTTAGCTTGAGATCTTTAAATGAGCCTTGAGCTCTAATTTGTTGATCCTCATGATATTCTACATCAACTCCCACAGGCTCAATTGAACTGCTCAGAGTTGAAATCTAAGAAGTCTTCTACTAATTGTGGGGCTAAAGTCTCCAAATCACTACGTCAACCATGTGTCTTCAAGCGGTGGCTTATTCTTCCGAACTAGAAAATGATGTTGAAGCTGGATTAATGGGTGCTTCCTCGGTGATAATATAGTCAACTTCAAAGAAAGAGGGCTTACGCAGAATGCTATATCTCCGCTAAAGAGTTAACAAGTGGAGGTTTCCTAATTCCTTCATATGATAGAATATCTTCAATATTAATAACTAGATGAATGAACATATCAGTAGGCAAATCAAGGTGATAAGCATTAGTTCCAATTTTCTTGAGAATTTGAAATGGACCATAAGCTCGTGCATGTAATTTCTTATATCTAGTAGTTTGACAATGCTCAGGCTGAATGTGAATCAATACATAATCTTCTTTCGTTGACCAATTATGATTTGCCTTAGAAGCATAATTATCATTACTTATAGTAATTTGCTTTCTTATATCTTCATGGAGGCTTTGAAAATCTTTAGCAAATGAGAATGTTGCATCGAAAAATATATGAGATGGTAGGTTTGTTACATCTATTGGTGGGTTTTGACCATGACTATCTCAAATGGTGATTTTTTTGTAGTTCTAGATATAGTACTATTATTGGTAAATGTAAATCCCAATTTTCTAAACTTTTACCTACCAAACATCTAAGCAAATTTCTAAGGTACGATTAACTACTTGATTATCCATCGGTTTGTGGGTGAGAAGAATTTTAATTTGGTACCTAATAATTTCCATAATATTTTCCAAAATATGAGACAAACTTAACATCTCGTAGAAATAATGGTTAAAGGAGACCATGGAGTCACCTTAAAAAAAATTTGGCTATATAAGAAGCATCATTTATTTTTGAACAAGGTAAGAAATGAGCCATTTTGAGAACCTATTCACTACAACAAAATACTATCATGTCCTCAGTGTCTAGGTAATCCTAGAATAAAATCCATTGATAGGTCTTCCCAAGGCCTATAAGGAATTGGTAAGGAAGTGTATTATCCAGACCTTTGTTTGATAGTTTTATCCTGTTTATAAATTAAACATTGAGCCACTAATTTTTGAACATCTCAATTTAATGAAGGACAATAAAATCTATTTTATAATAAACATATGGTCTTATCCTTTCCAAAATGATCAAAAAACATGTAGCTCTGATAAGGAATTCTCTAAGAGAAGATCGAGGAATGCAAAATTATTTTCCTTTATATAAATATCCATTTGTTATCAAGAATGTCCCTTGTAAAGTTATTGGTTTATCTAGGTGTTCAAGATAAATTAGGTGAAGGTCAGGGCACACAATATAATCATCTTTAACTCTATCAAATCCTAAGATTCTCAATTCTAAAGAGGAAATCATTAGGTTTACTCTGGATAAAGCATCAGCAGGCTTATTCTCAATTTCAGGCTTATGCTTTAGAATAAAAGAGTAGTCTTGTAAAAATTCAACCCATTTTGCATGCCTATGACTTAATTTTCATTGAGTATTAATGAATTTTAAGGTATGGTGATCAATTAAGTATAAATTCTCAATGTAAAGATAGTGTAATGCCTTAAGGATTGAATTACGCATAAAACTCTCTATCATAAGTAGAGTATCGTTGTTTAGCTTCATTTAACTTTTCACTAAAGAATGCTATAGGATGATTATCTTGACTTAAAATTTCACCTATCCCAATTCACGAAGCATCACATTCACTTCAAAGGCTTTAGAAAAATCAGGAAGCCTAAGGATTTAAGTGATAAGAACTTTAATTTTCTAAGGCCTTTTGTGCATTAGAAGTCCAACAAATTTATCTAATTTTAGTATATGTCAGGTTATAGCAACAATGGTATTAAAATTCTTAATAAATCTGATAAAAGTGGCTAAACCATGGAAGCTTCTAAGTTTAATAAAACTTTTAGGTGGTGGCCAATCTAAGATTGCTTTCACTTTAGAAGGATCGGTTTAAGCCCAGAGTGGATATAATAAAAAAAGATTACCTCGACTTGCAAAAAAAGAAACACTTTTTAAATTAATGTATAATTTCTCTTGTCTAAGTAGTTCAAAGACTTTTGTAGGTGTTGTAGATGTTCATTTTCACTTGGACTAAAAATTAGAATATCATCAAAATACACCACCAAAAATTTACCTATATATGGTTTAAGAATAGTATTCATTAATCTCATAAATGTGCTAGGAGCATTTGAAAGTCCAAAGGGCATGACAAGCCATTCATAAAATCCATCAGGGTCTTAAAAGCCGTCTTCCACTCATCTCCTGATCTAATCCGAATTTGATAATATACACTTTTTAGATCAATCTTTGAAGAAAAATTTGCTCCTGAGATTAAATCTAACATATCATCTAATCGGGGAATAGAAAACCTATATTTGATAGTAATTTTATTTATTGCTCGACTATCAACACACATTCATCATGTTCCATCTTTCTTTGGAGTTAATAATGTTGGGACTGCACAAGGGCTAAGACTCTCTTGAATAAAACCCTTTCTTAATAATTTCTCAACTTGTCTTTTAATCTCAACATGCTCGATAAGGTTCATCCTATAATGTGGAAGATTAGGAAGTTGAGAACCGGGTAAGAACTCAATAGCATGTTGAATGTCTCTTAGAGGAGGTAGCTCATGAAGCTCATCGTGCAATATCATTAAAATCGAAGAAGAGAAGAGACCACAGAGGGATGTGAGTCTCATTAGAGTCTGTATGACTTCTTTTACATGTAATATGTGAAGAAAAAAATGGATCAAAATTCTTTCATAAGCCCAAAACCTATTATTTCTATTGGGGTCAAAGGAGAAAGAGTAGGTGTTTTAAAGTAAGGATCTGATAGTGTTAGGCCTAATAGTAGGATTTTCTATGATAATTAATTGAAGTTTGGCATTTTTTATCAATAGAGGCTTAGGTTGCAAGTCAGAAGTTATTTTGTGTGGTGTTATGGAGGGTGCTTTTTCTATAAGATTTATTGGTAGGAGTTTAATAGTTATTATTATGTTTAAAAATATAAGTATTTTCTCTACCATAGTGAATAACATTCATATCATATAGCCAAGGTCATCCTAAGAGAATATGAGCAATCCATAGGAGACCATCACACCAAATTTGATCCTCATAGCTTCCTATTTTAATAGGAACTAAACACCGATTGGTGATGAGAAGAGATGTATGATTTACCCAACTAACATGAAATGGTTCAGGGTGAGGTTCAGATTTTAGGTTGGCTAAGTTAAGGTATGTTGAAATGACATTCATAGCACTCTCCATCTATAACTAACCTACATCTCTTTTCATTACACAAAACATACATGCTAAAAATGTTCTTTCTCTCCAATCTTAGCCTCATTTTTTATTATAGAAAGACATCTCATCACATTAACATGAGGGTCATCAGTTAATTCCAATTCTTCATCAGATAATGAGGTTTCATCATAAACTTCTTCTAGATTATTATTTATTGGATTTTCAACTTCTTCGAAAAATAAGATTTGAGCTTTACATTGATTTTGCAAATGATCTTTTTTATGACATTTAAAAATATTACTTCTCTAATGTTCTTAGAGCTCCCTTCAATTGAAGTTTTAGGCAAAGGGGATTGGCCATTTGGATGGGCTGGTCTAATAGTAGATCTAAGAATGAAATGGAAGGTACTTGACTTTTAATTTTAAAGAGGGAGGCAAATTTCTTTTATTGTTCAACCAATAATGCATAATGAAATGCTTCCTCTAAATATTGTGGGTCAAATAATTCAACTTCATTTCTAATGTCAGTTCTAAGTCCAATAACAAATTTATTGGCTAATTGGCAATCATTATCAAGACAGTTCTAGAAACTAGATCTTCAAAAGTGTTCAAGTATTATAAGATAATTATCTTGTCTCAAAGTTAATAATTCATATTCTTATCATGATGTTTAGATTACTTGCTTTAACATTTTTTTTCATTTCTATCCAAGTGAGGTTTATCCTTCCTAATCTTTGTTCTTTAGCTAAAGTATTTGTCCAATAAATTTTAGCATGCCCTATCAATTTCATTTTAGCAAAAGTAACCCTTTGGTAATCATCCATTTTATACCAATCAAATAAGTCATCCATTTGAACTAACCAATCGAGAAATTTATTTGGATCATGTATACCATCATAAGTTGGGGCTTCTACTTTAACTCTTCGAGATGGATCATTAGAGTCTTCTATAGTCTTAAAATAATTTTCTCCCTTCCACCATTTCTAGCAATTGATTATCTTCTAAGTGGTTGATTTTCTCTATGGTTTGTATATGAATCTTCTTCATCTATCCCTATTAGCACAGTTTGAGTAGGTATTGGAGGAGGAGTTGGTACTCTATTATTTTGTAGATGCACTAAAAGAGTTTGCATTTGTTATTTAAGTTCTTGCATTTGATTCTTACTTTCTTCTAATATTTGTTGAGTTTTTAATTCATTGTCTTGGATCCTAAGATCTAAGGCATCAACTAATCTAGTCAAATTTTCAACTTGATCTTGAGAGATAGATTTTGGTGCCATGAGATATTTTTTTAAGGAAGAAAAAAAAGATATATGAAAAGGGACCAATGAAAAAAAATGAAAAAAATAATAAATAAGTATAATATAATTGTGCAATCAAAGCGAAATTTTAAGCTAAGAGAACTTCCAGGTTAGGAGAGGGGTACAAGATCACTTAAATCCCAAGCTCTCCTTAGACAATTTAGGTCTTTTTGACAAAGTTCTATTTAGCTTCCAAAATCATCAAGTTCAACACACTTATATTATTATGCATGCATATTTTTTTTATATATTTTTTTTAATGCAATGAAATAAAAATGCTCAAATTTATCAAGCCTCTTTTTTTTAAGAAAGCAAGTTATCATAAGTTAATCAAAGAAACTTCTAAAATTAACCATAAATAATAACAAAGATAATAAATCAAGTAATTAGATTTTGATTTGCACTAATGGCTAGGTTGTTTTTAGGTGATGAACTACCTCACCAAGGTACTCTCTTAATTTTTTTTTTTTTTGGAGGGAGGAGGAGGTGTGCACATTCACACAATGGAAAATGGCTAGAATATATAATGGAGCTTACTAATTGAAATTTTTATGCTATCACCATAAACTTGCAAGCAATATATATCTTTCCACTACTAATATGCTTTTAAACTATCACATAAAAGAAAATTAATTAACCTCACAATTCAAGAAAAACTCACAAGTTTGAAGACAAGTCCAACACTTGAGTTGCTCCCTTTGTTGAAGCAAACTTTTGACCAAATTTGCTCCTTCCAGGCTTCGCTCTGATACCAAATTTGATAGAGGTGGGCTTCTTTCTTTTGATGAGATTGAGAGAACGTGGGTATTGGAGGTGAAGGAAGAAGATATGTTGGATAACTAGCGCTCCCACCAAGGATTGCCAAGGTTTGGCCACCAAGCTCTCAAACTACAAGAATAACTTAAAAATGTGTAATTGCTAAAAAATCCCCTTCATTCTAATAAGAGGGGCTATTTATAGCCATTACAAGCATCTTTCAAAAGAAAAGAATTCAAAATATGAAGAAAAAGGTGGGTGGCCACATTAATGTGAAGTATTAAATTGCCTCATTATTTTATGTCATCCACCCATTTCACATGCTATTATTTTATGTAGATTCAACCACCTCACATATCATGCTTTGAATTTTTAAATGCAAAATTTCAAACATGGAGTTTCTAGAAAAAAATTAAAAATTACATAAATAAAAAAGATGAAATCATAAAATTGGCCTTATCAAGCTAATGGGCTAAGTCTTCTTCTTTCTTGAATTTTCTTGAGCTTTAGCTTGAGATCTTATAAATGGGCCTTGAGCTCTAATTTGTTGATCCTTATGATGTTCTACATCACTTGATGGATCTAATCCATCTCATTTAGGCATGATGGATCTTCATTTAAATTTAGATCTAGTCCCTTTGGAGATGGTGGATCTGATCCAACCCCTCTGAGATGATGAATCTTAGTTTAATTTAGATCCGACCCATTTGGGTATGATGGATTCTAATTTTTATGTTTAAATCTGGCCCCCTTGGGCATGATGGATCTAATCTGGCCCCTTTGAGCATGATGGATCTTATTTTAATTTAGATATGATCTACCCCTTTGGCTATGATGAATCTTAGCTTAATTTAGATCTGAATCTTTAGGTATAATGGAATATATATTTAGGTTTTGGATTGGCCCTTTTGGGCATTGTTGATCTGACCTGGCCCTTTTAGGTATAATGGATCTTAATTTAAATTTAGATCTGGTACATTTGGACATGATGGATTTGATCTAACCCCTTTGGGCATGATGGATCTGATTTAATTTTATTTGATCGGACAACATTTTCTTTTGATGGGAGATCTTTCTTTGGAAGATATATAAATTACCCCTGTTAACAGGAGAATTTTTTATTGAAATGAGAAGGAGTCACCAGACTTTGGTTATTATTATTATAACATATATTAAGCCCTTTTTGTTTGGGGAACCATTCGAACTTGACTATACTGATCCAGTAATTCTTTGAATGTGTTAATGGTAGCTATAGGTAAATATGAGGTCATTTGATCATCGATATTCCCCATGAGGAGTCCTATTACATGCTTCTCTATGAGGTGCTTGACACATTTTATGCTAGAATTTTTTTCATCTAGTAATGTAGTTTGTGACACTCTCATCTCCTTCCCTTTCCAAGATGAGATCTGCTATAGTTATCTTTTTTGTTACTCCAACAAATCTCTTGGCAAAGAGCAGTTCCAATTCAGCAAAGGTCTTTACTGAGTGATTGGGTAACTCAGCGAATTGTCATAGCAATAAGGTATCATTTCCACCAATAATTTCACATGTAGCATTAAACTAGGCTAAATGTTACAATAAATTTTATGTGCTTGAAAATATGTTGATTTTCAACACAATACCCTTTAGGGTATTGTATTTGATCGTATTCGACCAGATATGGTCGGCTTTCCCAACTAGCTGTTCCACAGCTTCTAAGGTGATAATTGCTTTGACCTTTTAGCTTATAAAGTCTTCCACCTAGGACTTGGTAAAATATCTGCTTCTTGAAGGGAATTTATTATATCCTATCCTAGGACTTCTTTCCTTTGTGTTGGAACTATTGACAAGTTGGATGCCAAAAAACCCTCAGATTCAACTGTCGGGTTACTCATTTCTAAAGGATCTCTTCGAGGTATTTATTGTGTTGTAGTCGTAATCAGATTAAGATGACCAAACAGCTCTTTAATTACCCCATTCATTTTGTTAAGATGGGTGTTGAGCTGATTGATCTCTTGGTCTCTTTGCCAGAGTTAAGAACCCATTTGTTGTTGTAACATTGTTACAATGTCAACTAGCTCTTCTATTACTTAAACTCTACTTTAGATTATTGATGATTTGTGTTTTCTTGGTGTCCCCTTCCTTTTATTATTTAGATGTCACATTTTTATTTCTCAAAAATGTGTCAACCATACAAATAGTTTTGTTCTCTATGTGATCAATATCATCATTGCTGTGGAGGTCTAGGATCGACTGCTTTCCATTAGTTAAGAAATATTCATCTTCTGAGAAGAATCAATTGTCCTTCTTATCATTCGCTGGCTGACTTTTGTCAGATTGATTGATGATAAGAGATTTAATTCCTTTATCATCTGGTGGGGTGAGTTTACAATCAATGATTTGAGATTCTTTTGGTACCCAAATCAATCAAGACCTTGAAGTGGTGGATCTCTGTAAATGTATCTCAAATGTCACACCCTGGTGTTCAACGGATATATGTTGTGGTTGTCAGGACCTTTCAAGAATCTTAGGGAATGTATTTCATATGTTGCACCCTGTGCTCACCATATGTAGGTTGTGGTTGTCGGGATCTTTCGACAACTAGCCACTTAGTGTCTTTGTGTCTAAGGGCTCGTTGCATTAACATATTATGGTGCTTTTAGACTTTGAGTTTTGTTGCAAACATGCATGATATTTTGAATATTCTCACCTCTTTTGAGGTAAGAGTTTGTTGGGTTGGTGACCTATTTCACCAATTTCTTTGTTCTTGTCAAAAGGTTTCCATTTCTGACCGCCTTCAGAACCTTGTAGATTTTGGAGGAAATAGATTTCTCCTTGCATGATGATTTTGTGGACTGGGATGTATAAGCTTATCACAAAATAATTTCTTTATATCTCCTCTAACTATTTCTTTTGACCCATTGGAGTGGATGAAAGTTATTTTTGGTGGATATATTTGTCTTCACCAGTGGTTCAGATTATTGCTCGGCATGCATGGGTAATCCCTGTGAGCAGCATTGTATTTTCTACAACCCTCTTGGACATTTTGATGCCTGAGGAAGATGCTTCATAGTCATGCATGCTTGGAGCAAATGTAGCATCATGCGAGTAGTATGTTACACTGATGCATTACTGAGTGGATTGATTATGATGGACTTCAACTTGGGCTTAGTGGCCATCTTATCCTTAGCAAGGATGGTCAATGTTTCCTTTGATAGTCTATCAAATACGAAGCCCTCTTTGAGTTCAGAGCTTTAAGGCTCCTTGTTCAGGATGATCACGTTCGGTCATTTCCCTTTATTAAATACCCTTGGCATTTTGACTATGGGCTTTGTGATTGGTCCAATTAGCAAGAATTGGGCAACCTCCAAGATTATTCTGAACTGGAGAGTAACTCCAGTGAAACCGGCATTGATTATGACTTAAGGGAATCTTATAGAGGATCCTACTTGCCATTGAAAAACCTAGGCATAGATCTTAAAATTTTAAAAAATCATAACACTTTAGATAAGTCTATAATGATGCCTTATATTTTTAACCAGAGATATAGAGAGAAGTAATCTCCAATGGAGTTGTCATAAATCGCCAAAAAAAAATACCTTCGAGGATGCGCTCTGCCATCTATGGATGAGATGGGTAAGAGTATGTTATTTCATGAGATAGATTTTGACATATATTGAACTAGATTTCCCCTTACATCACATTAGAGTTTATTTAGATCTGGGTTCTACTTCCTATGGATACAAGCCTCCATGATTAATTATCCCTCTTACCGTAATAAGAGAGCACTCTCAATTAAGGTTACAAATAGACATATTTTTTTGATATGCATTGGTGTCTCAGAGATGTGTGTGGCATAGATGATTGTCATGTAGAATTTGCATAGCGAATAAAGAGATTGGGTTTACATCCCTTTTGAATGCTATTATGATAGAATTATCATTTTTTAACTTAAGGAATATAGTGAGGGAGATGATGATGTGTCCGATCAAGATCCCATGGTTCCGTCATCCCGGGCTGTCGTAGTCCCTTGTCTACTTAGTTAAGAAATTTATCCCTAATCGAAGAATTCTTGTTAGTAGCCATGGATTACGTCGTCCAAGGTATTAGGGTGATATTTATCTAAGGGGACAAATTTAAGACAACCATAGCTAACATAAGTTTTTGCCTATTATATATATTTCATGATTCATAGCTCAAAAAGCAAAGCCATTATAGAACATACAGGCTATTGTCGTGACCAAAATATAGTGGAGCTGTATAAATTCCAAGCTACTTGGTAAAAGGTTCTAATCATATCCATATTTTCATGTGGCATCATTTAATAACAAAAATCATGCAAACAGAGGTCACATCCTTAATAGTATGAGATTATTTGAGCATGAATATAGTGATATACTTAATTTAACATTAGCTCTTTTCCCAAAAAGGTTTTCTTAGCTTATCATCCTTGACAAATAATGATGACTGAGTAGGATGATTGTTTACTTTAAGTTATGATGAATTTTATCTAATTTTGATATATCTCCTCCTAATGAATTTCACAATTAACACAGCCATCATCAAGGTAAGATTAAGTTTTGGTAACCTGAACTCAGTCATAAGACTTAATTGGGGATGCAAGAGTGTCCACATGGTGAACAAATTATAAGAGTTCGCATAGTGAATGAATAGATGTTCAGATGGTGAACAAATATAAGGTTGGGCTTACAATTCTTCAAAATGCCAAAATTATATGATTTCTTCACATGGTGAATGAATGGATGACTAGGCTTGTCAAATTTATAGGGTTTGTTCGCATGGTGAACAAATGGAAGGCTGGGATTGCCAAATTTAAATGGTTTGTTTGCATGGTGAAGAATGGGAGTTAGGCTTGCCAAATTTATATGGTTTGCTTGCATGGTGAATGAATGGTAAGCTAGGCTTTCCAAATTTATATGATTTGTTTGCATGGTGAATGAATTGGAAGTTAGGCTTACATCCTTTCGGAACTCCAAGATATAGGGTGTTCACATGATGAACTAGTTATATATTTAGTTTAAAAGTATAAAGGATCAGTGCCTCGACATAAAGAGGGTAAGTAAGGCCTCGACGCTATCATAATGGTGCCTTGGAGTTGATAAGGTGGCATTTTGATAGGATGAATACATATATCACTATAGAGTAGTGTGCCTCGGTGCCACATGTATAGCGCTTCAGAGCTTTAATTATTGGTCGGTTTGACTTAATGAATGGAACCTCGACACTAGAGGTATAATGCTTTGGCACTGTGTTAAGAGAGTGAAACCCAAGAGCATGGTGCCTCGGCACTATAGTGTGGTGTTCTAGGACAGATCCTTGAAGATTTCATTTTCGATAGCATGACACCTTAGCGTTGTGCCTTAGCTCCTCGTCGTTGTGGGGCAGATCCCTGAAGATTTGATTTTCGAGAGCATGGAAATTTGTTGTTGTGTCTTAGCTCCTCAGCGTTGTGTCATAGATCCCCAAAGATTTTATTTCTGAGAGCATGGCACCCGGTGTTGTGGGGAAAATCCCTGAAGATTTCATTTTACATAGCATGGCACCTCAGCGCTATGGGGTAGATCCTTGAAGATTTTATTTCATAGAGCATGGTGCTTTGGTACCTCGGTGTTGTACCCTAGCATCATGGCGCTGTGAGACAAAAATGCTCATATTGAATCAAATTCTTGAATATTTTAGTGATTTTTATGAAAATTTCGATAGAGTGACACTTTAGCTATGCTAGATTTTTCATATTTTTAGTGTAATCTTCCTATGTTCTAGATCTAAGCTCAATGGAGGGGATTTCTTTTCTTCTCATGCCAGAACTAAGTTCAACAGTGGTCTTCTTCGATCTATTTTGTGTATGAAGAGAGCATTCTCGTACAATAACGTAATTCATTTTAGGGAGATGCTCTTGCAGATTTTGAGTGAGCCGGGGAAAGAGAGGAGAAAGGGGAAAGAAAAATAGGTGCCCTTCATCCCAAAAGAAAACTCTTAGAGGGGCAACTCCCCTTTTTTATAAGAGTTTTTTTTTTTTTTTGTCATATAACTGATCCCCCCACTCCCATGGGCAATTGTAACTATTGGGGCTCGAATAATAGTTTTCTTACTTCTTTAAACTACATATGTCGTTGTAGCACCTCGGCATTGCACCATAATTTTTGATAGATAGGCTGGCAGTTACCTTTTAAATGGTTGTGGTAGCGCCTCGTCGCCAAGATTACATCACCATGATGCTATAACACAGAAATTTTTTTTATAATATTATATTATTGTTGTGAACAAATACTTCATATAAATAATGAAAAAATATCTTAATTGAAAGTTGTAATATGCGATTTTGAGAGTTTCAGTAAGAAATTTTAGTTAATAGATATTTTTCTATTTAATAAATACTTAACTTTA
Organism: Cymbidium sinense; assembly: GCA_021442155.1. Classification (NCBI taxonomy): domain Eukaryota; kingdom Viridiplantae; phylum Streptophyta; class Magnoliopsida; order Asparagales; family Orchidaceae; genus Cymbidium; species Cymbidium sinense. The sequence continues at coordinate 74,259,045 of CM038226.1, forward strand.
TTTATTTTATGCAAAAGGCCTCACTTGCTACCCAAATCCATGATAAATTAAGAAGAAATTTTGAATGATGTGATTTTACTCATTTGAGAGATATGTTTATAAACCTTCATAAGTCTAGTGAAAGGCCCCTATGGATTGAGGAAATAATTTTGACAAAATTATGTGTAGCATGGGACAACCCATGGTATGCTTGAAAGAAATATCAAAATAAATAAAGTTGAACTTTCAACTATAGGGCCATGGAGAGCTAATTATATAATAGTGATTCAGTCCACCATATTGCGCATAAAAGAAGAATAGTTAGTTAATAAGTATATATTTATCACATGATTTTAGTGTTTAAATAAGTAACTTTAAAATGACTATTATAAAAAAATGTTGGAAGAGAGCATAAAATGGAGGAGTTATACAAACATATATGCCAATGCTAATAAGACTAGTAGTGGGTTGACAGTATGTCCCAACAAGTCTATGTAGCATTATAATTTTTTTTTAATTCAGATATTACATTACAAGTTATTGTTACTAATAGTGCTTTTTTATTAAATGAATACATACATTTAAGAAAAATATATAAAGGAGAGCAAGCAATTGAAAAGGGAGATGAGGAGGATGAGGAACTGGTGGATGAAGATTGAATTATGTATTTTGATATGTGATTTGTATTTATTTATTTTTATTACTTGTTCTATTTTATAATGATTTATAATGAACCATCTTTTTTATGTTATAAAAGTAGTTTAAGTTTACCCCAATTTTATGCAAGCAGTTTATGTCAATGTTTGATGGTAATACAATGTTAGTAGTTAATGTGACTTAATGTGATGTGAATGAGCATAACATGTATAGTAAATGGGTAAACATAAAGTGCACTTATTAAAAAAAATTTATGAGTTTTCGATAATTTTTTGTTAGTAATGTCGATATTTTCTATAGGGCAATACAATGGCATAGGATATTCTCACTAGCATATTCATAGATTTCAACAGATTTTCTGCTAAAAAGTTTTGGCAAAAAAAAAATCTAATGGACAAATCCACCAAAAAATGCTAACAAAAAAGTCACCTCAATATAAGTTTTAGTGGTATTTCCATCATAACCTATCATTGATTCTCAATATAATTTATCAAAATTACAAATTTTGATAAATTTGTCCACCAAATATACCACATTTTGTTGTAGTGCAACTTCATATTTGAATTTATAAACATAACTTTTTTTGGCTTCTCCATTATGATCAACAAGAGACTGATATACCTCTAAGTAATTTCTTTAATCTGTATATTCAAATGATTGATCATAATCATAGAATGATAATACTTATTGTAAAAGGAATTGAATGCAATAAACAACTATATTCAGCATGGTATTGTGTTTCCCTCAATTTCTTTCATCCTTACAAAGCCGCATTGTAAGAAAATATTATTCTTGAGGATACTATTACTTTAGTCTTGCTTATTATGAGCACTATTATATTCTCCATTATGAGCAAGCATTTTTTTTTTCTAACAAAAGAGTCTCCACCACATTTGCGAGTTACAATGTATTTTTTAGACTTAAAGAGTAGTAATAGAAACAAATATAACGTCTCCAAACACACTATACAATACTTTCTATCATGTATTGAAAATAAATTTGATTCTTTGGCTTATGAGATTCTTTACCAAATGTGCTCTTCAAACTCAATCGTTATCATTAAGATCATAACTTCAAATTAAAGGTTACAGCCTAAGTCAAACAAAATATTATCAATAATAGTCTCACTCTCACCTTCCTCTTAAAATATTGATCTATCATCAAATAATTGATAATCCCTAATCGAAAAGCTATAACATAAATGTTTTAGTTCAAATCAAGCTATAACATAATAAACATTAAATTATGGTAGACTAACCCTTTTTTTAGTAGTTTTGCACTCAAAAGATTGATGTGTTATGAGAAGCTAATGGGAGAGAGGGAGGCAAGGCATTAATGTGCCATGAGAAGAAATGTAGTGAGGGATATAACATAATGAATCCTATTCGATCGAGTAGAAAATTAGAAGAATATTTTTAAATAATGGCCAAAAAGAATTTATTCGAGATTCAAAATTACAAGTATTACCTTCAAATTAATAAAAATATCAAATGTCAAGATGAACAATTACAATATGGGATTCCACCGTTGTTTTAAATACGAAATTAATAATTTTTTTAGCCATGTGATAGATTTTTATAATCATCTCGGACATATTTTTATATGAGGATAACTTTTTTCAAAAAAAAAAAAAGTTTTTTAATTTAGTTTATTTTTTATTGTTTTTTTTTTATTGGAATCTGATATAAATAAGAATCTGATGTAAAAGAATTCGATTAAAAAATTATTATAGTTGTTTGGTTTAACTTTACTCATGACTTTGTTTTTTTTTAATAAAATGTAATCATAATTAAAATGATTAAGCGAAGCGGGGCAGAAGAAGCGGATTAATGGCATGATGTGCGAAGCGTGGCGGATGATGTGACAAACCGATCATGGCCAACCAATGATTGAATGGTAATAACAATAATGACCAATGAGCGAATGGCCAGCAATAACCAATAGCGAAGCCGGCGGCCACCGAAGCGGTAATGGCGGCAACGGCCAATGACGTAATGGCAATGGCAGCCGTGGCATGCGGCAAGCGGCTGATGGCGGCGGCAGTGGTGGCGATTAGCGCCATACATATCGCTTTACGGTGTATTTAGAATTCCCTGCGAATTCCAAATCTGTACATAATTTTTGAAATCTGAAATTTTTACCAATCTTTGAAATATTCAAAAATATCCATTTGAAATGCAGTACATTCAAATACAGGCAACTAAACAGCCCCTAACAACCATATACTTTAATTTCAAAAGCTTTTGAGCTATCTTCTTATACAATAAATTTTAAATCAAAATCTTCCAACATAGCGGAATCAAACGCAGCGTTCATTAATAACTCTCAGCGTCAAAGCGGTTCTTCCAACATAGCCACTGTATCGCGCTCTTTACATCGGATTTAGACTTTTATTTATGCCAGCCTTTTCGCGGTCTGATTAAAATAATGTGCGGTATTTTGTCCCCTGATTTTTTTCTATACAAGAAAAATGAAAATCACGTGTTAATGTGTTTAATGTCCGGCCACAATGTCCCAATGTTTATGTCAGGTCTTGCAATTAATCATGGAGTAATTACGGGCTTGATAGTGACGGCGTGGTTCTAATGTGATACGGCGGGGTTTTGCGAGAATTGCAGCGGGTTTTGCGGAAACGCTGCTGGGTAGAACAAGCCCGGGGCCCCAAAAAAGATCTTGAAACGCGTGAGTCTTGAGATGTTAATGTCTCTCCAAATGATTAAGAACGACTTCATGCAAAATTATGATTATAAAATTAAAAAATATATTGTTAATTTTAATATGCTTAATGCTTTAAAAAATATCTTAAATTTGCTTAATGCTTTAAAAAAATTAAGATTCTAATATGGAATATTGCGTGATTTTGAAAGAAGGTGATGGATTATTTTAAAATTTTATGTGAAATTAGAACATAAAAAATTATATCTATTTCTGAAACCAGGGCAATAAAATACAAAAAAAAAAATTAGAATTTCTGCAAACTAAGTTGGACAAAAAATTCCTCTTCTTTCTCGATCTTTCGTCCTAAACTTCTTGTGCATTGTTGGTCATTGATTGTTTCATGATTCCACAAGAAAATAATACTAATCATTTATGAATCTTTTTCAAAAGAAAAAATATATATATTTGTCAAAATATTAATGGTGCCCATGAGTCTACAATAATTAATTATGCACAATCAATTGGATTTTTAGGCTCATTTTATAATACCTTATTTAGTGTTGACTCATAAAATAATATTAGCAAATACTATACTTGATGTTAATATGAAAATTAAAATATATATATTCTAAAGTAAAACTTAAAGCATTTGAATTTCAATCTCAATAAAATGATAATCAAAATGAATATCTTCAGTGAGATAAGTCTAATGACATCAAAATATCTTGATTCAAGTTTAAATAGGTATAAATCATATATTTGAGGTATAGTGAAAATTTTCATGATACTATTTTAGGGATCAAAAGATCTGTAAATCATGAATTCTTATAGAAAGAATTAGTGTCATAATAAGATAAATTAATAAATCTAGATTATTTAATTTTGATATTATCAAATGTTTAAAATTTTAAAAATTAGCCTTTAATCAAGAGAATCGATTAACATAGGTCATTCGATGAGTGTTTGAGAATTTTGATTGTAATAGTCATTGTCATCTTCCACCAATCAATGTTAGCATTAATCTTCTCAAAACTGATGGCCTACACCAAAGTCTATCATCTCTTACTTCTTCTCTATTATATCACTACATTTACAAGAGGCTTAGCCAGCTATTAGGATGTTATAATCCCATCTTTTCTGGTTAGCTACATAGTGAATTATTTCAATTGGGCTAGACCTCGATTTTTTTTTAAAAATTGTTAATATAAGAACTATTATGGAACTCATAAGCGTCTTTTAAATGTGTGCATATAAATCTTTGGAGAATATATATATAATACTCACTCTTTTATCATAAATTTTCTACCATATAATAATTTTGTGTCATATATCGAAAGAATCACATCACTTTAAAAATACTTGCCCAATTACTAACACATGCAACACTCACATTATATGAAATCTCATGTTATAATACTCATAAATTTCAAAACCAAAAATGCTACTAAAAACATCATTATCAAGCTTATGAAGGTCCTTGAGACAGTCGTTAGAAAATTGAATTTGTAAGAAAGAGAAGCATCAAGTTCAAATCCTTCAACTTTTAAAAGAAATTAACTAATAAATAATACCATTGTAGTACGATGAGGTTCACGTATTACAAAATAAATAATAGGTCATGGTTGGCCAACTTGAGAGCAGCGATGAAATGCCCCTCACTATCATTATTTAGTTCCTCTCCACCACAATCTAACTAAGGGCTATTCAATACTTCTATCAAACCTTTAGTGGAGTTCAATGTTGTTGCTAACTAATTCATAATGTTTTAGTAGTGGATGTGGGTTAGCCTAACTATACCTTATTAATTGTTTCACAATATCTTTTGAGACAAGCTACGAAGTATTATTCGAAGGAAATTCTCTTGGAAGGATTAAAACATATGATATATATGATGTATTCCTCTAATATCTCAATTTAGTGGAGTTCAAGATGTCAACTATTAATCTTTAGGATAGGCCATTTAATTACTATGAGAACATTAACTATTGTTAGACTATTATGCATATTCAATAAGTTTTTCTTGTGTTTCTTTATCAATTTTTATACGTTACCCTCAACACTTATGCCCATGCTTGATTACTCAATGTTCAGTTTGACTATCAACATATGTATTAACATCACCCAATTTTTTATAAAGTCATTTATTGTAAATTTATAGATTATTAAGAACTACTTTCATCTTTTTTTTTATTCATCAAAATGAGAAAAAGATCAAAAATAAGTACTTTTAAAGGTTCATCAAATCTTGAGAGCAAATCTTAACTTTATAAAGTGTTATTCATAGGTTTTTAATTTTGACCTTTTTAATTCTTAATGATGTAAGAGATAGTTCGCACTTAATTTGACCTTATTCATTACATGAAAGCATAAGTTACTATTATTGAATTTATCAAAGCATATCAAAAGTAGGGTTTTTTTCTTGCTCACCCAAGTCCATAAAGTGGGACTTTATTATGGTATTGGTAGGATTTAAACCTAAGATCTTGGCAAAAAATGTCAATGTCTTTACCAACAAAACTAATTGTCATCCAATTTAAAAATTGTTTGAGTAATATTCTATTATTAAAACCTAAGAATACTCAATAAAGTATGCTCAAGCAATCTAATAAAGAAAATTAAATATGAGTAGAAAAGATATTATGATCTTTCTTCTTAATCACCTTAGTAACAATGTAGATATAAATAATTAAAGAAATATATATTCAAAGGTACATACTACTTAATAATTAAATGAGCATTCAAGATGAGAAGACTATTAAGTACCTTAATCCACTTGAATTATATTATAGGAATCAACAGCAGTAGTGTCATTTCTACTAAGACTTGTAGACATCTTAAGGAAAAAAATTAAGAGATTGATCTAACTGGGTTATCTTCAATAGTTTATTAAAACCATCCCATTAATGTTAGAATCAATCTTATAAGGTGGTAACATTAACTTATGAAGCTATAAGGCAGCGAATGGTTGTTAATATTAACACTTTTACTGGAGACCATCATTATCTAATTAATACCTTTTCACCTCCTTTAAAGAATTGATGTTGAAGGAATCTCATGTCAATGTTATATCAAGAAACACTTAATATCAATATAGTAATTATTGATACATAATATAATGATAAAATGATCTTAATTAATAATGGGAGGGTTGTTTATATTCTAGTATATTTCATATTTCTCAACCTAATCTTAATCTGGAAGAAGCTTCAACTAGTTATAAGATTAGTATATGGACTTGATAATTGATTAGTAATAATTGAAAAAACTATCACTCTAAATTATGCTTGGAGAGTGCTCCTAACAAATAATTTAATTTTTTTTATAGTAGTTATGTTGGAGTTACTATATAATACAACCTTTAGAATGTCTCATTAGTCAATCTTTAGAGCAATCATTGTAGTTTCACAAGCTAAAGAAAAGCTCACAATTTATCTAGAATCGATCAAGCATATGGAACTAATAGATGGCATAATAATTTTATCTTTGATAAGATTAATCAAGCATATTAATGATTTTGAGAAATGAAGACACTATCCAAATGGCCTAAATTTGGAAGAACTTTATCCATATTCTAATATTATATAATCATCTTGTATGAATAGTGTCAGTTGATTCTAAACTCTCAGATGATGAAAGATTAGAGTATAATAATCTCTTATATAGAAATCAAGATATCTTTGCTAAAAGTCAAGTAAATATGATTAAGATTTCCATAAACATAATAGCACATGTTTTAAAGATGGACTTGATATTTAAGCCAATCATTAAAAAGAACTAAAAATTTATGATTAACCACCTACAAGATGTTAGAAAACAATTATTAGATTTTTAACTATAAAAGTATACATGTATTATACTATCAAACTTTGCTAACAAACATTATTATGGTTAAGAAAGTAAATGAAACTTAGAAAATGTATGTAGATTGTCCTAAATTTATTAATGTTGTTCAAATTATAATTTTTTTCTCCATTAATTTGATCAACTAAGAAATTTCATCTATGTACATCATATGATCAATTTTATGAATGTTTATTTTAATTATAACTTAAAAAAGAAAAAAATTTCTTATAAAAAGAACATTTGTATTCATATTAACAAATGGTTGTATAATTATTAGGTTACGTTGCCTGGATTGAAGTACATTGATACTACCTAGCATATCTCATAAACTATGTTATTATGGACCATATAAGGTGCACCATGAATGTATGTGTTAAAGATATACTATTGAAAATTAATGAAATAGTGTACTAGCTTTCTAATTTAGAGTAGTGCTTTAACCACCTCTATCTTTGTAATGTACATCTTAATTCAAACGAGTACACTTCTAGAGTCACATTAAGCAAAACTTTTAGGATTCAAGTTTACTTAATAAGAAATTGAGGAAATCTTAAAAATATTAAGACACTCCAAGATATGAAATTACTATTGTTGGCTTGCTCTAGAGAAAAATATTTGTTATTCTTCAAGATATTATGATGTTTTAATGAATTAATTACTCTTTAACCATCTTTGAATAACTCAAGGCATATTTTCCTTCATTCCCTATATTCTCAAAACTAATTTTAAGAGAAATGCTTTATTTATATCTTATTGTTTTTTTTTTTTTCTCATGCAATAAGCATAATGCTAGTGAGAGGGGTAATACTTGGTTTATTACATTAACAAAATTTTATTTGATAATAAAGAATGATATCCACTAGTAAATATGGCAACCATGTCCTAATAATTTCAGCATAAAATTTGTGCGTAAAACATCAAATCAATAAAAATTTGTTTGATATTCAACTTTATATGCATATTATTGATAAGGAAGAATCAAGTTGGGAAGAAATTATGAGTTTATATTAAATTTTGTATCGTAATTATATCTAGAAGTATTCTTTATATATATATATATATATATATATATATATATATATATATATATATATATATATATATATATATATATATATATATCTGTGTATTATTATTGTGTGTGTGTGTGTGTGTGTGTGTTTGTGTGTGTGTGTGTTATATAAAGAAATTATAGTATATTTATTTTATATAACTCTTGTAATATAGTTTAGTGATGTGAATGAAAATATATTAATATTCTTATCTATTATTAATTTAATCATGTAAAAAATACTCTATATTTATAAGTATTAAACATAATTCTTTTAAACAGATCTTGCATAATCAAAGGAAAGTTATGACTTTGACATGATATGACTTGCCTTATTATAATGGCTTGCATTAGGTTTAGTTGTGATATAAATAGTTTCACCAAATCTTATTGACCCATGGGAAGGGTCCAAATAAGGCCCAAGATTACCTAATGAAGGTCTAAAGCTTAGAGACCCTATGGTAAGAGTAAGTGCGATCAGGCTTAGGTTTAGACTTGGCCAAATTGGATTTTAGTTTTAATAGGGTTGATTTAAGGTTAACCTACAATTGACCTAGCGACTTTTAATATCTATTTAGGAGAAGTAGAGAGTGTCTTAAAATCATTTGTTTAGCTTTAAGCAAAGGTTGGCTATCTAGTTCAATATTTGAACCATTTTAACACAAGAGTTTACTTTTAACTCTTTTAAGTTTTCATGTTTGGGCTACTTTTTATAATTTTTCAAAGAGACTAGCAATATCTAAAATTGTTCAGATGAGTCTTAAGGGTCCTAAGATAGGCTTTAAGGGTGTTGGGTATCATATGGTTCAAACTAAGATTGATTTACCCAATAAGATTCATGGGTCCATGATAAGGTTTTCAATTTAGATCCCTAAGGTTAGATTTTTAGATTGAATTTGAATAATTTAGTTTTGGGAATCTTAATAGCTTGCTTTAGAGTCAAATGAACTTACAATTATTCAACTATACATATGAAAAATGTGTGAGGATAATTAGGTTATTTTACAACCAAATGGATCTTATAAAACATATCCAATGCTAGGATAGGTCAAGGGTTCTTATGGGGCACCACATAGACCAAAGGTTTCTAAATTTGATTTATATGGACTCCTAATAAGATTAGGATGTCCTATTGGTAGTTCCTAGAGAAGTTTAAATTATGTTAGAGCTAGAAAGGTGAAGTCCAAGATTTAGGAATTTTATGACCAACAAAAGTTATGGTCGTTAGGAATTCACTTAAGAAATTCTGCAAGGAGGACCCATACTAAGGATCCTCTAAAGAATGAAGAAAAGCACAAGGAAAGATTTGGATGCATTTGGCAAGGCGGTGGCAGTGCGGCGTGGTGCAGCACCGCATCACAGTGTCATTTTGGGCACTGTGATCCGTCTGCATTTTGAAGAATCTACGACTAGAAAGTTACATTTTGCAACCTGACTTGGCTTCACATGATGGCAGCCAAAAAGCTACAGTTTGACTTTTTGAAATAAAAAAAAAATATATTGTTGGCCCTATTATAGCTTCTTAAATAGTGTGTTTTTTGCGACTTCATCACTATTTTTTTTATATAAAATTGTCCCCAAATAAACCCTTAATCTATCTCATTCAAATATGAAATTAATTATCATTTTTTATGTTATCCATTTTAAGCTCTCATAGATCCTTTGAAACCTATACTAAAGATCTCTAGTGGATATAATGTTTGTTTAATGATCAAATTCCCTCATTCACTCACATTTGATAAATAGAGATCGAGTCTGATTTTAATTTTAAATTCTTCATTCACTGATCCGAGTTCTCAATTTAATCTCTAAGTTTCTACTACTAAAACTCAACAGTTTTGATTTTAATTTAATTTATGTAAAATATCTGTGATATTTTTATGATGTAAAATCCTTCAATTGACATTGCAGTTGATGCTTTTTGAGTATGTGCATTATAGCTTAGCTGTTATACATATCCATTAATATAATCAATAAAAGAATACTTTGTAAAAAAACCAAAATAATTTGTAAAATATTAAACTATTATGAAAACACTTCGCGTAATACTTAAGATCTTGATTAAATTTTTGCTAACGTCAGCCCTGATTTTTTTTTTTCCTCAAACTTTGTGGTTGACTATGCATCTGACGTGAGGCATATTTGCAAGAGTAAAAAAAAAAAAAAACATAGACGTTAAATGTCAAAGTATAACTAATCAGAAATATATCATTCTCGTTAGTCATCCGGCGACTAAAGAGATGGAGCCAAAGTTCCGACCATCAGTAGGACCTTATGGATGCGTGAGGATGACAACAATGTGTACTTGTATGGGTCGATCATGCTGTAAGTGCGACTCACGTCAAACTGTTTTTCCACACGTTTATTTAATTTTACACCGCCTCCAATTGGACCAACGGAAACTATAACATAGATAACTGCTTCTATTAGCTTAAAAATACTGTTAAAAAATAAAATATTATTTGTTGAAAGTTATCATATGTAATGATAGACAGCAATTTTAAATATTTAAATATATTTGGGTGGTCAAATAAAAAAAATCTTAATGGTCCATCACATTATAGATATATTTGATCAATTATATATTAATGAATTTTTGCTGAGATGTAAAATATTTAGATATTAATTATGTAAATATTAAAATTTAATTATTAGATGTATAAATGTAAAAAAACTATATGCTATGTATGCCTATTATTATTATTATTATTATTATTATTATTATTATTATTATTATTATTATATTATTATTATTATTATTATATTATTATTGATTAATATTATTATTATCTTCTTGAGTTAAAATGAGATGCTTTGAGTAAGAGATATACAATATATTCGTTTGTGTTAATATACTTTCTATCATTTTTAAATAACATATCATATGAAAAATGTAATGTTGACTCCCTATTTTCCTGTGCATATCATGCTTCTTAAAAAATGTTTAAAATATGTTAGTTATATAGTTGTGAATGTGAAAGCTCCATACTCCTTATTTGGGTCAAATAAAAACGAATTTAATTGGTCCATCACATTTTATATTTTTGGGCAATTATTATTATTATTATTATTATTATTATTATTATTATTATTATTATTATTATTATTATTATTATTATTATTATATATATATATATATATATATATATATATATATATATATATATATATATATATATATATATATATATATATATATATATATATATATATATATATATATATATATATACTCACGCTTTTCATCTTTAGCTACACATTAAAATTACCATTATGAATTAACTTTATAACTTATGGAAATTACACAAACCATATGCATTAAGATATACTATTTCTAAACTTTTTTTTTATTTTTATTTTTATGAACCTCTAGTGTCTCTAACGTGCACACACACGCACACACACATATATATGTGTGTGTGTGTGTGTGTCTATTTGTATGTGAGTGTGTTCTTTATCGACCTACCTTTAATTAATAAGTTATTAATATAAACTTCAACATTTCTTCCATTTTTATTAGAAAATATTACATCCATTAGCTACTACTATATTGCATTGACAATTTTCAGCCTAGATGACATTATATTATGACAATAGACTCCATCCCATGTAAAATAAATCGGCTTCTTACTATCATAGGGTGCATCTTAATCTAGTGATATCAAAAAACAGCCTCAAAAACTCAGCCAAGTAGCCAACAACAAAGTTAAGGCATCAATACATGGTGGGTACTCATTTTTAAGGCAGGTTGAGTTGAGATTTATGAAGTTAGTGCACATCCTCTATTTATTGTTCAACTTTGGTATCATGAAAATATTGGTGAGCAAATGTAGATACCAAACTTCTCTAATAAATCTTGCACCAAGCAGTTTCATAACTCCTTTATGAATTAGCTCAGCTAGTGTTTTCGCCACAAGCTTCATCTTTTACTTGATTAACTGAGCTCTAAGATTAACATTCAGCCTATGGTATACGACATTTATATCAACACTTGGCATGTCATGGCAATAGTAGACCAAGAAAATACATCATTATAAAGATTCCCCTTTACAAGTAAGTCATCATAGATAAAGATTATTTATGGCTAGTCCAGCGCTAATGACCTCAATTAGTTCGTCAAGTTCACCTCTCTCGACTAGAGCCATTTATTGTTAAACTATGCCTCTAGCCTATCTTCTCCAAATATAGTAGGGACTACCCTATAGTATAGATTGTTTGTATGAGCATAAGCTCTTTGCTAACTTTTTTGAGTAGGTGCCTTCCCTTGTCTCTTTATATTTATTTTAGGAGAAACAAGCTCCTTGACTTGCCAGCCTTGATTAAATCTTCAATCAAATTCCTCAAATGGTGATATTCTTTGGTTTCATGGTTGTGATCTCAATGATATATGCAATACTTCTTTATATCATGTAGGTGACCACATGCCTTCCTTGATGCAGGTCTCTTGAAATAATTTTTATTTTGAATAGCCTTAATAACCTCAGCCATTAAGACTCTCAAAAGAGTCATAATTGTTGATTGGTGAACTAGAGTTGATGACCTCTTCTCAACTCTTTGGTCATTCTTTTGTCTTCATAGTGAATTTTCCCTTTGTTCGCTCATGATCGCTTAGAAAAATACTTTTGAGGAAGCTCTCCACCATACTTATTTAGATAAGTAAGAGTATGTTCTTTATGAGACAAATTGATATATATATCAACTAGAATTCTTTTAATACTATGTTAGGGTTTATTTAGATCTGAGTTCTACTTTTTATGAGCACAAGGCTTCATAGTTAATTATCTCTTATCTCAATAAGAGCACTCTCGATTAAGATTGTAAATAAACATTTCTTTCTTATATGAATCGGTGTCTAATAGTATGTGTAGTATGGCATAGATGACCGTATATGAGAATTTAGAGAATAGTCCAGATCAAGATCCAATGGTTTCATCATCCCGAGACTATATTATCCTAGTCTACCAACATCAAAGGGCTAGCAATTATGTCCATGAAGTTTGATTAGCAGTCATGACTTGCCTTTTTTTAGATATCTCAAGTAGACTAGAGTTTTGGTGTAGGTGTGTTCGCATGACCAACGTATAAATTGGACTTACATCCCTTTGAATTGTCATATGAAAATAAATTATTGCATGGAAAACGTATAGATTGGACTTACATCTTTTAGGAATGACATGGATATAGATTGTTCACATGACAAACGTATAGATTGGACTTACATCCCGTAAGAATGTTGTTAGGATGTTTGCGTGGCGAACGAATAGATTAGACTTACATCCTTTTGGAATGCTAGTTTATAGGGTTTAGGTTGTGCTTGCATTGTAAGCATGGGTCAGACTTACATTGATTAAAAAGTCATTAGATTATTTCTGGAGTTTGCATGGCAAACATATAGATTGGTAGGATGTTTACATGATAAAACTTTAATTTGTGATTTTGAGTGTCAACACCTTGGCGGAAATATAGCGCCTAGCTGCCATCATGGTTGTGCCTCAGTGCTATTAAAGTGGCGCCTTGGCATCAAGTAATTAGTACTGTAACATTATAGGGTGGGAATTTATGTCTTAAAAAATCTAAGCGTTCAGCGCCTCGCACTATAAGTCCAGTGCTACAACGTTTAATATGGCATGAGATTGAAATAGTTGGATCAAGTTAACTAATTGGCGTGCATCTTGGCACTCGATTCATCACCGTAGTGCCAATCAAAAGTTGATTATGAGAATCTAGCAGGTAGACATACACTTTAAATGAAAAGGATAAACTTTTTGACCAATGTTACGGCTACATCATGATTGGCCTCGCTTTTTTCACGGCATCGGTTATAAAATTAATTATCATGAATAGTAATAAGTGTTCTTCTTCATTGGCACAATAACTATTTTGATTGGGTGATAAACATCTATGCTCTACAAGTTTAGCTCCTAGGCGTTTGCATGCCAGTCCCGTGTTTTAGAAACTGAGAGGCTAACACATCGGCACTAATAAATAAGCATCACAGTGCTAGGACTAGTCTATAAATAGGACCCCTAGGTTGCAAATTTGTCATTCTAAAGAGCTTTGGTAACTTTCTAGAGTTCTTTTGCATCCTTTCCACTCATAGCTTTTATTTTATTTTAGGGAAGCCAACATGGCAGTCAAGTACATCAGCAAGGGTAAGAAGAGGGTTGCTGCCAACATTACTAACATGTTTGTTAGTGTAGAGGCTAAGGAAAGATACAATGCTCTCCTACACAAAATATCATCTCAGAGAGGAGCTTTTTTAATCTAGGAGGGAGGATGGAGAGGATGATCAATGATCGAGGCTGGGAGAAGCCTATGATAACGCATCTTATATTGTCCCCATAGTGCGGTAGTTCTTTGCCAACATGAAGGAGCACTAGAATAATAGAGTTTTGGACTGAGAAAACTAGTAAATTTTGATAGTAGTACTAACAATGCATATTTTAATTTACAAGATGTAGATTACGATTAAGTATCTTTTTTTATTATAATGATCATATCAATTTCAATAAAATTTTTAGTTTTCTCATTGTTGAAAATTTTAATGTCTAGTGAAAATGCGAGAGGATAAAATTATTAATTTTTCTACCGTTGGCCTTACTGCTGAGGCTAAAGTTTGGCATTAATTTAATTCTGCCATGTTAATGCACACTAGGAATATTAAAGAAGTAACTAGGAATAAAGTATTTCTGAATTTTGTAATTCAAAAAGGCTTTACTATGGATATAAGGAAGATTATTTATAATTCTATTTGTAATATGTTTAGGTAATACTATCGTAGGATATGATCATCCTTCTTTAATTTATTCTTTATGTGTTGCATCGGGTGTGTAAGGTGAATCAGAAGAGGAAGTCATAATATAAAAGCTTATCTAAAGAGATCAATTGAATGATTTGACTCAAGGGGGAGAAAGTCACGTGCCCCTCAGTCTAGATCCAATCTTCCAAGATCTTAAATGAGAAACTCCAAAAAATTGGGCAAATCTTAGAATTAAGGAAATAGGTTGGTGAGACCGATCGACGGCAGCTGGAATTGGAGAAAAAAATTTGACCACTATATGGATCAGCAACATCAACAGTTTTCATATATAGCTAACTTTAACACCTCACATGTTCATATGCTTGAAAACTGTGCCATTCATGAGACTTCTTTTCCTATAACACCTTATTATCAACCTTATGTGAGCACCATGCCAGAGCCAAAAGTAACAATAAGAGGAGGAGAACAACATTGAATATTAATTACTAGTTTTCCTTCTTTTCCTCTTTTATTTTGTATTTTCTTCTTTTATATTTTTTATTATAAGCATTTCATAATAAATTTTTTTATTAAAAAGAAATTTTTATTTCAATGATTTGTCATTGTTTTTATCATGTGGAATGCTCTAATATGTAAGAGTTTAATAATAAAATTTCACTCAAAATTGAATGAGTTGAGGCTTAGCATATTGGCACTGCCAAACCAATACCTTGGCTCCATTAAGCTGAAAGATAAAGTTCAGAACTTGAGAGCTCGGTGTCTCGGCGCTACATATATAACATAGTGATGCTATGGACATGATTTAATGTATGACATGAATGCCTTGTTATTAGTTTGGTGCTAAGACTAATTTCTCGAGAGTGTAGCCTAAGTGTGGTGATATCATGGCCATTGCGCTATCAAAAGAGTATTGTAGTTTAAGTTTTCCCAAAAATGCAGCACCTTGGTGTTGTAATATCAATGACATTGTGTTGTTAAAAGGGTATCATAATTTAAATTTCTCCAAGAGCACAACACCTCAGAGCTAAGATAGCAGTGCCATGGCATTGTCTAATGCTTGTTTTAGATTCGAGATTCCTAAAAGAGCAGCGCCTCAACTCTGAGGTATCAGCATCATGGCATTGTCAAATGCACCTTTGAGATTCAAGATTTCTAAAGGCTCTATGCCTCCACACCTCGACACTATGTTATCAATTCCTAATATTTAATAGTTTTGGGAAAAATTTTAAATTTCAGCAACAAAATGCCTTAACAGTACTAGCTTTCATAATTTTTAGTTCATCAGCACCCTTCTTCCTTATTTTAAATCCAAGATCAATAGAGAGGATTTTATTTCACACCAAAATCAAGTTTCGATGGTGGAATAGGTTTTTTAGAAAATAGCACCTTAATGCTAGAAAATAGTGCTATGGTGTTATTTTAAGGAGGTGAATACCCAAGAGCTTAGCATTGTGGCACTAAGATACAACGATCACAGTGCTGCAAGAATGATACCAACCTGAGAGCTTAGTGCTGCGGTGCTAGGAGATGGAGCGTTAAAGATTTCATTCTCGAGAGTTTAGCGCCTCGGTGCTAGACCTTGGTCGAGCAGAGTGGGAACACTATTTTGAACTAGACACTTACATAGTTTTAATAATTTTTAATGAAAATTTGGCAACATAACATTTTAGTAATGTTAGATTTTTTTTTTTTTACTTTATTAGTGCAAAAGCACTCTTCTCCATTATTTTGGATCCAAGATCAAAGGAGAGAAGGTTTTTCTTCTCATGGCAGAACCAAGGCGGAGGTCTTCAGATTTTAAGAATATGAAATTTTTGGTTTGGGGGGCTTTCTTTTTCACCCTGGATTCAAGACTGATGGAGATAAGTCTTTTTATTTCTCTCTGTATTCAAATCGATGATAGAAATCTTATAAAATTTCTTTTTAGAGAAAAAATTACACGAAGAAAGTAATTTCAAAAACTTTTTACTTAGATTTAATGGTAATGGGCTTCGATCTTATCTCATGCAAAAGGATAATGCTCTCTTGTAACAGTGGAAAGTGCCCTATTAAGAGTGCAAGAGACCAGGAGTAAGAATGAGGCTGGTGGGTTAGAGGGAGAGTGTGTGGAAAAGAAGAATAAGATGAGTGAAGGCATTTCTCTTCTTTTATAGAGGATTTTAAGCAATTGTTCTCACCATTAGGGTAATTTTTTGCTCCATAATTATTTCCCCCACTCCCATTTAGGCGGTTATCACTATTGGGGTGAGAATAGTAGTTTTCTTACTTCAGAATTGAAGGTTGTCGTGATAGCACATCTGCACTGGGATCACAACGCATGGTACATGTTATTTAAGTAGGTAATCATCATAGGTGGTTAGAGTTTGAGATTTTGTAATGTGCCGACAATGGCTAGGCACTGTGATTTTAGTGCCACACCCAAGTCAAGATGTTCAATTTATTTCATCTTTATGTGAACAACTCAAAAAAAATATCTTCTTGGAAACTCTCCATCATCTTTATTAAGATAGATAGGAGTTTGTTCTTCATGAGGCGAATTGATATATATTCAACTAGATTTTCTCTAATATTATGTAAGAGTTTATTTAGATTTGAGTTCTACTTTCTATGAATGCAAGCATTCATAGTTAATTACTCCTCTTATCACAATAAGAGAAAACTCTTAATTAAAATTTGAAACAAACATATCTCTGATATAAATTGGTGTGTGTGTATGCATTGATGACTTTAAAAAGTAAAAAATGGATATAATCACGATCAAGATCCCTTCATTCCATCATCCCAAGACTACGTTATTTTATTTTACCAACATCAGAGGGCTATCATCTATAATGTCCAGGGAGTTTGAATAGCAGTCATGGGTTGCCTCATTTCAAATATCTCGAGTATACTAGAATTTTAGTATAAGTGTTTTAGTATTGAGATGTTTGCATGGCAAACAAGTAGGTAGATTGGCTTACATTTATAGGAAAGCTATAATATATGGTGTTCACATGGTGAACAAATGAGATAAATTGGGCTTACATCCATGGAAAGCCAGAGTTATAAAGGTTATTTGCATGGATAATGGATAAGGATTATTCACATGATGAACAAGTAGATTAGACTTTCATCCCTTAGAATTCCATGATTATTAGGATAGATATTAGATAAAATATTAATAATTCATGAAATTCATCATTCATTAAATTAAAGTATATAATTAATGAAATTATGACATGCCTAATTAAGATCTCATAGTTCTGTCATCCTGAGCTATTGTGGTTTCTAATCAGAAAAGATAATCAACCCAACCTAGCTAAAGAATTCTTGTCAGCAACCATGGGTTGCATCGCACAAAGTGTTTTTATAGACCTGTGATATTTTTTGTCTAAGGGGATAAATCTAAATCAACCTTAGGTAACAGAGGCTTTTCACCCAATTAAATATATTTCACAGCTCAAATAGCAAAGCTGTTGAGGAACATATAGGCTATAGCCGTAATAGTAATTTAATTGTGTCATTTGGTGACAAACCATTTGGTTAGAGGGTTCTAGTTATAATCACATATTTTAAATGATTAATTTCATTTAATTAATATTTTCAATTTAAACATATGATTATTTTATTATTAATTTAGATTTTAACATATAATTTTTAACATTAGAATTTTAGAAAAATTTGATAGTGAGAACCCCTCTAGTTGAAATATTCAATCAACTCGGCCATCATCGAGGTAGACTTTATCAACTTTGCTTCTTTGCTTACAGATGATTGGGTCTATAATATTTGAAATCAATCATGTCGACTCTTCTTTTTATAAAAAGAAGATTGGATTAATTAAATGATATTGCATTTTAATCCATATAAGGATAGGTATAGTTAACAAATTGATCTAAATCTTCAACCTACGTAGTA
The DNA here is from genome assembly GCA_021442155.1 of Cymbidium sinense. Taxonomy (NCBI): domain Eukaryota; kingdom Viridiplantae; phylum Streptophyta; class Magnoliopsida; order Asparagales; family Orchidaceae; genus Cymbidium; species Cymbidium sinense. The sequence continues at coordinate 74,277,890 of CM038226.1, forward strand.
TTCTCGGACCTTACAATTAGGTATGTAATGCATTGGTCAGAGCACATGCAGCCTACATAGTATTCTCAGACCTTACAATTAGGTATATAATGCATTGGTCAAAGCACATGTAGTGATTAATATTTATCTTATATTAACCCGCAAAGAATTCTCAGGCACTTAGTTAGCCATTTGTCACTATGTCGGGGCCCATCCAGATGAACTCATTTCCAATATAGGGTTATACTTATATATATCATATTAATTATGTCATTTTTAATATTATTTAGTTATCTCTAGGATGTATGAATTTTATTATAAGTTTTAAAAAAATTATTTGAATAAAATTTCTAACTTGAAAATTTGGAAAGCTGTGAAGTTAGTGTCTCACTAGAAAGTTTGTGCTTGACGCTTGAGAGTCAGCGCCTTGACATTGTAAAGATAGTACTCTGGTGCTACAAATAGGGATTCTTTTATTATATGACCTGAGAAATCAATGTTGTGGCGCTATAAGTTATGAATTTTTGACTTGTAACCCGAGAAGATGGTGTTGTGGTGCCTAATGGTCAGCACTTTGGCGTTGAGTAGAGAAGAGTTAGATTTTAGATTTGGAAAAAGTTGATGTTTTAATTGTTATAAATAGGGTTAAAAAATTAAAGTAGGGCCTCTGTGCTTCAAAGACATCACTATGGTGTAATAGATAGATGTTTTGACCTTACTGTTTAAACCCAAGAAGGTAGCGCTTAGCTTGGATGCGATGTTACCTTGGTATAGCGCATTGGAACCATATTAGACACTACAGAACTATGACGTGGGACTCCATGTGTTTAAACTCCTGAGAGCTTAGCGCTGTGTCGCTATCTCATAGTGTTGATGCACAACACAGAACTCCATTTTCGTAGTTCTTTTAGGAGAATTTAGTAATTTTTAGAAGTTTCAAGAACATAACTACTTAGAAATGGTAGATTCTTTAGTTTTTTTTTAGTGCAAAGCACTCTTCTTCCTTGTTATAGATCAAAGATTGATGGTGGGGGGAGGGTCTTATTCTCACACAGTAACTAAGTTCGATGGTCAGGGTCTTCACATTTTAAGATTTTTAAAATTTTGAGTTTTGGGTCATTCTTTCTAACTCTATATCTAACATCAATGGATATAGGCTTCTTTAGGCCTCTTTATTTCTCATCGGATCCAAGATCAACGATGAAAATCTTTAAAATCCTCATTTATGAGAGAAAATTATGTAAAAAAATATTTTCAAGAATCTTTACCTGGAGTTAATGATAGCCGCCTTTAGTTTTATTTCATGCGAGAGGAAAACACCCTCATACAGCAGCAAGAAATGCACTGTGAAGAGAAGAGAGTGTTGGAGAATACTTGGAGTTGAGACTGGGATCCAGAAAGAGAGTAGTAGAAGAGAGGAAAAGAAGAAGAAGAAGAAGAGTTTGCAGTTCCTCTCTTTTTATAGAGATTTTGGGTAATCGTTCCTACTTCTTGAACAATTTTCGTCCCCTAACCGTTCCCCCGCTTCCCCCTAGGCAATTACCACTGTCGGGGAAGCAGTTGGCGGGAAGGATTAGTGTTCTTGCTTTTTTAAACTGAAGGCCATCGTGACAGCCTCGGCATTGGGATTATAGCACCGGGGTACTGTGTTGCTTAAGTAGACAACTGGCAAGGGTGATTTGCATTTCTAGATCCTGTAAGGCAATGCACCATGGCCCACCAAGTTGGGATGTTCCATTTATTTCAATTTCGTTAGATGCAAACACCACTCAAAAGGATGAACTCACCACCTACGAATGGTCTTCCTAGGTCCCCTCTCAATAGGTCGACATTTGTCCTCCTCATGAAATTTGTCAAACATTTTTTAAATGGGTCTTGTAGTTCCTTGTTCTTTATTCCCAATATACTTGATAATGAATTATACTTCTTGTTAAAGATATAGTTATTAGTCAACTCCAATAATTTAGCCAATGTCTTTGAGTGCTGTAAAACCAATGCATCATGAAAAGGACCCTCCCGAAGGCCTTGAGTCATTGTAACATGAGCTACTATAGGCTCGAGATCTCAAACTTCTAATATCTATCTTTCAAAATGAGTAATGTAACTTCTGAGTGATTTCCCTTGCTTCTAGCAAATTCATAGTAAATATATGAACTCTTATGGTCTTTTTGAGTATTAGCAAATTTCATAATGATCATATACTTGAATTCTCGCAATTGAAGTGATAACTCCCAATGAAAAATTATTAAATCAACATAAGGCAAATTCTTTCAAAGTCATAAAAATAGAAGACCATTCAATGCATCATTGATTCTTATTAGGCAAATAACAAATTCAAATGAAGAAATATGGTCCATAGGATCAGATCTCTACTTATAAGATTTCAAAGATCAAATCTCAAACTTTCTTAGTGCTTTGAACTCTATGATCTCTCTGGAAAAAGCATTCTCTAGTGATTACCTCCTTCATCTCTCACATGTTCTTCACTCCACCGTGCAATGAGAAGGTGAAGAATCTTTACTATCACAATAGTATGTATCATCATCATCTTTTGATATGGATGATAAAGCATTTCATGCTATCATCATTGGTAGATCTCCTTTTCTCACCACCAATTCAAATGGATTTGATGGCATCTAGACTCTAAGAGTCACTCTAGGCACATGTTCCAATGCATCTCTAATCGTAGTCATCATTTACTCCCTAATTCATTCATTTGTTGAATGATGAATTCTCTGATGCACTCCATATTATTAGATATCTCCCTTTCATTGATGCCTTGCTCGTGCAAAGCTCCTCTTTTATTCTATGGTAAGATTCAATCTCACTGCACCTTATAAGAATGTTATATCATGATATGTTAGTTGTCTCACACCACCTAGAACAGAGCTATAGAGAGGAAGAGAAATAAAGCAAATAAAAAGAAAGATAGAACTAGAGGGAAATCTCAAAGAGCTAAATCATTGAATTATGAGAAAAAAATCACTCATCTCATGGGAGTCCTTATTAATAAGATTGGATCAACCCCTGGATAATACATAATAGAATAAAACATAATATAATATAATAGTTACAACAGTATAGCTTATAATGTTATGTAGTCAATTACACAATTATGTGGAATATTACATTCTGTTATGGCAATTGTAGTCTGCTGAATATAAATCAAATATTCTTGTTGAATTGTGACACTTGTCTTAAACCCGTTCCAAAGGCAACAAATTTTGTCTTGAACCAGGTTCAAGAGTGATTTGACTATATATATATACTATTAATATTAAGAATTTAATATGTATAATTTGTCAAATATATATAATGTGATAGGTCATTAAAATTCTTTTTTATCTGACTCAAAGTAGGTTGTTGAATTCAAATATTTCAGAACTAGAGTTTTTTTGTTTGCTTAATTACATAATGATTCCGCGTTATTTTAATAGTTTTATATTTTAATTAACTGTAATATTTTTGCTTTTAATTTTTAATAAAAGATATGAGAAGCTACATTAAGCCTGTTTTGTAAAAAAAAAAAAAATTGTGCATCTTTGCATTTAATAACTTTCAACAATTTATTTCAAATTATTTTACCGCAATTTGAAGCTAATTAACAGACGCAGTTATCAGTGTAATCATTTCCGTTGGTCCATTTGGAGGCGGTGGAAAATTAAATAAACTTGTTAAAGGATGCGTTCTTTAAAGAGTTTATATACCCACCGTCTCTTAGCTTAAAAGCACTGGCCGGAAACCTCCTGACCGAGTCGATTCTCGCGGGTACTGCTGCAAGAGGGAAAGTAGTGGGACCATATGTGTGATGAATGCGACGCATGCAGGATAATATTAATATATCCCCACCCACAAGATGGGTGGGGTGTTGGGTGCATACCCATTCCAAAAAAAGAGTTTATTTAAAATATTATGAACAAATATTTCATATGAAAACAAAACCAAGGAAAGAACTCTAGCTTTCAGTGCCCCACTTCCTCTATATAAAGCCCACTTCCTCCCTTTATCTCTCACATTCATTCACAAGGCTTTAGCTCTCCTTGCGCCAAAACCAGGGAAGTGGTGTTGGAGGAAGAAGCCTTGGAATTGAGCTAGGAGCTTTCATCCAACTCTCAGACATAATCTTCTTCTCTCACCAAGAAATTTTAAGATGGTGCCACAACATACTTTAGCTTTTGCAGTCGGCATTCTTGGTATCTTCATCTTCCTTTTCTCCCTCTCTTTCACTCTCTCTCTCTCTCTCTCTCTCTCTCTCTCTCTCTCTCTCTTCCATTTTTTCAATTTTCCATTTTCCTCACTTTTTTATCATAAATAAGTGGTCCTCAACCTGAAAGTTGATCCATCAATTGCATGCTTTTGAATGGGGTGGCGTTTACCTATTTTTCTCCAAAATGAATGGGCAGCCAAAAAAGAAATTGATTATAAATTCCTTTAAAAATCACTATAATTATTGACATAAATTCTGCCACCTGAAATCATCATCGCACCAACTAAATTTAAAAAAAAAAAAATTCTTTGATGTCCTAAACACACACACACACACACACACACACACACACACACACACACACATATATATATATATATATATATATATATATATATATATAACTATGTATATTTATATTATATATTAAGTCGATTTTTAATATAGTTCAAAAAATTTTAAGCTAGCTATGCAAAAGGAAAAATTGTTATGGATTTCAGGTTGGTATACTTTGTCTTCATCATTGTATGCATGCGTCATTCGTCTAACCAAACCTTTATTTATTTTATTTTTTTGACTAATTTGAAGTTGAGAAGCAAAGCATTTTCTTCTTTCCACACATTATTTCTTATCGCAGAATTTTTGGCTCTATTATTAACTCATTAATGAATTTGAACCACTTATATATGACATATGAATAAAGCTTAATTAGTAATTGTTTAATGCAACACTTCACTAACTAATCTGTGTTGATCCTTCTCAGGCAATCTCATTTCCTTCTTGGTCTTCTTGGCCCCAGTGTAAGCATTTCAACTATCTCATTTACTGATAATTAATAGTAAAATGTAGCTTCATAATTTATTTATTGGTAAAAAAAATTGCATTAACGCAAGTAAACTATGATCTATGTTCAGCCCTACATTTTACCGAGTATGTAAGAAGAAATCGACGGAAGATTTTCATTCAGTGCCCTATGTAATAGCTCTCTTCAGTTGCATGCTATGGATCTACTATGCTTTGGTGAAGACGAATACTTTGCTCCTCATCACCATTAACTCCTTTTGTCATCGAAATCGTATACATAACTATCTATCTTATCTACGCCCCTATGAGCGCTAAGGTACAGATTCCATCTCAGTAATGGATTAATTAATTTGATTAGCTCTTTTTATTGTGGTATCAATTACAATTTTAATTAATGATAGAAATTCACTGCTCGGATACTCGTCCTTCTCAATGTTACTGTGTTTGGGATGATTCTAGCTTTCACTCTCCTCCTCTTTCATGGCCACAAGCGTTTAATTATATTGGGGTGGATCTGTGTTAGCTTTTCCATCAGCGTCTTTATTGCTCCTCTCAGTGTTATGGTAATTAAGAAAATAAATAGTTTAATCAATTAAGATTTATTTATTTTATTTTTAAGTTAAATATATGATTATTATATTGCTTAATTCTTCTGCAGAGGCTGGTCATCCTCACAAAAAGCGTGGAGTTCATGCCATTCAACTTGTCCTTCTTCCTAACAATCAGTGCTGCTGTTTGGCTGGGCTATGGCGTGCTATCAAAGGACAAATATGTAGCGGTATTAATCTTCATTTTTTTAATTAGTGGTATTTGATTTAATATTATATTAATAATAGTGTTTTTTAGATAATAATTTTATTTGCCGAACAAACATCTTGGTTGATGAGTATATACTATGTTTATTACATTTACTATAATAAAAATGAAATTATCATTTTAAAATTATAAGTTAAATAGAATGCCATAATTATATGAATATGATAACGTAACGTTAAAGTGGAGACAATAAATAATGCTATTTGAATTGACGTCCATCTGAATTACAGCTATTCTGATGTTCAAAAAATTCTATAAAAAAAAGTAATGCTATTTTTATCAAATGAACCTATGTTTAAAATTTGGTGGAAAACAAAATATGATCAAATTTAAATTCATAATTAATGTTATAAACGAGTTTATGAATTAATGAGCTTGAATTTTTTATAATATATTGATTAAAATATCATAAGTTGAGCTGAAGATTTTTTATATGATAAAATTCTGTATCTAATCAAGAGACTTCATATCCAAAAAGTCCTGTTTATGTGTTATGTTAAGGGAAAGATTTAGGATCTTACGAAATGATTTAACTAAGCTTTAGAAGAAAGATAAGAGATTAAGCCAAAAATAGCAAACCTATAATTAGAACATAATATTCATATTGAATTTGTTCTTTCTTGAACGCCTTAGGTCATTGAATATTGTGTTCTAATTATAAGTTTGATATTTATGGCTTAGTCTCGTATCTTTCTTCTAAAGTTTAGTTAAGTCATTTCATAAGATCCTAAATCTTTCCTTTAACATAACGATGAGTAATCTTTAAACATCTTACCCAAAACTAATAGGAAATATACTTGCATGGTGCAATAAGAAATATCATGATCATTATGCGAACTAAATGGCATGTATTGTGATGAATAATAAAGATAGTTAGCTGACTGATTGAGATAGTTATATAACTATTAATGGCTTTTCGTCATTTGCAGTTGCCAAACGTTCTTGGACTGTTCTTCGGCATAGTTCAGATGGTGCTTTACTACATCTACAAGATGCCAAGCCGAAGCTTGCTGATCAGCCAATGAAGGCAGTCGCCGTGCCTGAAATAACACTTGTGGTCTCTGAAAACGGAGCAGGCGACAAGGAAGGCATGAGAGGTGAAGGGGCGATTGAGCAAGTTGTCTGAGAGTTATACTCAGAGAGAAAGAGAGAAATAAAAAATGTTTGATATGTATTATTTGCTTATATTAAGAGAGGAAGAAGATATAGTATAATGCGAAACTGCACAAGAAGATGGCGCCATGGGTAGGGCAACAATGCCTTGTATTTGGGTTTTCTAATACTGAATTGTTATTTGGCCATTTTGAAGGCCTGGCAGATTTTGTCTTCTTTGAGTGATTAAAAGGGATAGAAACTGCATGAGAAAATTATTATAGAAAAATTATAAGGTATTTTTCATCAACATTTATTTTCGTGCTTATTATGGTTTATATTCACAAGTTTTATTAGTGATAGACTTAAATTTAAAAAGTAAAAAAAATTAATGTTGAATGATTGATGATGAAGAAAAAAGATAGAAAAATTATATGATGAATAAAAATAATATTTCTTAATCTAAGGTGTGTTTAATATCCAACAATGCATTAAACTCAAACTTTATTTTGTACTAATGGGGAATGCCTATAGGGTGTTTTACACTGATACTATGGGGCTGTTTGGTAACGTACATTTGAAATGCACTCCATTCCAAATGCACGCTTTTGAATATTTCAAATGTTTGGTTAAGTAGTAAATTAGATTTCAAATACACCGAAAGGTCGGTTCGTGTATTTGGAATTAACCGGAATTCAAATACGCGCCAATAAAGTGATGCGGCGAGCTGGCCTTGCCATCGCCATGCGCCCGCCAGCCGTCCGCCGCCGCTTCGCCGCCGCTGGCCGCCACCAGCGCACGCCGCCGCGCCGCCGCCGCGCCGGGCCGCTGCATGCCATCCACCATCGGCCGCCACCGCCGCCAATCGCCGGACACCGACACCGTGATGTCCAAACCTTCAATGATTTTTTTACATTACATTTGTAACCAAAAAAAAAATACAAAGTCGAATTTGTAACTAAAACAACTATAAAGTAATTTTATAATTCATTTTACATCGATTCCTTTAAAGATTCCAATATAGGCAACCAAACAACCCCATTGAGAAAAACATTAGTATTTAATATCTAACTAGCATCTAAAAGTTCTAATTTATGGTTTGTAAGTTTTGTTCAACTTGCATTATATTTTAGTCTCATCCGTCTTTTCAGTTTAAAGTTGGAGTGGAGGTGAAATGGGTGTTTGTTGGGTAGTTGGTTGTTAGGTAGTGCATGGAGGTGTATATGGTATAAGAATTTGATTAGGTGGGGAATTGGCCTTCGAAGAAGAGGAAGGAATAAGTAAGAAGGGGAAAACAATTTCTTCAAATATGACGTAGAGAAATATATTCTCGATTTGTGATGGGATCATAGCATATGGAGACTTGATAATTATTGCTATAGCTAAGGAAAATGCTGGGAAATGAACGAGGATGTAAATTGGATGGAGCATATGGTTTGAGACATTGGAAGCAAAGAAACCCAAACACTTTATGAAAATTGTGTTGAGGTTGTTTTGGTAGAGTTTTGTATAAAGTGAGACACTGTCTAGGAATTTGGTTGGTGGCTGATTGATAAGAAAAATAAGATGTTCAATAAAGCATAAAGCCAAAAACGATGTGGGAGATGGGCTTTTGTAAGTAGTGTTTGGCCAAGTTCAACCAAGTGGCGATGCTTACGTTCAGCATTGAAGAAAACATCAATGGCACGATGGCCATATCGACTGGATAGTTGGCACTGAACAGGGAAGCGGCTGCGTCTACGTCCACGGCCTCATCCCCGTCAACGGGTTCGACTGAAATGAGAAAATGATTAAACTTGGAATGATCTGTTGGCTGAGATGTAGTAACTTGGGCCATTGGATTTGAGGTAGAATCCATTTTATCATGATAGGGGAGCTCGTGGTTTAGTAGTATTATGATAAAATCATCAATGGAAATGGGTTCCAATCGGGCAGTAATAGTAGTAGTATTTTGGTCCGAGTGCTGATAGAAAAATAAGTACCATTTGTTGATTTGAAATAAGTGGAACCAACAACAACAACAAGGTTATGTGAAATGTTATTGGCATTCTGGATGAAATTTGCCGTGGAAGAGGGGACTTATTGCTCAAAGTTGGTACTTCAGTTGATGTATAGAAATTTGGGATGGAGAGGCATTTATATGTGATAAGGCTTTCCACATTGATGCTGCAGTTTCATGTTGAAGAACTTGAGAAAAAAATGGTTGCGTTAAAGAAGAAATTATCCAACTCAAGATGAGTTGATCTTGGCTTGACCAAATAAGAAAGGCATGGATTGATTCTTGAGTATTTGGTAGAGTTAGTGGAGGGGGAAGAATGGTCCATCAATGTATTCCATTAAGCCATGGGCACGAAAAATAGGGAAGAATTGAGATCGCCATAGTGGGTAATTATTTTTACCAAGCTTTACATTGAGTACATGGTGTATATTAGAAATTAAATTGGATGAATTAGCTAGAGTTTGTGGTAAACTTGTGAAATTTGCAGAGTTTGATGAATTTTTCCTGTGACACCATGATATTAGTGATGTATGGGATGGCTTAGAGCTCAATTGGTGGCAGTATGAGAAAGAATGCTCTATAGTGGCTTTGATACCATGTTGAGAACAATAAGAGAAGAAATACAGAAACACTACAGAGGACTACATAAAGGTTTAAGCAACATATGATTCCTTATATTCTTAGGTAAGTGCGAGTACAAAAATATAGAGAGGGTTTTTATATAATGGACAGTTGATATTGTGTTTGTTACAATCAGGAGGTTGCTAGTGAATCAGGTTGTTACATGATTGTGGTTACCATTGATACTTGATAGAAATGGATACCTTGTGGTTCTTTAGAGTTCACGAAAACAAAAGAACGAGTTTCTCACACATTTTTATTTTAGTTATTTATTTTTTTGAGTGTGAATGTAAGCACTAAACTCAAACAATAATAATTCAATAAAATTACGTGTCAATTTTTATGTATTAGCACCCAAAAATTATACTTTGCAGTTCTAACACTTAACTTTCTTCCCACTGTAGATAAACAACTTTGTTCCATACCCATTAAATTTCTCCACAAAATCGTGCACGAGCCTACTACTCTGCAGGGGAACTGACTTTCACAAGTTGCCGCAAAAACTCCTTCACTACTAGTCATTCTTATTCGCGGGAACTCCTTCGCCTAGTAGTCACAGAAACCTGTCGTTGCCGGTAGTCCTCACCTTCCCTGCTAGTGCTCCATGATATTCCTCCCCCAATCTTTCTCCTTCCTTGCTAGTCTTCTCAGACAAACTCTATTGAGTGTTCATGGGGAAGCACAGTTCCATCAGGCCGTAGCTATCTATTGCTTTCTCATAAGCTAATGTGTGAGGATGGTGAGTATTCATGGGGAAGCACAATTATAATTAATTTGCAGTAGTTAAAACTAAATTGTTTTTCTACAATAAAATGCATGAGCCCTCTCTTTAATTCAGAAAATTTGTTATGCCATACGTTTTCCTCTATTTTTTTGTTAGTGATCTTATTTTGTTTCTTGGTTGGAAACTATCTTCTTTAACAATTGTAAGTTTAGATTTTTGTTAAACTACAATTATATTTTAGTCTCAATTGTCTTTTCAGCTTGAAGTTGGAGAAATGGATACTTTGTGGTTCTTCTCTTTCTTTTATTTTTCTCTTGTGAAACTGCTTGCTTTCTTGTAGGGGAAGAGAGAGAGCTGAAGAGTGAGGCAGAGTTCACGAAGAACATGAGGTCGACGGTGTAGAAGCAACTAAGGATAAAAGAGGTAAGGAAATTGCTGTGGGCATTCAATGGGGATTGGAGGAACCTGATAGGAAGAAAACAAAATTTTGCATGTGGAAGAAAAGTCTATTTCCTTAAATTGGAAACCAAAGATATAAATAACCTTTTTATATATTTGTATTTTAGAATTCAAGTTAAAATTTATTTTCCCTTTCCCATTCCTTTTAAAATCTTAATACCTATCAACACGAATGAGAAATGGAAGAAAACAAAAAAGTTTAAACTTTACAGATCATCACTTACTATATCAACCCGTGTTGAGGAATGAATATAGGTCTCTTAATAAAAAGTTCAAAAAAAAAGACATGTTGTGACTAAGCATTAAAATCAGTTCATTAATTCAAAGTAATGAAGAGAAATTTTCACCACAAACCAACTGCTCATATAGCTATTTGGCTATTCCATGCTGCTGTTGTTGGGAGAGAATAGAGATCAATCACAGAGTATATACAAAAAAATTAGTTTGGGTGTTTCAGCACACGAAACAAATGAAGCTAAAGTAAATAAAATCACATAGAAGATACCAGATTTAAAGTTGAAAAAACTCAAGAACAAGAAAAAACTACGGAGCCACACCACCTAGAAACTCTCTATGAAAGAAATATCAAAGAGAATAGTACATACTACACTTATTTGGAGCATTTTCATGCTTCACACATAGAAGATACCAGATTTAAAGTGAAAAAACTCAAGAACAAGAAAAAACTACGGAACCACACCACCTAGAAACTCTCTATGAAAGAATATCAAAGAGAATAGTACATACTACACTTATTTGGAGCATTTTCATGCTTCAATTATTCTAGGATACTCTCTTCACTCTCACACACAAGAGAATTAGATAAAATGTTTAAAAATTATAGAAAAATTACCTAAATAAGAAGTCTCATGACTTGTAGCCTCATGGAGCCACAACTTTGGTGTAAGTTGGCGCTTAGACCTTGGCACCTAGGCACTAGTGTCATTGTCTTCTAACTTTTCTACAAGGGTTCATATTTCGATATGCTAACCTCTCTGTCTTGGTCCTTGAATTTTAACACCGAGGAGCTACATACTAGAAATTTTTTTTCTTGAGGACACTATCTCCATGCCCCCATGCAACCCCTCAACATGCTCATTTCCAAGCTCGATCGGTGTGAAAGATAAGGGGTAATAGATAAAATCAAGCTCCATGAAATAACAATCTCCCACATGGAGATTAATTGCAATCATCTTACTCCTTCATATTTACAACATTCATCATAGTCCAAGCTATAGTGTGACTCACCCCTGCCTTATCCTTCTTGAAGTCCAAGTGAAGCCAAGTAAAGCTTTAATTTTTTTTGAGTTACAACCTTGGTCAACATGTATGTAGGGTTTTCAGTAGTGTATAACTTTTCCAAAGATATATGCCTGCTTTCTAGGAGTGCGTGTATAAAATGATACTTTAGTTGTATGTGATTTGTCCTTGCATGAAAAGCGGTGTTCTTGGCTAGATGAATGACACTCATATTGTCATTTTGAAGCCTATCATTTTCTTGCCCCTTGCCTAACTCTACCAAAAAATATTTGTAGCCAAATCATCTCCTTGTTAGCCTTAGTCATAGCAATATACTCAGCTTCTGTGATTAATAGTGCAACTATCTTCTGTAACTTCAAAATCCAACTCACCATTATGCTTCCTATGGTGAAGATATATCCTGTTGTACTCCTTCTCCCATCCATATTTCTTGATAAGTATAAATCTACATAGCCTTGTAGTTCCATTCTTACTCCTCTAAAGCATAATGCCTTATTGACCATTCCTTTTAGGTATCTAAGAATCCACTTCATTGCCTCTCAATGATATTTGCAAAGACTACTCAAGTACTTACTAATCACTCCCACTCCATGTGCAATATCTAGTCTAGTACATATCATGGTGTATATTAGGCTCCCAACTACTGAAGCATATAGAGTTCTCCTCATGTGTTCTTACTCCACTTTAGTTTTAGACAATTGATCTTTGGTTGGTTTGACATGACAAGCCAAAGGGGTGCTTATTGGCTTTGCCTCACTCTTATTGAACCTTTATAAAACCTTTTTAACATACTCTGCCTGAGATAACTTTAGTTTTCCTACACATATCACTGTTGATTCTCATATCTAAAATTTTCATGGTTGAACTCAAATCCTTTATCTAAATTCTTCTAAGAGTTGCTCCTTTTGGATCTTGATCTTCTCCATATTTGATTTTATAATCAATAAATTATAAATCTATAGAAGAAGGATAATGTAATAGTCTTCATACCTCTTGACTAGTAGTGATTAGCCTAACACCTTGTGTACCCACTATCTAGACATAAACTTATTAACCCTCTTGTGCCACTATCTTGGTGATTATTTCAAGTCATACTAATTCTTCTTGATTCTATACACCATATCTTCCTTTACTATAACCACATAGCCTTGTGGTTGTTTTATGTATAACTTCTCTTCTAAATCTCCATGCAAATAAGTTGTCTTCATGTCCATTTGTCCAGATAAAGAATTTCCCCTACTACTATACTCAGTACTACCCTGATGGTTGTCAACATGACTAGTGGAGAGAAAATCTCTATATAGTCAACTCATTCCTTCCATTGGAATCCCTCACAACTAGTCTAGCCTTGTAGTGCTTGCTACCATCAGTTTTTCCTTCATCTTGTAAACTCACTTGTTGTGTGGTGCTCTCTTGCCATCTGGTAGCTTTGCTAAATCTCATGCTTGATTAGACATGAGTGACTTCCTCTCATCATCTATGGCACGCTCCCACTCCTTTGATTCTTCTTTGAATGGCTTCTCAGAACACTCTAGTTCACCACCATCAGCCAATAATAAATAGTACAAAGAAGGGGGAGTCATGTTGGTCAAAAGACTCTACTAGATCTCCTGACTTCAGTGGCGAGCATTTGATGTACATCCTATGCTTCTTTAGTATGAGCATAACTCCGAGTGTTCTCTTGTACATCTTCACCTTTTATCTTAAAGTATTTAGATGATTATTCTAGAGTGATTGAGGATCCTTCCTCAGTCCCATTTCTATCATTATACATTTTCATCTCATTGAATGAGATGTCCCTACTTATAATGAACTTCTGATTTTAATAATCCTAGAATTTGTACCTAAATTCATCATATTTGTATCCAATGAATGTATATTTTAAGGACTTTGGATCTAGTTTATTCCTTAATCCTACATCGGCGTGAACATACAATGAACAACCAAATACTTTTAAGTGAGATAGAGATACCAATTTTATCACTCCATGCTTCTTCTGGTAGGCCTTCATTCAATGGTATTGAAGGGCTTCTGTTAATCACATACACAATAATATTAATTGCTTATGCCTAGAATTATTAAGGTAAGCTAGCTTGCAGCCTCATGTTCCTTGCACGCTTCATGATTATTTTATTCATGCATTCAACCACATCATTTTTCTACGGTGTTCTAGGTATAAAGAACTCTCACGTGATGCCATGGACACACGCTAATCCATAAACTTTCTATCACAATATTCGTTGCTATTATCGATGAGAAATTTTACCTTCCGCATTGTCTCATTTTTTATCAAAACTTTTCACTTCTTGAACACTTCAAATACATATGATTTGTGTTTCAAGAAGTATACCCATATCTTCTTGATATAATTATCAATAAAAATAACAAAGTATGATGATCCACCAATTAATTGAGCTAGAGTGAGACCCCATACATTCATATATTCTAATTCCAGTTTCTTTGGCTTTATCCTTACATCACTTTTAGAGAAGCTTACTCTCTTTTGCTTGCCATACACACAATCTTCACAAAAATTCAAATCTATAAATTTTAAATCAAGAAATTTTATTCATGTAAAATAATGACTTCATACATTTCTCTCTCATATGACTAAGCCTCTAGTGCCCAAAAGTTTGCATTTGATCTTTTTTTTCAACAATTTTCATGAATTACGATGCTTGGTTAATCAAGTACAACATCCATTCAATGTTCCTTAAGCCATCACCAAATCACTATTAGTCATTTTACATGAGCCCCTATGAAGATAGTCAAGAAACTAGGTTATGCTAACTATCTCACTAAGATCATATTCCTCTTCAAACATGGAATGGGTTTGACATCCTTTAGGTTTCAGTTAGATCTATTTGGCAGTTTGATATCCACATCACCTTTGCCTATGATCCTTAACTTTCACAAAATATTCTTGGGTGTAATTTTTGAAAACCTATTTGTTGGGACTTGCATGAAAAGAGGCATGTGATTCGACTATGTGAGACTGTACTATCTAGGGATACAATTAGAGAATCACCTTGAGCTTCTTCTATGGAGACATTTTAATATGCTTCTTATCTTTCCTTCCACCACTTATTTTCTTATGAGTCTTACACTCCTTCTAGAAGTGCTTTTTCTTTTCGCAGTTCTAGCACTACCTTTGCCCTTTTCTCTTCCAATCTTGAATTTTCCTCTCCATGGCTTATATTTTCTCTTATTTATGTTATTATCTAAACTCATTTCTCTACTTTCAATGTTCAAGGTGACATTCTAAGTCTCCCTGCTTACCTTTATTTAAACCTCTTTATTTTATATTAATCTAACAACATCATTGATGTTTAACTTCATGTTACCCAAAGAATTGCTCATAATCATGACTAGTCTAGGACAACTATCAAGCAATGAAGATAGAGTAACAGTGATCTTACCTCATCATTAAATTTGATTCCAAATGAGCACAACTTCCACATCATAATGTTGAAGTTGCTCAAATGCTCTACCATACTTCATCAACCATCTTCATATTAAAGAGCCTCTTCATGAAGAAAATCTTGTTTGAAGCTAATAACTTCTCATACAATCTTAATAGTGCAGCCATAAGGTTCACCATAATCTTTTTATTCATAATATTGAAAGCAACATATGAAGATAGTGAGAGTTGAATCAAATCTAGTGTTATTCAATCGAGTACTTCCCATTCTTCTAAAGACATCGCCTCCAATTTCTTGGCAATCCCATCTAATGGCAAATAAAATTTTTTTTGGTGGTAAATCCACCACTTGCATCTTCTAGAAAGTGAAGTTCATCATATTGAATTTCTCAATCTTAAACTTTGAAACATTGGCTATTGCTCCCACTCAATCTAAACTTTTATAACTTTAGGCTCTTATGTCAGTTGTTGTTGCTAGGGAGAATAGAGATGAATCACACAACATACACGTGGACAACCAGTTCGAGTATTTGAGCATACATTGAACAAATTAAAACTAAAGTAAAATAAATCACATAGAAGACATCAAATTAAATGTGGAAGAACTTGAGAATGAGAAAAATCATGAGTCACACTATCAAGAAATCCACTATGAAAGAGAAATCAAGGAGAATAGTATAGATTATATTATCTAGAGCCTCTCTACATTTTAGTCACTCTAGGGCACTCTCTTCACTCTCACACACAAGAAAATTAGATAAAATGTTCAAAAGTTGCAAAAAAATATTGCGTAAAAATTAAGCCTCCCGGCTTGTTGTGCCATAGCTCCATGACCTTGGTCCCTAGGTGTTGGTGTTGGTGTCCTCTAGGTTTTATGCATTGGTTTGAGCATTGCAATGCAACTCTATAACATCGAGTCACTGGCCTTTATGTATTGCTGCCTAAGTTCCAACACCACAGTGTTGCCTCTTATAGTGCTGAAGCACTATCCTCTCTATCTATATGGTACAAATCTAGCATTGTAGTGCTATCCTTCTCGCACTGAGGCCCTACCCCCTCTATTTCTGAAGCCAAGATCTCATGTTCCAGTGCCGAGGCATTGACTTCTTTGTCTTGGTGCCTAAGTTTTAGGGTTGCAACGCTGCCTCCTATAGCACCGAAGCGCCATCTTCTCTATCTCTCTAGGGTAAATCCAACGTTGTGGCACTATCCTTCTCACATCAAGGCGCTACCTCCTCTGTCGCTGAAGCCAAGATCTTATGTTCCAACATCGAGGTGCTATACAACATAAAATTTTTCTTTAAGGGCACTACCCTTGAACCCCGAAGTAGGGGGCACGTTGGCCCTCTAAAAACCTTCAGCAAGCTCACCACCAAGCTCGATTGGCATGAAGGATAGGGGGTGAGAAATGAAATAAGGCACCATAAAATAATACATATAAAAGATATTAACTCTACTGCACTTGAGATGTCATCATCTAGGATGATCTTATAATATTGTGTCTAGCATGTATTCGTATCCAATATTTTTAATAATAGGCATGTTCTATGTTTCTATCATGTCATGTCGTATCCATTCTCTCATGTGGTGTATGTGTTTTAGTATTCATACCCTTTTTTTTAAAAAAGTTAATATGCTAGGATGATGAAGAGACTAAGTTAGAGCCAAGAAAGGCCAGTATCAACTACAACCTTCAACCCCTTGTTAAGACCCATGGCTTGCAATACAAATGTGTACGATGGTTCTTTGAACCATCCTTTTCTAGATGAATGTTATTACATTTGCTTGTTGCATTTGAAGGAAATTTTAAGATGGGGATGTTTACACCATCGAAGGTGATGATATCTCAAAGCTTGGCAGAGTTAATATCTTTTAGCATGATGCAACCAAATAGCTATAAGATTAGTTTGCTTGGAGTGAAAATTTCTCATCATTACTTTGAATTAATGAACTGATGTTGATGCTTAGTCACACATGACTTTTTTTAATTATTATTTTTTGAATATGTTTGAGACCTATGATCATTCCTCATAAAGAGTTGATATAGTTAGAGATGACCCCAATTTGCATGAGAATAGGTCTATAAAGTGTAAACCTTTTTTGTTTTCTTCCCTCTTCTCATTCATGTTGATAGGAATTAGAATTTTAAAAAGAAATGGAAAGGGAAAATGAATTTCTTCTTTTAGTATAAAATACAAATATATTAATAAGTTAATTATATCTTTGGTTTACAGTTAAGGAAATAGGCTTTTCTCCCTTATGTAAATTTTTGTTTCCTTCCGGCCAATTTCCTCCAACCACTTCTGAACTTACCTCTTCTATGCTTAGTTTCTTCTACACATAATCACTGTCGACCTCATCTTCTCCATGATCTTTGTCTCGCTCTTTAGCTCTCTCCTCTTCTCCTACAAGAAAGCAAGAACTTTCACCAGAATAAATAAAAGTAAAAGAAAAAGATAAAATAGAAAAACCACAAAGTATCCATTTTTCGAACTCTAAACTAAAAAGACGTATGAGACTAAAATATAATGGAAGTTTAACAAATCTCACAATTTACAATTGTCAAAGAAGATGATAGTTTCCAGCGAAGAAACTAAATTAGATCACTAAAGAGAAATAAAGGAAAACATATATATGGCGGAGCAAATTTTTTGAATGAGGAGAGAAAAATTTAGTTTTAACTACTGCAAAATAACTGTAATTGTGCTTCCCCATGAACACTTGTCATCCTTGCACGTCAACTTCTAAGAAAGCAAGATATAGCTTCGATCTGATGGAACTGTGCTTCCCCATGAACACTCGTTAGAGTTTGCCTCAAAGGACTAGCAAGGAAGGAGAAAGAGCATGGGAGGAATATCACGGAGCAGTAGCAGGGAAGTTGAGGACTACCGGCAACGGTGCGTTCCTGTGACTAAAAGAAAGAAGTTCCCGCAAATAAGAATGACTTGTAGCCAAGGAGTTTCTGCTGCAACTAGTGAATGTGGGTTCCCTTGAAGAGTAGTAGACCGCACACGATTTTGGTAGGGCTATAAAAAATTCGTTGTTCGCCAATAGTTCATTTTCTGCTTGTTAAACAATTTATGTTCAAATTATTCGTTAAAAAAAAAGAGCCGAATAAGAATATATAATTTAAACTCGATTTATAAATAAGTCAAATATAAATAGCACTTAGTTCAATCGTGTTGTGATCATTTTAGCTGAAAATAAGAATGAATTCTGTGAGGTTACTGTCCAAAGTAGTTAATTTTGCATATAAGGCTAAGCTTCAACACTTAAGACAATCAAAGTCTATTCTGCACCAAAAGGTGTTAACAGAACAGAGTTTTGAATCTAGATGCAGTACTATATTTGGCAAATTGAGCTTACTTCAGAACTAAAATAAACCCTTAAACTCAGATTCAACCGAGATGAAAACATTCCCAAACCTACTATCAATTGGAAAATTTTATATTCAAAATCAAGACCAAACAAGTGTTTTAGGTGTTTCCAACTTAGTCATCGCTCTAATGAATGTCCAAATAGATGACAACTACGGATATGGAGAACAAGAATTGGGAGGCGATTTTGGTATGATAGGTGTGCAAATGCATATATACTAGAGTGGAAAGAAAGGAAGCTAAGGTTAGTACCCACTAATCTCAACCAAACGAAGCTATGCCCATAAAAGATGGCATTCATCTCTGTTTTTAGAACCAAATTACTAAGCCCTAGCTACAAAGATGAATCTATAATATATGCTCTCTTGATCAGAGTAGCCAGATGCAAATATGGAAGTTCTTAACCAGTCCAAAAACTCTTATAATCATTCCAGGATTTAACGACTGAAGAATTGCCCTATCAGCTGCCCCTATGAGAACCATATATAACAATTGATTTCATTCCAGGTCCTAACAAAATTACCACATTGCAAAATGAGTCCTAAAGAACATTATATTTTGCAAGAGATTTAGGGTTTAGGTGCTGCACCGCACCATGATTCCGTTTAAAAAAAATGCATTCCACCGCAATCTGCCGGAAAGTTATATTTTTCAATCATACTGCCCTCGACTGGCAGTGAAAGTTACGATTTAATTTTTTAAAATAAAAAAAAAATTTGTATAAGTCCATCTTTATAATTATTTTTTCAAATAATTATAATTATCTCAAACAAACCCTTCATTGAATAGTAGAGGAGAGAAGCGGACAAATTTTTTAAACCATTTGTTATTTCTTGGGACTGCAACAGAAATATTCTGTTTCTTTCAGTTTCTTCTTTTTGAAGGTTTACACCATAACTCCTCGGCTAATCACTTTTATTTTCTCTTCCTTCCAAACTCGAACCTGCTGCCATCATTTTCTTACGAATAAAGAACACATATTGCATTGTCATAGCTCCCATGCAAAATCAACTTATGGACTCTGGGACCCAAAGGAATAAACAAAAGGGATATTTATGTAGATATTATTTTCTTTTGATTAATCACAATATTTTTTATTGCAGAGAATAAATATTTCTTATTTTGTAGATAATAGATTTCTATTTTATGAATTTTAAGATGAGAAATTTCTAACATAAAGGACACGTATATTAATTTTTTTTTCAAAAAATAGTAGAACAATATATTTAACAATTATATATATAAAAGAATATAAATTTTAATAAATATTTAAAAATATATATTTTATAACAAAGCATAATATTCTCTTAGTATCAACACCACCTAAATTGGATTATATCTTGATAATGTTGATAAAATTTAATAGAACATTGGTGGTATATCAATGATATTTATGAACTAGGTTATAAATCAATAAATATAAATATTTATTAATTTATAATGGCAAATTTTTTTATATTTTATTCTATTATGCACAATATAAGCAATGATTCATGAATATATAATTTTTACTTTAATTATAAAAGTTAAATAAGGACTTCAATAAAAGTTTATGTAAATATTATATCATATACATGCACGCACGTGCATATGTGTATATTTATGTGTGTACATATATGTATACTTTTTATATTTTCTGATTATATTAAAATACAAAATTTGATTTTAAATTATGTATTATCTATTTTGATTTTATTATTGTTTATAAGTAGTTTACCCACACTAGTAAAAGAAGTTAGTTCCACCGTTGTGCATACATACATCATATAATATATATATATATATATATATATATATATATATATATATATATAGATATATATATATATATATATATATATATATATAGATAGATAGAGAGAGAGAGAGAGAGAGAAATCAAAGATGCTATATACTAATTTTAAAATGAAATTTTAGATTATCCTCTTTTTTGTCGAAATTTAATTTGGATGTAAGTTTGCCATTCCATCAATATTTAATAGTGAATAAGTATTAAATGGTAGAAATATAATCGTTGTTACCGATTTATGCTAATATAATAGCTGTATTGGAAATAAATGAAAATCATAAAAATAAAATAAACATATCTGATTCTTATGTCAAATTATTGAAAAAAATTTAATTGGATGTGAACTTGAATTTACTGGAAAACAACTATAAGATTTACGATTTTTCACATCTAAAATGATGTTCTTGATAGAAAGAATTTTCTTTTCACTCAAAATGAGAAGTGACGAAAATTAAGAACTAATTATTTTGAGAGAGAGAGGAGCATAATCCTATTTATATTATATTTTATTTTAATTTATCATAAAAAATAAATAAAATATTTTGTCTTTACACATAATAAATTTCATATAAAATTAACAAAATACCTGAAAAGTCAAATTAATTAATTTTTTTATTTAATCATAATTTAATAGGCATAAACATAATGTATAATTTATATATATAAATATATCATCTCATATCCAAAATCTCAACAGGTAGGTCGAATGACGATCCATAAATTTGTATTTTCATCAAATTATTACACTTAGGAACACTTTCTTTTCCTTTTCTATTTATTTTTTGCTTGAACCTAAAAGTGAGCTTAATCCTTAACGGTTAGCCACACTTCGTCTTTCAAATAACTGAAATATTTAATTTCTATCTTTTTTTTAGTGCTGTAAATGCCTTTAATTTCATAGCTTCCTAATTGATTTGAACTCTAAACATTTTAATTTTTTTGACTCAATTATTTCACCCCCTAAATTAATTTAAATCAATTTAAAACTGATTATGTAGAAATAATGAAATATGCTTTATATAGACATACTAAATGCTATTTTTAGCATTTTATGAAGTTTTATGTTTTTTTTTTGGAAATTCTATTGGTGCATTATTAAAAAAATTTATGAATTTATTCAGTTGCCTCATAATTTTTGGGAAATTAAATTGCGAGTACAATGCCCTGACTTTTAATGCGCAGTAATAACATTATATTTTGTAACGAATTTTATTGATAATATCATAATACATGAATATTGCACAATAAATAATTGGAGAATAGGGAAGATACTTAATTAAATTTTATAATGATGTAGTATATATGGCAACAATGGTGAGAGGCGAATCAGCTGACCTTGCTATAAGAAGTATATAAATAAACGTCTCCCCCTCCACCTTCTAAGCATGTAATATAATTAAATTTGATCTAAAATGTGTCCTGAATGGTGGTTCGAGTCTGTATTTAGCTTTCATATATTGAAGTAAAGCTCACATATATATCCCTAAATTCTTACCTATTGATGAGCAAAATAAAAAATAGGAAAATTATTATGTTTAAATATATGTTTGTGCGTAATAAATATTAAAATGTATTATTTTCAATTTATGTTTGATGTTTTTGATAGGGAATTCATAAATTAAGTAAATGAAAGAAAAATGCTAAGCTTCTATTACTGATGGATAAAATAGGCTGCAGAGATAGATAATAATACCTAGAAGCTAGAAAATGTGCATTGCAATAGTACTACAATAGCATTTTGAATCTCAAAATAAAGAGTTAATCACCTAGGCGTTGCAATGGTAATGTTGTGATGCTTAAAGAAGCACCATTAAGCCTTTATTTTGATCACAGATAGAGAGCACAATGTTTAGCTGGGACACTAGGGCCGCAACATTAGATTCATTCCAAAATTTAGGCTAGAGATAGAAAGCCTTGCTCCTTGGTGATGAGAAGTTGGTGTCGTGGTGCTAGGGATTTAAACAATTTTCAACATGGAAGTGCTTAAGATTGAGAAAGGAGTGCCTTGATGCAGAAGAAATGGTGTTGCAGTGCCAAAAATGCCTTTGATTTAATACCAAAATAGAGAAGAGAGTGTATCGACATTGAAGATCAACACCTCAACGCTATCTACTGCGTAGGCACTGCATTCGCATAGCCATGATATAATGAGCTGACATAATGAAATTGTGAAATTTCAATGGGTAGTTTTGGCGGTTCACGAAGTAGTTCAGAGGAGTTACTAGCAGAATGTGGGGGCAACTTCAAGGGGGGAGACCTCAAGTTATAAAATCGAGTGCAAATGCAAAGTTAAAAGATTTTGGAAGTGTGTGGAGTTTACACCAGTGTGAGTGTGTTTGTAATAATTAGAGAGTAAGACCCCAAGTATAGTGTTAATGTAGTTCAGTATTTGTGTTTTTGCTTGTGATGTTTGTGTGCCGCTTGCATTGAAGATTAGAGAAGGAGAAGATCCATTATAAGGGGGCCTCATTGCTAAGAAGCAAAAAGATTTGGATTAAGGACAATATTGAAGAATTTCTTTGGCTTACTCTTTTCGTTCTTCTGATTTTGCTCAGAATGACTTATATGTTATGGATGTCAATGTTCTTTCTATTTTTATAAAATGAGCAACTAAATCATTTGTACTTTGGATTTATATTAATTTTATATTAAATGTTATATACTTTTATTGATGTGAGTAATCTATAAGAAAAGTATTTGTGCTTTTAATAAATATATGTTGCCTTTCTCCATGTGATTGCTCAGAAAAACATACTTGGGAAACTCTCTGTCATCTTTATTGGGATGGATATGAGTATGTTTTTTATAAGGCAGATTGAAATATATTCAACCAAAATTCTCCTAATAAAGAATTTTGTTTTTATCATTGTATTAGTAAATCTGAAGTTAGAGAAGCTTTAAAGAAAATGAAATGTGGAAATAGGACCTGATGATGTTCTAAAAGAAGTGTGAAAATATTTAGGAGATCAAGGAATTTCTTGGCTTACAAATATTTTTAATGTTATTTTAAAACTAAAAGATGCTAGGTGAGTGGAGAAAGAGTTTGTTGGTTCCTATATTTAAGGATAAAGGTGATGCACAAGAGTGTGCAAATTATAGAGGAATTAATTTAATGTGTCAACATTAAAATTATGGGAGAGAGTAATTGAGCATAGGTTATGATGTGATACAAAAGTTTCTTTCACCGTATTTCATACAAGTAGATCTACTATGGATGTTATACATTTGTTAAGAGGTTTGATGGAGAAGTATAGAGAAAGCAAGGAGGATCTACATATGATATCTATTGACTTAGAGAAAGCTTATGATACACTTTCAAGCGTTGTTCTTTGGAGAGTTCTAGAGAAGAAAGGAGTTAATATTGGTTATATTAAAGTCATTAAGGATATGTATACTAGAGCTGTTACTTGTGTCCAAACATAAAGAGGATTAACAAAATAATTTTCTATTTCAGTTGGATCATCAAGGATCGCTTTAAGCTTATCTTTGCTTTAGTTATGCATTTTCTTAGGCATTATGAGCTCGAAAATTCTCCAACCTCTCGATGAGAGTATATAAATGTGGTCAAACATTCAAAGATGAAATAGTAGATACTACCCAGAGATTTCATCCTCATTTTGTGAGGACTTTAGATCGTTCGGTTTCTATGTAAGCACCTATAGTTAATTACCCCTCTCAATGCTGAGAGAGAACTTTCGATTAAGACTAGTCGTTAGATCGCTAAATGCATGGCATATAGTAGTATCATGTAGAATTTTGAAACTTAGAATTTATGAAATTCATTATCCTTTAGCTTAAAGCGGATGGTTGGGGGAACGATGATGCGCCTGATCTAGATCCCATGGTTCCATCATCCCGGGCTATCGCGGTCCCTAGTCTACTTAGTTAGAGTTGACGACCTAACCGACGTAAGGATCCTTGTCGCAGTCATAGTTCGGATTCTTAGAAATGGTGTTTGTTTAAGGACTTAAGTCCACATTAGCTGACAGAGGGCTTTTTGTCCTATCAAGTGCACTATATAATTCACAACTCAAGGTATAGACCCATTGGGGAGTATACGAACTACAGTCATGATCGTAATATAATGGTGTCAGGCGACTACCGAAGGAGTGTGACTACATTATATGTGGAGTTTATCGTAATGCCATGTCGAGAACACGGGTCATATCCTTGGTGACATGAGATTGATTGAGAGTGAATATAGTTATTTGCTTGGCTTGACATTGGCTCCTTTATAAGCTAGAGTTTTCTTAATTTGTTACCTCCAACAAATAGCTGCAAAAGGTGGGTTGGATTGAGTTTTATTTTAAGTTATAAGCAGTGAATTTCATTTAACAATTTAAAACTTAGTAATTTATCTGATTTTATATTTGTATTGATACTTGATTTTGATTAATTTGATTTGAACTTGCAAGCATATTTTGATGATGAATATCTCCTCCGGTTGAAATCTCCATTCAACACAGCCATCATCGGGGTTAATATGATTTGAGCATTTGATTTTGAATCAATTATATGAACTCCTATTTTGCAAAGAGGATTAAATCGATTAAGTGAGATTTACGACTTCAACGTATAGATAAAGTGACCCATGCAGATTTATTTTCAAATTTGTTGAATTTTATGCAACCTATAAAATCTTCATGCTTTACGAGGAAATTAAATCTATGCCTAAGACACTCCTTGTGGAACATGTAAATCACTTGAGGATGCTTGCACACTTCTTAAAGCACCACATTTGAATTTATATCATCTCATTATATGCACAAATTTTGAAGCTATGAGTAGAAGTTAATGATTGCTTTAGTGTGTATGCTATTCATCTTATGATATTGCTAACACACTTTTATTTGATAGGTTCGCATCCAAACTCACTTCGCAATGCACAGTAAATGCAGTATCCCATCAGGATGCGTGCGCATATTTGATCTTTGATCTTTTTAAATTAACTACATACATCAATATAATATATTTAACTGCATAGTTGTCTCAATATGTGTTTTAAATTTAGTCTATTTACACATACTTCAACATTATGAATTCAATTTTCTTTTTGTTTGAATATGAATGAAAGGCCTTCAAAGAACATGTAGGGTATATCATTCTTATCTATTTATGTGAGCTTTAAGTGATGTGATGCTTTGCCTTTACATATTCATCTTCTAGCATTATAGGTTTTAAGAAAAGATTCTCTTTCTCCTTATAAATAGAGGGGAATGATGGTTCATTTTCACCATCCCTCTCATTTACAATTAGTCTCTTTATTAAGTGCTTTGAAGATTTAGGAGAGCTCATTCAAGTGTTTGCTAACAGGTACATTTGTTCATTTTTTTTAAACATCTTTCTTATAAAATTTTCATTTGCATTAGTTAGCATCTTCATTATAATATTTAGTCACCTTTTAACTTATTTTTAATTTCATTTAAACCACTTAATCATTTAAGGTATTATTTAATTTTATCTCCAATAAGTTCAAAGTTTTTTTGACAAAAATTTCAACAGCTCCTCCCCTAGTCAGGGAAATTCTACCAAAATTAAGTCTGCCCATCCATCTAAAAAGATACATATAGGTGGTATTTTGTAATACTATGATCATAAATCTTTCAACCTATCAATCTAAAAAGATGTACATAAACTCTTCAAATACCTGCATAAAATCAAACAGAATATATTTTATATTTATATGCATTTCATTTTACACATTTGTAAGTGCGGTTGTGAGGAATATATATATATATATATTCACTGTTTTGATTTTTGCTGCTTTACTTTTTTTTTTTTGTTTGCTCTCTCTGTATGTCACGTGAAATGAGAGATAAGTAGAGAGAGAGAGAGAGAGAGAGAGAGAGAGAGGAGGTAGATGGCTTTGAGAAAAGAACAAAAATAAAATAAATTTTGTAACTTTATGTAAATCGAAGAGAGAGAGAGAGAGAGAGAGAGAGAGAGAAACTCTTTCTTTTTGGTTTTGGTTTTCTGTAGAGAGAGAAAGACAGAACGGTCAAATTAAAAGAAAAGATCTCTCGGCTTAGAGAGAGAGAGAGAGAGAGAGAGAGAGAGAGAGTGCTGGAGCTCAGTTTGAAAAAAAGGCTTCTTTTCTTTTTTTTTTTAGCGAGAGAGAGAGAGAGAGAGAGAGAGGAGGCAGAGAGTGCTGAGCTCAGTTTGAGAAAAAAGTTTTTTTCTTTTAGAGAGAGAGAGAGAGAAGAGTGCTGAGCTGTTTGGAAAGTCTTTCTTTTAGAGAGAGAGAGAGAGAGAGTGGAGAGATAATGGATGGGAGGATGGATGGGCCGGAGTGGGGAAGAACAGAGTGGGGCCGGAAGTTAGGTCCATGAACCAGGTCCGATGTGCAGAGAGAAGGCTGAGCAGCTAGGTTAGCTGAGGAGAGGGAAGGAATCAGGAGGACGGGAGAAAAAAAGCGCCGACGATGAAAGACCCAGAGGAAAAAGAACGAAAGTCATCGAGCTACCTCTGAAGTCGGGAGAGTTTTTTTTTTTTCCTTCAAAATTGTGTCCCCCAACCGAAACGAGAGTCTTTCTTTTCAGAGCAGAAATGGATAAAGAAACTGAATGGACTCAGATCTCAAAATCATCCAGATGAGGATGTAGAGCAGCCCCACCCATCAGCCATTCACCGATTCCTCCAGCAAAATATCATAAAAAAGTGCACAAAGGATCTTGGTTTCAACCTAGCCTTCTAAGATGAATTGCAATCCTTACCACAATTAGCACCGAAAAATAAAAGTAGGACCCCCATAATCGTCATCGTCCACCAAAAATAAAACCAGAAAGGAAATATGAAAAGCATCAGTGTTAAAAACGGATAGATTAGTATTCCTGGTTCCTCCATTTCAGCAAAGCACCAACAGTTTCCGCAGGCCCAGAGAAAACCATCGAGGACCAATGTCCTCCAGCAAAAAGATATCACAGATGAGTGCACAAAGAATTTTGGATTCAACCCAGCCATCCAAGTTGAATGACAATCCTTACCACCATCAATGAAAAAAACACAAGAGTAGGGCCCCCATTATCATCATCGTCCACCAAAAATAAAACCAGAAAGGAAATATGAAAAGCATCAGTGTTATAAACAGATAGATTAGTATTCCTGGTTCCTCCATTTCAGCAAAGCACTAATAGTTTCCGCAGGCCAATGGTCTTTGAAAACCCACCTTCTAAGACAATAGTTTTGATTTGATTACCCATCCATAAGATGGATTTATCAGCCTGATTATGGAATCGAGCATTCCTTTCCTTTCAAATAATATACACCATTACAGCAGTAATAAGGTAGCATAGTCTAGCCAAAATCCTGTTTTCCATGTTACTAATCTCACTCAACAACTGTGCTAAAGTAGTTTGCATAAGTAACAAGTTCCCGACAGGAAGAATATTCCTCAATAAGGTCATAGACACAAACATTCAAAGAAGAGGTGAGAATGAGATTCCAAAAAAACCTTACAGAGATAGCAAGTATGTGTGGGACCTAATCCTCGAGCCTGAAATTGGCCCGAGGTTTTCAGCCCTTTGAGAAAAGCCATCCAGCAATACAATGCATAATTAATAGCATACCCTTTAAACCAAATATCTTTAAACCAATTAACCATAGGAATGTGCTCAAACAATGCTTGAATAATAAGCTTAGATGATAGTTTATTAGTACTTTCCCATAAAACCTCATGAGAATCATGTCTTCCTGAAAAATCAGAGATTGCAAGACAAACAGGAAACGAGAATGCATCCCATCAGGAAGAACAGCCACTCCATTGTGGAATATTGAGTTAAGCCTAGCATGGATCGGTTGACCAAAGTAGGAAAAGCATTCATTACCCATGATTTCAAATAGAGACAAACCATTACACCAAGGATCAAAATAAAGAGAATGTAGAGATTTGACCTCCCTATAATAGATTTTTCCGAATTTAGAGGCGAGAAGTTTGAGCTCTCTCCAAAGTGAGGACATACGGGATTCATTCTTATGCCATAGAGATATGTATTTATTTTTACACCATCCTGAAAATTGAGAAGTATTGTTGAGGACTCTCCAGAGACATTTGAGCTTACTTAAGGTATTTAAATTAGAGGTAGATAGAAGACCAATACCTCCCCTATCCCTAGGGAGGGTAGTTTTAGCCCAGGAAATAAGGTGTAATTTACGGGCTTCACCATTATGATAGAAGAAGTTGGCCATGATTGATGATATCTTCTTTAGAATGCATTTAGGCATAGAAATCGACCTTAATCAATAAGTTAGCAGGTTATTAACAGTAGCACGGAGGAGCTGAAATCTACCCCCTAGGGATAGAAGTTTGGATTTCCACCCAGCTAACCATAGATGCAGCTTTCCCAAAAGAGCAGCAAAGTGGTGAGCTTTGAGAGGGCCAACCGCAATAGGTATGCCCAAATATTTGAAAGGGAATTGACCCACATTAATGTGCAGTAATCTACAATAATTATCAGCATTAGTGCAATTCTTAGAGAAGCATATGATAGATTTCTCCCTGTTAACCTCTAGGCCAGAGTAATCACCAAAGAGCAAAAGATGCCTCTTAGGAATTGATAGATATATTGTTTGCCTTTCCAATAATAGATCATCCTAAAAAATCAAATGAGATAACAAAGATAATTCCCAACAAGAGTCGGAATTTCCTTACCTAATATGATCTTCAAGTAAGCAGGAGAGGGAATCCATAGCAATGGTGAATAGAAAAGGTGAAAGGGGGCACCCTTGCTTAAGGCCATTAATAGAATTGAAATAACCCTTGACACTACCATTGAGCACCACAGAAAAGGGAACATCACAAATACATGTTTCAATCCACTTAATAAAATGAATAGGAAAACCCTTATGAGCTAGCCGATGAAGGAGAGCAGGTCTATGAATTAAATCAAAAGCTTTTCGCAAGTCAAACTTTGCAAGAAAGGAATTCCCCATAGTTTTTTCCGTAAAATCAAGACTAAGCTCATGCGCTAATGCAATATTATAAGATATGTCTCTATCTTTAATAAAAGCAGATTGAGCCAGATGGATTAAAGTCGGAAGCACCTTCTTTAATCTGTTTGCAAGCACTTTGGCTATCACCTTATAAAAGGTATTACACAAGGAAATATGCCTATAATCAGAAATAACGTTAGCATACTTAAATTTTGGAATCAATGTAATAAGAGTATGCTTGAATGCAGTGGGAAGTTTCCCATGTTTGAAGAAGTGATGCACAGTTAGGAGGAATTATTTTCCTGTAATTTTCCAACTAGCCTTGAAAAATTTTGCATTAAACCCATCTGGACCAGGGGATTTATTATCATTAAAACTGTGCAAGGCATTTGTAATTTCTAAATCAGTAAGATCCATTTCTAGTTCTGCAGCTTGCAAAGGAGAAACCACAGAGCCAGTAGGAATGTTGGAGCTCGTCAACACTAAAGATTCCCTGCAATTAAACAGATCAGTGAAGTATCTACAAAGTTCATTTCCAATAGAGATAGGCTCATATATAGTTCCGTTTTCCACTTGGAGGCTTCTAATATGATTGGAATTTTGTCTCTCATTGATGGAACAATATAGAAATTTGATGTCATCATCAGACGATGTAAGCCAATGCGCCTTGGCCCTTTGAGCAGCCCACACATATTCTTCTTTAATGAGAGAAGCATACCTATTTTTAATTTCAATGGATTCCTTCAAAAGGAGCTCATTGTGGGGATCATTTTCAAGTCGAAGAAGGATATCTTCTTGTTCCATTTTCATTTTAGTTGAAGAGATCAAAGGGAGGAGGCACCCACCCCTTTTGAGTAACATCTTAGTGATCTGAAGTTTTTTTGAAGCACAAAAAGAGGATCCCCTTGAACAAAGGTGTTCCAAGCCTAATTATGTCTAAGAAGCGAATGAGATGTCCAATAGTTTCTAAAGCAAAATCTTGGTATGGGAGTAGTATTATTAACAAAAATTGATAAAGGGAGTGATCGGAGGATGGGAGTAGAAACTTTATAGTAGAGTTGGGGAAAGTGTTTAGCCATAGATCATTGCATAAGACCCGTCGATCTTGGTGAGGATGGGGTTTCAGGTGATTGGACCAAGCATAAAATAAACCAACTTGGAAGCTCCAAGAGCCCACTATCTTGGATACACTCCAAGTCTTGCATTTTGTTCATAGGGGTCGGGTTACCTCCAAATTTTTCCTTATATGATAGAATACAATTAAAATCTCCCTGTATTGTCCAAGGAGAGCTTATTGAGTCAGCTAAAGTACATATAGTGCTCCAAAGAGATTTTCTATCTTGTGGGTTATTATGACCATAGACAAAGGTAACAAAGAAATCTGGCACGCCATTACCTTTAACAACACCATGGATAAATTGAGCATCCTTAGAGAGAGTCTTGAAGGAAATAGTAAGGGTTCCATTTAAGCTAAATTCTCCCTTTGAAAGCATTCGAAATTTTCTGAAGACTCCTTTGGGTAGAACAGCTGAAGATTATTGGAAGGAAAACTTTTAATAAGAGAGGAAGAAGACAATTTGGTTTCCAATAGTCATAACAAATCAAGCTTAAACTCCTTGATAATTCTCCTGCAGTCTTGTAGTCTACCTTCAGCAAGAAGGCCCCTAACATTCCAACATCCAATTCTAGGATAAATAGTCATAACGAAGAACTCATTTACCTTTTCTTTTGGACGTAGCTTTTTGGCTATGCCCATTATGAGATAAGGAGGATTTGGAAAGGTTATTATCTAAGGAACCTTTGCTCGGGGTCTTTGAGTGTTGTTCCAAGGATTTTTGAGACTGAGAGCGTGCTGGAGAGGCAACAACGGATCGGGTTGTAACACCAGTAGAATTCAAAATCAGGTTATCAGATTAAGGAGGGGTTCATTGCTTAAAGAATGGGTGGTAGTGGCGAGATCTGGGATTTCTTCTTGAGAGAGGAGAAGGGGCAATTGATTAAGGTCATTTATAGATTACCGATCTTTGTCTAAGGAGAGGAGCAATGGAAGAGGGTAGAGGGGAATAGTAGTTGCATGCGATTGTAGTGCTCTAGGATGAGTAGTAGAAGCGGTAATTTTTTTGTGGTGGCGAGGAGCCGACAGATCCTCTAAAAGCGGATCTTTCCTCAGGATTAAGAGGGCAATTGTCATCTTCATGAGAAAATGTGGAGCATTTAGAACAACAAGGTTTCAGTCATTATCTCTGTTTGAATTTATTCCCATTCAAATTGAGAGATCTTGAATCTGGAAGAGGGATGAGTGGCTCACTTGCACACACACTCTAGCAAAGGTAATTCTAGATTTAGAGGCGTCAAGTTCTCAGGCTAGGGAATGCCTACCCGGCCACTTTGAGAACCCAACATCATTCCAACAACAAAGAGGGAAGTTTGACAATTTGATCTAAAGGGGAAGATAGGTTATATGTTCTTTGGAAGGTCAAAAATCCCACGACTATTTCTGAAAAATGAAGGGTCTTCCATTAAGAAAACACGGCCCATGGTATCAGACCATATCAAAGTCTTCCTGGAAAGCAAACTTAAATAGGAAAAAATCTCCTTCTAAGGATAGTAAATCCAGTCCACCTTTGAATTGCCACTTCCTTTTAATAGCCGCAAGCAAAGATGCGTAAAATGGTCGTTTACCAATAGCATAGCCAACTAAGGATAGAGATCAATCTTTTTGCCCTTCAGCTAGCTCACTTTTAGAGAAGCAAATTTCATCTGAAGATGGAGGGACATAAGACAGAGCAATAGACTTGCTTTTCTCATTCTAGGAGACAAGTAGATCTTTTCAATTGCATACTCTAGAGAAAATCGGCTCATGGAACCCCGCAGACATAGAGGATGATGTGGAAGGAGGTACTCCCAACGGAACTAAGGATAGAGGAAGAAAGAAGAGGGAAGTTGGCAGAGAACACCTCAGGCCATGAGGAAGGAATAGCCAAAAAGGAGGTTGAGAGGATCTAGAACTAGAGGAAAGGGATCCCCCCGGCCTGGCGGCCGGAGGTCACAGAGGAAGAGGAGGTTTACTTACGGTGGTTTGTGCCAGGCTCCAACAAGAAGGGTGAAGATGCAAAAAGAATCGCCAGAAATTGGATTTTTCGGGGAGGGGCATAACCTTAGTCGCCGCTCTCTCGCTCTCTCTTGATTTTGTTTTTTTTTCCACAACACAAAAAGGCTGAGGAAGGGACTTTAATTTGATCGCAACCTTGTTTTTTTAATTATTATTTTTTTTTTTATTTTTTATTTTTTACATTTTAATTATAAATATTTACTTATATAACAATCATAGTTAATTTAGTTTAATTATTATATTATTTACATAATTATAACAATTATTAAATTTGACTTTATATATATATATATATATCAATAGTAATGTGTTGCACACACTGGAGCGATCCGTTTCACATACGAGTGTCACTCGAGCGATGATAATGATCGTCGAAACAAATTTATCTCAGTTTGAGCGATATCTCATTTGTAGCTTTTTGTCATTGTTATACGTTAGTGAATATGTTGTAGGAAGATTTGATTATCATATCTCAATGCTATGAACATATTAGTGAGATTCACCTTGTAAATAGGCATTATTTAAGTAGTTTTGATGACAACTAAGGTAGTTTGGTTCAACCTTATGCACTTCACATTCATCATTTGTTGCTTTTACTCTAATTGCGTGAAATTGACTTGTGAAATGGATGTAGAGGTCAACAAATACCCCCCAACAAATATGATGCACTCCTAAAGCGGATCATGTTTATTATCCCTTTTTTGTTCAACTGAGCACCTTCGTGTATCTCGTATGATTGCTTGTACTTATCTTTCTTTTAATTGTACTAAGTCTCTATCCTCTTGTGTCTTTGCAGGAGATGTTTCGTTGGAGTAGAGCGACATGGCAGCTAGTGAGGAGGCTATCGATTGATTGATAGACACAATCTTGAGGGATCCGACATCGGGGATTGAGCACTATGAAGATAGATATCTGAGGCGTGATATTTTTCATGACTTTTTCACACATTCTCCTTTGCTTTCGGATTGTGGTTTGGATTCACTTACTTTTGAGGAGCTAGCAGATTGGGTATCCACCATTAAGTTGAAATGTGGGGAGTATAATCCATTAGATGGCAGTGTGGCTCAGATCAGCTATGGGATGTGTGATATTCTGCAGCCGACAGGTGACACAGTTGAGACAGTAGGACAGTCGAGGTTACTAGGCCATCGTCAGCTTCAGTCTAGTGAACTTGAGTGGCCATGAGACTCGACCGTAGGCTAGATTACTAGCTTAGCCAATGGGTATGTGACTTGGGCTAGGTACATTTTATGGGCACATCGAGAGACACTACAGACAACAGGGGTTTATGAGGCAGTCTATGCTTCTCTATTTGATTTCTCAAGTATCCTTCCTTTTTTGGTTAGATAAGATAGAGTTTTGGGATTCCAGTAGTAGTACATGTTGGGTTGGCCCAGAGGAGTTGATTGTTATTTTACGAGATATACAAATAGTATCAGGTCTTCCTATTTTTGTCATCGCTACGAGGAGTGTATTCCACCAGATGAGGAGCTTTTTTGTAGGCAGCCTTCAGATGATGATGATCGACGGGGTATACTCATTTTCCAGTTTACCCTGAGCTCTTGAGGCACTACCGCCAGACATATAGAGTAGCCCATTTACTTATGCGGTCTTGAGCGATGATACTAGTGGGTGTATGGATTCGTAGCTTCTTATAGGAGAATGGTCTGTTTGGTCGTCCAGCATAGTTTTGTGATCCGTTTGATCTAGGTTTACAACAGGGCGATCACTTGTCGGAGGAGAGTGCTGAGCCTTCCATGATAGTTGGACACACGTCTCCAGGTTTACATGACATGGATGAGGATCTATTCTTAGCGAATTTTATCCACTTGGTTGTCTACATTTGTCCTACCTGTCAAGGAGGGATTTGTGCGATCTAGTGTAATATTAGCTGCCAGCCGGATTGCACGAGGGGAGCATTTGTCATTGGCTCCAGTTGTACTTGCTCGTACTTACAGGGTTATGTGGACCATTTTAGAGTCTAGTTCTCTTGAGCTTCGAGGTATTACTTTACCCTGGCAGTATTTGTATGCATGGATCAATCTTCATTTCCACAGAGCTTTTCTCTTGCTTAACTTGCCCTATGTACTTCATAGAGAGGAGTTTCCTTATTGTCATTCAGCTGTCTCAGGCATCTTCCACATTGGAGAGGGAATGGATATGTTTGTTCTTCTTTGCTCCACAACTGGTCAGAGATATATTTTCTCTTGTTCACCAGCCAGATGTAGGTGACCTTCTAACATGATTGGAGTTGATATAGTTGACAACACTGATCGTAGAGGCAGAGCCACCTTGCTCCTTAGAGGATTATCACTATGGGTGGTGGAATACTTCATTAGCATGAGGCCTAGTTGGCTATGTTATAGATTTGGTCATTCAGTGGTTCTGGAGGGATATCAGCCTAGCAGAGTTGCTCGTCAGTTTGGGTTCTCTCAAGCCACGCATCCCAGACATAGTTGATACTCTT
The DNA here is from genome assembly GCA_021442155.1 of Cymbidium sinense. Taxonomy (NCBI): domain Eukaryota; kingdom Viridiplantae; phylum Streptophyta; class Magnoliopsida; order Asparagales; family Orchidaceae; genus Cymbidium; species Cymbidium sinense. Next base: position 74,312,945 of record CM038226.1, read on the forward strand.
CAGATGGATTCAGTGCCGATGGAGACTCATTTTCATACAGCTTCGATGATGTGGATTCACTTGCTCAGGTTGGGTACTGGTTTGCTCCTCCACATAACGCTCGCAGTTACATTAGATTGACTTGGGTGCGCTTGTCTCTTGCTTCTTTCATGGAGCATGGTGCTTGGAGGTATGAGCGTCGAGTTAGGCAGCTAGGAGTTCCTCAAGTAGAAAGACCATGTCAGCACTCCACAACCTAATAGGACTGAGGGCAATGGTACGTCTCATTTTCTCATTTTTTTTACTTACATACCTTTTTCAGCATACTTTTATGACTAGTAATACATATGTCTGATATTATTCTCTTCTATTGCTACATAGGTAGGGGCAATGATGATTCAGTTATTATGGAAGAGGCTACTACTCCTTCCAGAGTGCGACTTAGGGAGCCATCTCCTAGCCGCACAGAGGTGCCTTCTTCCTCTCATAGGCACATGCGGGTCCATCAGATAGATCCTCTTAGGGCTTCGACAAATTAATCAATGAGTCCTGCTTCTTGCTAGCTTTGACACCAGATGAAGTACAATCAGGTTCTAAATTGTCAGTTGGCATTGGGCCTACCATCTTTGAGGATTCAGAGGTATGCCAAGCATTTTTGTTATAGAGCCCACTGTTTCAGAGATGATGACACCACAGATGGATGCATATCTAACTCTTGGACCCTATGTTACTATTTTTTGGTATGGAGAGACACCTTTTACAGGAGAGGTAGACTTTAGCACTCAGCCGATCATATCTATTGTTCAAGATGCTGGTTCCTCATGTGGATGCATCCCCACCTCCTGGTCCTTCTACCATTTCTCACTGGCCTGGGGAGACACCTATTGCTATAGAGTTGGGGTTTACTACTGCGCTTACTATTCCAGCATACCCTTCTTCCGCTTTTGACTTCATAGTAATGCCACAGTTGCCACCACTCAATGATCCACTTGGCCACTCTGAGTTATCTTCTTCAAGTATTGTATTTGTTCATTCATGTACTTATTTTAGTTATATTACTGATGATCTCTTTCGCTGATAATAATTTATTCGTTCTATTTGCATAGTGCCTGATGGAGCAGATTATCAATCTGAGATTTATTGTCGACACTCTTCAGGACTTGATATGAGAAATCAGATGATGCAGGACAAGAACTTAGTGTTCTTATGAGATTTGCTCTCACGGTTGGACCCTGGATCACGAGTCACTTTAGCATTTTACCTCTAACACCAACATGCTTTTAGATTGCCTTGGTCACTTTAGATTAGGACATGGAGCTGAGATTCTAGAAGGGCTTGTATAGGGAGACAAAGTTTATAATTAGGCAGATGAGATCCCTTTCAGTTTTGCGGACTCGAGCTTCGCTACCAGAGCTTCGCGAGTGGATCAGGATCCGATGGGAGGCTAACTCAGCTCATGATGAGTTTGAAAGGAGTGCACAAACCTTGAGACAGCTTTGGAAGAGATCTACTGATGTTGGGACTGAGATGACTAGCCTTTTAGACAGGATATAGGGCCTCTGGAGGGAGCTCACGAGCTTGATGTCTTGTAAGACCAACCTTCAGGTGGAGCAGGGAAGACAAGGTTGGGCGATAGAGAGAGCAGCGTAGCAGACTCATCATCATTCCATGATAGACGCTTAGGCTGCCTTAGCTCGAGCTACAAAGGAGTTACATATGGTAGAGGCAAAGTACCAGATGCTTACTACGCTTGTAGTATGACTTCAGGATATATAGGGTCGTCTCCTTTGATGTACTACTTTTTTTTATGAGCTATGTACTCATTTCTTCAAATTAGTGAGATTTTCTATTTCTTTTTTGCATGTACTTTCTATTGTGATATCTTGATGAGCTTTGTTAGTTTGGACATTGGATTATCACTGTTGAGCTTGTCATCACTATGTGCCACTATAGTAACTTAGGCAGTGAAAGGTAGATGCCACTAGTCCAGCATCCTATTCATGCTAAACTTGATTATTGTTGTTTATGTGGATTTAGAGCATGAGATTTTTTTGTCCTCACTTCCGTTTTAGTGAACTAGATAGAGGGAGTTGCTGATTCATCTCAGTTGACTTGTCAGGTAAATGTAAGAGTACTTTCTGCCCTATGCTTAATTCTTTGACGGGCTTTGTGAATGGTTGAGTTTTGGTTGTTTTAGGATTTGTAGATCCTCTTGTCCTAGCATTATGCTTGACAGACTCATTAAAGGGTGCATATAGATGACCTAGCCTTCCGGATTTTATTAGATCTATAGTGTTGAGTTATCAATCTAGTAATAAGTACTCTAACGGACTGAATAATCACCAAATCCTTTTAGTTCTGCCATCGATTTTGTATGAACTATGAAATTGCTTACTCGGTCTCGTACTTTCTATTTTGACGAATTTGATGAGGAAATTGACTTTGATTTGTGCTTAGTGCTTGATCAGTCTATTTAAAAATATATTGGGATATCACCTTGTAGGTAATACAAGAATTGACTCGAGGTAGCTCTGGGTTGAGAGTTATTTCCTCAAGCTATCTTGGTTCATCGATCAAGCACAAAGATCTCTTGTATTCTGGTTACTTGTATTCACTAAGCTGGATTTGGTTTGAAATTGAACAGCTATCATCATTAGACTAATGAGCAGGGGCTCTTTCACTGTGGCATTTTCTTAAGACTTGTTGAGTGAGGAGAGCATCAGCAACTCTATCACTTGTGGGCTTGTTGAGTCCGACCTTTAGAACCTACTCGAGTATTTGACTTAGGCTGTGATGGCTTAGTGGTTTGGTCATCAGACTAACGAATGAGGTCTCTTTCACTGCTATCATTTTCTCGGGCTTATTGAGTGAGAAGAGCATCAGCAACTCGACCACTTGTAGGCTTGTTGAGTTCGACTTTAAGAACCTATCCGTGTCTTAGACTTGAAGATGTAGAGGTTGATGCTTTTCCAACTTAGTTGATTGAAGCTTCTAAAATTGGGAGTTGTTCTAACTTGATCATCAAAATTTGATGAATCTTGGGAGAAAACTTTTGACATTTAAGACTATCTTTTTGTGCATTGAAGTAGATTTTTTTTGTTCTTATAAGACCTACAATTTTAACAATAACAGTTATAGATATATTCGAGAATTTTGGCATAAAGCTTAATGTCAACTCGAACACATATACAAAAGACCTCCCATTTCACAGGAGATGATTAGAAGATTTTGATCATAAAGAATAAAGAATGCCCCTTGTCTAATAGGGGGATTGAAGATCGAGTTCAGAAATATATTACAAAGTTTGATTTGCAAAATAAATGTGATATATTTTCAGTCATAATATAAATATCTATCTGAGGATCTTGGCTTAGAGCATATTAACTCAGCTAAATATATAAAAAAATGCCCCCTGTCTAACAAGGGGACTTTCACAACAACTTGAAAATGCATTCTCATTTTACGAGAGAATCTTCAAGTAACATTACATGTGTATTTGGCATGAAAGCCTTACTAATGCAAGATTCATTTTAGTATTTATATACTTATCCATAGTCACTTGAGATATCGACCATTAATTGGTGGCATCGGTCGTTGACCATTCATGTCAATAAGTTGGTAGGCTCCTCCTTCATACCCCTTCTCTATGATGTAAGAGCCTTCCCAGTTAGCTTCAAATTTACCACTGATCTTACGATGAGGGTTGATTAGCCTTCCACAAATTCACCTTCGGAATGTCCGAGGCTCTTGAACTATTGAATGCTTTGGACATCCTCGCTCAATAAATTTCTAAACTTTGTTGAGGTTGGAGTTTAACTCTATCAAGTGCATCCAACTCTTTCATTATTAGATGAGCATTCTCATCAAGTGCATCCAACTCCATCAAGGGCCTTGGTTGGGGTTTTGTAAGTTGTTCTATATGCCCATAGTGCTTCCATCATTTTAGTGTGCCACTCTCTTTTATTCTTTGTGAGAATCTTTTTGAGCACTTCACTAAGGTTTTATTAAAATCCTCCGCCAAACCATTAGCCCTTGGATGTAGATTGATGAGTACCGCCAATCAATTTTATGCCAATCAGTGAATCTGTATATCTTCGCACTCTTGAAAGCTGGGCTGTTGTTTGAAATGATTCATCCTGGCACCCCAAATCTATAGACAATATTGTTGGTGAAGAAGTCAACGATCGATCAGCAGTGACTTCTTTAAAGCGGCTTCAGCCCATTTGGAGAAGTAGTTAGTATCTACTAAAATGAATCGATGTTCGAATGATGATGGAGGATCGATCGGGCCGATTATATCTGTTCCCCAACACTCAAACGGCCAAGATGCTATTGTAATGTAGCAGATTTGGAGGTTGATGAATGATGTTACCATGGACCTAACATTCGTGGCACCTTTTGGCATGATCAATACAATCTTTTGTCATCGATGACCAATAATATCTCATTCTCTTGATTTAAATTTCCATCTTAGGACTGATTGATGAGCACCACAAAGCCCTTCATGAATTTCAATTATTACTTTGCTAGCTTCATCCAGTCCTAAACATCATAGCCACATTTGTTTGAAAGATCTATAGTATAGCGTGTCATTGACGTATGCATAGTGTAGTATTCTTTTCTTTATTTGTGAGGCAAATGATTTACCGCTAGGTAACTTCCCTTCTTTAAAATAGTCGATGAATGATTTCCTTCAGTCATCAAATACTTTTACTATGAAAGATTCCTGTTGTATTTCTAAAAGCTCCTTAGACTTGAAGTTCTCTTGACTTGATTTCTTTTATTCTTGTAATGGAGTGTGAGGAAGAACCGAAGTTGCATCTTGCTGGCTTACGCTTAACAACCACTCTTCCTGCTGGGAGTATGGATTTGTAGGTTGTAAAACTCGACGAGTGAATACATTGATCATCATATATTCATCATCCATACTCGCCATCTCCTTAGCCAGTTTGGCCAAATAATCTGCTTTGCCATTCTCACGAGACTTCGAGTCAATGTGACATTTGGAATTTATTTCATTAACTTGAGCACTCATTTGTGATAATAGGCCAACTCAAGCTTGTTGATCTTATAAACACCCAAGACTTGATTGATGACCAATTGAGAATCTCCAAAGATTTGCAAATTCTTTATACCGATAGTAATAGCTTCTTCAATGCCTACTACTAATGCTTCATACTTGACTTCATTATTAGTTCAGAGTTCAGTTAATCCATATGAGTGTCTCATTATTCCTTCTTAATGTTATAAAAATAAGGCCGATGCCAACACTTGCTTTTGGAAGATTTGGAGGTTGAGCGGGCTTGATTGATGATGCTCCATCAAAATATATTTCCCATATTTGCAACCTCTCTCTCATGGACTAGCAAGATTTTCTCATATGAGAAATCGTCATTAAGTGGAGAGTCTGCTGCGATAGGTTGTGCTACGAGAAAGTCTGCCAGAATCTGTCCCTTCAATGCTTTTTGAGGGATATATGTGATATCAAATTGCAAGAGTAGAACTGCCCATCTAGCCAAATGACCTGTCAACATTGGTCTTATCATTAAGAACTTCAACAGATCAATCTTTGAGATGAGTGTTATTTTATGTGATAACATATAATGTCAAAGCTTCTAGGCAGCAAAGATCAATGCAAGGTAGTGCTTCTCGATCGGAGAGTACTTTACCTCAGTTCCTATAAATCTTCGACTGATATAGTACAATGCATTTTCTTTACCTTCTTCATTGTGCTGTGCAAGAAATAGAGATTCTTCTAGTACAACTATATACAAAATGAGAGGCTTTCCCAGGATTAGCACTGCAAGAATTGGTGGGTTCAATAGATATTTCTTGATGCTATCGAAGGCTTCTTGACACCCTTTATCCCATTTGAATAGAGCATTTTTCTTCACCAATTTTGCAAAGGGTTGGCATCTGCCCAATAGATTTGATATAAAACAGAATAAATGTGAGTTTTCCTTGTAATGAGCGGAGTTGACGTAAACTCTTCGGCAGTGGAATCTCAACGATTGCTTTAATTTTTGCAGGATCAATCTCAATTCTTTCATGGCGTACAATGTAGCTAAGGAATTTTCCAGATGAGAATCCAAATGCACATTTGAGGGGATTCATCTTAAGATTGTATTTTCTTATTCTCTCGAATATAATTCTTAGATCGTCAAGATGATTTTGCGATCTATACTTTTAACGATGAGATCATCGACATATCATTCTACCTTTTGATGAATCAACTCATCAAAATATGAGTCATAACCCTCTGGTATGTAGCTCCAGCATTCTTCAATCGAAGGCATGACTGTATAGCAATATATACCAATTGGCATCCTGAATGATGTGTGCTTTTCATTTTCAAGAGCCATCTTGATTTGATTGTAACCGATGATCCATCCATGAATGAGAACATATCATAGTTGGAAGTACTATCTACTAATAATTCTAATATTGGAAGTGGAAAGTCATCTTCTGGGCATGCTTTATTTAGATCTCAAAATTAATGCAAATAATATTTGACTATTTTTCTTTATCACTGGAATAATATTGGCTATCCAGTCTGCATACTTCTCTTCTCGGATGAAGTCTGCTTCAATGAACTTTTTAGTTTCTACAACCACCTATTCTTCAATATCTAATCTTATTCGCCTAGGAGCTTGCTTAATAGGCATCACATCTAGTTTAATGACAAGTTTATGAACTGCCACCTCAAGGGATAAGTCTGACATTTCAGAGTATGTCCAAGCAAAGCAGTCTTTGAATTCACATAGCAGGGCTTTCATTTCTTCAACCTTTTCATCAAGCAGAATGACACTAACCAAAGTTGGATGAGGATCATTTTCTGTTCCTAAGTTGATTTCCTTCAACTCATCCATGGTAGTTCCCTGTCCACCATCTTCGAGTTCATTGACTGCTGGCTTGGCTTCTACCTCCCCATCATTTATGAGATTAACTTCATAAAATTTATCTTCATTATTAATCTTAGTTTCAATCTCTTCTTCTATCACCACATAACAGGTTATTCTTTGATGGTATTTATGTAGAATAAATCCAAGACCTTTAGTAGTGTAATTATCCTTTTTTCGTCAGGCTTGTGGGCTCTTTATACTCCAAAGAGCATCAAAGAGGTGAGCTCGCCACTTATCCGTTCCAACATAAACCCCCAATTTATGCATCATTCTTTGAATCTTTAGAGGATAGTATTTTGACATCCTTGTGGGAATTATATCATTAGATTCATCAAATTGAATAAGCCAATCAGAATCTTGATTATAATAGTCCTCAGACTTGTACAATGAGGTTTCGGGTCTATCACTCCCTGGCAGAGGAGGTACATAAAAAGTCTTCAACTCCTCTATAATGTGAACTTCTTGTGTAGTAATTTCTTTGAAGCATTGAGAAGATACTGGTGTGATCACAAGTGAATCTTCCGATATCAATAGATTACCACCCTTATTAAAGAGGCACATTGAGCCTCACTTTTGTAGGTGGATTCAAACTCATAATCTTAATCAGAGTATTCTACTTTCTCCTTTCCCTTCCTAGAAGATTCACCGATCTGCTTGGGCTTGATAGGAATTTTATCTTCTTCTTCTGTATCACTACCCAAGTGAGGAACTTGTCTCTTTAGCTTGGATGATATTTCAGATATTTAGGAGGAATTGACATCACCTTCTTTCTTTCTTTTTGTTTCATATCTTCTTTCTCTTCATTCAATAATTTTGTAGCTTTTAAGATTGATGGCATTGAATGTTGAGGCTTTGGATCCTTTTGGAGCAAGTATTTGGCATCTTCATAGATCTTTGCCTCATGGACAACAAACAGTTGAAGATTTTCAGGATCCTATGCTCTTCTCCATCTTTCAGATACTTCATGCATTAATGCAAAGTGGGCAGAATCATTCCATACTCGTGGAGCCAAGGATGACGCAACAGTGCTCTAAATGAGGTGTCAGCGTCTATCACATGGAACTTAGCATTCGTATAAAGTTCATCGAATCTAAGTGGAAGTATAAAAGATCCGAGAGTCTTCTATCCCTTTTCATTAGAGCCATGGATCATTAGCTTATCTCGGCTGAGATGTTGAATGTCAAGAGATAATCCTCTTAATGCTCGTAGACTCATGAGATTGACTAATGAGCCTGGGTCGATTAGAATTCTATTAATTATACCATCTCTGAGAGACAATGGGTGGTTGTGTTATGATGTCCCAAGCATGAGGTCTTCTTCAGAAAAGGTGATATCTTATGATTGCAAAACTTCAGTCATACACCTGCAAAATATGCTTTGTATTTCTCTAGATCCTTAAGAGTCTGAATCAAGGTCTCGCGGAGATCCTTTGACATCAATAGGGTCTCATACACACTCAATTATGCAGAGATCTTTCTTAAATGTGATTGAATATTGTAATTAATTTCTTTATCAATGTTGGTTCTTCTTGTTTGAATGATGTTTTTATTGACTTCAATATTTTTATCTTTGTCTTTGTTTAGTGGGCCTTTCCTTAGTGGCGGCTGTAATATCTTGCCACTTCTTAGTTGCACTTGAGCTACTCTATCTTGCTCAGACTCTTTTGAAGAAGTAACACCTTCACAATCACCATTTATCCCTGAAGCTTCTGAATCGCTGCCCAATTTTATACGCTCCATGTGAGATTTAATTGAAGATTCATCAAGGAAGCATAGATCTTCTTTTCAGCCATCATCTACTTGTCTCCCATCGACAGCTTGGGATCACCCTTTTGAGAATCTTTTTTCTTGATGGGATAAATTTCTTGAATTTATCCGTACATGTTGTATTTAATGAAACTATCTTATTCAATCTATCACCTGAATAAGGGCTTTGTAGAGAGGCATCTGATGTCACCAAGATAAGATGACATGTCTCTCTAGGCAATAGTTCTTCACTGTCATCTTCTTCTCTACTTATCTTAGTGATTTGAAGTCCCAACATAAAGTCAACAAACTTGGTTCACCTTGAATATACTATTTCTCACGCCGCAATATGCCTTCTTGAAGTATCTTTGGGAGGTTAAAGCATTTGCTTTTGGTGTATCTTTTAGCCCAAGTATTGGTTCAAACAGTGTCTTTCACTTGACACAAGAAACACCTTCCAATTGCTTTAGCATTTTCAATATTTCTTTGAAACTGCAGTCTCCCATTGATAATCTTCAATTGACTTTTCTTTTGCTTTATCTTTCTACGGGGGCACGGGAGAGGACATAACCACCATTGTAGATTCTTTCTTTGGGTGAATAAGGACACTATTGGACAATGTGAATTCACCTCTCCTATATTTTCTTTCTAACTAGTCTTTGAATACATAACAATCCTCAATTAGGTGGCTAACCACTTGATCATATGGGCAGTAATGTGGATTATAAGTTTGATTTGTTTATTCTGGCCTTTTGCATTCTGGTAATTCCATTCCAGCTTTGAGTGTCTGGTGGAATAATTTAGCCATGCTTTCTCTCTTAAAAGAGTATTCTTTATTCATCTTTTCTTTGAGAGATTATTGCATACATTCTATATCTCCCATTGATTGCCTCGGTCGTTCTCCACCACTTGAGAAATTTTAGGGTTTCTCGTTGCCTCCAAAGACATGTTTGGGCTGAGGGTTGACTGGTTATTTGACTCTTTCTTCAACATAAATAAGTTGTTGTCCTTTATCAATATTATAAACTACTCGTCTTCCTTTGCTTGAGGTATAATAAGTTGAGTGTGATTCACTCCTTCTTGGCTCTAAAGGTTTACTTCTTTTCATTTTGTCTGGATTAATTTTAGACTTTGAGAAATTTAACTTCTCAAACTTGGCTACTCGATCAAGCAGCTCCTGAAAGGTAGTGATAGAAGCCATGCACATATATGATGCCATCTTACCATCAATATTTCCCATCAAAAACTAGATCGCATGCTCTTCCTCTAATTATTGTTCACACCTCATGCTCATATTATGCTAGCGTGTAATATATTTAGTTACCGACTCATCCTTTCTTATCTTCTCTGAGGCAAGGGTAGTAATAGTATCTTTTTGACCGTGCTGGCGAATCACTTGACAAACATAGTCTCTAACTCGACAAAAGTCTTGACCGAGTCATTCGGTAATTCAGCATACCATTCAAAAGTAGTTGATGTCAGATTGCTGACAAACTTATGAAATAACAAAGCATCATTTCCTCTGGTATTGCCATATGTCGCTTTAAACTGTGCTAGGTGTTGTTTGGGATTACCATTGCCATCAAAAGTATTAAATTTTGGCATCGAATAACCTTTGGGGGCTAGTCATACTCTGTTGGGTATGGATATCCTTTATTTACAATTTTTTGGCCTGCTCTGCAGCAATAACAGCTTTGATCTTCTCATTCAAAATAGTCTCCAGTTGAGGGTCACATGTTCGGATATGTTGGCCAAGTTCTAAGGGGTTGGCTAGGATGCCAACTGATTAACTTCATTCCTCCTATCATGGGCACTATGTGCTCCTGAAGTTTCGGGTGTTGGTTCAGTATATAGGTTTATATGTATTGCATTAATGGCACGAGATTAATGGGAATATGTCTTTGGTGCTACTACAACATCCCTTTGCATCATCAAATTTATTTGCGCCATCATTTTATTCATCTTTGTGTTAAGTAGCGAAATCTCATTATCTTTTACCCTCATATGGCATTGCATATGCCTTTGTGCTTAGGCTATTGTGGTTGTATCAGCATATGAGGGATTCTCCTCCCTTTCTGATTCTTCTCTTCGCTCATCATCTGAGGAAGGACTTAAGTGCTCTTCTTCTTCCTGTCTTTCAAGAGGAGCGGAGGGTAAGATGGTACATCGATGTTGATTATAGAAGCGAGTACTAGGCTGATCATCATCTTGACCTACCATGTAGCCACTTCTATTCCCATGATCTCATCATCGTCATCATCATGTTCACCTTCTTCTTGTAGCCTCAATTCTGAGTGTCATCTCCAACGGATCTCAGGCTCAGGTTGTGGCATTCACATTTCTTCAATTGGAGGGATTCGATCAAAGTCGACTACCTCCTGAGGAGATCGAGCTACTTGGTGATGGGATTCCCTGGAGGATTCTCCAAGGTGTCGACCATCCATTGACTCACTAATAGTATTTCTTTTTTAGAACCCATTCCTGTCGGACCCTATTAATGGCGGATCTTTGAGAATACAATCCAGATGTCACACCCTTGTTGTTTTCCATAATTATTTATTCTTGGAGCTTTGGCCTCCAAATTTGTTTTCCATTATGCCGGGACCTTTCGATGGTAGATTTCTGGACACGTGGTCCAAGTGTCCTGATGCTCACCGTGGGCTTATAATAATTTTTTAGTGTTTATTATCACGCTTCCCCATTGGAGCTTTCTCAGCTTCTCTGATGACTGGCCCCTAACATTTCTTCTTCATTTGGCCATTTTCTTTAACAACCTTCAACACTCTGTGCACTCTGCAGACAGAGTCTCAGGCTTCTTCTTCTGAGGGGTTAGAGCTTGTCATTGTTGATTCCAAAAAAATTGTTTGATTTTGCCAGTGGAGCTGTTCCTCTTATCCCACGTCAGATTTTTAAATTTAATGCAGGTAGAAACATTTGCTTCTATAGTGCTACTGTGTTAGGTACAGCAGTTGAGCTCATAGCTCAACATTCATTCTTCTTCGCTGCCTTTTATTTAGCTTACCTCTAGAAGAGGAAGCCTTAACATCATTCCTTCTAAGCACAAATGGCTCAGATAGTAAGGAGGTAACATTTGTTGGAGCTAATGAAATTTTCTAGCCAATAACAATCCTTTTTGTTAGTGGGGCTTTTGGATGTCCCAGTCTTTCAAACACAGAGGCCCTCTTCCTTGGAGCTTCAATAACATCAGCTTTAATCAACCTTTTTGTTGCACTAGCGGTGCACATCGTGCAGTCATTTCAACTAGTTGAGGCCTTTGAGCTTGACTTCAAGTAAGCGGGTTGTGAAGAGTTGCATTATGGTTGGCAACGATAACAGTTGGGAAGCCCACACTACCAAACTGGATGGTAGCTTCTGTATCCCTAGTATTGATAATAGCATTAGCCAAATAGATGTTAGCTCTGCGGCCTAGCTTGACAGTGAAGGGTGTGCTCTGGAGATCCATTCTGTGTAAATAAAATATGGGGATTAGTAATCAATAATTGATATATCACCCATACTTTCAAAATGCAGAGATACAATAGAATAAATTATGTATAAAAGAGATTTTGAAAACTTTAGAATCACGTTCATTATAAAAATAATTTTGTGTTTCAATCAATTTCATTTTATAAATAACTTTAAATTTTAACTTTATTATACTCCGCTGCTATTATAGCTTTGATTCGACTAGCCAAAAATGGAAAGAGAAACCTATCCTCGGAGTCGCCAGAAATCTGTGAGCTCCAAAAATTTGCCACCGACCTCTCGATGAAGAGAGTATATTAAATTTCAGTCAAACTTTTAAAAGGTAGATGAAACAGTAGTTAAGACACTACCCAGAGATTTCACCCTCATTTTGTGAGGACTTTAGATCTGGTTCGGGTTTTCTAGGCTATAATTACCCCTCAATCCTAAGAGAGAACTTTCGATTAAGGCTAGTTGTTAGATCGCTAAATGCATGGCATATAGTAGCAGCATGTGGAGCTTTGAAATTTAGAATTTATGAAATTCATTATCCTTTAGCTTAAAGCGGATGGTTGGGAGAACGATGATGCATGCGTCAGATCCCATGGTTCCATCATCTACATCAGCGATCCCTAGTCTACTTAGTTAGAGGAGGTAGTTGACCCAACTTGACAGAAGGATCCTTGTCAGCAGCCATGAGTTGCATTGTCCAAGGGATTCTTTGTAGACCTAGGGTGGTGTTTGTCTAAGGAGACAAGCTTAAGTCAACTTTAGCTGACAGAGAGCATTTTTCCCTATCAAGTGCACTCTATAATTCACAACTCAAGGTACAAAGCCATTGGGGAGCATATGGGCTACAATCATGATTATAATATAATCATTTGGTAACCCACCGTCGGATCGGTCATGATTGCATCATATGTGGAGCCTATTAAACAGCATCAAAAGGAGTCACATCCTTATTGGCATGAGATTGATTGAGAGTGAATATAGTTATGTACTTGACTTGACATTAGCTCCTTTGCAAGCTAGAGTTTTCTTAATTTGTCACCTCTGATAAGCAACGGCGGAAGGTGGGTTAGATTGAGTTTTATTTTAAGTTATAAGTAGTAAATTTCATTTAACAATTTAGAACTTAGTAATTTATCTGATTTTACATTTGTATTGATACCTGATTTTGATTAATTTGATTTGAACTTGCAAGCATATTTTGATGATGAATATCCCCTCAGGTTGAAATCTCCATTCAACATAGCCGTCATCGGGGTTAATATGATTTGAGCATTTGATTTTGAATCAATCCTGTCAACTCTTATTTTGCAAGGAGGATTGGATCGATTAAGTGACTTACAACTTTACCATATAGATAAAGTGACCCATGCAAATTTATTTTCAAATTTGTTGAATTTTATGCAACCTATAAATTTTGCACGCTTTATGAGGCAATTAAATTTATGCCTAAGATACTCCTTGTGGAATGTGTAAATCACTTGAGGATGATTGCACACTTCTTAAAGCACCACATTTGAATTTATATCATCTCATTATATGCACAAATTTTGAAGTTGTGAGTAGAAGTTCATGATTGCTTTATAGTGTGTATGCTATTCATCTTATTATATTGCTAACACACTTTTATTTGATAGGTTCGCATGCAAACTCACTTCACAATGCACGGAAATGTGATATCCCATAAGGATACATGCGCATATTTGATCTTTAATCTTTTCAAATTAATTATACACATCAATATAATATGTTTAAATGCATAGTTGTCTCAAATGTGTATTAAATTTAGTATATTTGCAGATATTTCAACATGATGAATTCAATTTTTTTTGTTTTGAGTATAAATGAAAGGCCTTCAAAGAACATGTAATTCTTATCTATTTATGTGAGCTTTAAGTGATGTGATGCTTTGTCTTTACATATTCATTTTCTAGTATTATAGGTTCTAAGAAAAGATTCTCTTTCTCCTTAGAAATAGAGGGGAATGATGATTCATTTTCACAATCATTCTCATTTATAATTAGCCTTTTAATTAGGTGCTTTGAAGATTTAGGAGAGCTCATTCAAGTATTTGCTAATAATTACGTTCATTCTTTTCTTTCTTTTTTTTTAAACATCTTTCTTATAAGATTTTCATTTGCATTAGTTAGCATCTTCGTTATAATATTTTGTCACTTTTTAACTTATTTTTTAATTTCATTTAGGCCACTTAATCATTTAAGGTATTATTTAATTTTGTCTCCAATAAGTCCAAAGTTTTTTTGACAAAAATTTTGGCAGACCTCCCTTAGTCGGGAGAATTATACCAAAATTAGGTCTGCCCATCGTCTAAAAAGAAGTACATGAGTGATGTTTTACAACACCACGATCATAAATACTCCAACCTATCCATCTAAAAAGACACGCATAGATTCTTCGAACACCTGCATAAAATCAAACATAATATATTTTGTATATTCATATGCATTTCATTCTACACATTTGTGCTCTTTTTTGTGTTGTCTGTATGTCACATGAAATGAGAGATAAGGAGAGGAGAGAGAGAGAGAGAGAGAGAGAGGAGAGAGTAGATGGCTGTGAGAAAAGAACAAAAATAAAATAAACCTATGCAAACCGAAGAGAGAGAGAGAGAGAGAGAGAGAGAGAGAGGAGAGAGAGAAATGCTTTCTCAGTTTGGTTTCTTTCTTTAGAGAGAGAGACTTTTAGAGAGAGAGAGAGAGAGAGAGAGGAGGAAGAGAGTTGAGCTCAGGGTTCTTTTTTTAGAGAGAGAGAGAGAGAGAGAGAGTGGAGAGAGATGGAGGAGGATATCGGAGGTGGGAAGAACAGAAAGGTTAAAGTTAGGTCGTTGATGAACTACGTTGATGCGGCAAAAGAGAGATGAGAAGCAGAAAGTTAGGTCGGTCGGAAGTGAGGAGGTGGAATCGGCCGTGCGCCTAGGACGGGAGAAAAAAAGCAGCCGACGATGGAAGACCCAGAAGATAAAAAAAAAGAAAAAAAATGAAAGTGACCGAGCTACCTCCGAAGTCGGGAGAGTTTCTTTTTTTTTTTTTTTTCCTTCAAAATTGTGTCCCCCAGCCGAAACGAGGAGTCTCTCTTTTGATTTAATATTTTTTTATTTTTTGAATGAAAGAAAAGACAAGGCGATGCGGTCACTGAGGCAGGTGTACGAAATGCAGAAAATCCCAGTTTCGATGCCTCCGAGAAAGGGATTTTTTTTTTTTTTTTTAAATTTGAGGGCAAGTAGCCCAATTTAATTCTAAATGTAAAAAATGTTACACAATACAAACAAGACAATGAAAAATATAATCGGGACCAACATTAGAATACAAATCAGTTAGAGATCAAAAAATCCCAAAATAAAAAAGGAATAAAGGGAGACAGCCTATCACGCTCAACCAAAACTGCGGAAGCAAGAGAAGAGGTGGACTCAGATTAACATGACTGGATATACCATCAAAAGTAGGTGTCATCAGTTAGACATCCAAAAGATAGTGTTATGATTCCTGTGGTTGCCGTAAGCCCTTCCAATGGATAGTGTACAAAGGGAGACAATCCAGGTTGCCAAAAGGCCATCCAGAAACAAGAACCATAACCTCTATGAGCAGCACACGAGAACATCATCATTGTCCACCTGAGGAAAGTAGGAAGAAAAATAGACTACGATGGTTTAAAGCTTCTCCATTTATGTAGCAGAACCGCATGAGAGAGCCACAAACATTTAATTTTCCAGATCTGCAGTTTAGTAGCTACTCATGATCGAATCTCTAGTATAAGGGAAGGAACAGAGGTGGCTACAGATGCAAATATTTGTTTGTTTCTTTCTCTCCAGAGAGAGTAAACCAACTCACGTTATCAAGTAATGTAGTCGGATAAGCGCATTGTGCTGTGTATCATCCACAAAACTTAAAACCTGTTGTAAGGAGGACTGCAACAATAGAGTCTTACCATTTGGAATGAGAGCTCTAACTATCTTCATAGAGTAAGGGCATTCAAAAAATAAATGTGGGTGTGACTCAATGTGTGAATGACATAGAACACAAATGGAAGAAGAACCAATTCCCCTCTTTGCTAAAGTATCAGTTGTTTTAAGACCTTCTTGTAACAAGAAAGTGCATAGTTAATTGCATTCCCCTTGAACCAGATTTCCTTACTCCAACACATGTTAGGGTGAGTTTCAAAGACAGCTTCCTTAAACTCCTTTGTGGTAGGATTATGAACATTCAACCAGCTAATAGAGTCCTCCCCTCCCATAATAGGGGTGTTTAGGTTCCTGTTAGAACACCAAGGAAAAGCAGCCAATGGAATGGTAGAAAATTTCCATTTACCATTGAGAATTAAGGAGCAAACCTTAGCAGTTTCTGAAAGTCCAAAGATATGAAGCCCGTTTGTACCCAAGGAGCTGAAAAGTGATACTCCATCACACCAAGGGTCGTAGAAGAGGGAGATGTTCTGACCACACCCAATTCTGAAGGTGAATTTAGCTCTAAATTTGTTAGCTTTCAATTTGATGGATTTCAGAGAGAGAGAGATCTATATGTGCTGGGATGCCATAAGGATATATATTTAGATTTACACTACCTAGCAAGCAGTGAGCCCCACAAACAAATTTTCCATAGCATCTTCAGTTTGCAGATTTGATTAAGAGAGGAAGCAGAAAGGAGGCCAATACCACCCTTTTCCTTAGGAAGAGTGGTACGTGCCCAGGAAATAGTATATAACTTTTTCTCTTCTCCAGAATGATAGAAGAATTTAGCTGTGAATGAACAAATTTTCTTAATAATACCATTAGGAATTGCCATTGCTCGAAACCAGTATGAGAGATAGCTGTTAAGTGAGGATTTAATGAGTTGTAGTCTACCACCTAGGGAGAGAAATTTGGTTTTCCAACCAGCCAACCATACTTGGAGTCTATCAAAGAGGGGATTGAAAAGTGCCATTTTAATAGAACCTTTCACAAGAGGAAGCCCTAAGTACTTTAGGGGGAAGGAGCCCATCTTAATATGAAGGATGTTTAGGAGCTCATCCTCACTTCAACAACCATTGGAAAAACATATAGAGGATTTAGTTTTATTTACCTCCAACCCAAGATATTTCTTAATAGAATTTAGTGAGAGCTTCAGAGAGTTGAAGGTGATTTGATTAGCTTCACCTGTGACCAAAAGATCATCAGCATATAAAAGATGGGAGATTTTGCATCCTGTTATGGCAATAGGATTAAACAAACAAAGATTGACTTCCTTATCTATGATACAAGAAAATGTATCCATAGCTATAGTAAAGAGATAGGGAGATAGTGGGCTGTATAAGCCCATTAGTAGAAGAGAAAAAATCTTTAATGCTACCATTTAGAATTATAGAGAAAGGGACATCTATAATACATGCCTCCACCCATTTAGTAAACTTTATAGGAAACCCTTTGTTGAGTAACCTATGAATAATGGAATATCTATTTACTTTGTCAAATGCTTTTCTTAAGTCAAATTTTGCAAGAAAGTAATTATTGCTTTTTTGGGAAGCAAACTCATTACAAATTTCAAAAGCCATTGCAAGGTTATCAGCTATATCCCTCCCTTTGATAAATGCTGATTGAGCTATATTGATTATTGAAGGAAGAAACCTCTTCATACGACTAGCAAGAATCTTAGCAACCACCTTGTAGAATGTATTGCATAAAAAAGTAGGTCTAAAGTCTTCAATCTTGTTTGAGTGTTTAACCTTTGGGATGAGAATGAGTAAGGTATGCTTAAAGCATTTAGGCATTTTGGAGGTTTTGAAGAAGAAGTTTACAGCACTAAGGAAGGATTTTCCTGTGATGTCCTAGGAAGCTATGAAAAATTTGGAATTAAAACCATCAGGACTGGGAGATTTATTCTCATTAATACTTCTAAGTGTAGTGAGGATTTCTTGATCAGAGATTTCAGCTACAAGATCAGTCGCTTCAGCCGAAGAGAGGCAAGTTCCCAAAGGGAGGTTCTGAGAGGGAATAAGGAGTGGGTCACTGCAGTTGAAGAGTCCAGAATAATATTTGCAAAACTCATCAGCAATTGAGTTTCGAGTTACAGACAACCCCATATCCGAATGGATTTCTCTTATCGATTGGCATTTTTTCCTTTCTTTGATTGAGTGGTAAAGAAATTTGATATCGCCATTCTGCATAAGTGAGCCAATGAGCTTTAGCTCTTTGTTTAATCCATATATTTTCCTTCATAGTAAGCTCAATATATCTAGTTTTGATATCCTTGGCATCAAGTAGCAATGAAGGATTGTATGGATCTATTTCTAATATTTCATGAATTTTTGTCTGATCACTTCTCAAGGACTTGATTTGCAAAAATAGAGGCACAGTCTCCCAGTATCTAAATCTTAACATTTGCTTAGCATGACTAAGCTTTTCAGAGAGGATGAAGAGAGGGTCTCCTTGTATGTAATTTCCCCAAGCCTCCATAATAACATCCTTGAACCCTGGTGCAAATGTCCGAATTCTCGAAAATGATGAGAGATGGGAGTATGAAGAAATGTTACCAGGGGTGAATGATCAAATGAATGTGGTGGAAGAACTTTGTAGTATGATGTGGGGAATTGCTCAAACCATAATGAATTGTAAAAAGCACAATCCAGTTAGAGAAAATAGGCCTGTCTGTCTGCTGGTTGAACCAAGTGTAGAACATCCCAATACTAGGCAGTTCGAGAAGCTCACAGTCGTTAGCACACTCTTTGGAGTCTAGGGAGTTATTTAGAGAAACCATATTGCCACCCTTGTTGATAAGAGGGATAGTTAAAATCCCCCATTATAATCCATGGAATGTTTATGGATCCAGCTAAGTCCCTAAGAGAGTTCCACAAAGTTTTCCTAATACTGGCATCATTATCTGCATAGATGCATGTAAGGAGATAAGTTTGATTTCCAATGGCCGAGACTTTGTGGGTGATGATTCTTAGAGATAAGATCAAAATTCATTTTGTCAGCTCCAATTTATCCAAATCCACAGAGAGCATTCAAAATTAGAAACATAAGATTCGGAATTGAACAAAGCAAAATTTTGTTGAGAGGAGGGCCTAGGAGAGGTTTCAGATTGGATCTTTGTCTCAAGGAGACAGAAGAGGTCGAGGTGGTAGACCTTTATGATCCTTAAGCAATCAAGCTTTATTTGTTACCCTTCTGAGGTGTAGGAAATGGGTTGGAAGTAGATTTAGAAGAACTACCTACCTCATGCGCAGCTTTGCCAGGAGTTTTAGGAGCTTTCCCATTATTATGCAGGTGATTTAGTCGGTTAGGAGAAACAACAACCGATCTAGTGAAGACCCCAACAAAGTTTGAGTCACCAGTAATTTCAGAATTAGTATGATCAATATGGTCTTTGGAGGTTAGAGTGTCCTCTTCCATCACCTGAGGGGGAGAAAGGATTGGAGGTTGATTCAAATCAACAGCTATTGAAGGAGAGGGGGGGGGGGTGGGTGCATTAGATCCATCAAGGAGGGTATCCTTAGTAATAGAGTATCAAGATTTGATATGACCAAGTCACGAGGAGGAGATGTTTTCTCTATGTATTCCCCTGTTGCTGATGTACAGCTCATCTAGGGTCTCTTAGGGTAACATGACTTCTGCTAAGCCCCCTTGGATTGTGTTGTGGTGTAGGGTTCTGAGGACAAGATCGATCATCATGAGAAAAAGTGTTACATAAGGAGCAAATCGTCGGCTTCCAGTCATAAATAATCTCTTGATTAAACTTTTTAGAACTATAGAGAAAGGGACATCTATAATACATGCCTCCACCCATTTGGTAAACTTTATAGGAAACCCTTTGTTGAGTAACCTATGAATAATGGAATATCTATTTACTTTGTCAAATGCTTTTCTTAAGTCAAATTTTGCAAGAAAGTAGTTATTGCTTTTTTGGGAAGCAAACTCATTACAAATTTCAAAAGCCATTGCAAGGTTATTATATCCCTCCCTTTGATAAATCGATTGAGCTATATTGATTATTGAAGGAAGAAACCTCTTCATACGACTAGCAAGAATCTTAGCAACCACCTTGTAGAATGTATTGCATAAAAAAGTAGGTCTAAAGTCTTCAATCTTGTTTGAGTGTTTAACCTTTGGGATGAGAGTGAGTAAGGTATGCTTAAAGCATTTAGGCATTTTGGAGGTTTTGAAGAAGAAGTTTACGACACTAAGGAAGGATTTTCCTGTGATGTCCCAGGAAGCTATGAAAAATTTGGAATTAAAACCATCGAGGGAGATTTATTCTCATTAATACTTCTAAGTGTAGTGAGGATTTCCGAGATTTCCTACAAGATCGTTAAAGAGAGAGTTCCCAAAGGGAGGTTCTGAGAGGGAATAAGGAGTGGGTCACTGCAGTTGAAGAGTCCAGAATAATATTTGCAAAACTCATCAGCAATTGAGTTCTGATCAGACACAACCCCCATATCTGAATGGATTTCTCTTATCAGATTGGCATTTTTCCTTTCTTTGATTGAGTGGTAAAGAAATTTGATATCGTCATCTGCATAAGTGAGCCAATGAGCTTTAGCTCTTTGTTTAATCCATATATTTTCCTTCATAGTAAGCTCAATATATCTAGTTTTGATATCCTTGGCATCAAGTAGCAATGAAGGATTGTATGGATCTATTTCTAATCTTTCATGAATTTTTGTCTTATCACTTCTCAACGACTTGATTTACAAAAATAGAGGCACAGTCTCCCAGTATCTAAATCTTAACATTTGCTTAGCATGACTAAGCTTTTCAGAGAGGATGAAGAGAGGGTCTCCTTGTATGTAATTGCCCCAAGCCTCCATAATAACATCCTTGAACCCTGGTGCAAATGTCCAGTAATTCCTGAAAAGAAAACGATGAGATGGGGAGATAGGAGTATGAAGAAATGTTACCAGGGGTGAATGATCAAATGAATGTGGTGGAAGAATTTTGTAGTATGATGTGGGGAATTGCTCAAACCATAATGAATTGAATTGCAAAAGCACAATCCGGTTAGAGAAAATAGGCTGTCATCTGGTTGACCAGTGTAGAACATCCCAATACTAGGCAGTTCGAGAAGCTCACAGTCGTTAGCACACTCTTTGGAGTCTAGGGAGTTATTTAGAGAAACCATATTGCCACCCTTTTTATCCTTGCTGATAAGAGGACAGTTAAAATCCCCCATTATAATCCATGGAATGTTTATGGATCCAGCTAAGTCCCTAAGAGAGTTCCACAAAGTTTTCCTAATACTGGCATCATTATCTGCATAGATGCATGTAAGGAGATAAGTTTGATTTCCAATGGCCGAGACTTTGCCGTGTATGAGCTGATGATTCTTAGAGATAAGATCAAAATTCAGCTTGTCTGAGCTCCATTTTATCCAAATGCGACCACCTGGAGAGCATTCAAAATTAGAAACATAAGATTCGGAATTGAACAAAGCAAAATTTTGTTGAGAGGAGGGCCTAGGAGAGGTTTCAGATTGGATCTTTGTCTCAAGGAGACAGAAGAGGTCGAGGTGGTAGACCTTTATGATCCTTAAGCAATCAAGCTTTCGACCAGCTGCAGAGAGACCACAGACATTCCAGAACCCAAAAGATAGCTTATTCATTGGGATGAGGAAGTTGAGGGCTTCTTGCCCTTCTATTTGTTACCCTTCTGAGGTGTAGGAAATGGGTTGGAAGTAGATTTAGAAGAACTACCTACCTCATGCGCAGCTTTGCCAGGAGTTTTAGGAGCTTTCCCATTATTATGCAGGTGATTTAGTCGGTTAGGAGAAACAACAATCGATCTAGTGAAGACCCCAACAAAGTTTGAGTCACCAGTAATTTCAGAATTAGTATGATCAATATGGTCTTTGGAGGTTAGAGTGTCCTCTTCCATCACCTGAGGGGGAGAAAGGATTGGAGGTTGATTCAAATCAGCAATAGCTATTGAAGGAGAGGGGGGTCTGTTAGATCCATCAAGGAGGGTATCCTTAGTAATAGGAGTATCAACAGCATTTGATATGACCAAGTCCTGAGGAGGAGATGTGTTTCTCTGTGTATTCCCCTGTTGCTGATGTACAGCTCGTCTAGGGTCTCTTAGGGTAACATGACTTCTGCTACGCCCCCTTGGATTGTGTTGTGGTGTAGGGTTCTGAGGACAGGATCGATCATCATGAGAAAAAGTGTTACATAAGGAGCAAACCGTCGGCTTCCAGTCATAAATAATCTCCTGATTAAACTTTTTACCATTTAAATTAATGGGTATAGAATCTGGAAGAGAAGAAGAGGTATTAATCTGGACACATATACGAGCAAAAGTGATACGGGCTTTAGCAGCAGTAAGATTATCCACTGCTAACGGGATACCAACGCGACTTGCTACTTTAGAGAAACCAGATTCATTCCAGTAATAAAGGGGGAAATTCGATAATTTAATCCAAATTGGTAGCTCAGTGATGGATTCTTTGGATGGCCGAAAGTCCTAAGTCCATTGTTGGAAGATAAATGGCTGACCATTGAGGAAACAAGGATCATTGTCCCACACCATATTGTAGTCTTCCTGACAATTAAATTTAAAGAGTAAGAAATCCCCATCGAGAGTAAGGAGGTCGAGATTATATTTAAAGTGCCATTTCTTCTTAATCGTAACTAGGAGAGCACCATAGTAGGGTCACTTCCCAATCGCATGTCCGATGAGGGAAAGGTGCCATTCCTTTTGACCATCGGAAAGCTCTTCTTCAGAGAAGGCAACTTCCTGGGAGTCCGCTGGAATGAAGGAGAGTAGGAGAGATTGGCTCTTTTCATTCTGAGACAGAAGAAGGTCCTTCCACATGTTTTTCATGGGAGGATTTTGGGGTCCTTGGTTGGAGGTATGGGGTAAGGATGACTTAAGTGGGGGGAAAGGGGCATTATGAAGGGGATTCGAGTCGGGGTCCATGCGGAACAAGGAGCTAGGTTATTCACAGATAGAGCCAACTAGAGAACGAGGGAGAGGAGAGGGGAGGGAGGCTGCCGAAGAGGAGGATTTCAGAGAAAACCCTAGACGCATTGCTAGGAAGGGACTTTAATTTGATGAATACCTTTTTTTTGCATTTTAATTATAAATATTCACTTATATAGAAATCATAATTAATTTAGTTTAATTATTACATTATTTACATAATTGTAACAATTATTAAATTTGACTTATATATATATATATATATATATATATATATATATATATATATATATATATATATATATATATATATATATATATATATATATATATATCCTCAGTTAAATTTAATATGATGTTTTAACAATCTAAATGTATTTAATTTTAATTTAGTTTGACATGATGATGATTTGATTTGATTTGATTTTTTTAAAATTTGTTAGATTATATATATATATATATATATATATATATATATATATATATATATATATATATATAAAACAATAGTAATGATAGTAATTAAATTGGACACAATTATTTAATTAGTTTAGCTTAATTTAATTTTTCTTTAATCAACTAACATATTAACTTTTTATTATCTCTCTTTTTTATATAAATATTATCGCAAACCTTGCCATTCTTACATCTCGCATGTGCGAAGATTTATTTATTTTTAATTATGTTGAGCGATGATCACATAGTATATAGGATGCTCTTCTAACCATTCTTGATGTGTTGCGCACACTAGAGCGATCCGTTTTACATACGAGTGACACTCGAGCAACGTTGAAAAAATTTATCTCAATTTGAGCGATATCTCGTTTGTAGCTCTTTGTCATTGTTATACGCGAGTGAATATGTTGTATGAAGATTTGTTTAGCATATCTCAATGCTATGAACATATTAGTGAGATTCACCTTGCAAACATGCATTATTTAAGTAGTTTTGATGACAACCAAGGTAGTTTGGTTCAACCTTATGCACTTCACATTCATCATTTGTTGCTTTTACTCTAATTGCGTGAAATTGACTTGTGAAATGGATGTAGAGGTCAACAGGCATTTATAGGAAGTTGTACCTTAGTGTATGCTTTTGCTGATGACATTCTTCTTGTTGATAAGAATAGAAAGGGAGTCCAAGAGAAATTTGAATTATGGAGGTCAACCTTAGAGTCTAAAGGTTTTCATTTAAGTAGATCTAAAACTGAATATATGGAGTGTAATTTTAGTTATAGAATTTATAGTAGGTGAACAAGTCATTAAAAAAACGATCAATTCAGATATTTAGGCTTTATTGTTCAAAATGATGGTGAAATAGATAGAGATGGTATTAGTAGAATTCAAGTTGGATGGTTGAAGTGGAGGAATATATTTGGCCTGTTGTGTGATATAAAAGTACTACTTAAACTTAAGCAAAAATTTTATAAGATGGTGGTAAGATCTGCAATGATTTATGGTGCAGAATGTTAGCCAATAAAAGTGAAGCATCAGACAAAGTTAAGTGTTGCAGAGATGAGAATGCTCAAGTGGATAAGTGGCTTTACTCTTAGAGATAAAATGTGAAATGAGTATGTTCAAGAAAAAGTTGGAGTAGCTCCAATGGCAGATAAGATTGGAGAGAGTGGCCTTAGATGGTTTGGCCACATAAAGCATCAGCCGTCCAATGACCCGGTTAGGAGAGTAGATGCATTAGATTTGCCTTATGTTAAGAAAGGTAGAGGTAAACCTAAAAAGACATGGTTAAAATGTATAAAAAATGACCTTAGTATACTTGAATTAAATGAGAATATGACACATAATAGGACACAATGGAGATGAAGGATTCATGTAGCTGACCCCACTTAGTGGGATAAAGGCTTGTTGTTTTTTTGGATAAATAAATAAATAAAGGCATGTTGTTGTTGTATATTAGGCTTTATGTAGATCTGGGTTCTAATTCTTATGAACACAAGCATTCATAATTAATTACCCCTCTTATTGTAGTAAGAGAGAACTCTCAATTAAGATTGAAAATAAATATATCTCTCTGATATGAATCAGTGTCTAGTAGTGTGTGTGGTATGACATAGATTACTATATAAAGGAAATAGGAGAATAGTCTCGATCAAGATCCGATGGTTCCATCATTCCGGGACTACATTATTCTAGTCTACCAATATTAGAGGGCCAACCATGATGTCTAGGGAGTCTGATTAGTAGCCATAAGTTAGCTCCTCTCAGATATCTCGAATAGACCAAAGTTTTAGTGTATGGATGTTCGCACGATAAATAAATAGAATGAACTTACATCCTTTTGGAATTCCATTAATGTATAAATTATTTGCGTGGTGAATATATAGATTAGACTTATATCTCTTTGGAATACTAAATTTATTTAGATTGTTCATATGGTGAACTTATAGATTGAATTTACATCCTTTTAAGCCGCTAGAGTATAAATTGTTCGCATGGTGAACATATAGACTAAACTTATATCCCATTGGACTGCTTGATTTATTTAGATTGTTCATATGATGAACTTATAGTTTGGACTTACATTACTTTGGAATGCCAATAGGGTTTTTGTGGAATAGATAGATTGGACTTACATCCCTTAGAATTTCATATAGATATAGATTGTTCACATATTGAAAGGATAGATTGGGCTACATCCCTTTTGGAAAATCATATGGATATAGATTGTTTGCATGATGAATATTAATTTTGGTTCTGAGGGGCAGCGCTTCAGTACTAGAAATATGGCTCCTAGGCTCTATCATGGTAGCACCGCGTTGCTATTGAAATGATGTCTTAGCATTGAATAATTATCACTGTAGTATTATAAGGCCTAAATTCGTGTCTTATAACCCAAGGGTTTCCACTTTAGCACTATAAGGCCTGCACTGCAGCACTTAAGATGGCATAAAATTAGAATAATTTGACCAGGTTGACTAATTAACTGTCACCTTGGCGCTGGTTATTTGGCATCGTGGCTCTAGTCAAAGGTCCGTTCAAAAAATCTAGTAGGAAGATAGGCACTTTTAATTAGAAAGGACAAACTTTTTGACAAACATTGCAGCACTGTGTCGAAGGTCCATGACGCTACATTAATGTCTGACACACTTTTCAGTTACGATCGGTTATAAAATTAATGGTAATAAGTGCTCTTTTTGACCAGCATGGTGACCGTTATGGTATGTTAACCAACATCATAATGTTGGTATCATGTTCTAGAAACTGAGAGGCTAGCACCTCAGTTGTGATAAAATAACGTCATGGCGTTAGTGCCTATCTATAAATAGAAC
Organism: Cymbidium sinense; assembly: GCA_021442155.1. Taxonomy (NCBI): domain Eukaryota; kingdom Viridiplantae; phylum Streptophyta; class Magnoliopsida; order Asparagales; family Orchidaceae; genus Cymbidium; species Cymbidium sinense. The sequence goes on from CM038226.1 coordinate 74,339,237, forward strand.
CTCTAGGCTATGAATTTTTCATTCTAAAGCTTTTGTTCCCTTTTAGGAAATCCTCACTTTCTTCCTCTCTTTAGCTTTTATTTATTTTAGGATAGTAAATATGCTAGTAAAATACATTAGTAAAGGTAAGAGAAGGGCAAGTGTCAATGACACTAACATGTTATGTTAGTGTAGAGGCAGAAGAGAGGTATCAACATGCCATCATTTACAAGCATCTCATTCTAGAGAGGAGTTTCTACAATACAGGAGGGAGCGTAGAGAGAATCATCAATGAGCAAGATTGAGAGAAACTGGCCTACAACAACATATCATATGTCATCCCCGTAGTGTGGGAGTTCTTTGCCAACATGAAGGAGCACTAGAATAATCTAGTTTTTGTTCAGGGGAAATTAATAAGTTTTGATAGTACTACTATTAATACATATTACAACTTATAAGATGTAGTGTATGATCAGTATTTCTTCTATTATAATTATCATTTCAATTTTGATGAAATCCTTAATTTTCTTATTGTTGAAAATTCTAATGTCTGCTGGAAAGGCTGGAGAAAAAGATCATCAATTTTCTTGTCGTTGACCTTACTGTTGAGGCCAAAACTTGGCATTATTTCATTTCTAAAGTTAATGCCCACTGGAAATATCAGTGATGTGAGTAGGGATATGGCCAATTTGAATTTTGTAATTCAAAAGGGCTTTAGTATGAATATAAAAATGATTTTTTGTAATTCTATTTATAGTATGCTTAAGGGTAGTACTACTATATGATATGATCACCATTCTTTAATTTATTCTTTATGTGTTGCAGCAGGTGCGCAAGGGGAGTTAAGTGAAGATGTCTTTATACAAAAGGCTCCCTTGACTAAGAGATCAATTGAAGGATTTGGTTTGAGGACTAAGGTGGGAGAAAGCTCACATGCCACTCAGTCCAGACTCAAACCCTTCAAGACCTTAAATGAGCAACTCGAAGAAATTGGGGGACAAGTCTCAAACTTAACAAAAAGGGTTGGGGAAACTAGTCAGCAGTAGTAAGAACTAAGAAGAAAATTTCACCACCATGGTTCAGTAGCAGTAGCAATTTTTATACATGTTTTGTTTAACTCAACACTTGTTCATATGTTTGAAAACTACGACTTTCATGTGGGCCTGAGTTAGGCTTATTTTCCCATGGCTCCTCATTATTACTCTTATGTGAGCATCCTGCTAGAGATGGAAGAAGAAGAAGAAGAGGAGGATGATAATGAATATGATTATTAGTTTTCCCCTTTTTTCTTTTTGTTTTGTTTTTCTTTTTTTAATGAAAAAAAATTACTATAACAAATTTTTTAATGTTAATAAAGATGTTCTTTCACTTTTATGCATTTTTTGTTTGTCTCTATGAAATATTCTAAGATTTATAAACTTAATAAAATAATTTTTTAGTTCAAAAATGACCAAGTTGAGGGCTTAGGGCTTCAACTCTACAAAATCAACGCATTGGCACCATTAAGCTGAAAGACATAAGTTCAAAACCCGAGAACATAGTGCCTTAGTGCTACATGGGTAGCACTGTGACACTTCATAAATAATTTGGACCTAATTTTAGAGAGATATTTGGGTACTTAAAGTATAATTTTTTAAGAGTGTAGCGCTAAGGAGCTACGATATCAGTGACATGACATTATCAAATGAGAATCAAAGTTTATTTTTCTGAGAGCTCAACACCTTAGTGTTAGAATATAAACACCTTAGCATTATTAGGTGCATGCCTAAGGTTCACAATTTTTGAGAGTGCCACTCCTCGGCACTATAACTACAACACTTTGGTGCTATTTTATCAATGCCTAAGATTTAATACCTTTAGAGACATTTGACATTTCAACATCATAACACCTTAGCAATGCTAGGTTTCATGATTTATAGTGCATTAGCACCCTTCTCCCTTGCCCTGGATCCTAGATAAATAAAGGAATAACTTTGTTTCACACTGGAACCAAGTTCAACGGTGGTATAGATGTTTAGTGCCTCAACGCTAGAAACATAATGCTTCGGTGCAATGCTAAAGAGGTTTCTTGATTTCATAACCAAGAGGGCAGTACTACGTTGCTGAAATACAGAGCTAAGGTATTGCAATTAAAATAGTAATCTGAGAGCTTAGCATTGCAGTGCTAGATATTTGGCACTTCGTCACAATAGGGTGGAGCATCAAAGGCTTCATTCTCAAGAGCTTAGCACCTCAATGCTAAGACTTGGTGCCGCGACACCATAGAGTGAGAACTTTATTTGTTAGACTAGATTCTTGCAAAATTAATAATTTTATGAAAATTTTGTTGCATAACAGTTTACCAATGCTAGATTATACGGTATTTTAGTGCAAGAAGCACTCTTCTCCTTATTAGATCCAAGATTGATGGAGGGGGGATTTTCATCTCACACCAAAACTAAATTTAGCAGAGGTCTTCTAGACTTAAAATTCTTTAGATTCATGAGCATAAATTGCTTTTTAACAAAACTAATTCTTACTCCAAATTTAAGATTGATGGAGGAAAACTTTCATTTCTCATCGAATCCAAGATCTGCAGTGGAATTTTTTAGAATTGTTTTTAGGGAGAAAGAAATTGCATAAAAGATCATTTTACTTGGAGTTTGTAAAGACTAAACTTTTCTTTTGCCTTGTGAGAGAAGAACACACCCTTTATATAGCGACAAGAAGGTGTTGAGAGTGTTTGAGATTACATGGAAGAGAGAGAGAGGGAGTTCAAAATCAGTTGTAAGAATTCTTAAATCTTAGCAATTGGAAGGAGAAAAGAAGAAGAGTGGTAATGGGCAATTCACCCTCATTTATATATTTTCTTCGGATAACTATTCCCACCTTTGAGGTAGATTTTCACTCCATAATTGTCCCTGTGCTCCCCATAGAAGATTATTATTGCTTGGGAGGGAAATGTTTGTTTTCTTTCTTTTAAAATTGAAGGTTGTTGCGACAGTGCCGAGACATTGGGATCATAGCTCTGCGATGCTATGTTATTTAAATAGGCAATCGTAGATGATAGTGTCAGCGTGCGATTGTAGCATCAAGCCACCTCAATTGGGATGTTTCATTTATTTCATTTTTTTAGAAGTAAATAAAATTGCCTCACAACAAATGAATCATAGCGTTGCACGCCCCAAGTCAGAATGTTCCATTTATTTCATTTCTTTTAGATGCAAATAAAATTTCCCCTTAATGAATATGTCATGTCATTTGTGTGGTGCTTATTTTTGGATGCTAGTGTGGACACCATGCAGATAATATGGGGTACTTATTGAAGTGATCGGGTATGACATTAAGGTATGATGTACTATCTCTGAAGATTGAGACATCATCCTACAATGGACCTAATCAACGAATGAGGACTCCTAAGGTATGATGGGTCTTTGAATATATTAGAGATCTTTCTCCTACTTTACATGAAAAAGTAAAGCAGGATTTATTTTAAGTCGGGTTCTTTAGTTCCCTATGGAGGCAAGCCTCCATAGTTAATTACATCATAGGAAATGAGATTTCCTAAGAAAACTCTTGATTAAAATAGTGAATTATTGTCTCCAAAGATTTCAAGGTTAAGACTATCAAAGGATTGGTTATGTATTGGAAAGTCAAATGGGATTGTTCGATTGGAAGACTTATTTTGGAATCTAAAGGGAAGTAAGTAAGAAATGGTCATGATACTAGGAAGCCTAGTGAGCATTCTAACTTATTATTTGTTAAGGCTTTATATGTTTGAAAGTCAGAGGATTTATTTTGTTTGAGTTAAAATTTTATTAGATTGCTAGGGCTTATAATACATCAACATAAGATTGTAAAAATGCCTAAGAGCTAAGGATTTATGCTCGCCTAAGGAAAAAAAGTGACCTCGAATCATAAATTTATGGAAGTTTAGCACAAGCTAAAGCACTACCTAAATCTAAGCAAAAGGGGACATAAGGGTCTATTCCACAAGAGAAGATAGACCCATCTGACTCTTTTAGACTTACAACTGCCTGGAGTGGCCGCCAGCTAACACCTCATATGATTCAAAACCATGTAGTCCGATCTCATAAAATTTCAAGATGGTTAGGCTTGTTATTTAATTGGAAAGAGACTAAAGTCCTAGACTCACTCCCTAAGAGACTAAAACATGAGTGATATGAGCATAAGACTTAGTTTAAATGCAAAATTTTACAATTTTTATTTCCTTTCCACACAATATTTTGGACAAAGGCTTTGGGATTTTATGCCTAAATGTATAATGAAATTTGATTGCTGGCTAAATCAAGAGAGAGGAGGCATTCTCCACTTTAAGGGATGCCCTCATAGGTCAAGCATTCTTCTATCGTGCAAGAGTGGAGACCCTTCTTATTTAAGATTGGAAATAAGATGATATGCATGGTATTATCATATACATCATTCAACTAGGGGTTGATAAATCTTTTAATTATCTTATTTATATCCCAGGATTTATGATGAAGTTGAAAGTTATTTAAAACTTTAATTATGAGTTATTAGTTAGGATAGAAAGATTAATTTTATCATAAGAGCCTGCCACATCTAGGCCACATACAAACATCAATCATAAGAAATTATGACAAGGATGCAATCCTAGTGCACAATCTGAATATAACATCAATCAAATATGAATAGATTCCATAAAAGAATAATAGGCGGGTGTGGTAGATGCCGTCTCAAAAAGAGAAAAGATGGGCGTACTCTACCCTTATACAACCCAAAATTATAAAATAATATTACAATTTAGAATTGAATACATGCTATTTAGGTCTTCATTCTTCATTTATTCTTTTTTCTTTCCTTTGATTTGCTCCAAGGAATCATAGGGCATCCTATAACTAAGCATTCTTGTTGCTGCTCATCCTAATCCTCATAGCACTAATCTTAATCCCTATTTCAAAAATTATATTTTATGAAAAAGTAAATCTAACTACACCTACAAAACAGAGGTTAGCTAAATGTACATACAATCCCAAGAAATTATATTTTATAATTTGGAGTTAGCACCCTACACATGGGGAACCAGGCCCACCCGTCCTAATGTGTTATACTTAGGGGTATAAGTAACCTGTAAAGAGAACATTCATATTTATTTTAAGCAACCCCTTAAGCATAATCCCTCTATAGAAAATAATATTAGGCTAATAACGGCATAACATCCAGTCTACAAGTCATACACCCTAACATCTTGTCTAAAATATTACATCACAAATAAAACACAACATCACACATACCATCCTAACCTAGGACTAGAACTGGTGGCTTAATTCTAGTGTGTGTGGTAAGGCTTTGTGTGGTATGTCTCAACTAAGTATTAGAGTTATGATTCTTTAAATTTGGAAAATATTTAAGGTAACATGATGGTTGATTTCATTCAAGTTGTTTAGATGATTTATAAATTTTAATTTGTATTTTTTATTTCATTTGATTTACACTTAGTATTTAAGTGTTATAAAGAGAGGAAAGAAGCTTACCATCTTCCATCCCTATCTTAAGCCACTTTCTAAAGCACCTTTATATGATTTAGTTCTCTTTAGTGAATGGCTTATTAAATATGTCAATAATCCAAAGTTTGGGTTAACCTTAAAGAATCCTACTCAATATGCAAGGAATCTTAATGTTAATGTGGTTGAATTACTATCACATAAAATATGTTGAGCCATTCCTTTCCATCACCCATAGCATGCATATGATTTAACACCTAGCATACTTATACATACAACATATTTTGTCACACTCAAATGATCATGAATGCATACATACTAAATGGAAAAGGGGATTTTCATTCTCTAATCGAATACACATACATATGCATAAAAGATGTAAGCAAGTACGTGCCATTATTACCAAGGAAGTGAGATAATTAAATGACCTACTTGGGGCTACTTAAAGCCTCATATTCCCCGGATTTACAGAGTATATACTTGTTATCTTAAACATATAGATGTATATCAATTGTATGGATGGAAATCATGCAAGAGATTATATTTTATTTGATTGAACTATTATACATGTAAATTAAAGCTTTATCCTAATTCTAATATAAATATACATATAAATGAAATTAAATAAGTACATGTCTTTGTTAACCAGGGAAGTGAGATAATCAAATGATCTCATTGGGGCTACTTAAAGTCTTGTATTCCTGGGATGTCTAGAGTATATACTTATTGGCATTCAAACATATGTAAATATAAATATATGAACATAGAAAAGAAAACTTTACATTCACATGCTACACATTTTGGTGACTTAAATAATTATGAATGCATGTAAATTTAATAGAAAAAAAGGTTTTTTCATTCTTTAATCACATACACATACACACTTATAAAAGATGCAAGCAAAGTACATGCCATTGTTTAAATCAGGGAAGTGAGATAATCAAATGACCTCATTAGGGCTACTTAAAACCTCATATTCCTGGAATGTCTAGACTATATACTTGCTATTTAAAGACATATGAATGTATATACATAATTGGAGGAATGAAAACCATGCAAAGATTGTATTTTATTTAGTTGAATTGTTCATGCATATGAATTAAAGCTCTATATAAATTCTAATACAAAAAATACATAGAAATGAAATTAAATAAGTATGTGCCTTTGTTGACCATGGAAGTGAGATAATGAAATGACCTCCTTGGGCTACTTAAAGCTTCATATTCCCGGGATGTCCAGACTATATACTTATTATCATTCAAACCAATGTAAATCCATATATGAATATAGGAAAGAGAGCTTTACATTCATGCTTAAGCTGTAAACACATGTAGGTCCAATTCGTATTCATAACTACTATCACTCAAATGTTATTATCAATTTATAAACTTTAAAAATAATGAATTTAAGTTTATTAGTGATAATAGCCACACATAATAAAATTAAACCAACACATACAAGCTTACATAAGTAAATTTCATTTAATTTTTTTGAATTTGAAAACATGAATGCATGGGATCATATGAAATACAACATTTAAAGTGATTAGAAATGAATAGCTAAACATAACCATATGATTCATTCAACTACACTAATTCCTAAGGACAATCACATCAAATAAAAATTACTTAAAGAAAACCAAAGCTTCTTATTAATTTGATTTTTGGATTTCAATTGATTTTAAAGAAGAGAAATTATTTATTATTTTAATATCATTCCCATGTTGATAATCATGATTTGTTTAAGAAAAGATAATTAGGTAAGTTTTATGAATTAATTAAGTTGGAACATTAAGCAAATCATTTAATTACCCTTTCATATGCTTCTTTGATTTGATTAATCATTTAATCATGATCCACAAATGACATGAACATGAGTAAAATAAAATTGCAATGCTCCTAAAGGACCAAATTCAATTGGCTCATGATTAGAGATTAATTAAGTTAAAGAATCTTAAGTACTCTTATGATTTTCCCTTACTTATTGGTTAATCATAATTTTTTTAAGCATCTTTATGTTATTGAACAAATAAAGAGGAACCCTTAATTCCATTGTTGATTATCTAAAGTGATTAGCATTTTAATTTAATTTGATTTCATCATTAATTCATTAATTAAATACTTAATTAAAGCTCATATTAATTAATTCTCTTTAATGAAATGTATTTGGAAAAATAATTAGGAAAGAGGTCCTAATCACCTCCTTCATCATCTCACTATTAATCAGTGATTATTAGAGTTAAATTAATTAATTTTTTTATTGTTTAGAGTCTTAATTAGCTATTAATTTAATTAAGTAATTAAGATTTGAATTACATATCCCCCTAATTACATAGCCAATAAAACCCAATAAAATCATAGGATGTAGAGATCATCCCACTAAATCAACATGCCAAGTTTGAGATTAATTTTCTAAGTAATTAGGGCTTAAATAAGAAAATTAGAAAAATATTCAAATCTTAATTAAACCTTAATCACTGTTTAAAATCAAATGGAATCATTTTTAATAAAATATTCTCTATGTTACCTTTCCAAAGAGCATTTATTTGCATTTTTTTGATTTTGTTATAATTAGTTATGAATTTATGAGGTTTTAATGATTAAAACATTTTAAGCCTAATTAATCCCTAATCCCATGAGCCACGTACGTTGATGCGGCAATGCTTTCCATGTGGCAACGATTGGGCACTTAATTCCTCTAATGCGGCACTGACATGGTGGCAGCGAATGTGCTTTCATCCCCGCTGTCTGATCAAAGATCGGATGATGGGATTAATCTTGCATTTCCTATAGGATTAAAATAAAGATTATCTAGCAAATTAATCATGATCATCCATTCCAATCACGTGAAATTGACGATGGATCATCATCCCCAAGCGATGAAAGACGGACACCATGCACCTTCCTCCACTCGATACGAGCTCGTCCGAGCTCGTGAGAAATCAGAATAAATACCAAAATATTCATGAAGGAGATCCAAAGGGATCTTATGATTGGAATCACATGATATCACACTTTTCTTCACAAAGGCCCCAAAAAATTAAAAAAATCAGCTTATCAAAATTTACCTCGTCGAGTTCATGACCGACAGCTAACCGATGGAGGTAGCTTCATCTTGACAAGATGAAGCCTACTAAGAAGATGACACCTTGACTCCTCACTGATAGCTCTTTGGACTAACCATTGACCAAAAACTCACCCAAGTTGGTTTAGAAGTGGTCTTCGATGATCAAATTGCTTGAAAACTAATTCGTTCTACCTCGTCAGAGCTAGTGGAAGGTGTGAGTGAAGTTAATTTAAAAACCATGAAGATCTGGTGAGATTATATGGAGTAGATGCCCCGTTAGGCTCGATTTTATCATCCCTGGTGAATGGAGGCTTTGGGAAACTCATATATGGTTATCAAAGCTCACTAGGGCTCACTCTCTCATTTCAAATTGGAATGAGGAGAGTATACTCTCTCCCTCCTCCAATATGATAGTGGAGATCTTCTCTGCCATTTGCATGTGTCCGCCTCCACAAGTGGCGTGGGTGGTAGGGAGGTTATGAGGTGAGTCGGTTTGAGTGGGTGGGAGTTTAAGATGGCTGCCATGGCTTGTCTTTATCTCCCCTGGTAAGCCAATGAGGGGAGGTGGGTTAACTCACCTCCCTTGACATATGGCTGACCCAACTAGCCTTGGGTTAGGTTAGCCATAGAGCCAAGGATCCAAATTAAGTTTTAGGTGGCTGCTAAGTGCGAAGGTAGGGGTTTGACCACCTAAAATTGATTTTGTCTCATGTGTGAGGCTTTACCCAATGGGTAATGGGTCAATTCAGGTTGGATTTTGGGTTGGATTTTGGCTGACCCATGGTGACCTAAGGATGGGTCATGCGAAGTTTGAATGGGTTTGGGATTGATTTGGTTAGGTTTGGCTCAATTTGACCCGTATAGGTCAAATTGGGCTAGGTTGGGTCAAGTTGACCAATTGGTCAAATTGGGTCAAACCAAGGTTTTGGTAAAGTTCAAATGATCATGTGGAATGCTTTGAATTAATTGGTTTGATTTAATTTGGTTTGGATTTGAATTTTACTCATATGGGTTCATATGGGTCAAATGGGCTAATTTGACCAATTTGGCTTGAGTTAGGTGTTGATTTTGGTTCAATTTATCATTTGAAGATTATTGTAGGCTTTTATTTTAATTAATTTGGATTTAGGAATGATTTAGATCAATTTGATCCTTTAGGTCAATTTGGGCTAAATGGGTCAATTGGGTTCAACCAAGGGTTTGATCTAGTGTAATAATCAATTTGAAATGGATTTGTATCATTAGTCTGAATCAATTAATGTTAGAACTTGATTTGGCCCAATTTGTTCTTTTAAGTTAAATTGGGTCAACTTGAGTCAAGAGGCCAATTGGGTTTGGTTTGGCTCAACTAATGGTCAAGTCATGTTCAAGGGTTGGTTCAAAGTTTGTTAGGATCATTAGTTTCAATCAATTTGATGTAGGATGGGATTTTGTTTAATTTAACTCATATAGGTTGATTGGGTCAACTTGATCATATGACCAATTGACTTGGGTTGCCCAATTAACTGCAATTGATCAATCAAGGATGATCAACAATCATTGTAGGAGATTTTGAGTGATTTGGTTCAATACAATTTGGGTTGGATTGAGATTTGATTCAAAAGGGTCCTTTAGGTGACTTTGGATCATGTGAGCCTAATGTGTCAATTGAATCAATTTTGGGTTGAATTTAGTTGAGTTGAGTTGAGTTTGATATTTGATTTGGGATTGATTAACAGCTTTGGTTGCAATTGGTTTAGATTTAATTGGGTTTTGGATCATTTGGAAATTTTGGGTATAAATGGGCTAAGTTAGGTTGATTGAATTGATTTTGATTTGATTGGTTTGATTGTAGATTTTGGTAGAGTTTGGAATGATGAGTGAAAGATTGATTTTCTTATGAGAAAATCAATTGAGTTAAGTTTGGATTGAAGGAATTTTGGCTATGTCCATAAGATTGAATCTTGGGCTTAGGTGGGTTTAGGTCATGGGTTTCAATCATTTGGTTTGGGATTTAAATATGAATTGAGATTCAATTCAGATTAGTTATATTGATTTGAGGTTTGGTTTTGGCATGATTGGATAGGCATAGATTTGGTTAGGCCATAGGGTCGGTAGGTTCCCTCAGATCCTAAGGGAAAGCCTAACCCTATGACAAATCCTCCTAAAGTCTTTAGGCTTAAGTTAAGTGTTCATTTAGTCACTAGAAGTGTCCTATGACTAAGAAAAATCTAATGCCTAGAAGACTCCTAGACCTAAGATGGAAAGATTGAGTCTTCACTATAAAAGTGAGGTCAACAATTGGACATGATGCTTTTGTTGTGTTCTCATTTATTTATTGATGATCATATGCAACAATATAATAGAAAGAGAGAAAACTTAATCCTTAAAAATCTCTAATCACTTTCATATAACATATAAAATAGTGACATAAAAGAGGTTTCAGCTTTAAATGATTAGGCTGAATTTGTCTAATATAGACAAAAGCTGTATGAGCTCTATAGGCCATAATTGAGTGCCTCTCTCGAGCTTAGTAAAGATGTTGAAGGAAAGCTTCTTAGTCACGGACTAAAAAGAAAAGAATCTATATGCTCAAGTTTGGTCACCTGAGTGTCTGTCTATCAATAATCATCTTCTAGTCGCGATAGCCTATCTGACCATAGATCTTCTCTCTAATAGATATTGTCTCCTCAGTTATAACTCTCTCAATTTAGGAGATATATTTAGGAGTTCAATTTGTGCTCTAGAAAGCTCTCTCTGGTAGGATCTCAATGCTCTAAGATTGTAGATCTTGGCGAACTAAAGAGACTTGATATGAAGTAGTGTTGAATGAAGTCTCTGTAGTAATGATTATTTCTGGTAAGATCTCCTGATAAGTAGTGCATAGTGAGAATAATCCAAACTTGATATATCTACATAGGGATTCCTAAAGCTATATCTCTCCTACTTCGAGACCCAAGGAAGCAGCACAATCTAATAAAGAATTTGCCTCCACACAGAAGCTAAAAATCTCTGGCAATACTTTCAGATCAATGCTCAGAAGTAGGTGACATACTGCCATCATTATATGAGATAGGCTCTTTGAAGAACCATAGTATAGCATACTTGAAGGCCTAGGGTGTATCCTAGAGATGAAGCATGAGATCTCTAGACTAGATAATTGCCCTTGAGTAGTATAACTTGAACTAGAAATATGAGGGCTCTCTGTACATGACTCAACATCTGAGGAATTATCCTTGGTGACATTCATTATAACAAAGTTGAATCAAATAAGAGTGGCTTATGGCAAGTCATCAGAGTGCCATATTCCTTTGCATGTGGGTCCTCTTCAATATGCATATGATCGCTACTAATAGATTGAGTAGGCATTGGGAAGCCACATTAGTATCTATTGATAATACTTAGGTGACATCACACTCCATCTATCCTACTAGTAGCTCAACTACTACTAGTAAGATAGGAATATAAGTAGGGTCATCTTTCGCTACTCTTATATTCATAACCAACTAATAAAAAATTGTGAATATCTCATTAAATTTCTCATAAATGAGTGAAGCCTTTCATTATCATTTTATTGTTGTCCTACTCGTCTGATGATCTCTTAGGAGCATGAGTGGCAAGTCAGGGGGAATGAAATGTCATACCGCTCTAGCTCTCCCTAATCTACGACTATATATGTAAAAGCCTAGCTCCAAGAAAGAAGAGAAAGTATGATAGATCCGTAGTAACCATAGATGATTAACTCCTGTGTTAGTCTCCTGTGGGGCTATACGAATACTAGAATAAATTCATAGGTGAAATAAGAAAGCCCATGTTGTAGTAGCTGCTGCAAAATGAACAGACTGAAAGTTTCCCTAGGGAATGAGTATATACTATATCTAATATCTATGGTAGTTTGTATACGAGCGTAGCCTAAGTGAAGCCATACTGCCTAGCTACTATGTTGGGACTGTATCACTCCAAGACCATAGACTCCTAATGATGATAAAAAAGTCAAGCATGTCTCAACCCAATGAGGTATTCTACTAAACATTTGTATCTTGGCTTTGATAATAGTAAGGGTGCCTCTCTCTTAGTAAAACAAAATTATGAATCTCCATCCCAAGCTTTGAGTAAGTCAGGCTATGGAAGATGATCTAAAAGTAATTTGTCATGTGTGCTGGAGCAGACATGAAAGTTTGAATCTGATCCCTATCTAAGGCGGGTGTAGCCCTACTCAACTACATAATCAGAGAGAATCATTGCTCTATGAAGTAGGGTCCAATCTTAAGATAATTAAAATCTCTTGATATTTGTGCATGAATCCATCCATGTAAGTAGTGCCAATAAGCATCTACATGATATTTTTGTGAGTCAGTCATAATGCTCACCCTACCTAATCCATGGTATTGATAGGCTAATGATATAGGTGCTAGTATTATTCTCTGACCACGAGCAAGCAAACTAGGCATCAAAAGAGTGGAAGGATAGAAAAGTCTATTGTGACCCAAAAATATGAAATATAGCCATGTGGCAATGAAAGCTACTAAAGATAGCTCATCATCAATGTCTCTACTTGGATTCATCAAGAACTGACTCTTCCATCAGACTCAAATTTAGCACTGAAGGACTTTTAGATGGATGAAATCCCACATCAAATGGATCATCCAATCATGTGAATAAAGTGAACATATTGCTGAATTGAGGAAACTCTCAGACCATGTGTCTAGAGTAACTGTGCACTTTCACCTATGGCTTGTTCTCCATTTTTGAATAGTCTCTGATAATGAGGTAGAGTATAATGGAGACCTGAAGAATATGCATAACTGCCTCTCTTATGTTGGCCAACTGGTTGATGCTGAAAGAGTTCATGATGTGGAGGAACACCCTCCTCACAGGGAATGCCTATAATAAGGAGACTTGTTATATCATGCATGTCTATCAAAGTAATTATCATCTCATGTGGACCAAATCAGTAGGTATTAATGATCATGTCCCAATATTCTAATATGCTTTGAATCCAAATAAATGGAAGGCGACTGTAGTAAAAAGTGATGCATAGACTATGTGATATATGCCAGCTCTCCTGAGGATGTCATCATGCATTTATAGATAATGGTGTGACTAGTATACATAGCAATTGATAGCTGACAAAGGTGTGATATGCGATAACACAAAAGCCTGATTGTGCCTGTAGAAGGAGCAATATCTACAACTACAGTACCATAATAAGGCTGGGTGATTGCACCCACTCTAAAGGAATACCATTACTTTATCTTAGGTTTAAATTGATCACACAATCAGTAGAATCATGACCTGATGAAGCTCTGAATTAAGAGGTAGAATGTGTGATGATCAAGCAAATAAATCCTCAAAAATATCCCTGCTCATCAACATATCATGCATGATAGCCGATCATGTAATCTGATTGAATAATGTGGATCATGGGCTTCAGTAGTGGCCCAAATCTACTACTCAGTGGGCTCTATAAGAGGCATATCATCTAGCCTTTTCTAGGTAAACGTTGTAGCCAATTTGTAGCAAATCCAGATAAGAGTGGCATGTAAATTTTATAGGTATTATAAAATACAGTAGTATCTGAATTTATAAATGAGCTGTGCTTGTAGGCTTTGATTCAATCTTCTTTAGTTTCATAGAGTTTAAATTTATATTTGGATTTAATCCTATTTTGAACATATTGGATCCAAATTTAAATTTAGACATGCCCCTTTTGGGTATATTGAAGTCTAAATCTTGGTTCAGATTTGACCCCTTTAAGCATGATAGAGTTTGATCCCCTTTGGGCATGATGAATCTTAGTTTAAATTTAGATCCATCCCTTTTAAGTATGATGAATCTGATTTGGCCTCTTTGGGCATGATGGATTTGATCCAACCTCTTTGGGAAAGTTGAATCTTAGTTTAAATTGAGATCTAATTCTCTTTGGGCATGATGGATCTGATCCAGGCCTTTTGGGCCCGATGTATCTTAGTTTAAATTTAGATCCAACCTCTTTGGGCAAGATGGATCTTAGTTTAAATTTAAATCTAGACTCATTGAGCATGATGGATCTAATTTGTGTTGACTTCATGAGCCCCACCTTATTTGAGATTGATTTTGATGATGACAAATATATGTCCAAATGCTACTAATCAAGTTAAATTCAAGTGTGCAAGAAAATTCTTCAACTCTAAGTTTTTCAATCAATTTAGAATGCTAAAGCTATTGGACTTGAACTTGATGATAATTTTTTTAGGATTAATTATATTAAGGCAAATAAAAATCTCACTAAAATAAAATAAATCATTCATTCATTTCGAAATAATTTATTTTAGAATTATTCATAAATTCAATAATTTATATTTACAATTATTCTTTAAATTATTCACTTTGGATAATGTGAACTAAATGCATAAAATTTGTTCCAATTATTGTGCTTCCATGCTAGTTAAATTAAGCTCACATTTTATTAGATTATTCCCATGCTTGGTCATGTTCATTATCCATTTATTCAATGTATTGATCTAAATTATCCAAAACTTATTTAAGGTATTATTTTTCTCTCTCATATTATCCTAATTTTCTCCCTCCTATTATTATTTTGATCTTAACATTATGTTGGTTGAATATTTTTAATACATTTTGTGTAATAAAATGTGTGAATTTCATTCAAACATTTCCATATAATATTCCTTAATTTTTATATTTTAAAAATCTATTAATTTGAATTTTAAATTATTTTTGAATTCAAACTTCTTCATTAATGACATACTCTTGCCAAATTAAATCAAATATTTTATAGAAAATTTTGAACATCCCAAGCATGATTTATTCTAATTATTTAAAAAGCTTAGTTGATTTATTACATGTTATTTTAAACTTAAATGAAAATCAACCCTCTTTTTCAAAACAATTCTTTTTTTATTATATCCAATTAAGAAATTTTCTTTAGGGGGACGACCACTTAAATTCAAAATTAAATTAATTTTGATTAATTTAATATTAAATTAATACATTATAGAATTCGGTTAGATTCTAATTGATTCATTGCATTAATTTGAGGATTTCCTATTTTTGGAAACTCCTTTGGCTGAAATTCTTGAATTGATTTTCCATGGATTTAATTTATTCAAAATTTCTTCATTCATTTATCTTCCATGGACATCCTTGGCTAAACTCCCTATAGGATCTGTCCTCTCTCTTTAGATGTGAATCACATTGAAATCATTCCATATTGGCTTGAATTAAATTTGTAAAGGAGCCTCTTGCAAATCCCTTGGCTGATCCATTATTTCTTGGATTTGAAATTCAAATTGTTGCATAATCAATTTCCCTCTTATTGTATCATGCTTTGGCCCAACCTAGACTCCTCTCTCTTCTATTTAAGATCCTTGTTTCAACTTGAAAAAGGTTCCAAAAAGCTAATATTCTCTCTTGCTCTCTTGCTCACTTTCTCCACTTTGGTCGATCCTTGCAAAAGTAAACTCTTGGTGATTCAAGTGGAAATATTCCTCATCATTGTTCTCTTTCCCTTGGACATTTAGTTGGCTTGAAGATCAATTGAGAAAGTGAAGGTTTGGTGTGTTTCCTCCCTTGACCGAGAGCATTATACCTTGTTATTAAATTTCTATGGTGCTAAGTTCTTATATTTCCTTTATCTCTTCTTGGCTTTGAAGTTTATAAGATTATTTAAATTATCTTGTGCTTGTTCATTTCATAACCTTTTACTTTATTTTTGGAGAACAAACATAAGGAGATTTATTTATTATATCATGCTTAACCATTCCATATTTCAATAGTCTATTATTTAGCCAAAAGCTACTAAAAAGTTTTATTATCTAGTGCTTAATCATTCAAATATTCCTTATTTATCACGTTGTCCTAAAGATTCATATAGATTGGCTAAATTTGATTGTGCTTTACATTACATCTCACTTACTTTTCTATTTGGCTAACCACTTCATCTCTTGCATAAATTATTTTATGCTTGTTGATTGTTGTCTTCAATTAGTTTATATATATATATATATATATATATATATATATATATATATATATATATATATATATATATAAGTTATGTGATAGCTTTCTTGTGATATCATTCCATTTATTATTCAAATGATTATTAAATCCTTCTTAATTGCAAATTCATTTATCATTTGGACTTAACTCATCTTTTGTGAAAAGTTTTTCTAGCCAAAATTGTGTGATTTAATATTTCATTTCAAGTTGGTTCATATTCCAATTTAAGTTTGCATTTCTATAAAATCAAATCATTTCAAATCTTTTAAATTTCATTCATAGCAACATTGAATTACTTTCTTGCTTCAAATACTTGATTAATGATCTCATTTCAATTTCATTTTAAAATTAAAGTGAGTGCTCTTTTTCATTAATATTCACTTACCTTAATATTGGTATAGTTTGGGTTGTGAGTGCTAAGACATTTTAAAATTGAGAGTTAGATTTTTGTATCTTTCTTTTTGCCTTGTCTTAATTTCTTATTGGGTTGTACTTGCTTGTTAAGGAAAGTATAGTGTTGGGTAGCACTTGCCCATGAAGAGTATGAGAGATTTGTTGTAATCTTAACTTTGATTTAGTGAATTCCTAGCTTGGTGGCTATGAGTGGATGTAGGCCAATTTTTGGGGTTAGACCGAACCATGTAATGATCTATATGTTTTCTTTCCTTATATTATACACTTTACATTTCTACTATTGCTGATTACTATTATATTTCTCTAAAACTTTATTATTAAAGATTTAAGTTCTCTATAAAAGTTTAAAACTTAGTTTTCTGAAATTAATTTTTAAAAACACAATTCAACACCCCCCCTTCCCCCCTGCCACCTCTTGCTATAACTAAATAACAATTGGTACTAGAGCCTCGGCTCAATTTGTGGTTTTACATCCTTGAGTTTGATTGCTATGATAGATGTTTTTCCTAAAGGTGCACTACCTGAAGGACAATCTACACATATACCACCTTTACTTGATAATGTTCCATTTGATTATTAGAAAAACCATATTAGTATTTTTATTTGTGGACAAGATTCTAGAATGTGGCATATGTTGACACATCAGTATTACACATCCACTATTGATATAAATGGTTTAAAAGTTGATAAACCTTTTGATGAATGGTTTACTTCTGAAAGAGAATTGGATGAATTGAATGCAAAGGCTTCTAACATTCTTTATTGTGCTTTACTTCATGATGATTACATGAGAATTTCCATGCTTACCACTGCAAAAGAAATTTGGGATAAAGTAATTCTTACTTATGAAGGTACTAGCAAAGTTAAATATGTTCATACAAATAAGTTAGTACATGAATATGATTTATTCCACATGTTACCAAATGAAAGTATTTTTGATATGTATACTCACTTTATGAAAATTATGAATACCTTGCATTCACTTGGAAGAAAGTATAAAAATCAAGATTTAATTTATACAAATTTTAAGATGCCTTAAAGATTGGGATGCAAATGTTACTACTGTTAGTGAAGCTAAGGATTTAACTACTTATACACTTGATCAGCTTCTTGGTTCTTTGATAGCATATGAACAGATTATTGCATAAAGGGATTGACTCTGTCCAAAAGCAATAGAAAGGAAAACTGATTGCTTTGTAGGTGGAAGATAGTTGTAAAGAAAATTCCTCATGTTCAGATGCTGATAGTGAAAGAGATTGCTTTCTTTCAAAAAGGCTAGGAAATATGATCAGAAAGAAACAAAACAGGTATTGAAAATCTAAAATACATAAATTGCCTACTAAAAGATTGAATGAGGAGAAGGAATAGTGGGCTTCAATTGTGAAAAGCCCATACATGTAAGAGGTGAGTGTCCAGACTTAGCTAAAAAAGAAAAAGCTAAAAGAAAGAAAAGCCTTGAAAAAATAAAAGCCTGAAAAAAAAAAAGGGCATTTTGGGCAAACTCTGATTTAGAAGAATTAAAAGATGACACTATAGAAGAAGAAGTAAATATATGCCTTATGGCTAATGTGGATTCTACAAGTGAGGTATGTGAAGATATTTCTTATGAAGAATTAAATGATGCTTTCAATGAATTAGCATATGAATATAAAAATCTGAAAAGAAAACTTAATTTTTTAGAAACAAAAAATGAAGAAAAATCTAGAAATGCATGCTTCATCTTTAGAAAAAGAGTGTGTTGATTTAAAAGCTAAGAATAATGTTTTATTAGATCAATTAATATTTGTGGAGAAGTTGAAAAAGGAAAATTCATTACTTCAAGCAAAATTAGATTATTGAAGTAGATTACATTCACATGTTCCATTCATTAGAAATAAATCATCAAATGCATCAAGATCATTTAAATTTAGACCTTATGCAAATACAAATGTTACATGTAATTTCTATGATAAAAAAATCATGTATCTTCTGATTATCATGCAAGAAAATCTCAATCATTTCCAAATTCAAACTTTATTTAGATGCTTAAAAATAAAATAGCTACACATACTACATAGCATTCATTGCATATCTTTTAATTTGGTTGTGGACCCAAACATGTTTGGGTTCCAAAAGTTGACCCCTAATTTTATTTTATACGAATTCATTCAAAGAAAAATCAAAGAAGACATGTGGTACTTAGACATGGATGTTCAAGACATTAGTCAGGTGATAAATATAAATTTTCTACTTTAGAATCTTGTGAAGAAGGGTTTGTAGTTTATGGTCATAATGCTAAAGGAAATATAATTTGAGTTAGTTCAATTTCTAAGGATTCAATTACTTTAGATTGAGTTTATTTGTTAAAGGTTTAAAGCATAATCTTATTTCCATTAGTCAATTTAGCGATAAAGGATTTAATGTTGAATTTCATGCATCTTTTTGTACTATTAGAAATAAGGAAACAATCTTGCTTGTTGGTCATATTTACAAAAATATTTATCTTATTGATTTTGAAAATGCAAGTAATACAAATTTAAATTTACTTTAATTTTTAAAAGTTCACTTGATGATGCTTGGTTATGGCATAATCGATTATGTCACATTAACATGCATTCTTTAAATAAAATTGCAAAACTTGATCTTGTTGATGGTTTACCCAAAATGAAATTTCATTCTGATTATATTTGTGACGCATATATTCATGGAGAATATTCTAAAAATTCTTTCAAAAAAAATATTATTTCTACTTCTAAACCTTTAGAGTTATTCCATATGGATTTATTTGGTCCTGTTAGCCCTACTACCGTAAGTGGAAAATTCTATGGTTTTGTTATTGTTAGTGATTATTCAAGATTTACTTGAGTTATATTTTTAATTCATAAAAATGACACTTTTGATCATTTTAGAAAATTTATTAAGCACATTCAGCGTGATAAAATTCTTCTTATTAGTAAAATTCAATCTGATCATGATGGAAAATTTGAAAATAAAAATTTTGAAAATTTATGTGATGACTTTTGTATAAAATATAATTTTTCTTCTCCTAGAACCCCTTAGCAAAATGGTGTAGTTGAAAGAAATAAAATAAAATTTTAATTGAATTGAGTAGAGCTATGCTTGATGATTATAAGCTACTTAAGTATTTTTGGGCAGAAGCTATTAAAACAACATGCTATGTTATGAATCATGTTTACTTGAGACCAATTTTAAATAAGACCCCTTATGAGTTGTTCACTAGTAAGAAACTTAAGATTAGTTATTTTCATATCTTTCGTTGTAAATGCTTCATTTTGAATAATGGTAAAAATTCATTAGGAAAGGTTGATAGTAAATTGATGATGGTATCTTTTTAGGATATTCTTTGAATGGTAGATCCTATAGAGTTTATAATAAAAGAAAATTGATTGTTGAAGAATCATTACATGTCATATTTGATGAAAATCCTATAGATTCTATTAAAGATGATGACATTTGAAGATAATGTAGATGATTTTAAGAAAGTGAGTTTGGAAAAAAAAAAGGTAGATGATTCTTTACCCAAAGAGTAGAAATTCATTATGAATCATCTCAAAGACTTGATTATTGGAGATCCTTCCCAAGGTGTTAGAACTAGAAGACAATCTAAAGAAGTAATGAATCATTTTGTATTCTTATCTGAGATTGAACCAAAATCAATAAGTAAAGCTTTGTTGGATCACTATTGGATTGTAGCTATAAAATTTTTTTTAAATTAGTTTGTTAGAAATGATGTATGAGAATTAGTTCCCAGACCACAAGATCAAAATGTTATAGAAACCAAATAAAACTTTATGAATAGATTAGATGAATTAGGACACTTTATTAGAAAAAAGGCTATAATGGTTGCACAAGGATATACTCAGATTGAAGGCATAGATTTTGAAGAATCCTTTGCCCTTATAGTTAGATTAGAAGCTATTAGATTGTTCCTTGCATATGCCTGTTACAGGGACTTTAAATTATTTCAAATGGATGTAACAAGTGTATTTTTCAATGGCTTTATAGATCAAGATGTTTATTTAGAATAGCCTCCTGGTTTTGAAAATCATTTTACATTATCATGTTTTAAATTAAAGAAAGCACTATATGGATTGAAACAAACTCCTAGAGCTTGGTATGATAGATCAAGTAGCTTTCTTATTAATTATGGCTTTAGGAAGGGTAGAGTAGACACCACCATATTATTTAGAATTTAGGTGATGATTTGATCATTGTTTAGATTTACGTGGATGCAATTTTATTTGGTAGTACAAATGAATCTTTGTGCATATAGTTTTCATTTTTAATGTCTAAAGAATTTGAGGTGAGCATGATGGGTTAACTTAATTTTTCTTTAGGCTCAAGTAAAACAACAAGAAAAAGACACTTTCATTTGTCGAACAAAGTATACCAATAACTTGATAGAGAGATTTGATATGAAAAAAAAATTAAATCTAGTAATACTCCCATGAGCCCCTCTACTAAACTTGATTTAGATGAGTTAATAAAACTAGTTGATTAAAAACTTTATAGAAATATGATTGGTTCTCTTTTGTATCTTGCTACTAGTAGGTCTGATATTATATTTGTTGTATGCTTATGTGCTTATTTTCAGGCTGCTCCAAAAGAATCTCATCTAACTAATATTAAGTGTACCTTTCACTATTTAATTGGTACTTCTAGATTAGATTTATGTTATCCTAAAAATTCACTTTCAAGTGACTTGATTGCTTATTGTGATGCTGACTTTGCAAGATGTAAAGTAGATAGGAAAAGTACTTCAAGAATATGTCAATTTTTAGAATCATCTTTAGTATCTTGGTCATATAGAAAATAGAACTTCGTTGCTCTTTCAATTGCTGAAGCTGACTATATAGCTACTAGAAGTTGTGTTGCTCAAGTTCTTTGGTTGAAGCAACAATTAAAAAATTTTGAAATTATGCTGAATCACATTCCTATTAAGTTTGACAATACTAGCGTAATTTATTTAACAAAAAATTTCTATCTAACA
The DNA here is from genome assembly GCA_021442155.1 of Cymbidium sinense. Classification (NCBI taxonomy): domain Eukaryota; kingdom Viridiplantae; phylum Streptophyta; class Magnoliopsida; order Asparagales; family Orchidaceae; genus Cymbidium; species Cymbidium sinense. The sequence goes on from CM038226.1 coordinate 74,361,134, forward strand.
CTGTAGAACTAAACACCTAGGAATTAGACATCACTTTATTCAGGATCATGTGAGTAAAGGAGATGTGAATATTGATTTTATTAGCACAGATTTGCAAATTGTTCACATTTTTACTAAGTCATTACCTAAAGAAAGATTTTTGTACCCGCATCTTAGATCCAAGCATCTAATTTTATTGCTATTCATTTTTAAATCTTTTTGATGTTGTGAGAAGGAGGAGAAAAATAGTATGTTAGTTTTCTTTCTCTTTATGATGCATAGTTTTAGGGGGAGCTTTTTCATGCTATACATATGTTATATTCTTATTTTATTCTACTTAAAAATGCTAAATTATTTAAAATCTTTTTATTTACTTGTTTTAATTTTCCTTTAATGCTAATTATATTTTCAAAGGTCGATGAAATGTCACTTTGCACCTTCATCTCTATTTAACACCAACATAGGTTTATCATCATCAAAAAGTGGAAGATTTTTGACTTCATGAGCCTCACCTTATATGAGATTAATTTTGATGATAGAAAACACATGTTTAAATGCTACTAAACAAGTTAAATTCAAGTGTGCATGAAAATTCTTTAACTCTAAGTTCTTTAGTCAATTCATAATGCTAAAGCTATTGACTTGAATTAGGTGAGAATTTTTTAGGATTAACTATATTAAGGTTGATGAAAAGCTCACTAAAATAAGATAAATCATTCATTCATTTCAAAATAATTTATTTGAGAATTATTCATAAATTATACATTTCATATTTACAATTATTCTTTAAATTATTCATTTTGGATAATGTGAACTAAATGCATAAAATTTGTTCCAATTATTATTCTTCCATGCAAGTTAAATTAATCTCACATTTCATTAAATTATTTCCAGGCTTAGTCATGTTCATTATTCATTTATTTAATGCATGAATCTAAATTATCCAAAAATTATTCAAGGCATTATTTTTCTCTCTCCTATTTTTCCTAGTTTTCTCTCCCATGTTATTATTTTCATCTTAACATTATTTTGGCCGATTTTTTTAAAATAATTTTGTGTAATAAAATGTTTGAATTTTATTCAAAATATTTTCATATAATATTCCATTATTTTTCATATTTTTAAAATATATTAATTTGAGTTTTTGAATTTGAATTATTTTGAACTATTCTTGAATTCAAACTTCTTCATTCATAACATACTTTTGAAAAATTAAATCAAATTTTTTATAGAATATTTTCAACGTCCCAACAAGATTTATTCTAATTATTTAAATCTTAATTGATTTATTACAAGTTATTTTAAACTTAAATTCAAATTAGCCCTCTTTTTCAAAATAATTCTTTTTTCAATTAAATCCATTTTGGGAATTGTCTATAGGAGGCTGGCCACTTAAATTTGAAATTAAATTTTTTTATTAATTTAATATTAAAATAATACATAATATTATTAGATTAGATCCTAATTGATTCATTACATTAATTTGAGGATTTCCTATTTTGGAAACTCCTTTGGCTGAAATTCTTGAATTGATTTTCCATGGATTTAATTTTTTCAGGATTCTTTAATTCATTTACCTTCCATGGACCTCCTTGGCTAAACTCCCTATAGGATCTCTCTTTCTCTTTAGTCATGAATCACATTGAAACTATTCAATATTGGCTTGAATCAAATTTATAAAGGAGCCTCTTGCAAATCCCTTCACTGATCCATGATTTCTTGGTTTTAAAATTCAAATTGCTGCCTAATCAATTTCCCTCTCATTGTATCATGCTTTGGCCGAACCTAGACTCTTCCCACTTCAATTTAAGAGCCTTGTTTCAACTTGAGTTTCAAAAAGTTAATATTCTCTCTTGCTCTCTTGCTCACCTTCTCCACCTTGGTTGATCTTTGCTAAAGCAAACTCTTGTAGACTTTTGGTGATTCAAGTGCAAACATTCCTTATCATTCTTTTCTTTCCCTTGGACATTTAGTTGGCTTGAAGATTGATTGAAAAAAGTGATGGTTTGGTGTGTTTCCTCCCATTGGCCGAGAGCATCATACCTTTTTCCTAAATTTTTGAAGTGCTAAGTTCTTATATTTCTTCTATCTCTTCTTGGCATTGAAGTTTATAAGATTATTTAAATTATCTTGTGCTTATTCACTTCAAGATCTCTTAGTTCTTGTTTATTGAGAACAAACGTAAGGAGATTGATTTATTATCTTGTGCTTAACCATTCTATATTTCAATAGTCTATTGTTTAGCTGAAAGCTAATACAAAGTTTTATTATCTAGTGCTTAGTCATTTGAATATTCCTTGATTATCACCTTGGCATAAAGGTTCATATAGATTGGTTAAATTTGATTGTGCTTTACATTATGCCTAACTTACTTTTTTATTTGGTCGACCACTTCATCTCTTACATAAATTATTTTAAGCTTGATGATTGCTTGTCTTCATTAGTTATATATATATATATATATATATATATATATATATATATATATATATATATATATATATTATATATATATATATATTTTATATATATTTTTATATATATTATATATAGGTTATGTGATAGCTTTCTTTTGGTATCATTCCATTTATTATTCAAGTGAGGTTATGTGATAGCTTTCTTGTGGTGTCATTCCATTTATTGTTCAAGTGATTATCAATTCTTTCTTAATTGCAAATTCATTTATCATTTGGAATTAACTCATCTTTTATGAAAAGTTTTTCAATCCAAAATTGTGTGATTTAATATTTCATTTCAAGTTGGTTCATATTCCAATTTAGTTTGCATTTCAAAAAAAAAAAATCAAATCATTTCAAATCTTTTAAACCTCATTCATAGCAACATTGAATTACTTACTTTCTTCAAATACTTAATTGAAGATTTTATTTCAATTTCATTTTAAAATTAAAATGAGCTATCTTTTTCATTAATATTCACTTACTTTTATTGGTATAGTTTGGGCTGTGAGTGCAAAAACAATTTACAATTAGGAGTTAGATTTTTGTATCTTTCTTTTGCCTTATCTTGATTTCTTATTGGGTTGTACTTTGCCATTAAAGAAAGTATGTTGTTGGATTGTATTTTCCCATTAAGAAAAGTATGGTGTTGGGTTGTACTTGCCCGTGAAGTAGAGTACGAGAGATTTGTTGTAATCTCAATTTTGATTTAGTGAATTCCTAGCCTGGCTGGTTAGGCCTAGACGTAAGTTGATTTTTGGAGTTTGGCCTAACCCATAAAAATCTTTGTATTCTCTTTCTTTATATTATGCACTTAATTTTTACTATTGTTGATTGCTATTTTATTTATATAAAGCTTTATCATTAAAGATTTAAGTTCTCTACAAAAGTTTAAAATTAAGTTTTCTGAAATTATCTTTTAAAATCCAATCACCCGGGACCTCCCCCCCCAGCTTTTAGGGTTCTATAGCTGAATAACAATCTACCCCCTTTGATCATGATGGATCTGAGTTTAAATTTAGATGTGACCTCTTTGGGCATGATGGATCTTAGTTTAAATTTAGATCTCATCTCTTTGGGCATGATGAATTTAATCTGGCCTCCTTTGGCATAAAAGATCTTAGTTTAAATTTAGACTCGACTTCTTTGGGCATGATGGAACAAATTCAGCCCCTTTAGGCATGATGGATCTAATACGACCACTTTGGACATAATGAATTTGATCCATGACAGTTTTGATTGGAGAAATTTTTCTTTAATATAGAATTTTTCTTGCATTATAGGGCTTATAAAATTGTCCCTTGTTGATAAAGGAATATTTTTTGATATGAGTATATTCTTCTTATACTTAAATGAAAGTATCATTTTAGTTAATCAATTTGGAGTTGATTTTAACTTTTAATTCTTGCACTTGGAAAGGATGAAGTTTTTAATAGTTATGCATAATATCTTGTCCATTTATAAGGGGCATAGGTCTTATCCTTTTTACATTAATGAGCTGATAAGCTCCCGCTTCATATACTTTTTTAATGATACATGGTTTTTTTTCAAATTGGGATAAATTTTTTACTCACTTTTTGATGTAGAATAATAGGCCTTCTACGTACCAATATTGGTTCACCTACTTTGATGCTTATTGGGCAACCATGCAGTCATGAGTTTGGGTCATCCTTGTCCTACATATTTTTAGATTTTATTAGGCCTGTAATTGAGATTCATTGAGAGCTTCAAGCTCTTTGAGTCGTATTCAGACACTTTCCTCCATTATAAGTTCATTTTGATCTACTATATGGAATGAAGGCAGCTCTGCTTCGAAAAGAAGTATTGCTTATGATCCGAAGACTAAGGAGTATGGTGTTGTTGTGTAGAAAATTTGTATGTAGTATGGTATGACCACAAGACTTCTATTAATTTATCATGTCATTCTCTTTTATTTATTGAGAGAATTGTTTTTGAGAAATTTAATCAATATTTTGCTGAATGATTCTACGAGACCAATTTCTCTTGGATTATGTTTTGAAGAATATCGCCAATCTATCTTATATTTCTCAATGAAGCATTAAATTTTGGCATTCCTAAAGGTAGTTCCATTATCAAAATATAATTCTTTGAGATACTTCGAATCGATAGACGATGTGGTCTCAAAAAAATTTTGTTACATTATTTACTTTAACTTCTTTTAATGGAATTGCTTCTGCTCATTTGGAGAAGTAATCAGTGACAACTAAAATGAAATGATGTCCCCCAGATGATGAAGGATTTATTGGGTTGATTATATTAGTTCCCCAATTTTTAAATGGCCAAGATGCTACTGTTGGATGTAAATAATTAGGTGGTCAAAGCAACGTGTCTGCATATATTTGACACTGATATCTTTTTGCATGTTTAATGTAGTCTTATAGCATACTAAGCTAATAGTATCCCATTCATTTTATTTTGATTTTTATTTTATAATCAGATTGATGTGCACTGCATAACCCTTCATGGACTTCCGCCATCACCATCTTTGCTTCATCTGGTCCTAGGCATCGTAACCATATTTACCCAATGAGTGTCGATATAATGTATCATTTACAAGAGTGTATCGTAGCACTCTTTGTGAAGTTCAATAAGCCTTTGATTTATCCTTTGCCAATCCACCGCCTTTAAGATAAGTGATGAATGGTTCTCGCTAGTCATCTTCTTCTATTATCATTGAAATCTCTCAATTTTATTTAGCTTTAAAGGCTCATAGTAGAGTCGGTGCCAATGTTAGCCTACTTCAAACTATTATTGTAATTGACTCTCTCTAAGGATTTATCATTTCTTTATCCATTTAGCTAAAGTATCAACTTTGCCATTATCTCGATGTGACACTCTTATAATTATTACTTCATGGATTTATTTTAGAAGCTTTAAGGCATGTTTACAAAAAATCACTAATTCAGGCTTATTTTTCTTGAAAGTCTATATATTTGTTGAATTATGAGTTAAGAATCTCTATAAACATGAAGTTTCTTGATTTCTATATTAACTACTAGTTCTAGGCCTACAATTAATGCTTCATATTCAGCTTTATTGTTGGTTTGAGGTTCCGTCATACTATATGAATGTTAGAGAATACCATATTATGATATACAAATATTAAGCCAATTCTGACATGTACTGTAGGTAAACTAGGCAATTTAGCTAGCTTTATTGATGAAACCCCATCAAAGTATAGCTTCTATTCTAATGTTTATCGAGCTTCTTCTAGTTCAAGATTTGTTCATCAAGCAGTTCATCATTGGGAGGAGAGTTTGCTAGTAAAGGATGAACGACTAGAAAGTTAGCTAGAGCTTGTCCTTTTATAGTCTTTTATGGGACATATATTATATCATATTGAAGTAATAAGACTACCCATTTAGCTAAAGGATTTGTTAGGGTAGGTCTAGTCATTATGAATTTAAGAGGGTTGATTTTAGATATCAAAGTTATTTTTTGTAATGGCCTATAGTTTTTTTGAACAAATATTAATGCAAGACATTGCTTCTTCATAGAAGAATATTTTATTTTGGCTCCCATCAGATGTCAACTTATATAGTATAGGGTATTTTTCCTTCTCTTCTTCATTATTTTGAACTAACAATGCTCCTAATGAGTCTTCTAAGGGTTATATACAATATCAATGGCTTTCTTATTATTGGTGCTACCAAAATTAGAGGATGTAACAAATATTATTTTAAACTATCAAATTCTTCTTGATAAGCATCATCACAGATAAAAGGTGTGTCATTTTTCATCAATCAAGAGAAAATTTGACATCTCCCCTAAAAATTAAAAATTAACCTTCTAATGCAAGCCAATTTTCCTTATAATGAATGTAGTTGTTTCAAGATTTTAGGCAATGACATTATTATTATTATTATTTTAGAGGAATTAATCTTAATCCCTCTATGGCGCTCAATGAAGCCCATCAATTTTTCAGAAGTCAGACCAAAAGCACATTTTAGTGGATTCATCTTTAAGTTAAAATTTCAAATTCTATAGAATACAACTGATAAATCACTTATGCGCTTACTTTGATTCTTTGCTCTTGACAACCAAATCATTGATGTAACATTCTACATATCTATGTATGAGGTTATTAAAGATGTGGGTCATTGCCCTTTGATATGTATCACCAATATTTTTTAAGCCGAATGACATCACTTCATGATAATATTGCCAATTTATGTGTGGAAGAACATATATTTATCATCTTTTGGAGCCATTTTAATTTGGTTATAGCCAGATGTGCCATCCATGAAGGAGAACATATCATAATTTGATGGTTGTCTACCATGAGTTCTGTATTGGGTAGTGGAAGTCATCTTTTGGTCAAATTTTGTTTAAATTGCTGAAGTCAATGTAGACACATATTTGTCCATTCTTTTTTTACTAGGATAATATTGGCAATCCAGCCAACATACTTTTCTTTTCATGATTCTTGCTTTAATGAGCTTTTCCATTTTAGTAATTACTTGCTCTTTGATTTCTAATCACATTCGCATTGATGCTTGCTTTATGGACTAAACATCAGGTTTATTGAAAAGCTTATGTATAGCTACATCTAGCAATAATCTTGGAATTTTGCTATAATTTCATGTGAAGCCATCTTTGCATCACAGAGTAGTGCTTTTATTTCCTCCAATCTTTCTAAAGTGAGGTTAGCACTAACAAAAGTCTGAGACTAGGCTCTCTTTAATACTTAGGTTGTTTTCTTGAAGTTCATCAACAGTAGCTTGATTGCCTTCTTTGCATTTCTTTAGGGTCTCTTCAAGTCAATTATTAGTTCCTCTTCGGTAAATATTTTTATTTTCATGTGAAGTGTCCATCATTCATCTATAGTTTCTAAAGATACTTCTTCTTTATAGGATATGACATATCATGAGCTCATTAAAGGAGATGTCAAAGTAGTATATCCCAATCCTCATGTGGTGAACTTTCCATATTCTATAGAATTTTGGGTATTATCTCCTTGCTAGAGTCTCTTACATAATTAAGCTTGAACGTTTGATTGTATATGTTGAATATTATTTTTAACTAGTTTTTTCAGAGCTAATTAGAAGTATTGAGGGATCATTATTTAAATGTTTTTACTCTCAAAATCATTTTCACTAAAAAATATTTATGTGGGATTTATGATTCGCTCTTCTATCCTATAAAAAAGGATCCCACATTCATTATAACCTCTTCTAGGAGGGATATAAAAAGTCTTTAGTTGTTCTATTTCTTCTTTTCTTGAGGCTGTTAAGGATTTTATATATGCTTTTGGCAATATAATTATTTTCATAGCCTTATTAGAAATTTAGAATTCAGGCACCCTTATTAGATAAATTTGAGTTTACTCTAATTATTTTTCCACATTATTAGCACTAGTTTCTTCTTTCTTTTGGCTAGTTGAGGCTTTCTTAGGTTAATAAAGTACTAATTCCTCTTCATCATCCTCAGTATCATTGCCAAAGTGAAAAATTACCTTGAGTTGATTTGACTTATTGGTACTTTTATCATTTGAATTATCACCTTTCAATATTAATTTGTTAGGTGGAGCCACTTGCTTTTGGGAATTGCCTTCCCCTATCTTCTTAAATATGAAGTACTTGACATCATCATATATCTTTATCTCATGTATCATGAATGATTTTATGTCACCATCCATTCAATGCATTCATCATTTTGAATATACTTCAAACATTGATGAAGAATTGAAGGTACTATATCGTATTCATGAATCCAAGGTCTGCCAAGAGTGCTTTTTAGGCAACACTACCTTCAATCACATGAAATTTATCCTATGTGTAAAGTTTCCTATAGAATATAGGTAAAACCATAGATCTTAAGGTTTGTTGTCCTTGTTTATTGAATCCTTGTAGAAATACTATAATCTTATCTAGATAATAAGCATCTAAGGCTAGTGTTTAAAGTATTTTAGCTGTTAAGAGATTGACCGAAGAACCTAGGTTGATTAATATCCTTTTTATGTGGGTAGAATTGCTTTCAGCTGTAACATAAAGGGGACGATTAAGTTTGATCAACCCTAATAGTTTGTTGCCATCACTAAATATGATGGTTGCTAATTTTTGAGAGATTAAGTTCCCTTTCATCCTCTCTTCAGCTAAAAATGTTCATATTATTTTGGATTTTATAAGGCTTTGATTAATGTCTCACATATATCTTTGGACAATAGGAGAGCATCATAAATACTTAATAAAGTAGGCAGTTTGTGTAAATGTGCCAGAACATTATAATCTACTCCTATTTTAGTAGACTTTTGAGATTTAGTTGGTGATGAGGGTAAGAAAATTTCATTAATTTGAATTTCTTTTCTTTTATCACTCACTTTTTATTATGGGGGTAGAGAAATTCATTTTTCAGTCCTTAATTGGACTTGAGTTGCTTCTTCTATCAGATCTTCTTCATTATAAGAAGTGTCTGAATTCTATATTTCTTGTGATTTTTTAAAGTTTTCAGTATTCTCAGAATTACTACATAGTTTAGGATAAAATTTCTTTGAGCTTGACTTAACCTTCCATTTAATAAGCTTTTCTCTCAGAAAGCATAGTTCTTCCTCAGATTCAATTGAAATTATGATCACATAACATGCTTCTCTTTGAGTTTAAAAATTAGGATTTTCATGCATGTTTATCACTCAACACATTTCTTTCGAAACCTCCTCTTCATAATTTTTTTTGTCAAGTTGTAAGTGGGCCATGTATTCTTCTAACTTAATTAGCCTTTGAGGAGGTTGCTCGTACTCCTCTAAAGAGTCAATCATTTTTTGTGTTTCATTTTTTTTAGATTTTTCTCTTTCTATTTAATTTATGAGGCTTTGACGAAGAAGATTGATTGATTTCCATCTACTTCTTTGTAATATATAAAAATTGCTCCTAGTTGGGGAAGAGCCTTCTTGGATCTACTTCAAGCTCTAAAGAATTCTTCCATCGAATATCTTGTATAGCTAAAAGAATGTTAATCATCCATTTGGTCTTTTTTGAGATGAAGGTCTCCTAATTGCCTTTTCTTCCCCTTGTGTTTGTGGAGCTTTGCCCTTATCAACATTTATATTATGAGATTCAATTGGCTTAGAATTTTTTCCTTTTGCATCTTAAATTCAGTGTGTTGTAAAAACATTCACCTTTTCTTTTTAGGACCGTACATTATTTAATAAGGTGAGTTCCCCATTTTCATAGCTCTTTTTTATCTAATCTTTGAAGACAAAATAATCTTTAATTGGGTGACTTATGAGTCTATGGAATGGACAATAGTTGGGATCATCAACATTGTCTACTTAGTCTGGCTGATGTGGCTTTGGCAATTGTAATTCCAATTTTAAGGCATGTCTGAAGATCTTAGGAGTACATTCCCTTTTTTCTTATCTTTTGTCAACTTTGTTGTAATTTGTGAGGTTGCAACTGGTTTGTTTCCCTTTTTATCAAATATGAATGTGAATATTGTATTCACATCATTCTTCTTTGTGTAATGAGATTTTAATTATTTTCCTTTCCCAAAGACATTATTATTACAGTTCCCCATGAGGAGTTCTACTGCATACTTTTCTGTGAGCTGTTGATCATAATTCATGCTTAAATTCCTCCATCTTGTAATATATTTTGTAACACTTTTGTATTTCCTCATCTTTCTTAAGTCTAGATCTGCTATCATACTTTCTTAGTTGCAATTGCAAATCTCTTAATGAAATGTTTTCATCTCAATGAAGGTTTTTACTTAATCGTTTGGTAAGTCAACATACCAACAAAGGCCATATTGTTGTGTTTTAATTTGGAGTCATAGAGACACCACGCAGATCTTAGAGGGGTACTTATTGAAATGATCTAGTATGACATCCAAGGGATAATGTACTATTTTAAAAGATAGAAATATCACTCTATAATGGGCTCAATCAACTAATAAGGACACCAAAGATAGATCGATCTACATATATCTTAGAGATCTTTCCCTTATTTTATATGGATAAGTAAAGTAGAGTTTATTTTATGTTGGGTTCTTTAGTTTCTTATAGAAGAAAGCTTCCATAGTTAATTACATCATAGAAAATAAGAATTTTTTTAATAGCACTCTCGATTAAAGTAATCAACTAATGTCTCTAAAGATTTTAGAGGTAGATAATCAAAGAATTAGTCATTTTTGAAAATGATAGGGAAGAGCTCAAATAGGAAGAGTTCTTAGAAGATTCCAAAGGAGAATGAGTAGGAAGCACACATGATACTAGGAAGCTTAGTGAGTGATTTAATCTACCCTATAGTGAGGCTTTACATTTTTGAATGAGAGAAAATTATTTATTTGACTTGAAATCTAATTATAATGCTAGGACTTAAACTCCAACAATATAACATTGTGAAAATGCCTAAGAGGTGAGGACTTATACTAGTAAAAAAGAAAAAAATAAGAAGCCTCTAAGCCTTTATCTAGAGTGCTCTAGCACAAGCTAAGAGCTCGACTTAATTCTACTCAAGGGATGAGATATATTGGTTCACTTCCACTAGGGAAAGTGGACCGATCCAGACTCTTCTAGACTTATAACTGCGTGGAGTGGCTGCCAACTAAAATCTCCTATGATTTTAAAATACTGTGGGCTAGTCATTTATAAATACATGATAGCTAGGTTATTGTTAATCAGGAAAGAGTCTAAAATTGAAACTCACTCCCTAAGCCACTAGATCATGATTGGTATGCAAATTATGATATATATAATGCAATATGTGGTGTTTATTTTTGGATGTGGGTGGACACCATATAGATCGTAGGGGGTACTTACTGAAGTGATCAGGTATGACATTAAGGTTGATGTAGTATCTTAGAAGATAGAGACATCATCCTACAATGGACCTAATAATTTAATAAAGACTCCTAAGGTATAATGGGTCTTTGAATATACCAGAGATCTTTCCCTAAATTTATATGGAAAAGTAAGAGTTTATTTTAAGCCATGTCTTAAGTTCCTATGATGGCAAGCCCCTATAGTTAATTACATCCTAAGAAATAGGATTCCGTAAGATTACTCTTAATTAAAGTAGTCAATTATTATCTCCAAAGATTTCAAGGTTAATACTATCAATAAATTAGTTATTTTGAAAAATCAAGTGGGGTTGTTCAAATGGAAAGACTTATTTTGAAATCCAAAGGAAGATGAATAGGAAATGCTCATGATACTAGGAAGCCTAGTAAGAATTCTAACCTATGCTATGGTGAGGTTTTATACATTTAAAAATAAAAGGATTTATTTCATTTGAGTTGAAATTTTATTAGATTCTTAGGGCTTATAATCCATCATAAGATTATGGAAAGTCCTAAGAGGTGAGGATTTATGCTTGTAGCCCAAAGGAAACTAACAACCTCAGATCCTAAATCTATGGAGCTTTAACACAAGTTAAAAGTGCAACCTAAATCTAAGAGGAAAGGAGGGAATAAGGGTATATCTCCATAAGATATGATAAACTCACCCGACTTTTGGACTTATAACTGGAGTGGTGGCCAGCTAACACCTCCTACGATTTAAAACCATATAATCTGATCTTATAAAATTGTAAGATAGTTAGGCTTGTTATTTAATTTGAAAAGAGGCTAGAATCCCAAACTCACTTCCTAAGAGACTAGAGCATGACTGTCGTGAGCATATGACTTAGTCTAAAATATAAAATTTTACAATTTTTAGATGATTTTGACACATTCATTAGAACAAAGGCTTTATGATATTTCGTGCCTAAATGCATGATGAAATTTGGTTATCAAACAAATCAAAAGAGAAAGAGGGTGAATCTCCAACATAAGTGGTTGCTCTCATAGGTCAAGCGGTCCCTAAAGTGCAAGAATAGAGGTCCTCATTTTACAAGAGTGATAGAAGATTCATACATGATGTTAGACATATAACATATAGCTAAGGGGTTGTTAAATCTTTTAATTATCTTGATTATAGCCTAGGCTTTATGATGAAATTGAAAGTTATTTAAAATTTAATTGAGTTGTTAGTTGGGGTAGAAAAATTAATTTTATTCTAAGAGCCTACCTAGGCCACACATTAATACATCAATTATAAAGAACTATTAAAAAGATGCAATCCTAATGTGCAAGCTAAACAAAATAATAGTGAATTTTTATAAACTACCATAAAAGAATAATAAGCAGTCGAGTACCAGTACACCCCAAAAATAGAGAAAATAGGTGTAGCTACTTATACAACCCAGAATATAAAAGAATAATTACAATTAAAATGAATACAAGTTATGGGGTCTTCACTTCTTCTTTCTTTCCTTATCTTCCTTCCCTTTGATTTATTTTGCTTCAAGGCATCACAGGACACCATGGGACTAAGCCTTATAGCCACTGCTCATCCTATACCCCATAGCACTAATCCTAATTTCTATTACAAAAATTACATTTTATGGGAAAAGTAAACCTAACTACACCTGTAAAATAGAGGTTAGCTAAATATACATACAATCCCAAGTATTTATATTTTATAATTTAGACTTAGCACCCTACACAAGGGTAACCAAACCCACCTGTCCTAACTTAGATTATGCTTAGGGTTTAAGAAACCTGCAAGCAAAGTATTTATATTTATTTTAAGAAACTTCTTAAGCATAATCCCCTACAGAAAACAACATTAGGCTCGAAATGACCTAACATCTAGTCTACAAAACATACACATCATCTAAATATTACATCATAAAACAAAACATAACACATATACAATCTAACTTAGGGGTGGAGGCTTAATCATTATGTGTGCTAAGGCTTTGTGTGGTATTTCTTACTAAGTATTAGAGTTGTAACTTGTCTAAATTTGAAAGAAATTGAATTTAACCATAAAGGTTGGTTTCATTTCATGTGGTTTAGATGATTTGCAAATTTTAATTTATGTTTTGCTTTGGTTCATTTGATTTACACTTAGAATCAAGTGTTATAAAAAGAAGAAATAAACTTAATCTCCTTCATCCCAACTTAAGTCATTTCTAAAAGCACATTTTTATGAGTTAGTTTCTTTTTAGTGAATGGCTTATTAAATGTTTTATTAATCCTAAGTTTGGGTTAACTTTAAAGAATTTATTCAACATGAAAGGCATTTTAAGATTAATGTGGTTGAATTACTATCACATAGAGTATGTTGAACCATTCCTTTCCATCACCCATAACATTCATATGACTTGACACTTAGCATACTTAACACATACAATACATTTTGGCACACTTAGATGATCATGAATGCATACATACTTAGTGGAAAAGAAGAATTTTCATTCATTAATCAAATACACATCCAGATGTATAAATGATGTGAGCAAGTATGTGCCATTGTTAACCAGAAAAGTGAGATAATCAAATGACTTCCTTGGAAAGCCTTGCATTTTCGGGATGTACATACTATATACTTATTATCTAAAGTAGATATGAATGTATATATAATTAGAAGGATGAAAATCATGCAAGAGACCATTTTATTTAATTGAATTATTTATACATGTAAATTAAAGCTCTATCCAAATTCTAATATAAATATACATAGAGATGAAAATCAAATAAGCATATGCCTTTGTTAAATAGGGAAGTGAGATAATCAAATGACCTCCTTGGGGCTACTTAAAGCTTCATATTCTCAAGATGTCTAGACTATATACTTGTCACTCAAACTTATATAAATCCATATATAAACATAGGAAAGAGAGCATTATGTTTACATGTTATGTATTTTAACATATTGAAATGGTTATGGATGCATGCATTTTTAATAGAATGGAAAATTTTCATTCTCTAATCAAGTACACATATACATGTATAAAAGGTGTAAGCAAATACATGTTGTTGTTAACTAGGAAAATGAGATAATCAAATGACCTCCCTAGGGCCACTTGAAGCCTCATATTCTAGGATTTCTAGACTATATACGTGCAATCTTAAATACATATGAATGTATACATAATTTGGAGAATGGGCATCATGCAAAATGTTGTATTTCTTTTAATTGAATTATTTATACATATGGGTTAATGCCTATCCAAATTCCAATATGAATATACTTAGGAATGAAATTAAATAAGTACATGCCTTTCTTAACCAAAGAATTGAGGTAATCAAATGACCTCCTTAGGGCTACTTAAACCCTCATATTCTCGGGATGTCCATTTATATACTTATTAGCATTCAAATCTATGTAAATATATATAAGAACTTAAGAAAGAGAGCTTCACATTCATATGATTAAGTTATAAGTGCATGCAAATCCTATATGTATTCATAACTATCATCATTCCAAACATTATTATCAATTCATAAACTTTTGGAAAGTAGATTTGAATTTATTAGTGATAATATGCACACATATAATTAAATTGAGACAACACATGCAAGCTTACATAAATAAATTTAATTTGATTCATTTAGATTTGAAAAGATGAATGCATGGAATCATGTGACATAAACATTTAAAGTGATTGGAAAGGAATAACCAAACATAAACATATGATTTATTCAACTGTAAATAAAATTATTTAAAGAAAACCAAAGTTTCTTATTAATTTGATTTTTGGATTTGGATTAGACTTAAAGATGAGAGAAGTCATTTGCTATTTTAATCCCATTCCCATGTTGGCGATCTTAATTAGTTTAAGGAAAGATAATTAGATGATTTTATGAATTGATTAAGTTGGACCATTACTTAAATCACTTAATTACCCTTTCCTATGCTTCTTTAATTTGATTAGTTATTTAATCATGAGCCATAAATGATATGAACATGTGAGAAAACAAAATTATAATGATCATAAAGGACTTAATGCAATTGGCTTATAATTAAAGATTATTTAAGTTAAAGAATCTAATTAAGTACTTTTATGATTTTTCCACACTTATGGGTTAATCATAATTTTCTTAAGGATCTTTATGTTATTAAACCCATAAAGTTGAAAGCTTAATTTGATTGTTAATTATCTGAAGTGATTAACATTTTAATTTGATTCGAATTGAAAATTTAATTGATTAATTAAGCACTTAATTAATTCATGATTTAATTAATTCTCTTTAATTCTCTTGATTTAAATGAGAATTTGACACATAATAAGACACAATGGAGATGAAGGATTCATGTAGCCGACCCCACCTAGCGGGATTAAGGCTTGTTGTTGTTGTTGTTGTAATGAAATGAATTTGGAAAAGTTATTAAGAAAGAAGTCCTAATCACTCTCCCTCATTACCTCAGTCATAATCATGTATTAATGAGCTTAAATTCATTGATTTTTACTATTTAGAATGTTAATTAATAATTTAATTGAATGAAAGGGCAATTAAGGTTTGAATTATCAATTCACCTAATTCCCAAGGCAATAACTCACAAGAAATTCATGGGAGGTAGAAGTCATCCCATTAAATCAACACACAAAGTTTAGAATCAATTTCCCAATTAATTATGGCTTAATTAAGCTAATTAGAAAAACATTCAAACCCTAATTTAGCCTTAATCACTATTTAAAATTAAATGGAAATATTTTTAATAAAATCTCTTATGTTTTACATTCAAAATTAGTGTTTATTTGCATTTTAAAAATTTTCTATAATTAGTTATGAATTTTTAAAGTTTTAGTGATTAAAATGGATTATTAAGCCTAATTAACCCCTAATCCCATCAGTTCCATGTGGATCACTAATGTGGCAACGCTTTCCATGTGGCACCATGGGATTAGTTATTTAAATATGTCTAACGCAGTGCAGACGTGGTGGCGGTGGACATGCTTTCATCCTCGTGGTTCCTGAAGATTAAATCAAGATTAAATTTAGCGAATAATCACGTTCGTCTATTCCAATCATGTGGAACGGACGACGGATGATTTATCAGCCCCCGAGCGACAGAAGATTGACACCATCCGCCTTCCTTTGCTCGATCTAAGCTCACCAGAGCTCGTAAGGCATCAGAATCGATCCAAAAATGTTCATAGAGTGGATCTAAGGGATGTAACAATGGGAATTGCATGACATCAAAATTTCTTTTAGAAAGGCCCAAATTTTTTTGGAAAAAGCTTGATTTACCAGAAAATACCTAGCTAGAGCTCAAGACCAGTGGTGAACTGATCGAGGTAGCTTCACCTTGAAGAGGTGAAGCCCTGTTGAGAAGATGATGCCTTGCCCCCACACTGGTTGCTCTATACACCAAACAACACTAGAATCTCACTAGAGTTGGTCTAGAAAGTCTTTGATGCTCGATTTCCTTAGGAGAAGATTTTTTTTCACTTTTCCAGAGCTTGGTGAATGTGTGGGAAGAGTTAATTTAAGAAGTTGTGGTTTGGTGGAGTTGATCTTAGGTAGGCCTCGGGTACTCTTGGTTTCATCATCTCCAGTGATGGGAAGGCTCTAGGAACTCGGGGGAATGCTCTGGTGGCTCAACTCAAGTTGTTAGGGCTCTTAGAAGGCTCACGTGTGTGATTTGAATCGAAATGAGGGGGGGGGGGGATATACCCCCTCCTCCCCAAAATCAGATGATGGTGATGTGTTTGGCTTCTTATGACCATCTGATCAGTGCATGCATAGGGTCATGGGTGGCAGTGAGATACTGAGTTGGCTAAGTTTGAGTGGGTGGATGATGGGGAGTGGCTACCATGGGCTGAGATGGCTGTTGTTGGATTTCCAAGTGTTCCAATTGGGAGATTTGGGTTAGCTCGCCTCCACATGGCTCATGGCTAACCTAAACAATTTTGGGTCAAGTGAGCCAGTGGTCCTATGTCCATTTGGAGTTTAGGGTGGCTTCCATGGGGAGGAGAGTGGGTTTGACCATCCAATCATGGGTTTTGTTCCATTTGGAAGGCTTTACCCATTGGGTGATGGGATAATTCAAGTTTAATTTGGGTTGGGTTGGATTTGGCCTGACCCAAGGTGAGCCAAGGTTGGGTCATGCAAAGTTTCAATGGGTTTGGGCTTAGTTTAGATAAATTTGGCTCAATTTGACCCATGTCAATCAAATTGGGTGAGGTTGGGTCAAGTTGACCAATTGGTCAAATTATGTAAAACCAAGGCTTGTCAAGTTCAAATGAATATTTGGATGTTTTGGTTCAATTGGTATGATTTAATTTGGCTTGGATTTGAATTTGACCCATTTGGATTCATATGGGTCAAATTGATCAAGTTGATCAATTTGGCCAAATTGGCTAAATTGGCTTGGGTTAGGTGTTGATTCATGTTCAATTGATCATTTTAAGATGATTGTAGGTTTTGGTTTCAATCAATTTAGATTTATGGATGATTTAGGCCAACTTGACCCTTTAGGTCAATTTGGGCTAAATGGGTCAATTGCATTCAATTGGTCAAATTGGATTCAATCAAGACTTTGATCAAGTTCAATAGTTAATTTAGAATGAATTTGAGTCATTGGTTTGAATCAATTTAGATTGGATTTTAATTTAACCCAATCTAGCCTTTTAGGTCAAATTGGATCAACTTGGGTCAAGAGGGCCAATTGGGTTTGGTTTGGCTCAATTGATGATCAGTCATGTTCAAGGATTGATTTTAGGTTGGTATGAATCATTGGCTTCAATTAATTTGTCTTAAGATGAGATTTGGTTCATTTGGCTCAAATAGGTTAAGTGGATTAAGTTGATCAAATGATCAAATTGACTTGGTTTGACCCAATTGATTGTAATTGCTCAATCAAAGATGATTGGTAATCATCATAAGATATTTTGGATGGTTTGGTTCAATCCAATTTGGGTTGGATTGAGGTTTGGCTCAAATGGGTCCTTTAGGTCACTTTGGGTCAAGTGAGCTTAAATGGGTCAATTGGCTTGATTTTGGGTTGGATTGAATTGAGTTGAGTTTGAATATCGATTTGGGATTGGTTTATAGCTTTGATTGTAATTGATTTGGGTTTAATTAGTTTTTGGCTCATTTGTATATTTTGGGTTCAATGGGTTAGGTTAGGTTGATTGGATTGATTTTGATTTGATTGGTTTTGATTATAGATTTGTATAGAGTTTGGAATGATGATTGAAGGATTGAATTGGTTTTTGAGAAAATTAATTGAGTTTTATTTGGATTGAAGGAATTTTGACTAAGCCCATAGGATTGAATCATGGGCTTAGGTTTAGATCATTTGGATTTGATTTTAGTTTTGACTAAGGTATGTAGTTTTGGTTTATGAATTTGGATTTGAATTGTGATCCAATTGGGTTTGGTTATATTGATTTGGAATTTGGATTTGGCTAAGGAGGTAGGCATAAGCTTCATTTAGGCCATGGGATGGGTAGGTCACCTTGGGTCCTAAGGCTTAGCATGACATTATGAGTCTAATAATCCTTGCCTACTTGAGGATCAACATATCTAAACTTTAAACGAAGAAGATGATGTTGAAAGGATTTAATGAACAAGTTGAGAGGGCCTTAGGCTCCATAGTGTTGTCATTGGAGATAGAAGATTGGAAGGAGAAAGCTAAGTTTCACATAATAGATTTCAATTCATCCTTCAATTCTTTGCTAGGGAGACTTTGGATACATGAGAACAACATGGTTCCATCCTATCTACATCAGTGCATCAAGTTCCTAAAAGGTGGAATCGAGTATTGTGTCAAAGGAGATCTCAAATTATTTGTAGTTCATGAGGTCATAATTTATGAGGCGACATATTACCTCCTAAGAAGTAAAATGTCTTTTCTCATTATCTTAGTCAAAAAGAAAAAGAAAAGAAAAGAAAAAAAGAAGAAAAAAAAAAAAGAAAAGAAATGGAACAGAAAAGACCTTTGGAGGTATGTGGTGAATTTATTTTCATCTTCATCTATCTTTAAACAAATAAATGAAGACAATAATACACGTTTGGTGGAAATCACGTAGATCTGCAGATGTTCTTATTAGGGTGATTGGGTACAATATTGAGGAATGATGTACTATCTTGAGAGACAGAGGTCACCATCCTACAATAGACCTATTCACCTAATGAGGACTCCTAAGGACTATGGGTCTTCGGATGTATTAGAGATTCTACCCCTACTTTATATGGAAAATTAAAGTAGGGTTTATTTTAAATCGAGTTCATTAAGTTCTCTATGGAGGCAAGCCCCCATAGTTAATTACATCTTAAGGAATGAGATTCCTTAAGAATACTCTTGATTAAGGTAAATGATCATTATCTCCAAAGATTTCAAAGATAGGACTATCAACAAATTGGTTATTTTTAGAAGATCAAGTGGGATTGATCAAGAGGAGGGAGTTATTATTGAAACCAAAGGGAGATAAGTAAGGCATGCTCACGATGATAAGAAACCTAGCGAGCATCCCAAACTATCATATGGTTGGGCTTTATATTTTTGAAATTTGAGAGGAATTATGTGTTTGGGTTGAATTTTTATTAGAAATCTAGGGCTTACAATTCCATAACACAAGATCATGGAAAAGCCTAAGATGTGAGGATTCGTGCTTGTAACATGCAATGGAAAATAATAACCTTTGAACCTAAATATAAGGAGCTTTGGCGAGAGCCAAGGCACGACCTAAATCTATGGTGAAAATGGAAATATGGTTTACCTCCACAAGAGAGGATAAATCACCCGACTGTTGGACTTACAATTGCCTAGGGGTGGCTACCAACTAATCCTCCTATGATTTTAAATACATGTAGGCAAGTCATATGCTTTTGCAAGATAGATAGGCTATTATTTATTTAGAAAGAGACTAAGTCCTTAAACACACTCCGTAAGAGACTAGATCATGTAGAGCATGAATAATGACTTAAATCTAATGCAAATTTTTGTTATGTTTTATTTTCATTTTTGGATAATTTATTTGACACAGGCTATGGGATTCATATGCCTAATGCATGAGAAATTGGTTATGGGCCAAAATCAGTAAGAAGGAGGTGTGTTTCCACCATGGCTCTCAAGGTTCAAGCCAAGTTCTCTGGCGAAGGTGGAAGCCCTCCATAAGCAAGTGAAGCAAGATGTTTTTTTATGCATGATGTGAGACATACAACATCTAGCTAAGGGTTGCTAAAAAAATTTTTATCTTGATTTATAACCTAAGCTTTAGGTGAGATTATGAGTTGTTAATTTTTAATTTTGAGTTAATTAATTGGAAGCCTAATCGCATCCAGGCCATTCACCAAAGCAAGGAAAAAACTAGGAAAAATATGCCATCTTAGTGCACAAGCTAAATAAACATCAAATAATTTTATAAAGCTAGCGCAAAAAAATAAGAGGCCTTTGTGGTGGGCTTCACCACACAAACCCAATAAAATGGATAGCTGCTCTACTTATTGATTACAAATGAATAAATACAATTTAGAAAGAATTCATGTCATATGGGGTGGGTCTTCATTTTTCATTCTTCATTTCTTCATTTCTTCAATTCTTTCTTTCTTTCTTTCTTTTGGTTGGTTGGAATGTGGTTGCTCCAAAGGCTTCACATGGTGCATAAAACCTAGTCTTATGACCAATGTTCATCCTAATCCCCCCTAACATTCATTCCAAATCTTAATTGCAAAATTACATGAAAAAGGGAAAGTAAATCTAGCTAAACCTACAAAATAGAGATTAGCTAAACATACCACACAATCCCAAGCATGTATATGAATAAATTGGACTTAGCACACCACACATAGGTAACCAAATCCACTTGGCTTATTTTGGATTATGCTTAGGGGTATAAGCAACATGCACAACAAAAGCATTTATATTTTTATCACAACGCCCATTAAGCATAATCCCCTACAGAAGATAATGATTAGACTAAGATCGTCTTATCATCCAGTCTATGCACATACACCCTAACATCCAGACTAAAATATGTCATCATAAAATAAATTAGGCATCAATCCATGCATTGCCCTAACATAGAGCTAGAAATGGTGACTTAGCCTAATATGTGTGTCATTTAAGGCTTGTGTGGTAGGTCTTAACTAGGCTTTAAGGTTGGAATTTTCTAAGTGTGAAAGATTCAACTTAGAGGGTGGTTTCATTTAAGTGATTTAGATGATTTGTTAATTTTATTTGATGATTTGATTTGATTTGAATGAACCTACACTTAATTACTAAGTGTTGTAAAGAGAGGAAAAGAGAAAAGAACCTCTCTTTCCTCCCTACCTTAAGTATTTCTAAAGTAGATTCATTAGTGATTTTTCTTTAGTGAATGTTTTATTATGTGTTTTAATTAATCCTAAGTTTAGATTTTCTCTAAATAAACCTATTCAATAAGAAAGGCATTTTAAGATTAATTAAGGTGAATTACTATCACAAAACACAAAACTATTTATTTCTTTCCAACATGTATACCATGCATATGAAATGATCCTAAGCATAGCTGTACATGTAAATGTAAATCTTAGCACACCTTAATGATGAATGCAAAGAGATGTTGATTAGGAAAATTTGGATATTTCATGATGCATGATTTTGTTATGTAGAAAAGAGAGGGATTCTTTTATCCATTAATCAAATACACATTTACAAGTATAGAAGACATAAATGAGTATGACACCATTATTTTCTACACAAGGGGTATAAGGTACAAGACCTTCTTAGGGCTACTTAAAGCCTTGCAATCCGGGGATGTCCAGACTAATATACCACTTTTTTTAAATAAATGTGCATGTACAAAAAAAATAAATGGATGAAGAATTATGTAAAAGATTTTTGTTTGTTTGTTTGATTTTGGTTGTATCATTTACATGTGCAATGTGAGGATCCTTCTTAAGTCATGGCATAGAAGTGTATAGGAGTAGATTTAAGCAAGCGTTATGTTCTTTTCAAATGAACTATACACTTTGCAAATCCTATACAAACCCATGTTAAGAAAAGAGAAGAAAATCACATAACACATTTTATGCTATAATCACATGCAAGCCTATAAGTACCTATAAATAGCATTCTTTTATTTATGATCTTTGATTTAAATATTTTGAAAATAATTTTTGATTTAGTAGTGTTAATAGCCAATCGTATTCTTACTTTAGATAAACCATGCAATTTGACATAAAGGAAACATTTCATTTATTTTGGTTTTTCAAAAGAAATGAATGCATGATTTCATATGGCATACAATATTTAACATGCTTAGAAAGAGATAAAGTGATGTAAGCATGTAACTTCATTCACCCTAATTAATTCTAAAGACAATCCTATGAAATAAGACCATTTAAAGTGAATCAAAGTTTCTTTAAAGGGATTTTTATTTTTTGTTTTGAGTTTGATTTGATTTAGAAAATGTGAAGAGAGTTTGTTAGTCCTAACCCATTTCCCCCATGTGTGAATTTATTTAGTTTAATTTTAGAATAATTAGATTGATTTTATATTTTATTTATGTTAGGGTGTAAATTAAGTCCATTAATTATCTCTTACATACACCACTTTAACATAATTGACCTAACAATTATGAGCCAACATATGATATGCAACCACATGGAATTTAAATCAGCAATGCACCTAAGAAAGAAAGGGGCCTAATGCAATTGGCTCATAATTATTAATTAATTAAGCTAAAGGGTTTAATTAAGTACTTTCATAACCTTCCCTCACATCTGAGTTGGAAATGATTTCCTTAAATTTACCTTAGGCTTTTGAACACCTAAGGATCTACCCATCAAAGGATTGATTAATTTCAAATTGATTTTGAAAGTTTGATTAATCTAATTATATAGGCTATTAGTGGATTAATCCTTAATTATGTTTGGATTAAGGAAGAAAGGGGGTTTAAGAAAAAACTTAGGGAAAATACCCCAAACCCATTCCATAAACCTCTTCTTCACTTAAATAATTCTTAGTTATATCAATTAAGTGATTAATTTACTATTCATATGCTTAATTATTCTTAATTATAATAAGAGGGTGATTAGAGGTTCATTAATTTGTTTTCCTAATTAACTTGTTAATAAATTCTAAGAAAATTGGGAGTAGAAGTCATCCCCTAAACATGTATGAGAAACTTGGATTTAATTAACAAAGTAATTAGGGAATAATTAGGGTTATTAAGTTTTTAATTAAACCCTAATTAAGGAGAATTCATTGCTCAAAATCAATTGGAAATAATTTTATTGAATTCCCCTCTGAATTATCTTTAAAATGGACCCTAATTAATATTTTTTTAATTTTTCTATATTTAATTATGAATTTATGAAGTTTCTATGATTAATAGGTAATTAAATAACCTAATTATATAACTAATCCTATCGGCACCACATAGGCTGACGTGGCACGCGCTTTCGATGTGGCATGATGGGATTGGTTATTTAAGTTGTCAAATTGGTTATTGCATCGGTGGCTTCGCCTCCGGGTCGATCAAGATTGGATGGTCAGGATCAAACTTGTGGTTTCAAAGGATAAATTAAAGGATCTAGTGTGTTTTAATTAGGGTCATCCATCCAAAACAAGTGGGATGGACGGTCCATGATTCATCCTTGCCTTTGCTACGAGGAGAGGCGTCATCCTCCATGGCTTGAGCTCACTTGAGCTCGTAGATTCAACCCACACCATCAAGAAGCATAGAGAAGAAGATCCAACAATTGAATTTCAATGGGATTATAATTCCCTTCACATGGGACCAAGGATTTTTCTACTTAAGTTTTATTTTGAGCCATACCTCACCGGAGGCTATAACTGATGCTTCCAATGGAGGAGGTAGCTTCGTTTAGTGGAGAAAAAGCTCTGTTAGTTTCAAGATTCAATTTGTAGTGGATCTTTCAATTGACCAAAGCTTGCTTCAATGGCTTGTGGTTTTGGTCTAGGTCTCCCTTCCCGTGGCTTGGATGCTTGGGAAATGCTTTGGGTGAGCTCGACTTGCCTCCTTGATGGTGCTTACAAAGTGGGTGGACTTTGGTTGATTGGCTGGAAATCTCCTCACCTCCCTATTTTCTTGAAGGAAACTGAGAAGGAGAAGTTCAAATGAGCTAAGAAATGCTTGGGAAACTTGGAGAAGCTTGCCTTTGATCCTCCGAGGATAATCGAATGCAAGAGCCCTTATTTGAGTGGAAATGAGGGGGAGTATATCTCCCCCTACTTGGATCAGACTGCCGAAGCTTATTCTTCTATTTTTGATCAATTACTCTGATTGAATGGGTTGTTTTAGTTGTTAGGAGCTCCATGTGCTTCAGTTTTAGCAGAGGAGTGGAAGTGTGGAGGTGCACATGGGTTAAAATGAGTGTGGGAGGTGATCCAAGTGGAGAAATTTGATTAGAGGGGTTGGTTTGGCCTTGGGTTGGGTCATGGCTGACCCAAACCAATTGGGTCATGTGCACCACCTCTCTTAGTGTCCAAATGGTCCACTAGGAGGATGCCAAGTGGCCATGAAAATTGACCAAGTGATTTGGCCATAGGTTACCCTTTGACCCAAGGGTAAAATGGCCATTTGGCTTAGATTTTGATTTAGGTAGATTTGAAATGATTGAAAAAATTATTGTGTTAATTTTCAATGAATTTGGAGTTTATTTGATATGATTTGGCTCAAGTTGACCCATTTAGGTCAAAATGGGTCAACTTGGGTCAAGTTGACCAATTGGTCAAATTGGGTCAAACCATGGGTTATGTCAAGTTCCTATGATCATTTGGAGTAGTTTGGTATCATTGGTTTGGTTCAATTTGATTTACATTTAGTTTTGGTTCATTTAAGTTCACTTAGGTCAAATGGGTCAAGTTGACAATTTGACCCATTTGACCCAATTAGGTTCGGTCATGGGTTGGTTTAGGCTTGGCTGGTCATTTGAAATTTTTTGCAAGCTTTGGTTTTAATCAATTTTGGTTTGGTTAAGTTTCAAGTTGATTTGACCTTTTAGGTCAAGTTGGGTTCATGGTCAATTGGGCTAGGTTGGATCTAGTTGGCCAATTGAGCTTTGGTCAAGTTTAAAAAGTGATTAAGAATGAATTTGACCCATTGGTTGCAATCAATTTGGTTTAGATCAAGATTTGATTTTGACTTTTACGTCAACTTGGGTCAACTTGGGTCAAGTGACCATTTGGGCTAGGTTTGGCTCAATTGATTGCTTGGTCAAGTTCAAACATTGATCATGGATTGGTTTAGATCAATGGTTTCAATCAATTTGGCCTATGTTGGATTTTGGCTAGTTTAGGTTTCATTTGGGCTAAGTGCTGACTTGGTCAAAGGTTAGGTTTGAGTTGGTTTGACCCAATTTGAATGATTGATCATCCTATGATGATTGTTGCTCACAATGTGAGGCTTAGATGGGCTTAGTTCAATCCAATTTGGGTAGGATTAGAATTTGGCTCAAAAAGGTGCTTTAGGTCACTTTGGATCAGGTGAGTCTAAGTGGGTCAATTAGCTTGATCAAGGCTTGATTCATGTTTGATTGAACTCACATATGGACTTATGATTGAAATATAAATCCAATTTCAAGTGATTTTGAGTCAAATGAGTTTTGATTCATTTGACCATTTAAAGCTAAAAGGATGAACATGGGTTTGATTTGAGTTTGAGTTTTGAATTTAGTTTTAGTTTGATGATTGAAGTTTATGTTTGAATTTG
Organism: Cymbidium sinense; assembly: GCA_021442155.1. Taxonomy (NCBI): domain Eukaryota; kingdom Viridiplantae; phylum Streptophyta; class Magnoliopsida; order Asparagales; family Orchidaceae; genus Cymbidium; species Cymbidium sinense. Next base: position 74,387,022 of record CM038226.1, read on the forward strand.
GTTTCTGATTGAAGGATTGATTATTTTGAAGAGAAAATCCAAAGGTTTGGATTGATTTGAGAATGATTTGGTTAAGTTCAAGAATTTGACTCGAAAAAGTATATGTAGAATTTAGGTTAGATTTGGATTTGAGTTTTGAATTTAGTTTTGTTCATTTGAATTTATATTTCATTTATATTTATGAATATAAATGAGAATATAAATGAGTTATGAGAAAATATTTTGAATTTGAAGTGATTTGAATATGATTTAGTTAAGTTTAAGGATTTGACTTGAAAGAGTTTAGGTTGGATTTTGATTAGAATTGATCATGGATTTCAATCATTTGGAATTGATTCATGATTTGGATTTTGGATTTGATTTGGAATTTAAGAAAATCAAATTTGAATTGATTTGAGCTAAGTCCATAAGATGAAATCAAAATGACTTAGAAATGTTTTGGGTTTGAAGTTGATTTGAATTTGAAGTTAATTTGAATTTGAAGTTGATCTAAATTTGAAGTTGGTTTGAATTTGATGTTGATTTGAATTTGAAGTTGGTTTGACTTTGATGTTGGTTTGAATTTGAAGTTGGTTTGAATTTGATGTTGGTTTGAATTTGAAATTTGACTTGAAAGAAGGGAGTGAGGATTTGGTCCAAGCTAAAGGGTAGGCAAGGTTTCCTAATACCCCTAAGGCATGACCTATTCTTATGGCTAACTCTTCTAAGTCTCTAGGTTAAGCTAAGTGTTCACATAATCACTAGAAATGTCTTAAGACTAAGGAACACTTAATGTCTAAGAGGAGTCCTCTGTCTAAGATGAAGAAGTTGATAGTTCACTCAAAAAGTGAGGTCATTAAGGTAGTAGAGCCTGAGATTAAATTTCACTCATAGTTCATTACCCCATTCAAACAAGTGGGGAGGATGACTCGACCTCCACCAGGATGGGAAGAGGCAAGTTTAGAGGGAGTCTTAGGGGTGGAAGGCCTCCATACTTACCACCAACCAGGAGAGTCATTCATGTACCTAGGAGTATACATGCTATCTACATAGACTTAGAATCTAGTTCAGAGGATGAGTCTTATGTAGTTAGCACACCGGCTAGCTCTTCTTAACAGCAGACTCCATTAGAGGTGACCATTGAGCAGCAATGATGAAGACAAGATTTCTAAGCAAAGCATAAGTGTATACAAGTTTCTATTATGTAAAACTATTAGGCATTAGATGGGAACCTTAGCTCTAACCCCACTTTACTCATAAAAAAGTTGAGGGCTTAGTAGTTAAGGAAGCCCCCAAAGCATGTACAAGCATAAAGATCAGAAGTTCTATCCAAGAGCAGCATTCTAAAGTCAAGAAATTGATGTAGAACTTGAGTATGATTCATATAAAGAATTAATAGAGTTACTTTTGATTGGTACTCACCTTGTGTTCTTAATATAGCAAAGAAATGTTTAATTTCACATACATGGTCTAAGCACATGTCATAATACTTTGAAAGGCTATGGAAACAACAAATGCAAGAATTCTCAATCAAGACCCAAAATAGGCTTTGTCATAGTAGGTTCGGTGGATGATGATGATTATTGCTTGGTCATCACAAATCATTTGGAATCTGATAGGTTCTTCTCAAACCAACATCAACTCATATGAGGAGGTATGCTTAGAAAGTTTAGATGATCCAGATGACTTTCAAGTCAAAGATGCACCTCCAAAATTCAAGGAAGAAATCAAGTCAACCATCGACAAGCTCAAAGAAATCAACTTGGGGACTGAAGACAACCCACGCCCGACATACATCAGTTCTTGTTGAACAAATCTAAAGCCAATGACTTAGTTAGGCTACTTATTGAGTTTGAGGACTACTTTGTATGGAGTTATGAAGAAATACATGGATTAGCTTCTGAAATAGAGGTTCATAAGCTAGCGATATACATCCTAATGTTAACCCCATCAAGCAAGCTCCTAGACACATGTGATTAGACATTGAATAACATGTCATTTCTGAAGTCAAGAAATTGATCAATGCTGGTTTCATCCGAGAGAAAAAATACCCCACCTTTAGTGTCATCCCAATTAAGAAGAAAAATGGCCAAATTATCATATGTGTCAATTTTAGGGATCTTAATAAGGCATATCCAAAGGATGAATTTCTACTAATGATAACAAATTGATGGTGGACATTATTTTATCTCATGCGATCTTCTCTTCCATGGATGGTTCAACTAAATATAACCAAATAAATATGACACCTGAAGATGAAAGGAAACTACTTTTAAAACCTCAAAATTTATTACTACAAGGTTATGCCTTTAGGCCTTAAAAATACTAGCGGCACATACCAACAGACCATGACCCAAATTTTTGATGAACTTATTCATCACCAAGTTGAATGTTATGTCGATGATCTCTTAGTTAAAACCATAGAAAAGGAAGACTATCTATTTGACTTGAGAGTAGTTTTTGAGTGGCTAAAGGAATACAACCTCATAATGAACCCTCTAAAATGTGCATTCAGAGTATCTTCAGAGAAGTTTCTTGGGTTTGTTGTCTGAGATGTGATCAAAATCGAGCTAGAGAAGATTAAAGCGATATTAGAAATGCCACCCCCTAAAAATCTAACTTTGATTAGATCATTCTAAGGGTGGTTGACGTATCTAAGATGCTTTATATCTAACTTATCTAGCAGATGTCAACTATTTTCAGCACTTGTCAAGATGGATGCCAAGTTCAAATGGGATCACAAGTGCCAACATGTCTTTGAAAGCATCAAAATACCTCATGATGCAGCCTTGCCCCAATCCTAGGCAAACCTCTGATACTCTATACTACTGCATTGTATGACTCCCTTGGCGCTTTGTTGGCTGAAGCCAATGATGAAAGGAAAGAAAATGCATTCTACTATCTCATTCATCATCTAATACCAGGTGTGGAAAATTATCCACCCATTAAGAAGCATTACCTAGCTTTAATCTTCACAGCCCAAAAGCTACAACATTATAGGCTTTCTCATAAAGTGAACTTGATTTCTATAATCAATCCACTATAATATCTCATGACACGATCAATGCTATCTAGATGGTTGACATGATGACTCATGATCTTATCGCAGTTTGATATCACATTCATACCCCGTCCGTGTGGTGAAAGGATAAGCACTAGTGGATTTCTTAGTGGCACATCCACTTCCAGCAGATTCTCTACTTAGTGATGATCTCCCTGATGAATAAATCATGAACTTAGGGGATACAAGCATTCACCACTGGGAGATGTACTTTGATGGTGCGGCTTTCTTTCAAAGAGGAGAAGAGCCATTATTTACTCTTCTAGAAAAAGTAGGGGTAGAGATAGTTCTCTAATGCCAGATCGCAATATGATGAGATTCTTATGTCATCTATCTGAACTTTGCACCAATAATGAAGTCGAATATGAGGCTTTAATCGTCAGTCTGGAGTTAACCATTTTGCTAGGCATCCAGAACATCAACATCTTAGGGGATTCTCAGCTAGTTGTCAACCAGATTGCTGGGTCCTACAATATCTTGAAGCTCAAACTCCATCACTACCATAAGCATACCATGGAGTTGTTAGCTTAAATTCTAGAGGTCACAATCTACAAGATTCTTCGAGGAGAAAATGTCATAGCTGATAGCCAATCTTGCCAAGGAGTTGACATGTTCGGAAGATGAGTCGATATCAATAGAGGTCCACAATAGATGAGTCTTGCCTCTTATTGATGTTGAACTTATCAATAAATACTTTTTTGAAGGGGAGGTTATCATTTCCAAAAAGGGAGAGGAGCTGGATTGGAGGTTTCCCTTCATTGATTACCTAAACAAAGGTAAACTACCTCAAGAGAAGTCTTAGGCACGTCAAGTGAAGCAAAGGACATTCTCCTACGTCATTGTGGATGGTGTCTTATATCGATGATCCCAAGATGAAAGCCAAAATCAAGAGAAAAATATGAAGCCCATAAGATCGTGATTGAGGTACACTCAAGATTATGCGGAGCTCATCAATTCGGTCCCAAGATGAAAGCCAAAATCAAGAGACTTGGGTGCTATTGGCCGATGATGATCACAGATTGCAAGGATGTAGCGAAGCGATCTCACCAGTGCCAAGTACATGGAGTGGTCCTACACTAGCGACACAACATCCTACATCCAACCTTAGCCTCATGGCCATTTGAGTGTTGGGGCACTGACATAGTGAGTCTGATCGATCCTCCTACATCCAAGGGTCATTGGTTCATTCTAGCTGCCAGAGACTACTTTTCCAAGTAGGCAGAGGCGATTTCATTCAGGGAGGTGAAAGATTAGCATTTGCTCTAGTTCTTCAAGAACCATATCTTTTATAATTTTGGGATACCCCACAAAATCATTTTCAATAATGGTATCGCTTTCAAGAGCACCAAAATTAGCAACTTTTTCTAAAGACACAACATAGATTAGAGAGATTCTATCATCTACTACCCACGGGCGAACAGTTTAGTAGAAACATTTAACAAAACTCTCATCCAATTACTCAAAAGATGCTTGATGATAATAAATGACAATGGCATGGCAGTTAGTTGAAGCTTTGTGGGCTTACCGTACTATACATAACTCCAACATAGTTTACCTCATTCTCCATAGTGTATGGGTCCAAAGTCATTCGACCATTAGAAGTTCAACTCCCAATCACTATGGATAGCTGTGGGTAGCAAAATCACAACCGAACAAAATGTCAAGCTGCGGTTAGAAGAACTCAAGGTTTAGAAGAAAGACACTTACAAGCATGCTAGAACCTCAAGTTATACAAAGTAAAGATGGTTCAAGCTCATAAAAAGTTGGTCAGCCCTAGATCTTTTCATGTAGGAGAGCTTGTTTTAGTTATGAGGAGACCAATTATTGCCCATCGCAAGATGGGAGGCAAGTTTGAACCCACATGGGAAGGCCCTTTCGCCATAGAAAAGGCTTACTAAGGAGGATCTTACCAAATCATAAACCATAGAGGAGAACGCCTGATGCTTCCTATCAGTAGGGTTTACCTAAAGAAATACTATGCATAAGCAATGTTCAAAACAATTTTTTTAATGAAATTCCATTTTAATTAAGCTTCTCTTGAAATTGAAATGTTTCCAATTGCTAAATTATTTTTTGTGGTATGTTTATGGTAGGTATAAGAGAACCTGAGCGACATCCTATACTTCATTAGCACATCACAAATACAAAATTATACACAAACATAAATCCAATTCCTTCAGGCTACTTTGAGTTGAGTTAAGACCCCAGTGGCCCCACTTAATGCTCTAGGTCGGGATGATTGGTACTTAGTGTGTCTCCCTAGTGGTCTTTTCAGCTTAGGAGCATGTGAGACCCCATGCTTTCCTCCTAGCTTAACCACTGCAAATCAATGAGCACCTCATTAGTGTGGTATGCCTTATTAGCATGACCAATAAGCTACCTTGATGTTAGTTTTGTTTAAGAAGATATGAGTCCTCGAGCTTCTTCTTGAACTAGCCATCATGCACTAACTAGGTTTTAGTTTATATTAGAGGATTGGGTAAGACCCCTAGTGGCTCCTCTTCCTCCTGACTACTTTAGGCTTGGGTTTAGTCCTTCTTCATGACTGCCCAATTAGTAGTTTCCTTAGGTCAAATAGTAGTTATCTTGTTGATGATAGACTATCCTGATGGTCAGTTCCACTTAAGAAGATGTGAGTCCCCGATGCTTTCTTCCTAGATTGATCATTTCAAATCGATAGGCACCTTAGGTTGGCAGGTGTTCGCTTTACTGTGGCAACCCACCCATGGGAAATACCACTCAAGTAGATGTGAGTCTTTGTGCTTTCTCTGTGAGTTGACCACTGTATACCTATAGGCTTTGTATTTCAGGGATTAGGATAAGACCCCCAAAGGAACCTTTCCTATAGGCATTCTATTTGGACTACATCTTCATGACCCAAGTTACTACTAGATTAGGTAGTTCCCCTTTCTTAGTAGCCACCCCTTTGGCTAAAAGTTATATATATTACGGATAATGACTATCCCTTGGGCGATAAATCGAGATAGGCGCACCCCAGCTCCTTCTTGGTCGATCAGCAAAACTAACAAGGTCTATGCTAAATAATCAAACAAATAATCAAACAAAATGAAATCTCTTATGGATTAGGATATGACACCTAGAGGCACCTTCTCCCAAGTAGGCATCCTATCTTTTAGCTAATTTTAGCAAAACTCCATGTAAGAATCTCTTAACTACTATGAGTTGAGATACGACCCCTAGAGACACTTACTTAGTAGTGGCCCTAGGTAGTTTGATTTATTGTGCCATCAATGGGTCAGCCCAAAGCCTGAACCTATTCTAGAAGATGTGAGTCCTCGAGCTTTTTTCTAGTGTAGCCATTGCAAACCATGAGCAACCCTTAGGTTGGATAGTCTTTGTTCTTCGGCAATAGGCTACCCCTTTATATTGGTAAATCTAAGGTAGTTCAAGGCTTACATATCCCCCTTCTTAGTACATCACAAACTGATAGGATCCAAATTAAATCATTAAAAAAATCAAAATAAAGTCAAGTTCAAACTTATATCCCCAGTGGAGTCAAATCTAAACCAAAATGAAACCCAAATTCAAACCAAATCAAAATCAATCAATAAGAAATTGACCAAACTAAATTAAACAAATTCAAATCTATATCACTATGGATTCTAATTGATGCAAATCAATAAACTCAACCAAATTTGTATCCTAATGAATCTCTCTTTCTTAAATCAATTCATAAATCAAACAAATTCAATCAAATCTTAATCCCCAGCTGATTTTCTTCTATACCCTGGTCATGAATCAAATTAAATTAAATCAAACAAATTTATTCAATCTTCTTGTTCATTCCCTAACGGATCTCTCTTCATGCCCTTGGTACAAAATCAATTGTTAATAATTCAAACAAAATTCACTCATCTTTCCCATGCTGCCAGATGAAGTAATTGAATCATGTTAGGAATCATGGTTCCATTTACATCTCTATTTTGGTGTGGATATCCATCCTTGGTGCTTATGATCTTCCCAGATTCTCTTAATCATCTTGGTCAATGCCAATACGTGCAATGTGCCTTATCAGTTACACCTCACCTAATGGGGGTCCTTTTCTTGACCTCACTTTTGGAATGAGGATTGACTCATCCATCCTAGACTTTGAAGTCTTCTAAGCACTAGAATTTTCCTAGTCATAAGACACTTGTAGAGATTAAGGAAACACTAAACCTAAGCCTAGGGACTTAGGAAGGTATACCCTAAGCTTAGGATGTGCCTTTGAACAAATAGGTTCAACCAAGCCCATGGCCTAAACCATGACCCATGCTCATTCACTTATTGAAAACCAACCCTAAGCCAATGCAATCAACCCCAAGTAAATTTTGTTTCATATCTCAGCTCCAAGTTAAATTAACTTAATCATTAAGATAAACTAATTCCATCATCATCCTATGAACAAAACTCATGTCCATAAAACCAATCCAACCATTCAAATTTCTATTTCAAACCCTTCCAATACTACAATTAAACTAATTGAATCAAATTAACCCAACCTAGCCCATTTGACCTTAAGGGTCCAAATGAGATAAAATCCAATTAAATCCATATCAATTATAATCAAAACCATCAATCAATCCTAAATGGATCATCAAACTTAATCCAACCTAATTCAACCTAATTCAACTCAATTGACCCAATTAGTCCACTTAAGTCGAAGTGACCTAAAGGACCAATTTAGTCCAATCTCCAATCTAATCCAAATTGTATTGAATTAACCCATCATACCTCTTCTATAATAATTGTTGGTCATCTTTGATTGTTTAATTTCAACCAATTTGGTCAAACCAAACTAACTTGATCACTTGATCCAAGTTGACCTAATTAGCCCATATGGACCAAAGTGAACTAAATCTCATTCTAATTCTCAATTGATTGAAACCAATACCTCCAATAGATCATTAGTTGAGTATTGAATTTGATTTGGCCATCAATTGAATCAAACCAACCAATTTGGCCTCTTGACCCAAGTTGACCTAATTTGACTTAAAGTGCAAAATTGAGTCAAATCTCATTCCAAACCCAATTGATTAGAACCAATGCCTCAAATCCATCTCAAATTGATTATTGAACATGATCTAACCTTCAATTGAACTTAATTTGATCAAGCCAACCCAATTCATCCATTTAGCCCAATTTGACTTAAAGGTCAAATGCATTTAACATAATTCAACTCAATTGACCCATTTGATCCACTTGACCCATAGTGACCTAAAGGAACAATTTAGTCCAAATTCCAATCTAATCCAAATTGGATTAAATCAACCCATCCAATATTTCCTACAATGATTGTTGGTCATCCTTGACTATTTAATTTCAATCGAATAGGTCAAACCAAACCAACTTGATCACTTGATCCAAGTTGACCCAATTAGCCCATTTGGACCAAAGTGAACCAAATCTCATTTCAATCTTAAATGATTGAAAACAATACCTCCAATCAATCATAAATTGAGTATTGAATTTTATTTGTCCATCAATTGAATCAAATCAAGCCAATTTGGCCTCTTGACCCAAGTTGACCCAATTTGACTTAAATGACAAAATTGAGTCAAATCTCATTCCAAACCCAATTGATTGGAACCAATGCCTCAAATCCATCACAAATTGATGGTTGAACATGATCTAACCTTCAATTAAAGCCAATTTGATCAAGCCAACTCAATTGATCAATTTAGCCCAATTTAACCTAAAGGGTCAAATCCATTTAACCTAATTTAACTCAATTGACCTATTTGGTCCCCACTTGACCCAAAGTGATCTAAAAAAACTATTTAGCCCAAACTCCAATCTAATTCAAATTGAATTGAATCAACCCATCCAATCTCTCCTACAATGATTGTTGGTCATCCTTGATTGTTCAATTTCAACCAAATGGGTCAAACCAAACCAACTTGATCTAAGTTGACCCAATTTACCCATATGATCAAAGTGAACCAAATATCATTCCAATCTCAATTTCTTAAAACCAATACCTCCAATCAATCATAAATTGAGTATTGAATTTGATTTGTCCATCAATTGAAACAAACCAAACCAATTTAGCCTCTTGGCCCACAATGACCCAATTTGACTTAAAGGGCTAAATTGAGTCAAATCTCATTCCAAACCTAATTGATTGGAACCAATGCCTCAATTTCATCATAAATTAAACATGATCTAACCTTCAATTGAACTCAATTTGATCAAGCCAACCCAATTGATCCATTTAGCTCAATTTGACTTAAAGGGTCAAATTGAACTAAATTATTCCCAAATCCAAATTAATCCAAATCAATATCTACAATCATTCTATAATCATCAATTGAACCTAAACCAATCTACCACCTAAGCTAATTTGTCCAAATTGACCAAATTGGTCAACTTAGCCCATTTGCCCATAATTACCCAAATGAGCTAAAATCAAATCCACTTCAAATTAAACCAAACCAATTGAACCAAAATATTTCAAATGATCATTTGAATATGTCCAAACCCTTGGTTTGACCCAATTTGACTCGTGGGTCAACCTAACCCAATTGAACCCATTTTGACTAATATGGGTCAAATTAAGTTAAACCCATTCAAACCAAGTCCAAACCCAGCTAAACTTGGCATGGTCGATCATTGGGTCACTATGGGTTAGCCCAAATGAACGTAACCCATGTTGGACCTAAATTAGGCCAAAACCCATTGGACAAACCCTCTAAATGGGACAAAATGTTCATTTGGATGGTCAAACCTACTTACCAACCCTTGGCAGACCCCCTTAGCTTATTTGGACACTTGGACCACTGGCTAACCTGATCCAAAGCTAATTGGGTTCAATCATGGGTCAAAAAGGGTGAACTCACCCAAGCCACCCCATTGGAACACTTAGAGGAGGGAGTACACATATTGCAAGTCCATGCCATGCCTTCACTCAAGAGCCTCCACCTCAGCCCCTCACTACCATCTCCGGCCACCAACCTCGGTCGAACGACTTATTGAAGCTAAACCCATCCAAGCCATCTAATCCTTTGGTGAGGTGAGATACTCCTCCCCCATCTAATTCAAACCACACAGAGAGCTTCATTTAGTGTTTACGAGCATCCTCAAAACATCCTCAATCCCCCTTGAGCTCCCCATTGCCGGTGAGACCAATGCTGAACGAAACTGAGCCCTCTATCCATCCAACCCACTAAAAATCTCACCAAACTTTAAATAACTTCTACCATACATTTCCCAAGCTCCATCAAGTCAAAATGAATTGATTCATGATCAATTTGAGGATCAGAGATCACTTCTAGACCAACTCCAACGACTGTTGCGGTGGTGTTTGGTCTACAGAGCTATCGGCTAGAGGAAACTTATGAGCTTCTCAATAGGGCTCCATCTCTTCAAGACAAAGCTACTTCACTCATTGGACCACCAATCTTGAGCTCTGGTGAGGTAGTTTTCTAACAAACTATAGAAATTCTCTTAGGTGTTAGTGTTTTGTGAAAGAAAATTTGATTGCGCGTGATTTATATAATGGGATCTCCTTAGATCTCCTTCCCAAACATTTTGGAGTTGATCTCGATGTTTCATGAGCTCCGGTGAGCTCATCGAAAGTGGAGGAGGGTGGAAGGTATTCGTCTTTAGTCACTTTGGAGGATGAAGGATCATCCGATGTCCATTCCACGTGATTAAAATGGACGGCTATGATTTAATCCATTAGAAATCTCTATTTAATTGTTAAGATTGACAGGATTAATCTCAACATCGGTTTGAAGATTGGATGATGGGGATGAAAGCGTATCTACCATCGCTGACTCAGCACACTGAGTCGGACAATTTAAGTGACCTATCTTGTGGCACCATGTGAAAAGCATCACCACGTCAGCTCTAACGTGGTGCCGATGAGATTAAGGGTTAATTAAGCTTTAAAATGCCATTAATTGCTTAGAACTTTAAAATTTTATAATTAATTGTAAAATAAATCTTAAAAATATGAGTAAGCCCATTTTGGAAAGGATAAATATAGGAGAATTTAATAAAAATAAAGCCCATAGTGTTTGAATAGTGAATACTTAATTAAGTTTGAATTTTTTTAATTACCCTAATTATACTTTAATTACTTGGCTGATTGATCTTAAACTAAATGTGTTAATTTTTATGATGCCCTCTGCCTCCCTTAATTTTCTTGAGATTTATTGGCTAGGTAATATGGGAAATTTAAAATTCAAACCTTAATTTCCTCATTAAGTGATTTAAAAATTATTAAAAATGTCAAATGGTAAAAAATTAATTAATTAAACTTGATTAATCAAAGTTAATAGTGGAATTATTTGGGTGAATGACTAAGGCCTCTTCCTTGGTCATTTGTTTAAATTCTTTCCATAAGAGGATTAATTAAGGCTTAGGGAGATTAATTAAGCAATCAATGATAAAATTAAATCAAATCAAAATAATAATTGCTTCAAATGATTTAATTCAAATTTGTGGGTTCCTCTTTATGTGTTTAATAACAGACCCCTAAGGAAGTTATAGTTAACCCATTGGTGTGGGAAAATCATATAAGTACTTAATTAGATTATTCTTTAATTTAATTTATCCTTAATCATGAGCCTCATTACATTAGGTCCGTATATGAATTGCAATTTTAATTTTTCATTTGCATATCATTGGAGGCTCATAATTAAATGCATAATTAAATTAAAGAGGCTTAGGAAAGAGATACTAAATTATTTGCTTAAGGACATGAACTTAATCAATCCATAAAAGCTACTTAATTATATTTCTTTAAATATGGTTAAGTCACTAACATGGGATGGGGTAAAATATCAAATGTCATTTCTCCTCTTTAAGTCCAATAACTCAAATAAAAAAAAAATTAAACTCGACAATAACTTTGTTTGATCTTAAATAATTTTATTTAATGAGATTGTTCTTAGGAATTAATATAGTTGGATAGATTACATGGAAGAGTTCAATTATTCCTTTTCAATCATCATAAGTTTTGTATGCCATTTGAATCATGTAATCATGTTTCCAAATCAACAAAACAAATGAATATACTTATGTATGTAAAGTTGCATGTGTTGAATTAATTCTATTATATGTGTGGCTATTATCACTAATAAAATTTAAAATACTACTTTTAGAATTATAGATGAAGAGTTAAATTGATATTAGCTATGAATATTACATATGATTTACATGTGCTTATAACCTAAACATGTCAAAGTACTATTTTATCTTTATGATTCAAGTATGTGTTTACATATGTTTGAATATTAATAAGTATATAGTCTAGTATCCCAAGAATACGAGGCTTTAAGTAGGCACACAGAGGTCTTAGATTACCTCACTTCCTAATTAACAAACACGTACTTGTTTAATTTTAGTATTATGTGTACTTGTACTAAAATTTGGATAGAAGTTTACTTTACATATGTAAATAATTCACTAAAATATAATCTTTTATATGGTTTTCATTCTCATAGTGTTTGTACCTTCATATGTACTTAAGATTGTAAGTATATCTGGACATCCCAAAAATATGAGGCTTTAAATAGCTCCATGGAGGTCTTAGATTATCTCACTTTTCTAGTTTAAATAACGACACATACTTGCTTAAAAATTTAATACATGTGTGTGTACTTAGCTAATGAATGGAATTCCTCTCTTTTATCAAAAATACATTTGAATTCATAATCATCTAAGTGAGCCAAAAATATATTGCATGCATAGGTATGCTAAGTTCAAAATCATATGCATATTATTGATGATGAAAAGGAATGTTGCAACATTATCTATGTGATGGAAATTCAATTACATTAATCTTAAAATGCCATTAATTTTTAATAGGAATCTTTAGGATTAACCCAAACTTAGGATTAGTAAAATATTGAATAAAACATTCACTAAAAAAAATCAAGTCATAATAATATGCCTTTACAAAATGACTTAGTATAGGGATGAAAGAGGTTGAGCCTCCTTCTTTCTTTATAATAATTATATGTTAAGTAAATATCAAATGATACAAAAGAAAATACAAATTAAAATCCTCTAGTCCTCTAAATAACTTAAAATGAGACCACCCTTCATGTTTAAATTTAACATTCCAAACTTAGATAATTATAATTCTAAAGCCTAGTTAATACAAACTACACTAAGCATAAGAACACAAATTAGAATGCTAAGTCACCACTTCTAGCTTTATGTTAGGACGGTGTATGTGATGTTGTGTTTTATTTTATGATATAATATTTTAGATTGGATTTTAGGAATATTATACGTAAAGTAGATGTTAGGCCGTTACTTGCCTAGTATTATTTTATGCAGGGGATTATGCTAAAGGGGTCACTGAAATAAAAATAAATATAAATGCCTTTGCTTGCAGGTTACTTATACCTCTTCGCATAATCCATATTAGGATATGTGGGCTTAGTTATCCATGTGTAGGGTGTTAAGGCCAAATTATAGAATATAACTGCTTGAATTTGTATGTATGTTTAGCTAACATATGTCTTGTAGGTGTAGTTAGATTTTAATTTTTCAAATATGTAATTTTGTAAAAGAAATTAGGATTAGTACTATGGGGTTTAGGATGGGCAGTGGCTAGAAGGTAAAGTCCTGGGAAGCCCTATAAAGCCTTGAAGCAAATCAAATCAAATTAGGAAATGAAGAAAGGACCAAAGAGTGAAGACCCCCATAGCATCTATGCAATTTCAATTGTAATATTCTTTTGTAATCCGAGTTATTTAAGGGTAGAGCTCGGCTACCCAATTTTTTCTTTTCCAGGGTGTACTGCACTACCACATCGACCTTTTATTCTTTTATGAAATCTATACATATTTGATTGTTGTGTTTAATTTACACAATAAAAATTACATATTTTTCATAGGTTTCTTAAATATTGATGATTGAATGTGTGTTGAATGTGGTAGGAACTTTAGAACAAAATTAATATTTCTACCCTCACTAATAACTCATAATTAAATCTTAAAATAACTCATAACCTCACTTTAAAGCTTAGGCTATAATCAAAATAATTAAAAGATTTAACAACCCCTTAGCTGAATGTTGAATGTTCTAATATCATGCATGGCATCTTGCTTCACTCTTGAATAGGGAGGGTCTCCATTCTTGCATGATAGGGGAATGCTTGACCTATAAGGGCATCCCTTATAGTGGGAAACACCTCATCCCGCTGATTTAGCCAACAACTCTTTTTCATCTTGCATTTAGGTAAAATTGTTCTAAGCTTTCATCCAAAATATTGTGTCAAGAATGATATAAAAAAATTATAAAGTTTTGCATTTAGTCTAAGTCATATTTTTATACCAAACATGATTTAGTCTCTTAGGGAGTGAGTTTAGAACTCTAGTCTCCTTCCTTAATTAAATAATAACTTAGCCATCTTGCAATTATATAAGACCAACCTACATGAGTTTAAAGCGTAGGAGGTGTTAGCTGTCAACCACTCCAAGCGGATGTAAGTTTAGAAGAGATAGATGAGTTTATCCTCTCTTATGGAGGTAAACTACTATGTCCCCTTTCCATTTAGATTTAGGTCGAACTTTAAAGTATCCTAGATTTAGGATCCGAGGCTATTTGTTTCCTTAGGGCTACAAGTGTAAGTCCTCACCTCTTAGACATTTTCACAATCTTGTGTTAATGGATTGTAAGCCTTAAGATTCTAATAAAAATTTCAAATCAAATTAAAACAAACTCTCTCATTCAAATGCATAAAGCCTCACCATAAGATAGGCTAGAGTGCTTACTAGTATTACTAGTATCATGACTACTCCTTACTTATCTTCATTTGGAATCCAAAACTAAATCCTTCCAAATTGAACTTTATCCAAAAATGTCCAATCCTTTGATAGTCTAACTTTGAAGTCTTTGGAGATGATTGATTGACTACTTTAATCGAGAGTATTCTTAGAAAATTTCAACTTGCTAGAATGTAATTAACTATGGAAGCTTGCTTCCATAGGGAACTATAGAACCCAGCATAAAATAAACCCTACTTTACTTTTACATGTAAAGTACGAGAAAGATCTTTGGTATATACTAAGACCCAAACTACCTTAGGAGTCCTTATTAGGTGATTAAGTCCATTGTAGGGTGGTGTTTTCCATCTTTCTACTTGGTACATCATACCTTAATGTCGTATCTGATCACTTCATTAAATGCCCTCTAAGATCTGCGTGATGTCCACTCGACTCCAAATTAAAATACTATAGGTCAACCAAGCCCATTTGAACTCAAATTGACCTATATTGGTCAAATTGAGCTAAACCCAACCAAACTTGTCATGACTCATCCTTATGTTCCCATTGACCTTCCCAAGTGTACCCAACTAATAGTGATCCCAGTTTGGTTCAATCCAAGTAATTCTAGGGTTCCAAATAGAACAAAATCTCTATTTGGAATACCTACCCACCTCCCTACCCCTAGGCAGCCACCTTTAGCTCTCTTTGGACATGCCCACCGACCCAACCTAACCCAAAGTAGTGGGTTCATTCTTTGACCATGGGGACAACCTCCTCCCCTTGGGTGGCCATTAATCCACCTCAAAAAAAAGTGTACACCCCATGACACGCCACTAGACTCTTAAGCCACTTAAGGCCATCCACCTTAGTAGTCCCCTGCCATTTCTGGCCACCTAAGCTAAATGGACAGCTTCCAAAGGCTGAGCCAATCCCATTGCTTGGTTCACTTAGATAGGGGAGTATATTCCTCCTCTCCCATTCAAACTCAACACACACATTCACCAAAGCCTCACCATCAATCCTTAAGCTTTTTTAAGCAATTTGAGCACCCCATCACTGGAAAGACTAGGCTCTACCTCTACTTGAACACCCTCATTGTCCAACTCCACTAAAACTCCACCAAACCAAAATTAACTCTCCCCACACCTTCCCCTCACTCTGACGAGTCAACATGAATTGAGAAGTGCTCGATTCCAGCACTAGAAGGCACTCCAAAACTAACTCTGGTGAGCTTCATGGTGGTGCTTGGTTTAGAAGATAATTGGCAGGGAGGCAGCTCATGATCTTCTCAGTAGGGCTTCTCTATTTCAAGGTGAAGCGACCTGAGTCAGTGGACCACTTATCTTTAGCTCCAGTGAGGTAATTTCTAGCCAACCATAGAATATCATAGGATTTTTTATCTTTTGTGAAGTGAATGCATATTTTGTGTGAATTCCTCCATAAGATCCCCTTCGAAGTCCTCCTTGATTACTTTGGAGTCAAATCGCCATCAAGCTCGAAACCGAAGCAACAAGTGGACAGTCTGCCTTAGAAGGATCATCGACCATCCATTCTGCATGATTAGAATGCAGTACATTAAATTTATTTGATTTAATCTTTCAAAATCACTGGATTAATCTTTGTTTCGATCCATGATCGAATGGTCAAGATAAAAGTGTGATTGCCTCCACTAAGTTAGTTTTTGTGTTTGATGATTTAAGTAGCCAAACCCACTGTGTCACATGGAAAGCATGCTGCATTAGTAGCCACGTGGTCCTGACTTTGTAAATGGATTAATTAGGGATTAAAATGAGTTTTAATTAGCCAAAACTTTGAAATATCTTAATTAATTGTAGAAAAATCTAGAAAATATAAATAAGCCCATTTTGAAGAGATTAAATAAAGGAGAATAAGGGAGAAAATAAAATCCTCGAGTTTTGTTCAATGAATAGAGACTAATTAGAATTTAAAATTTTATCTCATTATCTTAATTAAGCCTTAATTACTTGGCTAATTAACTTGAAATTTTTTTGATCAATCCTTGGGATGACCTCTACCTCCCATAATTTTCTTAGTTTAATTTTCCAAGTGGATTAGAGAAATTAATTTTTCAAATCCTAATTTCTTACTTTATGCATTTAATAATTATTAAAAATTTAAATTTTTGTAAAATTAATTATAGAGGATTAATTAATTATGAAAATAGTAAGAATGTCCAAAGAAAATAATTGAGACCTCTAGTTCTAATTATTCTTTAAAATCACTCTTAAGGGTGCTTAATTAATTAATTAAATAATTTAATCAACTTATGACTTAGGGAAATTACAATAATTAGATTAATCAATTCAAATTTTATTTTTTTTAAATCTTATTTAGCTAACATAAAGGTCCTTTAATGAAATCAAGATCCTCCATCGGTGTGGAGAATTTTGAGTGTAATAGATTAATTTAAAATATTTTTTTCTTAATCTGATTAACCCTTAATTATGAGCCTAGTCGCATTAGAATCCTTAGGGTATTGCTCATTTTATTTTTATTTATTTTCAAACATTTGTTTCATGATTTGTATGCTCATGTTTAATGATTAATTAAATTAGAATTTTTTAGGGTTTAAGTGACTATGTAATTAATTAGAAGATAATTAAGCTAAAAAGATTTGCTTAGGTTTGTCTTAAACTAATTCATAAACAAAGATGAGTAATGGTAATTCTATTGAATTAACATCTTCCTTAGGTTTAAACAATTCAACAATCTTAAAATCGAAGCTTGATAAATTTGATGAAGTTTAAGGGTATTCATATTGATGTAATTATCCTTAAGAATTAATAAACCCAAGTGTGATATTGGATGAAGCTTCACTTATTTTATTTAGCTTGTTTACAAAATTTCATATCTCATGTATACATGCATTCATGTCTTTGAAATGAAATCATATAAGAAAATTACATCAATTGTATGCATTTAAAATACATAATAGCTATTATCATTAATAAATCTCAAATTATTTTTAAACAAGAAAATTCTATCTATTATATGCATTTGGAATAAATATGGAGGATAATATTATTAATAAATCTCAAATTATATTTATACAATATATCAATATATGCATTTGAATTAAATAGAGTGTCTATTACCATTAATATATCTCAAATTATTTTCTCTAAATCAATTAAAGAATAATCAATATTTTGTATGTAAATGAATATGAACTATTAAAATGCCAATTCCCTACATCTATGAATCATCAATCAAAAGGTATATAGTTTGAACAACTCAGGAACACAAAATTTTAAGTAGTCCCAAGGAGGTCTCTGATTACCTCACTTCATTGGTTCAACAACGACACGTACCTTGAGATTTGTGATGAACTACATGATAGGGATAAATTAATTTTATTAATCAAATTGAAGAAAAATTTTAAAATACTATCTTTATGCTTACACATGTGTACATGTATGTATAGATTAGTAAGTATATAGTTTGGACATCCGGGAACATAAAATTTTAAGTAGTCTTAAGGAATTCTTTTGATTACCTCACTTCCCAGATTCAACAATGGCATGTACTTGCAAATATTCATTATATCCATGTATGTGTGTAAGTAGGCAAAGAAAATATAATAAAAAAATCATCTCTTTTCCAAAAGGTTTATGCATCATGTAATTATAAGCTACACTAAATAATTAATGATAAAATTTATATCCATTTATGCATATATTAAGCATAATATAATTGGATTAATTCTATACATAAATTAAATGGATATCAAAAGTAAAAATATCATATCAGTAAATTCATCATACCTTGGGCTCATTAATTTTAAGTTGACTTGTATTATTTAATATGAATCATTTAAGCTAAGTCCAAATATAAATGAAATGAGAAAATAAAAATTTATAAAATATACCTTTTAGATCCAACCTAAGAATAGAGATGGAGGGAAGTTCACCCCCTTCCTCCTTCACTTTACAATCCTAAACCCAAAAAATGAAATGTTAAAATAAAATTTAGATTTAAAATATACCTTAAAATATTAATCATGTAAAGTGTAATCACCATTAACAAAGAATTTTAAGATTCAATATTAAAAATTCATAATTCTAAAGGCCAATAAACGCATACCACACCAAACCTTACATGCATTTTAGAATGTTAAGCCACTCATCTTAGTTCAAAGCTTAAAATGTTGATTGTTATGATGATGTGATGTTTTATTTTGTAATGTACTATTTTAGATTAGATGTTAGGATTGTTTGTGTGTAGTCTAAATGTTAGGGCTATATTAGACTAATGATGTCTTATGCAGGGATTGTACATAAGGAATCACTATAATAATAAAATTATGAATGCCTCTTGCTTGCTGGAGTTGCTTAAGTCTCTAGACATAATCTATTAGGATAGGTGTGCTTGGTAACCCAAAGCAGGGTGCTAAGTCTAAATGTATGAAATATAAATTTCTTGATTTTAATAAATTTTAAGTAATCTCTATTTCACAAGTATCATTAGATTTTAATTTTATAAAAAAGTAAAATTATCAATAATATTATGCTCAGTGCTATGAGCTTTAAGATGAGCAGATGCTAGAAGGTGTAGACCTGAGAGGCCCTATAAAGCTTAAAGTATTCTAATCCATGAAGTGAATTTGAAGATGAATTGAAGACCCCATAGCTTTATTTTCATATATAATTTAATTGTAATTTGGGTTATATAAGGGTAGAGTTTGGCTACCCAATTTCTTTTCTTTGCTGGGCTTTAGCGGTACCTAGCAACACCAACCTCTTATTCTTTTATGTGATTCATATTTGATGGTTGTATTTATGTTGACTGTAATAAAAATAGCATGCTTTTCATGCATTTCATAAAATATGGTTGTTCAAAGTATGGCCTAGATGCAGCAGACACTTTAGGAAAAAATTTTTTTTCCCTAACTAATTTCTTCAATTAAATTCTAATCAATTCATAACCTCATTTTAAAGCTTAGAATTTTATCAACAAATAAAAGATTTAGTAACCCTTTAGCTAAATAGTTGTATGTTATAACATCATGCATGCATATTGTTTCACTCTTGTAAATAGTTGGTCTCCATTCTTGCATGATATAAGATATGTTTGACCTGTGAGAGCAGTCCCTTATAGTAGAGAACACCCCATCCCTCTAATTTAGCCCACAATCTATCTTCATCATGCATTTAATCATAAATTCTCCCAAGCCTGAGTCCAAAATGATGAGTCAAAATAAAATAAAAATTTATAAATTTTATCGGGTTAGTCTAAGTCATAAGTTGCACACTAAACATGATCTAGTCTTCTAAGAAGTGAGTTTTGGACTCTAGATTCTTTTTCATTAAACAACAGCCTAACTATCTTGAACTTACATTAGACCGACCTACATGAAAGTGTTAGATGGTAGCCACTCTAAGCGGTTGTAAGTCTAACAGAGTCACAATCAATTCACTCTCTCTAGTGGAAATGAACTATCATATCCCACTTTCCACGAGTAAAATTTGGTCGAGCTCTTAGCTTATGCTAAAACACCCTAGATATAAGTTGAAAGGTTACTTGTTTCTCCTTTGCTACAAACAAAATTTCTCACCTCTTAGACATTTTCATAATCTTGTGTTGTTGAAATCTAAGTCTTAGCATTCTAATAAAAATGCCAATTAAAAAATAATTTAATTCCATCAAAAATATAAAGCCTCACTATAAGGTAGACTAAAGCATTTACTATATTTCATACTATCTTGAGTGATTCCTACTTACCCTCCTTTATAATCCATAAATAAGTCTTCTCATTTAGAGCCTTCTTAATTGAGTTTTCAATAAATTGCTAATCCTTTGATGATCAATCTTTAAAATCTTTAAATACATTAGTTGACAACTTTAATTAAGAGTATTCTTAGGACATCCCCATTTTCTAAGATGTAATTAATTATAGGCTTTCCTTTATAGGGAACTAAAGAATCAGATATAAAATAAACTCTACTTTACTTCACCCATGTAAAGTAGGGGAAGATCTATGGTATATATGTAGACCCATCTACCTTTAGAGTACTTATTATATGATTAAATTCATTTTGAGATGGTGTTTCTATCATTTGAGCTAGTACATCATTTCTTAGATGGCATTCTCGATCATTTTAATAAGTGCCTCCTAAAATCTGTGTAGTGCCCCTACAAACACTCCAAACTAAAACACCATAGTAGGATAGCAGGCTCCCTTGATGCACTGCTAAGTGGATTGACAATGATAGAAATTTAAGTTTGACAACAATATCATCCTTACTAAGGATTATCGACATTACCTTTGACAACCTATCAAAAATAGAACCCTCTTTGAGATTAAGGCTTTCAGCTTAGTCTCGTTAGAAATGATCACATTCAGCTTCCTTCCTTTATTAAATTCTTTGAAATTCTAGTGCCCTTAATGATAGGTTCAGTTAAAGGTCCAACAGATAGAAATTGGACAACCTTAGAAATTATTTTGAACTGAACAATAGCTCAAGCAGAGCTAGCGTTGATTACAGCATGAGGGCATCTAACAATGGACCCCTCTTCTAACTTGTCAATCATCATGTTTATAAAGTTTTCCATTGGAGGTTTCAAACCCGATTGTAGATCTAAACTTTAAAAAGAATATAACTCAATATTTAAGTCTTTATATATAACTTGACACTATATATTTTAATTTTTCCAACTAGAGATGGAGAGAGAAGTAATCCTCAGTAATGTCGCCCGAAATTTGATCACTAAAAAAAAATATTATTTTCAAAACTCTACCATCTTTATTGGGATGGGTAGGAGTTTATTTTTCATGAAACAAATTGTTAGATATTGAACCAGATTTCCCCTAACATTATATTAGATCTAGGTTCTACTTCCTATGAACACAAGCATTAATAATTAATTACCTTTTTTACCATAATAAGAGAGAAATCTCAATTAAGGTTGGAAACAAACATATCATTCTGATATGAATTGGTGTCTAGTAGTATGTGTGGTATGGCATAGCTGACAATCAAAGGGAAATAAGAGAACAATCTTAATCAAGATCCCATCATTCTGTTCTCCTGGGACTGCATTGTTCTAGTTTACAAACATCAAAGGACTAGCCATAATTTCCAAGGAGTTTTCTTAGTATTCATGGGTTGCCTTGTCAGATATCCTGAATAAACTAGAGTTTTAGCATAGGGGTATTCACATAGTGAAGATATAGATTAGACTTACACCCTTTAGAATGTTATTAGGGTATAGATTATTTATGTTTCAAACATATATATTGGACTTGTATCCCTTTAGAATGCTATATTTATTTATATTTTTCTCATGAACTATTGATAGGATTTACATCCTCTTGGAATGCTGCTAGGGTATAGGTTGTTCACATGACAAACATATAGATTGGACTTATATCTCTTTAGAATGCCAAATTTATTTAGATTATTAGCATGGCAAACTTATAGATTGGACTTACTTCCCTTAGAATGACATATGAATATAGATTGTTCGCATGGTGAATGAGTAGATTGGGCTTACATCCTTTTTGGAATGCCATATATATATATATAGATTATTTGTATGGCGAATATTAATTTATGGTTCTAAGGGGCAGCGCATCAGCACTATAAACATGGCACCTAGGCGCTATCATAGTAGCATCGTGACACTATTAAAATGGCACCTTGGCATTGTGTAATTAGTACAATAACATTATAAAGCATGAATTTGTGTCTTATAACTTGAGGGTTTGGTACCTCGACACTATAAGACCAGCATTACAACATTTAAGATGATATGAGATTTGAATAATTTGATCAGGTTGACTAGTTGACTAGGATCTCAACATTAGCTATTTGGCACCACGATGTCAGTCAAAGGTTAGTTTAGAAAAGTTGATAGATGGACATATGATTTTAATTACAAAGGATAAACATTTTTATCAAGGCTGCGCGCTATGTCGGAGGGCCGCAGCACTACATTAATGTCTGACATATTTTTTGGTTATGAAATTAATGATAATAAGTGCTCTTTTTTATCAGCACGATGACCATTCTGGAACATTGACTAGCACCTTGGCTCTACATGTTCAGCGTCGTAGTGTTGGTACTGTGTTTTAGAAATCGAGAGGCTGGCTCCTTAGCACTGATAAAGTAGTGCCACGATACTAGAGCCAGTCTATAAATAGGACCTCTAGGCTACAAATTTTTCATTATAAAGCCTTGGTTCCCTTTTTGGAAATCCTTATTTCATTCTCTCTTTATCTTTAATTCATTTAATGATAGCAAATATGTCAGTAAATAATGTCTACAAGGGAAAGAAGAGGGCGGTGTTAGCTACACTAACATGTTCGATATTATAGAGGAAGAGGAAAGGTATCAGCATGCCCTCATCCACTAAAATCTCATTATGGAGAGGAGTTTCTATAATCTAGGTGAGAGCGTAAAGAGAATCATCAATGAGCGAGGTTGGAAGAAGTTAGTCTATGATAACTTATCTTATGTCATCCTCGTGGAAGGTTAGCATCACTATTGAAAATTATAATATTTACTAGAAAAGGTGGGAGAAAAAGATCATCAATTTTCCTACCACCGACCTTACTTCTTTAGCTAAAGTTTAGCATTATTTCATTTCTGCCAAGTTAATTCCCTTTGGAAATATCAATGAGGTGATTAGGGATAAGGCCATTTTGAATTTTGCAATTCAAAAGGGCTTTACTTTGGATGAAGGGAGAATTATTTATAATTATATTTGTAATATATTTAAGGATAATACTATTGTAGAGTATGGTCTCCCTTCTTTAATTTATTCTTTGGGTGTTGTGGCAGGTGCGCAAGGGGAGTTAGATGAATATGTCATTATATAAAAGACTCCCCTTACTAAAGATTAATTGAAGAATTTGGTTCGAGGACTGAGGTGAAAGATATCTCACACGCCTCTCAGTCCATACTCAAATCCTTCAAGACCTTAAATAAACAACTCGAAGAAATTGGGGGATAAGTCTCGAACTTAAGGAAAAGGATTGGGGAAGCAAGTTGGCAATAACAAGAACTGGGGAGAAAATTTGACCACCACATGATTCAACTGCAGCAGTTTTCACATGTGGTTGAGTGTAAGTAAGCACTTGTTCATATATTTGAAAATCGTGATGTTCATGTAGGCCCGGGTTAAGCTTCTTTTCCAATGGCATATCATTATCACCCTTATGTCAGCACCCCGCTGGAGCTAGAACAAAAAGAAGTGGAGGATGGTGATAGTGAATACGATTATTAGTATTCCCTTTTTCTTTATTGTTTTGTATTTTTAAAATTTTTATATAAAAAAATTAATTGTAATAAATTTTTGATGTTAATAAAGATGTTCTTTTGTTTATATATTTTTTGTGTTTATCTGTATGGAATGTTCTATGATTTAAAACTTAATAAAAAAATTTTTTAGTTCAAAAATATCTAAGTTGAGAGCTTAGCACCTCAGCTTTATTAAATCATTACCTTTGCACTTTTAAGCTCAAAGATATAAGTTAAAAACTAGAGAACACAACTCCTCGACACTATTTGGGTAGCATTACGGTGGTACATATATGATTTGGACTTCATGTTAGAGAGATTAGCTAGGTACCTAATGTTTAATTTCTAGAGAGTGCAACACCTCGGTGCTACTATATCAGCACCATGGTGATGTTTAATTTCCTGACAGCTCAAAGCCTCAATGCTAGAACATAAGTGCATTGGCACTGTTATGTGCATGCCTAAGGTTCAAAATTCTTGAGAGTACTTTGCCTCGGAGCTAGAACTACAGCACTTTGGCACTGTTTCGTCAATGCCTAAGATTTAATACCTTTGGAGAAATTTAAAATTTTGGTAGCAATACTATGGTTTCATAATTTTTAATGCATTAGCATCATTCTTCATTGCCTTGGATCAAAGATCAACCAATGGAGAACTTTTTTTCACACCGGAACTATGTTTGATGGTGGAATAGATTTCAAGATTTAGTGCCTTAGCATTGAAAAAATAGTGCTACAACGCTATGCTAAATTTCTTGATTTTGTAACCCAAGAGGGAAGCAAAATACATCATTGAGGCACTACAATTAAAATAGTAATTAGATAGCTTAGCACCACAAAGCTGGATATTTGGTGCCTTGATAATGTAGGGCTGAGTGTTAAAGACTTCATTCCTGAGAACTCAGCGTCTCGGCACTGAGACTTGGTGACGCGGCGCCATGGAGAGGGAACTCTATTTTTTAGATCAAATTCTTGCATAGTCAATAATTTTTATAAAAATTAAGCAGCATAACACTTTAGCAGTGCAAGATTATATGATAATTTAGTGCAAGAAGCACTATTCTTCCTTGTTCCAAATCCAAGATCGATGGAGGGATGATTTACATCTCACATCAAAACCAAGTTCAATGATAGAGGTCTTCGAGACTTAAAATTCTTTAGATTTTTGCACCAAAAATATTTTTTTTAACAAAATTGAATTCTTATTCTAGATCCAAGATTGATGGAAGAACAATTTTCATTTCTCACCAGCTCCAAGATCCACCATGAAATTCTTCAAAATTTTTTTAGAGAGGATGAAATTGCATAAAAGAACTTTTACTTTGAGTTTACAATGGTTTCACTTTACTTTTGCCTCATGAGAGAAGAACATGTCCGTTGTACAACAATAAGAAGGCACTGTAGAGAACGTTTAAGATTACTTGGAAGAGAGAGAGAGAGAGATCAAAATCAATTGTAAGAATTCTGAAATCCCAATAGTTGGAAGGGGAAAAGAAGAAGAGGAGTAGTGGGAAGTTTCTCCTCCTGTATAGAGGTTTTTTGGGTAACCGTTCCTGCCATTAAGGCAATTTTCTACTCCATAAATTTCCCCCTGCTCCCTCAATAGGCACGTATTGCTACTGGGGCGTGAAGGATTAGTTTTATTGCTTTTAAAACTGAAGGTTATCACGACAATGCCTAGGCACTGTGATCACAGCACTACAACGTTGTGTTATTTAAGTAAGCAATCATCAAGGGTGGTTTGTGTTCCAAGGTTTTGTAAGGCAGCAATAACACCTATGTGCTACAATTGCAGTGCCATAATGCCCCAAGTCAAGATGTTCCATTTATTTTATTTTATTTTAGATGCAACCATCATGCTTAACTTACTCACAATCTGGCCAATTATGGCTAAAACTTGGTGTAATCTAGTAATATCAAAAGAGTATTAGTGGAACAAATAAGAAAAGTAATAGAATTTACTAAATATAAATTAGCATATGATATTTCAAATCCACAATCATTTAAGGTAGATGAATATAATATAACCACTTAATTTTAATTAGATTTAAGAGCATAACCAATTAAAGATAGTGATTTAATTATATTGATTTAAGAATAGAAAATATAATTAGTAAGGTTCTAATTAATAACAATACTTTTAAGAATTTAACATTAATTTAGTGCATAACATTAATCAAAATTATCATAAATTTAGAGTATGTTTTCTAAACTTAAGAAAATCCTATTTTTTTTATAAAAATTATTTTATAATTTGTGCTCTTTTTAAATTTCAACAATTTGACTTGGCTGGATAAAAGTTAAGTTCCTATGAGATTGTTAATTAATAAATTATAAATTATGTCATATATCCTCAAAGGAATGATATTTTATTTATCACTTTATTACTTGAACAATACGTGTACTTGCATACATAATTTTAAGCTGGTAAAAATTTTGGCACCATTGTCAAGGATCTAATACTAATTTATATTAAGTTAATATTAGTCTAGCTAAATTATTTTTTAATTCAACTACTTTGTGTTTCAGTGACATGTAAGCTTGTAATTTGATGTTGTTGTTGTTGTTGTTATTTTTATGTCCATAAAAGTGTTTTTAGTCATTTCATGTGTAGGGATAAAGCTGTAGAAATCTTGTCATTGAACTTAGAGATAGAAAAAGTTTGCAAGAAATGTAGGAAGGAAAGGAAAAACTAGCTTAAGAACTTGAAAATAACTAATCAATTAAGAGAGGTAGACCACCTTAGGCTTTCTATAGATTATGCTACATGTTTAGTAAATGGAGTGCACCAAAGCATAGCTAGACATACAATTCAAGCTAATAGCTTTGAGCTAAAACCTTTAATAATATAAATGGTACAAAGCTTGTAGTTTGAGGGTTAACCTATAAAAGATCTTAATATACATATTACCAATTTCTTAGAGATTTGTGTGACATTTAACTACAATAGGTTAGTGATGATGGCATTAGACATAGGTTATTATCTTCTCACTTAGGAATGAAGCTAAGGTTTAGTGAAATTCTTTGCCTTAAGGATATATTACAAATTGAAATGATTTAGATAGAAATTCTTAACCAAACCTTTTTCACCTTCTAAGATTGTTATGCTTAGGAATAAGATTATATTATTTATTCAATTGGACAATGAATCAAAATATGATGCTTGGGAGAGGTACAAAGATCTTTTGAGAAAATGTCCACACCACTCTTTGTCTAATTGGTTAATTATTCAATCCTTTTATAATGGCTTAGTAGGATCCCTTAGAATGATTACAGATGCTACAGTTTTGGGTAGTCTAAACTCCAAATCATTTAGGGAAGTCCATGCCTTCATAGAAGAGATCACCACTAACAACTTTGAGTGGCCATCTGATAGACTCAACCTTGAGAAAATGATTGGTGTGAATAATAATAATGAAATCTCCATTTTAATTTCATAGGTAGTAATCTTGTCTAAGAAATTAGATAGCTTAAGGGATAGCTAAAATTTCATTCTTAGCAATCCTGTTCTTGAAAGTACTGAAGCATTTATATTAGAAGTGTAAAATAATCAAGGATTTAAAATGTTTAATTATGTAACCAAAAACTCTTTGATATATTCTCAAATACTTTTAACACTAGCTGGTGGAGCGACCCAAACTTTTTATAGAATAATAATGCAAACCTTAATCAAAATGAAAATATTAGGAATTGGAATTATAAGTATATAAAAATCCAAACTATAAACATATGATTCCACTTGATAGACTCAACCTTGAGAAAATGACTAGTGTGCACAATAATGGTGGAATCTCCATGTTGACTTCATAGGTATTAACCATGTCTAAAAATTAATAGCTTGGGGGTTAGACAAAATTTCAATGTTAACAATCCTATTTGTTATAGTAGTGAAGCATTTATGTTGGAAGAGTAAAATAATCAAAGATTAAAAATGCTTAATTATGTAGCCAATAGACTCATTAATCCATTTTCAAGCACTTTTAACCCTAGTTAAAGGAGTCACCCGAACTTTTCATAAAATAATAATGAAAACCTTAATTAAAATGAAAATGTGGGAAATCAAAATAATAAGAACTATAACAATCCAAACTTTAAACTTATGATTCTACTTAGATATCCTCCTCAAAATCAACCTAAAGAATAAAGCTCACATTTAGACGAACCAGTGTTACAAATGGGGGCCCAATTACGAAGCCAATCCACCTCTATTTGAAACATAGAAATCTAATTAGAATAATTGGCTAGCTACCTCATGAATAGACCTCAGGGTAGTCTACCTAGTAACATTAAAAGTAATTTTAAGAAAAAGGGTAAGGAACAATGCAAAGTAATTAAGTTGAGAAGTGGAAAAGAACTATGAAAAATAAGAATTGAAGAAGAGGCTTTGAAAGATGAAAAAAATATAATGAACATTTGGAGGGGAATGAAGATGATGAGAGTTGAATAGAAGAAAAATGAATATGAGAGAGACTCCATCACCTTTGTTGCCTCAACGACTTCAAAAACAAATTTTGGATAATCAACTCTCCAAAATTTTTGACTTTTTTAAGAAGTTATCCATAAACATACCTTTTATAAGCCTTAGAACAAATACCTTTTTATACAAAATTCATGAAAGTTATATTATATAAAAGAAGAAAATAAAGATAAATGAGACAATAGCCCTAACTTAAGAGTGTAGAACCATAATTTAAAAATATTGCTTAAGAGGCTCAAGGATCTAGGTAGTTTTACTATACCAAGTGCTCTAGGGATAAGTTCTTTTGAAATGCCTTGTGTGACCTAGGAGGTAGTATCAATTTAATGGCTTTTCTATCTTTAAAAAGTTAAGGTTAGGTAAAGTACAACCCAATAGTGTGACTTTATAATTAGGTGATGGATATTTGACTTATCCTAAAGGTATTATTGAAAATGTATTAGTTATGTTGATATGTTCATATTCTGTACAGATTTCATTATCTTAGATATAAAAGAAGATAAGTAGGTACTCTTAATTTTAGATCTTAGTCATAAGTAGAACTATGATAAATGTACAAAAAAGGGAGTTGACTATGAGAGTTTAGGATCAAGAGATTACCTTCAATGTGGTTAATTCTATAAAATTCCTTGATAATAAGAATGAAGAGTGTTATAGGATAGAGCTTAGTGAAGATATGATAGAGAAGGAGTTGGATTTATACAAGATTTATGATCTTTTAAAGCAAGCCATGTAGGATGATGATGAAGAGAATAAACATGTCTAATATTTTAGATCTGCACCTAGAAAATTCAAGGAAAACTTTAAATGTTTAGAAATGTTCTTAGGAACTCGTAGTTAAGCCATCTATTAGAGAGCACTAGAATTCGAGTTAAAGCTTTTGCTTATTACATGAAATATACATATTTAGAAAAATCATCAACTTTACTAATAATCATTTCTACTAACTTAGATGAAAATCAATATGACAAGTTGACTTGTGTACTTAAAGAACATAAGATGGATTTTGGGTGGACTATACCAGATATTAGGGAAATTAGCCCATCTATATGTTTGCATAAGACTTTGATGGAGGAAAACTATAAATCATTTGTAGATAACCAAAAGAAATCACTACAAAAAAACTAATAATTTTTTACTAAAAAATTCATTAAAAATAAAGCCAAATATGTTAGAAATTCAGGTTTCCAATCAATTCATTGTCGTCAATAAACCTTGGTTTGAAATGCATCTCGACAATCAACTTATTCAGGTATATTTTTCATTGGAAAGCTTTTCTAGATGAGTTGATGAACAAACCACAAAAAATCCATCAAGAGAGAATTTCTGATGAAATTCTAGTAGCAACAGTTTCAACAAAAATTCCACCAAAAACTTTTGACTACGAGACGTCACCATAAACCATCGGAATTCCTACCATTAGAAATTTCATGTCAATCGGAAGCCGTTATGATGGTTTGTATTGATTCTAGTGACAAAAAATCTACTGAAAACCTATAAAGATTTCAAAAAAATTAAAAAAGCTTTGCATATGTTCTAATTTCTAACACGTACAAAAAAGTTATATAATAACTATATAATTTATTTATAATTGACTAATAGAAAAAAATTATCAATAATAGAGAACTATTTGAATGAAGCTACATAGGGTTACATTTAAAGTGTGAAGTATTAAGAGCATAAATATTTAAAAGAAAATATTTGATCTTTTGTCATATTAATAAATGGTTTTGTTGATAATATAATAAATCAACAGTGAAACAAATAAGAAAAATTAAATATTATCAAATTTTATTTAGCTATCTTGGCAATAAATCAAAGGGTTCAAGCTACTACTAAAACAAAAACTCATAGCTAAAAGGTGTGCTAATTAGTGAGAAATTAGCTCTCTGTTAAAAAAAACAATTATTTTCTTTTTCAAGTGTCCTAAGTAGCCTAAAAAAAAAAATGCAATTCTCAACCTAAAAGCAACAATAACAAATGGTTTTCAAATAAGAATCTTTTGTTGGCAACAAAGAACCTCGAGCTCAAAACTCTTTTTAAGTTAAAAAAAAGAATCTAATTAAAATAATAAATGGCAAAATTTTTTTGACTAAAATGCTTCAAAATTTTATAATGAAAAGAAACCTTGAAATAAGAACCAGTCTTCTTCAAACTATATAGAGCTCTATGCAAAATATTGAAATCCAATCCATCTCTCAAAGATTTTGTTTAGTGAATTCATTAAGAAAGCAACCTAGAAGTCCTTTATCAAAAACCATTTAGGAACCAGAATTAAATAAATAATTAAAATAAAATAATCTATTTAAATATTAGCAGATGTCAAGTAGTTTTGGAGAGTCTATAAAGCTAAAGAAGGTCTTAACCTTTAACCTCAAAGAAAAATTTTGAATTATTTGTAACAATTTCGATTAATTTGAGCTCTAGAAATTCAGGTGTAAGCTTCAGTTTATTAGTCTTTGCTTCCTTGATCACCTAAAGTTCAACAACATCAATGTCATTTACAAAAAAAAAAAAAAATTAAACGTTATAGTAATGACTATAATAGCAAATAAATCAAATGTTAGGTAAAATATGAAATGCTAAAAATATACTATGTGATGGTATTTGCACATAATTCACTTGTTTCTTGGCTGAATTAGATGAAATAGATATCTTGAAAAGCTAATGAAATTTTTATAATTTTTATGTTGACTACTTTTGGTAATTACCTATGGATGCGTTATAATTTTTGTAAATATCAAATCAAATTTTTTTGAAATACTGAATATATACATTATGCCGGTATTCAACATATATCTCACTCATTCTTTGGTTGAATTGAATAAAATAAGTATCACTGAAAAGCTAATGTATTTTTCTATAATTTTATGTTAATCACTTTTGGTAATTTACCTGCTGATACATTATAGTTTTCGTAAACATCATAACAAAATTTTTTGAAATGTTAAAAATATACATTATGCTGGTATTTTGAACATATCTCCCTCATTCCTTGGCTGAATTTGATGAAAAGGTGTCATTGAAAAACTAACAAATTTATATACAATTTTTATGTTGATCACTTTTGGTAATTAGCTTTAGATGCACTACAACTTTTGTAAGCTTCACATAAAAACAAATCTGAAATGTTAAAAATATATCTTGTATTGATATTTCATATATATCTCAATTTCTTGGCTGAATTTGACAAAATATGTATCGTTGGAAAGAAAATAAATTTTTCTGCAACTTTCAAGTTGACCACTTTCGGTAATTACCTATGGATGAGCTACAGTTTTCATAAGCATGACATAAAAAAAAAAATGCTGTAAATATATCTTATGTTGGCATTTCACACATATCTCTCTTGTTTGTTGCCCGAATTGATTTAAATGGTATCTTTGAAATGCTAACAAATTTCTTTATAACTTTTATGTTGGTCAAATTTTGTAATTACCTATGGATGCACTATAGTTTCATAAACATCTCATCAAAAATTTTGAAATATTGAAAACATGACCTTGTGCTGGAATTTTGCATAGATCTCACTTGTTCCCAGGCTGTATTGGATGAAATAGGTATCATTGGAAAGCTAATAAATATTTTTACAACTTTTATGCTGACCACTTTTGGTAATTACTTCCATATGTGTTACAATTTTTGTGAATTTATCATATTAAAAAATATGAAATATTAAAAATATATTATGTGTTAGTATTTCATATATCTCACTTGTTTCTTGGCCGAATTGAATGAAGTACATATTGTTGGAAAGGTAACAAATCTATTTACAATTTTATGTTGACCACTTTTACTAATTACTTGGGAATGCACTATACTTTTTGTAAACACTACATCAAAAAATCTAAAATGTTAAAAATATACCTTGTACCGGTATTTCACATATATCTCATTCGTTCTTTTACTAAATTAAATGAAATAGGTATTGTTGGAAACCTACTAAATTTCTTCATAAATTTTATGTTGATCACTTTTGATAATTACCTACAGATGCACTACATTTTTATAAACACCAAAAGTAATAGGAAAAATCTTTGTCAATCCTCCTTATATTTGAACATAAGTAATAGCTCTAATATACATATCCTTAATGACTCAAATATAAGAAATATTAACTCCTTTCTTTCTATAATTCTCCGAAGCACTTCTCTTGGAACTTTATTATGCTTTCTCTAAATCAACAAATATCATATGTAAATCCTCCTTCCTCTCTCTATACTTCTCCATCAAACCTCACACTTTTGATAATTAACTATGGATGCGATATAATTTTTGTAAACATCACAAGTAACAGAAAAATACTTGGTCAAACCTCATGTTTGAACACCATTAATAGCTCCAATATACATATCCTTAATCCTTAAGGACTTGAATATAAACAATATTAATTCCTTTCTTTCTAGAATTCTCGAAAGCACTTCTCTTAGAACTTTGTCATATGCTTTATTTCTAAATTAGGTCCTTGTGTTTGAACATTAGTGATCCTCCTTCCTCTTTCTATACTTCTCCTTCAAGTCTCTCAACAAATGTATATCATCCATAGTAAACCTACCTGGCATGAATCCAAACTGATTTTGAGAAACTTTTGTATCGTGTTGTAACTTATGCTTAATTACTCTCTCCCATAATTTTTATGTATGACACATTTAACTTATTTCCTCTATAATTTGCACACTCTTGTACATCACATTTATTCTTAAATATAGGAACTAACAAACTTTTTTGTTACTCATCTCTCATCATTTGAGTATTTTAAATAATATTAAGAAAATTAGTATGCTAAAAAATTTCTTGATCTCCTAAGTTTTTCCACACTTCTATTTGAATATCATCTTGCCATAATATTCTTCTCACACTTCATTTTCTTTAAAGCTTCTCCAACATTAAAATTACTAATATAATAATAAAATAAAATTATCTATTTTTATTATGGTACTAAAGTTGCAAAAATCAATTTTATTCTTAGATCCTTCATTGAAAAGTTTATCAAAATATCTCATCCACTTATGTTCAATATACTTTTCAAAGAAAAACACTTTATAATTTGCATTCTTAATACTCCTCACTTGGACAAGATCTTTACCTCTCTATGTCTTCATTTGGATAATTTATATATACAATTTTCACCTTCTTTGATATCTATTTTATTGTATAATTTACTAAAAGCTAAAATCTTTTGCATCACATATTAATTTCTTAGAATCTCTAAGGGTCACTTTATATCTTTCTCAATTCTCTGAATTTTTATATCTAAATCATGTTTTATATTAAAGATTTTAATTTCTTATCTTTTCTTACAAATTTTGGCTTTACCACTAACTATTTTTATTAAAATATTTTTCTTTAGATTCTCACAGCATATTATTTTGACTTGCTTATTCACTAGCTACTTCTTTTCCACTTAACATTAATTTCCTAATAAATATCTCAAATTTTAAGATGTTGTAATTACTTACTCTTAAAATATTTTTATTAATATTATTTAAATAATAAATCATTGATAGACTAAATTAAACTAATAAAAGATTTATAAAGATAAATAAATTAGAAGATTTTATATGTAAATATAGATAAAGGTTTTGAAATCGCTGTTATGTTTATTTATTTATTTTTTTATGGTAACTAAAATTGTAGCAGTAGGTAATATTAACTAGTGGGTTGAACTCAAAAAAAATAAAATCAATAAGCGATAGAAACTCTCCTAAGATTATGTCTTCACGCTCTCGTTCCTGTTCTCCCTCCCAGCGGCCGTTTTCCCTCCACTCCTTAGGTACTCCTCTATTGCTCCCTTTTCTTTCTCCTTCCTCTTCCCCTCTTTCTAGGCCTTCGGCTTTGTGCCAGGGTCTCGCCCTTTCTTGGGGTTAACGGAAAATGAGTTCGATTGATGCTTACTCCTCTCACTTCCCCTTTCTCTCATCTTCTACCCCTTCCTCCTCCTCCATTCTAGGAGCTCATCCCCGTGTTTCTTCTTCTATGATCCTGGGCCAGCATAAGTCTTCCAATCTTACCTGTAACTGGAAGGACCTTATAACTTCTCAGAATGACAAGTGCAAATCTTTTTTCTTATCCTTCATTTCCCCCGTCTCCTATAAAATTAGTTTCTCAAAAGAAGAACTCAGAGTTGGACAGCAAGAGTGGAGGTTATCCTTAGTAGGCCACACAATAGGCAAACATCTATTCTATGGATCCTTCTAGCAACCATAAAGAAGAAATGGAATTTAAAAGGAGGTTTTGAGCTCTTAACTCTTGAAGGAAATTTTTTCCTATTTAAGTTCATATGTCAAGAAGATTTCAATTTAGTTTGGGACAATAGACCTTGTTTTCTAAACAGAAGGTCATTTATATTTCAGAAATGGTCGATTTTTGACCTACCAAGAAGAACTTCTCTGAGATCCCCCTTCAAAAACTCCCCAACTTCCCTCTCTGGAAATGAAGCAAGGTTCTCTAAGGTTGCTAGCAAGGTGGGAATGCCTCTTGCTATAGACAGTCTAATAGCTTCTAAATTACGAGTGTCTTTTGCTCGGGTTTGTGTCCAGATTAACACCTCCTCTACTCTTCCAGATTCGGTACCAATCAAGCTAAATGGCTTCAAATTTGAGCAAGCTATAGTTTACGATTGGAAGCCCTCAGCCTCCACAAATGTTCCTCCTCCCACGACAAAGCTTCTTGTCCTCTGAATCCCATGAGGAAACCTGTTGCTGCTCGGGGTCAGAGCCATAGTAGGCTCCCTCTTGACCGATCCAAGACTTCGAGAGTGCAAACTGAGCCTCATACCTCTCTCCCAACAAATGCAAATGTCGAATCTGATTCTGTGAATCCTGATAATCTTCAAGATTTGGTGATGCTCAACCAATCTACCATTCCTCGTCCCCTCAACTGACCTTAATCAATCTCCTATTCTTTCTCCCTCCAATGATGAACCTTTGGAGGAAGTGGAGCAAATAGTTTGTGCCGAGATTGCTCATAAAAGCACCCCCCCCACCCTTCTGAAGTCCCTCCCAATTCCTCCCTCTCCCTTGGAATTGCAACCCGATCTTTGGCTGTCTTCCCCCAATGCTCTTACTCCACTAGACAAAATGAGAACCCTTCCAAAACTTCAAGGAAGAATTCCTATGAGGTGACCTTACCAAATACTTATCAAGCTCATAATTCCCAAGGCCATAAGGTTCATAATAAAAAGAAAGGTAAGTAGCCTTTTCCCCCCTTACCTTTTCATTATGAGTCTTCATATTCTAGGATGTTGAAATGTCAGAGGCCTTCTTGCTGAGGGTAGAGTTAATGACTGTAAGTGGATCCTGAAGGACTCCCATGTCGATCTATTTTGTCTTCTTGAGACCAAACTTTCTTAAGTCTCTCTTAGAGATCTATCTCTCCAGAATAAAATGAAGCTCTTCTCTTTAAAATCATGTTAATAACTTCGATTGTTGTCTGGGTGGCAGGATATGGATCAAATGAAATTCTATAAACTTTTCCTTCTCACCTATCTTTACTTTCCCCCAGCTTATTCATGGCTCCTTTTCTTTTAACAATGCTACACCTTTTTTCCTCACATGTGTTCATGCACATAATGATGCTCAAGATAAGATTCAACTATGGAATCTTCTTCGTTAGATCGCAAACAGTATGGAATCCCCTTGGATTATCATGGGGACTTCAATTATATACTCTATAGTGATGAAAAGAAAGTGGGAAACCTTATCCCTCTAAACAGGACTCAAGACTTTAAGGAGTGTGTTCTTGACTATGGGCTTTGTGATCTCCCTATTTATATCCTCTTCTTTATTTTATCTAATCATCAAGTGTTTTATGTAATATTCATTGGGTGGACTCATTTTCTCTCTCTTCATATAGAGTTCTTGCCCCACTATCATCTGATCATTCCCATTTAATTGCTCTCCTGCAAAAGCTGCTTCCCTCAGCTATGCGGTTTATGTTTCAAAATTATTGGGCTTCTTATACTAATTTTCAGGAAGTGGTAAAGAGAGCTTGGAAAGTCTATGTTAATGGGTACCCTTTGTTTATGCTCTCAAAAAAGCTATAGATTACATGGGACCTTTTAAAAAGGCAGCAATAGGATTCTTCCTCTCTTAGTCACCAAATATGTTCTCTAAAGAGAGACCAAGAGCACATTCTTATGTGTCTTGAGGCGATCCAGAAAGCCCCTCCCTAATTTTTGAAGCAAAAGATATTAATGATATATATCAAGAACTAGTAAGCAAAGAGAGTATTTGATTAAAATAAAGGGCTAAGGCTTATTGGCATACAAATTCCAATGATGACTTAGAATTCTTATACTTGTCTATTAAAGAGAGGGGGAATATCAAAGGCATTCATTCTCTTAGCACCAGCGAGCATTATCTCAGACCCCTATTATATTGTTGAAGAAATCAGTAGTTACTACTCTTCTCTCTTTAACATTGGGCATTCTACTCCTCTTCATATCCATGATATGCCAATTGGTGGAACTCTCTCTCCCCTCAAGTCAGTGATCTTAGGATGATTATTTCTGATCAAGAATTTTTAATGCTTTGCATGATATCAATGAGAATAAATCCCTTGATCCAGATAGTTTTAATTCTAAATTCTTTGTTTCTTGTTGGGATATAGTGGGCAAATAGGTCCTAGCAGTTGTTCATTATTTCTTTTAATTTGGAAGACTTTTGAATTTGTTTAAGCATAGTCTTATTACCTTGTTTCCTAAAGTCAAGCACTCAAACTCTCTTATTGACTATCGGCTCATCTCTCTTTGTAAAACTTTCTACAAAGTCTTAGCCAAAGTACTAGCTAATCAACTGAAGAAAGTTCTTCCTTATATTATCAATCCTGATCAATCTACATTTATCCAAAATAGGTACATTGCCGATAATATTGCATTGACCCATGAACTCTGTCAAGTACTTAGCTTGTCTTCCTCCTCTTTCGAGCACTTCATTGCTAAATTTGATTTAAGGAAAGTATTTGATATGATTAACAGAGAATCCTTACTTCTCTGGATGAAATACAAAGGTTTTCCCTCATCTTTTGCTCGTTGGATCGAGGCTTGCATTACCAATGTTCTCTTCTCAATTGTGCTTAATGGGAAAATCAAAGAGTTCTTTGGCTCAACAAATGGCTTGAGACAGGGCTGCCCTCAGTCTCCTTTTCTCTTTACTATAGCCATAGATGTTTTATCTTGTCTTTTGGACAAGGAGGTCAGTTTGAAGAGATATACTCTCTTTTTTATGGTAATTGCAATATTTCTCACCTCTTGTTCCAGATGATCTTCTAGTCGCGGGGGCTATCAATGTGCAGTCTGCCACTTCTCTTAACTATACTCTATATTCCCTTGCCTTATCTTTTGGTGTGGTAGTTAACCAGGATAAATCCCATATATGTTACTCGAGATGCAAAGTCTATAGATTGTTTCTCTTGGATGCTTAACATTAAGCGTGGCAGCTTTCCCTTCAAGTATTTGGGCCTCCCTTTGGTGTCCGACCCCCTAAAATTTGTACATTTTAATTCCCTATTTGATAATCTTCAGGCATGGCTTGCCGGTTGGAAATGCAAATTTCTGTCTTATGGTGGCCATTTTCAATTGCTTAGATCTTCAATAAATAACTTATTAGTTTATTTGTTTAGATCTGTGGCGTTTCCGAAAGGCATTTTGAAAAAACTTTCTTCTCTTACCTAACGTTTTTTATCATAGTGGAGAAGCCAAGAAGCTTCACTTTGTTTCCTGGGCTAAAACTACTTTATCGAGGGACAAAGGTGGTACTGAGTCTTACATTGCTTTATACTCTGAACCGTATCTATAAAATTAAAACTATGTGGAAAACCTTAAATCAAACAAGTCCTTTTGCATATTGGTGCTTCTCCAAATATGGTTCTTTATGGAGGAATTCACAACTTAGGTCTTCAGCTTTTTGGAGGAAAATCAGAATCTGTACTAGTCAATTTAAAAAGGATCTATCTTTCTCTTTAGGAGACGGGTCCTCTTTTTCTCTCTATTTCGATCTGTGGTGTAATAGGAGTTATCTTTTTGATTTTCTTGGGCAGTCATGTTTTAACCATTTCAGCCAACCGCTCAATCCTGTTGTTAGTACAATCCTCATCAATGGAGATTGGTCCTTACCCGAGAGCCTGAAGCTCTATAATTTATAGTGATATAAGGCTATCTATAACATTAAACCTACCTATGGTAAGGATTGATTCTTTGGAAGGACTATAAGAATATCTCCTCTAATCATATCAAGTCCTCTATTTTCCACCATTCCCCTGTTATGGATTGGTGGAAGGGTATTTGGTTTAAAGGTTACGCCATAAATTTTTTACTTTTTTATTAGATGGCTTATGTTAGGGGGTTTAAAGACATCTGATAAATTGTTCTCTAAAAGTTTGGGCCAGTCTTCCCTGTGTATGCTTTGCAATGTAGAACCTGAAACCCATAATCATCTTTTTTTTAATGTCCTCTATCTATGGGGCTTTTAGATCCTTGTTACCAAACGGGAATTTTTTTCTTCTAAGTGCTACACTCCCTCAGGTGTTGGCTGTTGTCTCTCATCAGAATCATAAGGCTTTACAGAGACTCTACCTCTTGATAATTGCTATTATAGTCTATATCATTTGAAGGGAATGAAATTTTCGATTTCATAATCGTAAGGATAATGCCACTGTGACCTTAGCCAATAAAATAAGACTTTTGGTTGCATCTAAACTTAAAAGATGGAAATTTAAATCTTCTTGGCCAGCTGTTGTCACTACTTTTCTGGAATCTTGGAAGAGCTTTGGTAATTATGTTGAACTCTCATCTCTCTGGTCTTGATGTGCTTTTATGTTGTCTCACGGTTTAGTCCTTCTTTGGTTATCTTTTTCAGTTTTCTTTTATGTTTTTGGTGTACCGGACGATGATGTATTCCTAGAGCTTACTACATGTTCTGAATGATACTCGATTTTTTTTTGGCTCCCTCCCTCTGGAAGGCCATTATCACAACCTGGGGCATGACTATTTTCTCTCAATGTGCTAGTGGTTCTCTCTATCTTCTGATATTTCTTTTCCATTGGAACATGGATGTGGCAACCGGAGAGGGGCCCCCTCTTTTTCTTAGTTTATTTTTGCTCTTCCAGTTCTTCTTCTCTGGTGGCTCCTGTCATTGCTTGGGTGGATGATTTTTGTTATACTGAGTTTGATTTTTTTTAGTACATATTTTTCAGTCTGCTGTTTACAATTCTGTTGTTTTTTAATCTATCTGTAGATTAGTTGTTTATTTTGATAGTTCAGTCCTTATGGGATTATCTTTTGTGTATTTACTATTCTTGGAATGAATTGGGCTTATGTCTTTAATTTTTCTAAAAAAAAAAAAATATTAACCAATGTTAAAGCCAGTTTTACCTGGAGTACGACAAACTTTCAGAAAACACGAAAACATAAATGTAAGAAATTCTATTAGACTAAACAAAGACCAGCGAAAAAATCGCCTATTTTTTTTTTACTGAAAATTACTCCAAAACTTTTTTGGGGGATAAGTAGTGCTCCGCCCAATCTATTTCGATTTTGTTTGACCATTTTAAAATGATAATTTTGTTAGAAATCTACAAAAATAAAATCGTAACTTGCATTCCATTATCACTTACTATTTACTTATTTTCACATTAAACAATCCTTCCACTCTCATTTAAATTTTTACTCATTCAAATACATAATAATAATGCATGCAAGTATCCGAACAAATAAATATTGAGAATAAATTATTGGAATATATGGAAAGACACTTAATTAAAATTTTCAATGATAAAGTATATATTAAAGCAATTGCGATAGACCAATCAACTCATCTTACTATAAGAAGTATATAAATTAACATCTCCCCCTCCACCTTCTAATAATGTAATATAATTAGATTTGGTCTAAATTGTGTCCTGAATGTTGGTTTAAGTCCTTATTAAGTAAAACTTCTATACATATCCTTGAATCTTTACCTACACTGTACTCCATATTTCTCATAATAGAGTTAGCTATATATGCACTTTTAAGGTGATAATTTTGCTTTTATGCACGTCTATATTTGAAAATTAATAGTAGTGCCACTATATACAAATTGTAAGTAAATAGTGATGTATTTTAGTATTGTAGTGGTCTTAAAATTTATATTTGGTCAAGCATGATTTTAATGCAAAGCACGCAATAAATAATGCCTCTAATATATTTTTGTTTGGTATGCCATTTTAATAATAGAGTTCAATTTCAAAAACTTTCTAGCAAAAACTCTCTCACCTTTGCTAAAGAAAATTTGTTGGCAAAGTCTTTGTAAATTTTCCTAACCTAATTCTAAATCTATAATGTTTGGAACTTCTGTGAAAGTGGAGTTATGAATAAGAGGGAACAACTGTTACTACAAATATTTTCACTTCAAAACTATGCCTTATTTGTTGTATTCTTCATATGCTTTCTTTTATTGTTTTGTCCTATTCTATAGTCATAGACTTTGCCTTCTAACTATTGGAGAAGATCTAACATAATCTTCATGATTCGACTTTAAGTCCTAAGAGAATGAAGTAAAATCTCAACTAATTGGTTGAGACAATGAACGGTTAAAGGCCAGTTTGAATTTTTTTTTTTAAAAAAACTTTTCGTTTATAGGAACGTTAAAATCTATTTTATGGAACTGCACATCATTTGCAAAAGTACTTAAAAAACTCCACTTCAATAGAACTTTGAAAATTCTGTCCACGAATGCGACTTAATTATGGTCTGTGTTCTATCAAAATAAAATGTACTAAATGCACCTAAAAGCTCGCGGTCTCCGCATCTCCCGAGTAAGATTAAATGGCATTTTTTTCGTCATAGTTTTAATAAAATAAGAATTCAGATTTAAAATACATACATTATCGAACAACATCTTCAGCTTTACAGATAATAGATGTAAAATGGACTTTTCTGTAAAATTACGTTTAAATTAACTCTTTAAAGCCTAAGCTGCTGCTATAATCAGCAGTTTAAACTTTAAACTGTTGTTGTAGACCCGTCCTTTTATTAACAGTGCAGCCCTCTCACCTCCCCAAAGCACAAACCCTCTTTCTCTTGCCTTCTCTAATCTTGTACTTTCTTTTGAAAAGTCATTTGGCTATATGCATGAGGGCTTGTGCGAGTTGTTATTTGAGGGATGAATTTTTAGTTGGGAGTTAAATTGGGTACTGAAAAAGTGGACAATGGCGTGAAAAATACAATGAGGCTATTTGATTGCCTATATTTAGAATGAGATAAAGAATGATAAAATGAATTGATAAAATAATTACTTTCTGATTGTTTGATTGAGAGTTTTATAAATTTATGACTTTATTTTTTTCTGTTTGGTTGAAAAAATGTAATGTAAAGTAATCTGAAGGTTTAGATGTCACGGCGATACGGGCATGCGGTGGCCGGCGAAGGTGGCCGGTAGTGGGAGGCGGGGCGGGAGGCGGATTGGCGGCGCGGTATGCGGCAGTGGTGGTGGGCAATGGCGAAAGCGGTGGCCGTCGCATCACTTTACATTATCCAGTGTATATTTGGGCGAATTCCAAATACATCGAAAATAACCTTTATAATGTATTTGAAATGCATTACATTGAAAATTTACTTTACTTACAATCAAATACATAAAAAGTTAAAATACGTGCATTTGAAATGCAGTGCACTCCAAATGCACGCAACCAAACAACCCCAGAGAAGACATAGTATTTTTTTTCCAAATTTATATTTAGTTTTAATTGAGTTTTATTTGGTCAGATTCGTTTGGAATAGTTCAAAATTAATATAAATAATTTCTTAAAAAATTGTGTAAACTATTTTGGAAGGATTTAATGTGAGATAATTTAAGAAAAAATTATCAGGTGAAAATTTTGAAGAGATGTCTGACTCATAACTCAAATAGAGAGGTGGTGAAATAAAAATAATATTAAATTATTATTGAGAATTTAAGTTTAAGAGATGAAATCTTTAATATTGCATATAATATTAAAAAGTTTAGTAAAAATTTAAGAATAATGACTGTCTCCATCAGCCACCCCTCGATTCCCCGCTACTCTCAACTTTGTTAGGATCTTGCTAGAAGTCGATTATGGTGTTCAATAGCTACTTGCCTATAAATTCCTCTATTCTGATGAAAATCCTTCTTCAAGCAAGCATTTCAGATGCACGCAATAAAATTAAGAAAATATGCAGTTGAAATAAATTAGAGTTTGTTTGTAAATATAGATAAATTTGGATAGTATTACCCAATTTCATCTTGTAGCTTTGATGTGTTGAGCCATTCTTATATATCCAGTATAAGCAGTATGCAATATTAAGCATTGTTAAAGCCGTTTTTACCTTGGAGTGTGATAAAATCCCGGAAAATTGATGTGCTCTCAACCCTAGGTGAGCTCTTCGAGTGGCTCGTCGCTGAAGAAATGAAAAGAAGAAGATGAAAAGGGGATTTCCGATAGAAAAGGTTCCATTCCTCCCTGAGATTTTTGGTTCTTTATCCATATTTTTCTTGTTTCAGGTTACAAGATGTAGTTTCCTTTCTTTAACAAACTCCTATTCTTTATACGTAATCCTCCATCCATGTTGGACCCTTACGATTTCTGTTTTTGTTGGCTGTTATTATTGATTGACTCCTATTATTACTCCATCTCTTAAGATCGACTTTGTCCTCAAGGTTGAAATCAGGATATGCCCTTATTATTTCCTCTTCTGCTATCCGGGAAGCATCCTCGAATCCTTCCCATCGAACCAAATATTGAGAAATCTGATTATTGTTTCGATAAAGAATCCTCTGATCAATAATTTTGGTTAGTTTTAGCAAAGGTTCGCCTTCTCGAAATTGTTGGTAATATCGCTGGATGTATGGAGGAGTTTTACGGAAGGGTTTAAGTTGAGAAACATGAAAACTAGGTGTATTTATTGTTTATGGTAGATCAAGTTTATAAGCTACCTGACCAATTTTTACTATTATCTTGAATGGCCCATACAATCGTCGGTTGAGTTTGCTAAAGGGTTGTGTGGTCAGTGAAGTTTGTCTGTATGATTGTAATTTAATTAATTCTTGGTCACCAACTTGGAAAGTGAGCTCTTGACGACTCTAGTCTGCCATTTGTTTCATTCTATTTTGAGCTCTCTGAAGGTTTGTCTTAAGTTGTTGAAGTATTATATCCGTTTCTTATAGTAATATATCCACTGCATCTACATATGAACAATGCAGTTCGTAAGCAATGATAGAGGGTGCCATTCTGGATGGTATGTACTGCTATGATTCAAAATATCGATGCGCAAAATACGATTCGCTTTGACTTTCATTTCACGCCTTCCGTAGCATTGCAAAATCTCGCTCATCGAGCAAATCATAAATTTCAAACAACATAAAAGTTGTAGAGAATTTTGTTATGATTCTGACGATATAAATTTTGCTCAATTATGATACAGATGTCACG
Source organism: Cymbidium sinense (assembly GCA_021442155.1). Taxonomy (NCBI): domain Eukaryota; kingdom Viridiplantae; phylum Streptophyta; class Magnoliopsida; order Asparagales; family Orchidaceae; genus Cymbidium; species Cymbidium sinense. Next base: position 74,430,959 of record CM038226.1, read on the forward strand.
ATGGTAAAATATGATTGTTGCTTGAACTTTCGGTTCCTGCGTAGTTCTATCATTTGCAAAATCTGTTGTGTATCGGGTCTTAATCGTAAATTTTAACCAACATGAAACTTGTAGAGAATTTTGTTATGATTCCAACGATATAAAGTTCAGTTAATTCTGATACCGTATGACTCCGACAGGTGCAAATTATGATTGCTGCTTCGAACTTTCCGCTCTGCGCCGTAGTTTCCGCGCGCATTTGTAAACTCTGCTGTGTATTGGGTAACAATCGTAAAATTTGACCAACATGAAATTTGTAGAGAATTTCGTTACGATTCCAACGATATAAAGTTCGCTAATTCGATCTGACCGTCGAAAATCGAGAACGCTCCACATTTTAAAAAAATAAAATAAACGTCGGTCGTCCGTTTGTGATAGGCGCCTACGTGGGCGTCATGTTGCCATCATCGTCATCGATAGAAACTATTTGTTAAATAAAACTTTTTTATGCCTAAACTGCTAATTAAGATTAAGATTAAGCCTAATCTAAAAATTTTACCGAACGATAAAATCTATTTTATGGAAGTGTTTTGACTGCACATCATTTGCAAAAGTACTTCAAAAACTCCACTTCAATAAAACTTTGAAAAGTCATTCCACGAATGCGACTTACTGTGTTCTATCAAAATAAAATGTACTAAATGCCCCTAAAAGCTCGCGGTCTCCGCGTCTCCCGAGTAAGATTAAATGGCATTTTTTTCGTCGTAGTTTTAATGAAAAAAGAATTCAGATTTAAAAAACATACATTGTCGAACAACATCTTCAGCTTTACAGATAATAGATGTAAAATGGACTTCTCTGTAAAATTACGTTAAAATTAACTTTTTTTAAAGCCTAAACTGCTGCTATAATCAGCAGTTTAAACTTTAAACTGTTGTTGTAGACCCGTCCTTTATTAACAGTGCAGCCCTCTCACCTCCCCAAGCCACAAACCCTCTTTCTCTTGACTTCTCTAATCTTGTATTTTCTTTTGGAAGGTCATTTGGCTATATGCATGAGGGCTTGTTCGAGTTGTTATTAGAGGGATGGATTTTTAGTTGGGAGTTAAATTGGGTACTGAAAAAGTGGATAATGGCGTGAAACACACGCGCTATTTATTTGGTTATACATTTGGAATATAGTGTAAAAAAAATTGATTAAAATAAATTCAGATAAAATGATTATTTTCTGATTGTTTGGTTGAGTTTTATAAATTTATGACTTTATTTTTTCTTTGGTTGAAAAATATAATGAAAGTAATCGAAGGTTTGATATCCATGACGGCGGCCTGGCCATGGTATGCAGTGGCGTGTATGGCGGCGGTGTGTGGTGGGCCAAAGGCCGTGAAGCGGCCGTGACGTGGCAATTTTAAGAAATTATTTATATTAATTTTGAACTATTCCAAACGAATCTGACCAAATAAAACTCAATTAAAACTAAATCTAAATTTGGAAAAAAAATCCTATGCCTTCTCTGGGTTGTTTGGTTGCGCGCATTTGAAGTACACTACATTTCAAATACACGTATTTTAACTTTTTTGGATATTTGGTTGCAAGTAAAGTAAATTTTCAATGTAATGTATTTCAAATACATTAGAAAAGTCATTTTCGGTGTATTTGGAATTCGTCCGATATCAAAATTAATATAATGATATCTTATTGTAAACTATTTTGGAAGGATTTAATGTGAGATAATTTCAGAAAAAATTATCAGGTGAAAATTTTGAAGAGATGTCTGACTCATAACTCAAATAGAGGGGTGGTGAAATAAAAAATAATATTAAATTATTATTGAGAATTTAAGTTTAAGAGATGAAATCTTTAAAATTGCATATAATATTTAAAAGTTTAGTAAAAATTTAAGAATTGTGACTGTCTCCATCAGCCACCCCTCGATTCCCGACTACTGTTAACTTTGTTAGGATCTTGCTAGAAGTCGATTATGGTGTTCTAGAGCTACTTGCCTATAAATTCCTCTATTCTGATGAAAATCCTTCTTCAAGCAAGCATTTCAGATGCACGCAATTAAATTAAGAAAATATGCAGTTGAAATAAATTAGATTTTGTTTGTAAATATAGATAAATTAGGATAGTATTACCCAATTTCATCTTGTAGCTTTGATGCGTTGAGCCATTCTTATATATCCAGTATAAGCAGTAGGCAATATTAAGCATTGTTAAAGCCGTTTTTACCTGGAGTGTGATAAAATCCCGGAAAATTGATGTGCTCTCAACCCTAGGTGAGCTCTTTGAGTGGCTCGTCGCTGAAGAAATGAAAAGAAGAAGATGAAAAGGGGATTTCCGATAGAAAAGGTTCCATCCCTCCCTGAGATTTTTGGTTCTTTATCCATAGTTTTCTTGTTTCAGGTTACAAGGTCTAGTTTCCTTTCTTTAACAAACTCCTATTCTTTATACGTAATCCTCCATCCATGTTGGACCATTACGATTTCTGTTTTTGTTGGCTGTTATTATTGATTGACTCCTATCATTACTCCCTCTCTTAAGATCGACTTTGTCCTCAAGGTTGAAATCAGGATATGCCCTTATTATTTCCTCTTCTGCTATCCAGGAAGCATCCTTGAATCCTTCCTATCGAACCAAATATTGAGAAATCTGATTATTGTTTCGATAAAGAATCCTCTGATCAATAATTTTGGTTAGTTTTAGCAAAGGTTCGCCTTCTCGAAATTGTGTTGGTAATATCGCTGGATGTATGGAGGAGTTTTTACGGAAGGGTTTAAGTTGAGAAACATGAAAAACTAGGTGTATTTATTGTTTATGGTAGATCAAGTTTATAAGCTACCTGACCAATTTTTACTATTATCTTGAATGGCCCATACAATCGTCGGTTGAGTTTGCGAAAGGGTTGTGTGGTCAGTGAAGTTTTCCTGTATGGTTGTAATTTAATTAATTCTTGGTCACCAACTTGGAAAGTGAGCTCTTGACGACTCTAGTCTGCTATGTGTTTCATTCTATTTTGAGCTCTCTGAAGGTTTGTCTTAAGTTGTTGAAGTATTTTATCCATTTCTTACAGTTATATGTCCACTGCATCTACATTTGAACGATGCAGTTCATAAGCAATGATAGAGGGTGCCATTCTGGATGATATGCACTGCTATGATTCAATGTGGTGCCACTCAAACAAAAAAAATTCACACCAGCATTGGGTCACAATCAGAGACAATTATTTTTTGTATTCCATGTAGTTCATAAATATCTTTTACAAATACATTTGCAGCTGTTATTACCGAAAATTATTGTGTCAATGATGAAAAATGAGCATATTTAGATAGTCGGTTGATGACTACTAAAATAATTGTCTTTCCATATGGTTTTGGTAATCCAATGATGAAGTCCATCGCAATATCCTCCCATATATGTTCAGGAATTGGTATGGGATGTAGAAGGCCAGCAAGTTTCTGTGTTGTATGCTTAGTTTATTGACATATGGGACATATCTGTACAAATTGCTATATATTCTGTTAGAGATTAGGCCAAAAAAATTGAGTGCGTAAACGAGCCAACGTTCTTTTAATACAACCATGGCCTATGGGTGTGAAATGTAGCTCAATGATAACTTTTATCTTAAGTTGTAATTGAGCTGGTAATATGATCCTATATCTGTAGTATAATAACCCATTATGATAGCCATAATTTGGAACTTCATTTAGTTTGTTTTTGACATCATGCACAAGTTGCTGCATATCAAGAAAGTTTTGAGTCTCTAGTTGTTTTTGTTTGATGAGTGATATCATATGCTGTGTGTATGTCATAAACGTTGATGCTGGGTCCTTTATTGTTTGCTGAGATATTTCTGCGCATTCCTCTTTTCTTGATAATGCATCTGCTATTTTATTTGAATTCCCAGGTTTATGTTCGATAGAGTAATCAAAGCCCAACAAATTTACTAAAAAAATGTTGTTGTTCTAGTGTTTGTATTGCTTGTTGCATCAATTCTTTTATACTCTTTTGGTTAGTTCTGATAATAGACTTTCTCCCTAGTAAATATTGTCTCCACCGAACTACTGCTTCTGTAATTACATATAATTCTCTCGTGTATGTTGATGCTTTTTGCATGATAGAAGATAGTTGTTTACTAAAATAAGCTAATCGATGGGATTGCTGTAATCCAATAGCTATGCCCGAAGCATCTGTTCCACTTCAAATTGTAAGGAGAAATTTTCAAAAGCTAGAACAGGTAATGATGTCATGGGATTCTCAAGGCCTCAAATGTTGTTTGTGATTCCAAAGTCCACTGTAAGTACTCTTTTGCAAATAAACTTGTTAAGAGGGCTGTTGACCATGCCTGTAACGCTTCAACTTTGGTTGGATTTGCTTCCACTCCTTGTGCTGAAATGATGTCCTAGACATTTTGATGGTTTAATAAATAACACTTGATCTTAAAAAGTTTGAAAAACTATTTGTAAATGCCCTACATAATCTTCCATTGTTTTACTATATATGAGGATGGCATCAAAGAAAACTAATGCAAGTCAACATAAAAAGGGTCGAAGTACCCAATTCATCATAGATTGGAATGTTACTGTTGCATTTGTCAGGCCAAATAGCGTAACTAGAAACTCATAATGTCCCTTATGTATTCTAAATGTTGTCTTAAAAATATCGTTTTCAGCCATTCTTATCTGGTGGTAGTCAGAACACAGATCTAATTTCAAAAATACCGTAGCACCATGAAGTTCATCAATTAATTTTTCTACTGTTAGCATTGGAAATCTATCTGGGATAATTACTTTGTTTAACTGTCAATAACGTACAGAAACAACACAATATTATATTGAACTAGACTAAGATAAGCAAAAATCAAAATCAGCTTGATTTTCTTGACAGAAATTTCTACAAAATAATTTTTGAGGTTAAGCAAGGCTCCGTCCCCATCCCTATACAGTTTAATTTTAATTCATTTTTGTTTCATCATGCATCAGCAAAATCGTAACATGTGTTCTATTGTCACTTAATACGTAGTTATCTTCAAATTCATGTTATTTTCACATCGAGCAATCCTTCCACGGTCATTATATTGTGGCTCATTCTAATGCATAACAAATGATGCAAGTAAATATCAGAACAAATGAATATTGTACAATAAATAATTGGAGAATACAAAAGGCAGTGAATTAAGATTTTCAATGATGAAACATATATTGCACAATTGCAAAAGACCAATCAGTTGGTCTTGTTATATAAAATATATAAATTTGTCTCTCCATCCACCTTCTAATCATGTAATATAATTACATCGGGACTAAAATTTATCATTTTGTTGGTTCAAATTTTTAATTAGCTTTTGTGACTATATATATATATATATATATATATATATATATATATATATATATATATATATATATATAGCGTGCAAGAAGATCCATATTGATAGAGAGAGAATTTGATATTTTAACATTGCACGAACCAGAGACACAGAAAAAGATTTTAAATGACAATGATTTTTATTTGGAAAACTCAAGAAGGGAAAAGCCACAAAGCCTATCCCACTCAGAAGTAATTTCACTATATCAGAATTTGTTATCTGATGATGGTGGATGGACGATAGTCATGCGATGTCTGATAGCGACGATCGACAATGATCCGGTGATGATCGGGTGGTGGCAACTAGCGGTGGGACTAGCTGTGGCGGCGGTGATTTGACGATGGTCGGGAGGTGGCAACTAGTGGCGATTGATGGCGGTGATTGATGGTGGTGGTTTAATTATGCGTCAAGATTTTTTAAGTATCATAGCTCTTTCCCCTCTCTAATTTAGGTCTACTTATGTGAAGAATGAGAGGATATTTATAGAATCATTTCGTACTTTATGTCTGACAAAACCATCGGACGACTCAATATATGACCCGTTGATCATGAGATATATTTTAAGCATTTGAATGCTCATATAAAGTCAAAATTATAAGAGCTTGAGTTTGTTAGATTTGTCTCTTCTAGACACTTGATTTGATTATAAATATGTCATATTTGGAAGCTATTCAGGATCCAAATGATATCCTAAAAGTTTTAATTATATGTTAAGTGCTTGATTTGGATTAGTCAGATTCTGGATCAAATTACTTTTGATCCCATCAATGTGCTTATATCGGTTCTATGATAGCCAAAAGAGAGTTTGAAAGGTTAAAATTTTGATTATAAGAAATGTTCAATAATACATATATCAAGATTAGTGTTTGAACTAAAGGATTTTTCATATATATATATATATATATATATATATATATATATATATATATATATATATATATTATATGTGTCCATGAATCCTCACCTAAATTGTACTCTATAATCTTCATATTTTTGTTAAATTTGGTCTGAAATTAGCCATATATGTACGTTTAAATTGTAGGTTTTGTCTCTATACATCTATATTTGAATAAACTCCGTCCAATTGACGGTAGTGCCTTTACATACAAATTGTTAGTAAATAGTGACATACTTTAGCATTATTGGAAACTTAAAAGGTTATGCCATTTTAATAATAGAGTTCATTTTTAAAACCTAACTTTCTAGCAAATCTTCAATACTCTCCTCTTCCTCCTTAGTTAAAAGAAAAATATTTGTCAGAATTTATGGAAAATTTTCTTAACATAAAGCTAAACTTTTAGGAGCTGTTTGGGATCATTTTTATTTTTATTTTTATATTATTTTCAAAAATATATTTATTTAATGTTTTTTAAGTATTTTTATTTTGGGAGATTTACATACATATCACACAATTCTTATGTATTTACATATCTAATATTTAAAGTTTGATATTTACTTATTTAATACTTTTCTATGCTTAAAAAAGTGAATTTTACTTTTAAAAAATGAATAAAGTGGTATTTTTGATGTGATATTAAAGATTATGATGTTATATATGTAAAAGTTGAAGTTTAGGTATTAGATATGTAAATATATAAGAATTGTATGATATGTATGTAAATCTTGCTTTTATTTTTTAAAAATAAATAATATTAATTTAAAATTATTCAAAATAATTTTTAGATGCTTTGAATATTTCTAAAAGTAAAAGTTATCATAAAAAATATTTTATTTTAAAATAAAATATAAATAATATAAATAAAAATATAATTCAGGAAACAAAAAATAAAATTGTCCTTAGACAATCAGGGCGTAAAAGAGTTGAGCTTGAAGCGAGAACATTTAAGTGATAAAATGGATCGAAATTTCATTTATTATGTTCGCTGGTTTGAAAATTATTTGTTGTGTTCGCTGCGTGTTGAAATGACTCGAAATGTAATAATATGAAAAAATCTAGAGGGATTGAATTTGGGTTAATCTTTTCAGATAACAAAATTTTAACCAGTCATGTTTCAGAATTGTGATATATATATTTGTATGTATATATATTATAATATAATATAATTTATTTATTTAAATCGAGTAATAATCGAAAGATTGTTCGTTTACTTTCGCTTATAATTCGAGCTTGAAATATTTGTTCATGATTGACTTGTTTAGTTAACGAATGAAACACACTATGAGTCGAAGATGAGCTTTTTATAAATAATAAGTTATTCGTAAATAATAAACTTTTTTGACAGTCCTGTAGACAACCTCGTAATGTTCGGAGCTTCCGTGAAAGTGGTGTGTTGATCTTGACGAAACAATTTCCTGCGAGAAATTTTCACTTCAAAATTGCCCCTTTTCTGCTGAAGTCTTCTGTCTCCTTTAATTGCTCAACCCTCCTTAATAATAATAAACTTTGCTTCCTCGCAATCATGGGAGATTTGATGCAATCTGTTATTGTATTTGGAGGAACATTTTCAGAATCATCTTTTTCTTTCTTTCTTTCTGCTTTTCTGTCATTTTTGAATGCTATAAAAATTAATAAATTTTTAAGAAAAATTTTACCAAAAACATATTGATTACTAAATTACATATTTTGAAGGATACCTGACAATTTTTATTCTTGCAAAAGTATTTTTCCCAACAATGAAAATTATCAGATGCCTTTTTCAGTTGATAAACCCCAAGAAAATGCGCCAAAACATCTGGTGCGTTGGTTAAGCGTTAGTTAAGGTGTTTCTCCCGTATGCCGAAATCTACGTTCGATCGTAAGGTGCGTGCGTTTGCCTCAGATGTCTCAACTCCTAAAAAATATTTCGGTTCTTTTTTGTTTCAGCATTGACAATGAAATGTATTGAAAATCTGTAGAAAAAAAATTGTAAAACCTACGCTATAAAATTAATTGTCTAGATATCACAGTAAATCAAATTTCAAATATTTCATATAAACAACGTAATATTTGGTAAATTAGAAAACATAAATATTCATTCTTTGATAGAAAAATTAATTATTAAGAAAATATCAATACACCTTAACGAAAAAAATATATTTATCTCTGCGTTGTCTCTCCCAAAATAATAAATTAATTTTCTCCATGCGAACACTCTATAATTATGACATTCTAAAATGATGTAAGTCTAATTTAACGGTTTTCTAACAATATGTGAGTCCAACCTGTGTTTGCAATTCACGTATAACCTAACTCCTACATATCCAGCATTCTTAAGGGGTATAAGTCCAATCTATTCGTTTGTTATGAGAACACTCATCTATCTGTTAATCATGTGATCACCATTTATTTGTTCGTCATGCAAACATCAATTCGATCACCTACGAACACCCTATAAAAATCTAGCACTCCAAAGAAGGTAAGTCCAACTAATATATTCACCAAGTGAATGACTATGTAATATGGCCTTTCCATGAATGTAAGCCCAGTCTATTAATCGTTCACCACATGAACATTTCTTCATCACAACATTTGCACCATAGTTTACTTGGAATATTTGATATAAGGCAACCCATGGCTGCAAATTAGACTCTATGGATATTATGGCTAATAGCCCTCTGATGGTAGTACATTGGAATAATGTTTGGTACATTGGAATAACGTAATCTCAAGATGACAGAACCATGATATCTTGATCAGGATTACACTCCTATTTTCTCTTTGATAGCCATCTGCACTACACTACTAGACACTAATGCATATTAAAAGATATCTTTATTTTCAACCTTAATTGAGAGTGCTCTCTTACTGGGTAAGAGGAGTAATTAACTATGGATGCTTGCGTACATAAGAAATAGAATCCAAATATAAATAAACCCTAACATAATGTTAGAAGAAATCTGGTTGAATATATATCAATCTACCTCAAGAATAACACACTCCATACCCATCACTTAAAGATGACGAAGATCTCCCTAAAGGCATTTTTCCCTAGGGATCATTGATTATGGTACTTTAAGACATATTTGCTCGAATATAAGATTCTTTACTAGTTTAAAACCAATTAAAAAACTTGATATGACACTTAAAATACTACTAGTCGAAGCACGAATCTTGATGCTAAAAGCAGGCGTCGAAGTTGAAAGATTGAGATCAAGCACTTAAAATATCATTGAAAACTTTGGGATATCGGTTAAATCCTAAATAGCTCTCAATATGGGTGTTTATAGTCCAATCGAGCTTCCTCGATGGTAGGATCTATTAGATCAAAGGAATTATTTTGAGTCGTCCAATGAGTGGTTCGATTTACATGTATTTACGACGTCCTCCATATAAATAAATTTCATTCCTCATAGAAGAAGAGAGAGAGGAGAGAGCTCTAAAGCTTGAAAATCTGGCATAATCGTGCCACCACTGCCGCCGAACACCTCGTGTTTTACCAACACCACCAGCCGTGAATCAGATCTGCCGTCGCCAATCTTGTTTTTCATCATGACGACCTTCATCATCTGTCGTTTCCTCATTGCTCACCATCATCTCATAGCTATTACAACCTCAACTTGACTATATGATTCAAACCGATTTTGGGATTACCATTGTCACTCTTCATATACAATTATGTAATATTATCGAAAATTTATATCAAAATAAATATATAGTTGAAGCTTTTAGAAAATATTTTTTCTTTTCTAGATTTTTCACGAAAATTTTGAGTTTTCTGTTAATTTTAAATATGAAATTTCACAACAAATGATAAACTTTCACTCTAGAATCCTTTTTCAAAACGCAACAAAACTATTATTATTTTAGCCAACAATGCTAATATTACTATTCAAATGAGTGTTGATGTTAGGTTGAGTACATATTTTATTCTACATTAGGTGTTGTTTATTCTTGATTTTAAATGCAATCTTCTTTTTATTAGTGCTCTTTTTTAAAATTCCACTATGAATGTTATTTTTTATTACAATAATTTTTAAAAGGATAATGGTTAGCAAGGGTAATTGTATTGTGGACCTTTACTTGCTTGATTTAAGTGACTTAAACAAATTCTCTCACGTTAATAATGTCTCTATTAAAACTTGGTATGAAAGACTTGGTCATCCTTCATACTAAAGAATGAATATTCTAAAGTATGTTTTACAATATGATAATGATTGATTAAAAGAAAATGATCCCTGTTACATCTCCTTTCTTACTAAGCAAAAACAATTACAATTTATTTCTCATAATTATGTCTAAAAGTATTTTGATTCAATACATTGTGATATATAACCGTGATCTAGAGATATCGACGAAATTTTAGAAGAACATGTAGGAAAAAGTAAAGTACTAAATGACTGTTAATGTGTTAGATAGTTCAAGAGCGCTAAATAATCATTAAATTTATGATTATTTTAGGATTTGTAATCATTTAAAGAGAAATATGGATAATATAATAATCAAACTTTACATGACACTAAGCACAAAATTAGGTAAAATGGTTAGTTTGGTTATACTTATCATCTAGAGATAGAGAGTATAATATTTTTGCTCATAGTTGATACTCTAAGCTTTAAATTAATTCATTACATAGTTTAATATAATACATAATCCAAAAAATTCTATAAATTCATAATACTTATTTTAAAATTAAGAAAAAAATTCAATATTTTCTATTAAAATATAAAAAAATAAAATTTATTTTTTTAATATTATGACAAATAATAGGTAGGAACTTTAATTAAGTATGTGCATTTTGTAAGATAAAAATTAGTTTTTAAGAGATTAGTACTTAACTTAATATAAATTAATATATGATTTTACTCTAATTTTCATCGGAATGATTGTTGACCTTATTTTTGGATGAGATTAACATCATCTTTAAACTAGTAATTAGGACACATAATCTTAGATTAGGAGTCTCTTGATTAGGCCCTGAGGACACTATATTTGGTGATCAAGTGAATCATTCTAGGATTTGATCTAACCTAATAGGATTCGGTGATTCCAAACCAAACTCAAAATTAAACTTAAGGGTGAACATATTTTAACTAAAATCTAAAATCCCATTGAGTTTAGATCAAGATAATTGGGATGATTAACCCAAATTACCTACCAAGCTCAAAATCACATAAACCAAAAAAAAAAAAATCAAATAAAACTAAAATAAATTAAATTCAAATCAAATAAAAAGCACAAAGTCAATGCATTAATAAAAATGAACCTAAAACTAAATTCAAATAAAGGTCAGAGATGCTCAACCATTTGAAATGATGTTGACTTATGTGGGTTCTACCAAGTCAAATGTCAACTCAATAAAATTTGACAAATTAAATTATTATAAGAACTTAAAAATCTTTAAATGAACTTGTTTGAACATAAATCAAAATGAATCTAGACCTAATAAGGTCTCAAATGGGCTAATTAGATTATTTGATCTAAATGAACTCAAATGAGCCTTATTGACATCTAAATCAAAATAAAATGAAATTAATTCAAAACAAATATCAAAAATCAATTTTACAATCATGATTAAGAATGATTAAACAAATTATTGAGATTAATTTTACCATTTTGTTCATTAAACCCAATTAAATCTATGTTGACCCATTAAATCTATTTTGGGTTAAGATGGGTTTAAATTCAAAATCAACCTTAAATGAAATGAGATTATTTGATCTAAATCATCTTAAACAATTAATTAAACACAATTGAAACCCAAATACATTCTAATTCTATCAAATTAGCCTTTTGATCTAATTAAACTCAACTTGACATGGCAAAGGTGTCTACGTCAATCTAGAGGGAGGTAAGGCATCAAATTGCATCAAAAGTTTCGCCTTTACGTGGCAAAGGTGTTCAAAGCATCCCTGTTGACCTCACTTTTGGAGTGAGGACTCATCCTTCCCGTCTTAGACTTAGGAACCTTTAGGAACTTGAATTTCCCTAGTCATAGGACACTTATGGTGATTAAGAGAACACTAAACCCAACCTATATACTTAGGAAGTCATACCCTAAGCTTATGTTATATCTTAGGACAAATAGGTTCTACCTATCCTATGGCCTAAACCAAAACCCATGGTTGTCCACTCATCCAAAACCAACTGCCAACATAACCAACCTCCATTAGATTGTGTTTCCTATCCAAGCTCAAAGACAAATTGGCTTAAGCCCTAACCTAAGTTAATTCCACCATGATCCTATGGATCCAATGCAAAACCCATTCAAGAAAACCAAATCCAATTTGATTTTCACAAAAGCACTCTAACCATTCAATAGATCATTTAAAACTCCTCCAATACTTACAATCAAACCAATTGAACCAATTGAATCAAATGAATTCAATCAACTTAAGTTAACCCATTTGACCTCAATTGCAATCAAGGCTACCAATCAACTCTAAATCCATCATTGAATCCTTCTCAACACCCAATTCAATCCAACTCAAATTGACCCATTTGGCTCACTTGATCCAAAGTGACCTAAGGGACCCATTTAATCTAAGCTCCAATCCAACCCAAATTAGATTGAATCAATTCACTCAAAACTTTCTACAATGATTATTGATCACCCTTGATTGTCCAATTACAATCAATTGGGTCAAAGCAAGCTAATTTGATCACTTGACCTAAGTTAACCCAATTAGCCTATATGAACCAAATTGAATCAAACTTTATTCTAAACCCAATCAATTGAAACCAATGATTCCAACTAATCATAAATTGATTTGTGAATATGATTCAACCATTAATCAAGCCAAACTAAGTCCAATACTTGACCCAATTTGACCTAAATGGAAAATTGAGTCAAATCTCAATCTAATCCAAATATATTGAAATCAATGCTTCTAAACAATCATGAATTGATTATTGAACATGACCAAACCCTTGTTTGAACCGATTTTGACTAAGTTAACCCAATCGACCTATTTAGCCCAAATTGACCTAAGGGGTCAAATTGATCTAAATCATTCCCATATCCAAAATTAAAATCAACACCTTCAATCATTCTCAAATCTTAATTGAAACCCAAACCAACCCCAACCCAAGCCAATTTGATCAATTTGACCAAATTGCTCAACTTAGCCCATTTGACTTATATGAACCCATATGAGTCAAATCAAAATCCACTTCAAATCAAATCAAACCAATTGAGCCTAAACATCCTAAATCATCATTTGAACATGACTCAAATTTTGGTTTAACTTAATTTGACAAATTGGTCAACCTAACCCAACCTAACCCAATTTGACCTACATAGGTCAAAATGAGCCAAACACATTCTAACCAAGCCCAAACCCAACCAAACTTAGCATGACTCATCCTTGGGTTGCCAAAGGCCAGCCAAGTGGACCCAACCCATGGTGAACCCAACCCATGGTGAACCCAATTTGGGTTAAAATGCTTGAACCAAGCCACCCAATTAGGACAAAACCCCCATTTTATTGGTTTAACTCACTCCCCAAGCCTTGGTAGCCACCCTTAGCCATTCTTGGATCCACTCACCCGGCTACCCACACCCTTAGCCATTCTTGGACATTAGGACCACTGACCCAACCTGACCCAAGGTTACTGGATTCAACCTTTAGCTATGAGAGGGTGAACTCACCCATGGCTCTCCATTAGTTCACTTGGAGGAGTAGGTACACCCCATGCCAGCCCATGCCACCACCTCAGCCTCTCAAGCACCTCTACCTTAGCATCCCACTGCCATCTCCGGCCACCTACCCCAACCGGACTACTGCCAAAGGCTGAGCCAATCTCAACCCTTGGTTCACTTGGGGAGAAGAGTATAATCCTCCCCATCCATTCAAACTTCACACTTAGCTTTCTCAGAGTATTCTTAGCAACCCTAAACCCTTGCCCTAATCCATAGTGCTTTCCATTACCGACGAGACCAACCATTGTTCAAAATCGAGAGCTCTGTCTGTCCAACCTAAAAACTTCACCAAACTTAAATTAACTCTTCCCACACCTTATCCTCTCGTCGACGAGTCAAAATGAATCGATCCCCATTCGATTTGATCACCATAAGGTACTCCAAGACCAACTCCGGCGAGTTTCATTAAGGCGCTTGGTCCACAGAGGAATCGACGGGGAGGTAGCTTGAGATCTTCTCAATAAGGTATTATCTCATCGAGATGAAGCTACCTCAGTCGACGGACCACCAGTCTCTAAGTCCGTTGAGGTAAAACTCTAGCAAACTGTAGATTTTCCCCTAGGTGTTGGCCTTCAATGAAGTAAACTATGATTGCACATGATTTCCATCGTAGGATCTCCTTAGATCTCCTCCCCACACATTTTGAAGTCAATTCTGCCATACTACGAGCTCCAGAGCTCGGATCAAGGAAGGCGGTCTGCCTCTTCTAATGCTTGGGACAAAGCTCATTCCATTGTGATTAGAATGGACAACCGTGATTTAATCGGTTAGATTTTTTTAATTTAATACATTAGAAATTACAGGATTAATTTTCACCGTCCGATTTGAGATCAGATTGCAGGGACAAAAATCATGTCTGCCGCCATTGAGTCAGCTGCTGCATTGGATATTTTAAATAACCTATCCCATGGTGCCACGTGAAAAGTTATACCACATCAGCTTTCGTTGGCGACGATGGTTTAGGGGGTTAGTTAAGTGATTAAAATATTATTAAATAGTAAGAACTTTGAAAATTCATAACTAATTGTAGAAATATCTAAAAAATAAACAAACCCATTTTGGATAGGCTAAATAGAGGAGAATTTAATAAAAATAAAATCCCAATGTTTGATTAATGAATAGTGCTTAATTAAAGGTTAGAAGTTTAGGTTAATTACCCTAATTAAGGTGTAATTACTTGGTCATTTAATCTTAAATTTGTTAGGTTGATTCTATGGGATGTTCTCTACCTCTCATAATATTTTTTGGATTTATTGTCCATAGTAATTTGGAGAATTTGAAATTTCAATCCTAATTGCCCTCCTTAATCAATTTAATAATTATTAAAAGTGCTAAATAGTGAAATTTAAATAATTAATGATGATTGATCACTGTTAATTATGTGAATAATGATGAAAAATAATTGGGGCCTCCTTCTTAGTTATTTTCCTAAATATATTTCCTTAGGGGGTTAATTAATTCACTTAATTAGGAATTAATTAGGAAATTAATGATAAATTAAAAATCAAATTAAAATGATGATTGGTTTAGATAATTCAAATTCAATTCATGGGTTTCCCTTTATGTGTTTAATAACATAAAGATCATTAAAGGAATTATGGTTAACCCATAGGTGTGGAAAAATCATAAGAGTATATAGTTTAGATTTTTCCTTAATCTAATTAACCTTAAGCATGAGCCTAATTGCATTAAGTCCCTTTAGGAACATTGTAAATTTTAATTTTTCATAAGCATATAAATGGAGGCTCATGATTAAATAGTTAATTAAATAAAGAGGCTTAGAGAAGGGTAATTAAATTGATTGGTTAATGACTTGAACTTAATCAATCCATAAAATTTATTTAATTATTCTTCTTTAAACATAATAAATCACTAACATGGGATGGAAAACAACAAATGTCTTTCTCCTCCTTAGGCTTTAATGACTTATAACATCAAAATCAAATTCCATAAGAAACTTTGGTTATTCTTAAAAGATATTATTTGACTTGGTTGTCCTTAGGAATTAATGTGATTGAATGTATTATGTGGTGATGTTTAATCATTTCTTTTCAATTATTATAAATTTGTATATCATTTCTATCATGTATTCATGTTTTTAAATAAAATCAAATGAATATGGTTATATATGTATAAGTTGCATGTGTTGAATTAATCTTATTATATGGCATGGCTATTATCATTAATAAATATTAAATTATTTTCAAAATTATAAACTAATGATGAATAATTTAAATTGATGTTAGCTATGATTATTTTATATGATTTACATTCACTTATAGTTTAAACATGTTAAATAATTATTATATTTTCATGATTCATGTGTGTGCTTACATATGTTTAAATATTAGTAAGTATATAGTATGGACATCCTGGGAACACGAGGCTTTAAGTAGCCCCAAGGAGGTCATAGATTACTTCACTTCACTGGTTTAACAATGGCATGTACTTACTTAATTTCATTCATATGTGTATATGTGCTAGAATTTGGATAGAACTTTACTTTATATGAGTAAATAATTTGCTAATATACAATATTTTGCATAATTATCATCCCTATATTAGTGTATACATTTATATGCATTTATGATAGTAAGTATATAGTCTGGACATCCCGAGAACATGAGGCTTTAGGTAGCCCCAAGGAGGTCTTAGATTACCTCACTTTTTCTTATTTCATAATGACACATACTTGCTTAAATCTCTAATACATGTGTACTAAATGTACATGCACAAGACTCATCAAGTTTGCCAGAAACATAAATATATTGTATATATAAGTAAGAATAAAAAAATATATGCATGATATCGATGATGAAAAGGAATGATGCAACATTATCCATGTGATAGTAATTCAATCTCATTAACTTTAAGATGCCTTTCATGTTGAATAAAACTCTTTAAAATTAACCCAAACTTAAGATTAATAAATGTTTAATAAATCATTCACTAAAAGAAACCAAAAATCATAACATGCCTTTAGAAAATAACTTAGGGTAGGGATGAAGAGGATTAAACCTCCTTCTTCTCTTTATAATAACTAGATGCTAAGTAAATATTAAGTTAAAAAAAAGAAAATATAAATTAAAATCCATTAATCTTTTTAATAATTTGAAGTGTAACCCCCTCCCACACCACTTCCCTCTCATGTGTAACTTGAACATTCCAAAACTTTAGATAATCATACACCTAAAGCCTAATAAGACATACCGAACTAAACTTTAAAACACACATTAGAATACTTAGTCCCCACTTCTAGCTCTAAGTTAGGATGATGTATATTATAATGTATTTTATTTTATGATGTAATATTTTAGACTGGATGTCAGGCCGTTCATAGATTAATGATATTTTCTATAGAGGATTATGCTAAAGGGGGCTGCCAAAATAATAAATATAAATGCTCTTTCTTGCAGGTTGTTTATGCCCATAAGCATGTCCACATTAGGACAGGTAGGCTTGGTTACCCATATGCAAGGTGTTAAGTCCAAATTTATAGAATATAACTGCTTGGTTTGTATGTTTATTTAGCTAACATTTATTTTGCGGATGTAGTTAGATTTTATTTTTCATAAATATGTAATTTTGCAATAGGAATTAGGCTTAGTGCTATGGGGTTTAGGATAAGTAGTAGCTAGAAGACAAAGACCTGAGAGGCCCTATGAAGCCTTGAGTAAATCAAATCAAAGGAAGAAGGAGGAAAGAAAGATGATGAATGAAGACCCCTATATCATTTACTTTCATTATGATTATTATATTCTTTTGTAATTTGGGTTATATAAGGGTAGAGCTTCCATTCTCTCTTTCTTTCTTGGGTTATCTGCAGACCTTTTATTCTTCTATGAAATTTATGAATGTTTGATTGTCATGTTCAGCTTGTGCAATAGAAATGATATGCTTTTCATAGGTTTCTTAAAGCTTGATGATTGAATGTATGGCTTGGATGTGGTAGGCTCTTTAAGATAAAATTAATTTTTCTATCCCCACTAATAATTCATAACTAAATTATAAAATAACTCATAACCTCACATTAAACCCTAAGTTTATAATAAAAATAATTAAAAGATTTAGCAACCCCTTAGCTGAATGTTGAATATTCTAACAATCATGCATATCATCTTATTTCGCTCTTGAATAGGGAGGGTCTTCATTATTGTACGATAGCAGAATGCTTGACCTTTGAGGGCATCCATTATAGTGGAGAACACCTCTTTCCACTAATTTAGCCCATAATCTAATTTCATATGTCCCAAATGAATGTGTAAAATGATATAAAAATTATAAATTTTGCATTAGTCTAAGTCATGATTTTATGTCAATCATGATCTAGTCTTATAGGAAGTGAGTCTAGGACTCTAGTTTATTTCTTAATTAAATAACAACTTAGCTATCTTGCACTTATATAAGATCGACCTATATGATTTTAAAGCGTATGAGGTGTTAGCTAGCGACCACTCCCGGCAGTTGTAAGTCCAGAAGAGTCGGGATGGGTTCATCCTTTCTTGTGTAGATAAACCATTATGTCCCATTTTTTGATTAAACGTAAGTTATGCTTTTAGCTTATGCTAAAGCATCCTATATTTGGGTTCTGAGGCTATTCATTTTCTTCGGGCTACGAGTATAAGTCCTCACCTTTTAGGCATTTCGACAATCATATGTTGATGGACTATAGACCCTTGTATTCTAAAATTTCAGCTCAAATAAAATAAACTCTCTCTTTCAAATGTATAAAACCCCACTATAGGGTATATTAGAGTGCTTCCTACTTGTTTTCTTTTGGAATCCATAAATAAGTATTTCCACTTGAATTCTCCCACTTGATTTCCAAAAATACCAAATCCTTTGATAATCTAACCTTGAAATCTTTGGAAATATTTATTGACTACTTTAATTGAGAGTTTTCTTAGAAAAATCTTATTTCTTATGATGTAATTAACTATGAAAGCTTGTTTCCATAGGGAACTAAAGAACCCGACATAAAATAAATCTTGCTTTACTTTTTCATGTAACATAGGAAAAATATCTTTTGTATATACAAAGACTCATCTACCTTAGGAGTCTTTATTAGGTGATTAGGTCTATTGTATTGATATTTTTATCTTTTGAGATGGTACATCATACCTTAATGTAAATTATGACCAATAAATAAGATCTATTGGTATCCACACTCAATTTAAAACACCACATTTTTCTAGGGTTTTCACTGGAGAAAGTTATTCTATTCATCTTTAATCAATCATTATCTCCAAGCATCAATAATAGACTTATATTTTATACAAGTTTGATACTATCGTTCTTCTCGTTGGATACCTTGCTTATTTCATCTTTAAGAAAAGGTGGCCAACATCCTTTAGGTTTTAGGACCTCACTCTAAGGAGGTCTTAAAACTCCTATTGGACCTCCAATAGATAAAATATAATTAATTAAAGAAATTATCTAAAACTAAAGTAAACAAAATTAAGAACCTCTTGCCACTAGCTTGGCAAAGTAAGGTTCATCCAACACATTCAAGATTTCATTGAAGTTCAAAAGAAAAATAAGAAATTCCTCTCCAAGATTCCAAATCTCTCCAACATACACATGAATCCCATTTAACATAATCAAATTTGTTAAATGAGAGTTCCAATTCCAAGTCAAAAGTCAAGTCATTAATAATCAAAGCAAGAGTCTAATCCTATGTCATTATCTTTTCTAAAAGTGAAAAAGAAACCTTAATCCTCTCTTCCTTCAAGCAATCTGTCATCATGTTTGTCAGAAAGCTCATCTTTTCCTTTGCCTCTAGTGTGGATTTGGCCATGGATCAGGCCATACTCACCTCGGGCCTCATCATTAAGCTCAGATTGGGTTTTGAGCATTTCAAGATTACCTGTGAGGGACCTACCCTTAGAATTGTCAATAGGGAGGAGGTGGCCGATAAGAAACCACTTCTATAGTTTGATCTCCATTTTGACGCCGAGTTTTCATCCTTGAAGAGAAATACCTTTGAGTTTCTTCTACCACCATTGTACCTACGCTTAGGACTAGTACCTTATCATGCAGAGTCTTTAAGGGAAATTAGTTCTAGCTCAGATAGCCCCCACCCGGTTCTATCTCACATCCTATGTTGACTAAAACTGTAATAAAAAATAGAATGGTCTTTAAATCCATTTAAATTAATGAAAACATAATTCCAAATACAAATAAAAATGACTAATCTAAATAATTAAATCTAAATAATCTAGAAATTTGAAATGGCCTAAGTTAGGTTTGGTGCCCAAATTAGCTTAAGTTTCTAAGGTTGTGGTTGATAAATAAACTTTATTTTAAGAGGTTTCATAAAATAATGAAACTTTTAAAAAAAATTCTATTAACTTAAATGATGGACTAAGAATGTATAAATAGATGGATTTTTTTAAGTTATAAAGATTGAAAAAAATGAATCACTTAAATGATGAAATTAAAATGTCTAAACTTAGATTAAATTAAAATACCAATTTAAGTGAATTAAGTTAACTAATTCAAGCTAATGAACATAAACACTAATAAACATAAACATTAATGAAACAAATGAATAAGATCAATTCAAATCAACTAAATTAAATAATTACAACTTATGAAATTAACTGAATAATTAATCAAAAACCTAAGTTATGAAACTACACACATCCTACTTAACTTAAAAGGTAAATAACATATAAAGAAGTAAATGTTCTCACTTGAAACCAAAATGAACTCAAAAGTAAACACAAAATTAAACATAATCATGGTATATGATTAAAATCTTTGTTTAAAATTACAAATCAAAAGATTATAAATCAAACTAAAAAAATTTAATCAAATCAAAAGAAACATAAGGTTAAATATAACTTTAAATAACATTAAATCAAACTAAGATGAAAATCAAATAAAATCATGGTAACATAAAATTTTAATTAAGATTTAAAGAAATATTTTGAATTATAATTAAAGGTAATAGATTAAACAAAAGAAACATTAATTTAGATAGAAGGAATGTAACAAGAATGAAGTATTAAAATTTTAATAACAGTATATTACATAAACTCTAACCTTAAAAGGAAAATTAAAATATCAATCAAACTAAACCCAACTTAGAATAAATTATTCAAATGAATTCAAAAGAGGTTAATTAAGATACTTAAGATATTAGTTTGACCCATAGTTTTCACCTTAGGGTGGATATCTCATTCTACTAGGATTTAGGATGTTGAATAGAATGAGTTTCACCCAAAATCAGACTTATTTTTTCATTCTTTAAAATCTAAATTCCACTTTAATGCTAAAAATAAACTTAAAAAAAATCTTAAATCAATCAAATCATTTAAATTGAAATCACCAAATGATAAATTAAATAAAACTTGAAACTTACATGAAAGTTTGAACTAAAAAGGCTTAATAAAGTCATACCACATAAGACATTTTACTTGCACACTAGATTATTAGGTAACCGACCCTAGAGTTATGTTAAGCTAATAATTTGTGATGCATAATTATGTGATGTGATATTTTTCTTATTTTATAATATATTATTTTAGATTGAATGAATAGGATTGTTTTCTCGCTAATCTAGGATAATTTTTTTAGACTAATGCTACTTTTTTGCAGGAGGTTGTATTTAAACAGACTGTTGAAATAAAAATATAAATTACTATTTGATTACTAGTGTTATATAAGTTCTTAAGCATAGCCTAATAGGACTGGTGGTCTTCGCGAACACTAATTCTATGCCTATATGTGTGAAATATAATTACTAATGTGTTGTGTGTATTTCCTAATGTTTATTTCATAGCATTTAAAATTTTATTTTTGAAATTTTAAATGTAATTTGAGCCTAGAATTGGGTTAGGATCTATGGGGTCTAGGAATAGCAGGAGCTGATTCTACCATATTGGTGGCTCCCTGTGAAGCCGGTAAAGGTCCCTAAAGAAAGTGACGATCTTAGAAGAAGAACTATATAGATCAAAATTTTTGTTATAAGCTAGGTTGTATAGGAGTAGAGCTCGACTGCCTATTTTTCTCTTTCTTTCGAAGTATATAGTGGTACCCTGTCACAATGGCCTACTTTAATTAATTTGGTTTGATTTATTTTAGGTGCACAATAAAAATTGTCTATTTTTTAGGTTTTTTTCTATGATGTGTTTCTATGATGAAATGTTTAGAACATTAGGCTCTTAGAAAAATTAAATTTTCTACTCCAGTAAAATTAAATAACTCGAACATAAAAATAAAAACTCATAATATCACTTTAATTAAAGCCTTAGTACAACTTAAAATAATTAAAAATAATTAGTTTTTGAAAATTATAAAAGAATATTATTCTTTAATCTTTGATAGATACTTCACCCATTACAAATAAGGGGACATCTGACCTTTGAGGATGCTCACCCTTATTCGAGAATGATCACTCAGAATAAATACTTTGAGGATGCAGTCCACCATCTTTGGTGAGATGGGTAGGAATATATTTTTTCATGTGGCAGATTGACATATATGCAACCAGATTTCTCTTAACATCACGTTAAGGTTTATTTAGATCAGGGTTCTACTTTCTATAGAAGCAAGCCTCTATAGTTAATTACCCTTCTTATCATAGTAAGAAATCACTCTCAATTAAGGTTAAAAATAGACATATCTATTTGATATGCACTTGGTATCTTAAAGGTCTGTGTGGCATAGATAACTGTCATGTAGAATTTACATGGCGAATAAAGAGATTAAGATTACATTCCTTTGGAATGCCATAATATTATTTAAATATTCACATAATGGAAAAAATATAAGTTATGAGTGCATAACACATAACAAATAATGAGTGAACTTATCACTTAATTTATAGCATATATTGGTGACAAAGATGATACACCTGATCAAGATATCATAGTTTCGTTATCTTGAGCTATTATGGTCCCTAGTATACTTAGACAAGGAAATTATTCCTGACCAAAGAATTTTTGTCAACAGCCATAGGTTGTATCGCCCAAGATGTTGTTATAGACCTGGGATAATATTTATCTGAAGAGATAAATTTAAGTCAACCTTAGCTGATAGAAGGTTTTTTTTTTCTTATTAAATATATATTTCATGATTCATAACTTAAGAAGAAAAACCATTAAGGAACATATGGGCTATTGTGGAGATATATGTGTATATTAGGTCAAAGGGCTTTTTTTCATATCCCCATTTCATGTAGTGTCGTTAGGCAGCAAAACCATGCAGATAGAGGATAAAGGACACATCTTTATTGGCATGGGATTATTTGAGTATAAACACAAATATATTTATTTGACATAGGCTCTTTTGTGAGCTAAAGTTTTCTTATCTTATCATCATTAATAAATAATGATGGATTGATGGATGATTTCTCGCTTTTAGTTATATTGAATAATGAACTTCATTCAATTTATATATCTCATTCGCATGAATTTTACAATTACATGACCATCATCTGGGGAAGTTTAGGTTTTGCTAACTCAGACTAAGTCATAAGACCCAATCAATGATTTAACGTGCAAAACATCCTTAAGTAGTAAAATTAGGCAATTGTTATTATGTCGAGGCCCATGTGAGTGATTCATTTTGTGTTATGCTCAGCACCTCAGTGTTATAATGCATCATGGTGCTACATGGTTGGTGTGGTGGCACTGCATGATGGTCGCTACAATTATTGGTCATATTGACCATTTGAATGGTGCCTCGGTGCTAGTTGTGTAGTGCCACAATGCTAGTCAAAAGTCAGTTTGGGATGACTAATAGGAGTTTAGGTACTTTAAAGGTATAGGAAAAACTTTTTTACTAGCATCTCGGCATTATGTCAGGGTGCCGTGACACTACATTAATGTGACATATTTTTTTTAGTTTAAAAATTTAATGTTAATAAATATTCTTTTTGATCGGCATAATAACCGACTTGACTAGCTAACCACCACCTCAAAACTGCAAGTGAGCGCCATAATGCAAGGCTACAGTTTCAAAATCTGAGAGGTTAGGCACTGCTATTGCAGTGAAGCAATGTTAGGCCTGACTTATAAATAGACCCCCCTGGGTCATGAAAATTTTCATTTTATATTCCTTAGAGATTTCCTTTGAGTTTTTTTTCTTCCTCTATTTTTCTCAGCTCTTCTCCCCCACTAAGAAGATAATCATGCCACTCAATAGGGTCAGTAACAAAAGAAGAGCAACCTCCTCAAGAGAGGCTAATAGATTTGTTAACTATACAATATAGGAATGCTACCATCATGCTCTCACCAACAAACATCTCATCATGGAGAGGAGCTTCTATAACCTGGGTGGGAAAGTGGAGAGGGTGATTATATTCATGGCTAGGAAAAGCCAGCCTACGAGAGCAGCTCCTGTGTAGTTTCTATGGTGTAGGAGTTCTTCTCCAATGTGAAAGAACACTAGGACAACCAAGACTTCATCTGGGGAAAACTGGTAAGCTTTACTAGTACTACCATTAATGCATATTATGAATTGCCAAATGTGGCATATGATCAATATCTTTCTTATTTAAATGATCATCTAGATTTTGATGAGGTTCTTGGTTTTCTCATTGGCTACAATACCAACGTCCACTGGAAATGATGGGAGGAAAGGATCATCAACTTTCTTGCCTTCGGTCTCACTATTGAGTCTAATGCTTGGTATTATTTCATTTTTGCCAAGCTAATGCCCACTAATAATATCAATGAGGTGACCAAGGATCGAGCCATTTTGAATTTTGATATTCAAAAAAGCTTTACAATATGGAAATAAAATGTATGCTTATTTGTATATGCTTGTAGGTTATGGTCATCCCTCATTAATTTATGGTTTCTGTACCACGGTGAGTGGTGCGTTAGGAGAGCTTGATGAAGAAGTTCTCATTCAAAAGGCTTCTCTAACAAAGAGGTTTATTGGGGGTTTTGGTTAGAGGTTTGAAGTGGGGGAAAAGCTCACGTGCCTCATGACCTCAACCCCAAACTCCTAAATCTTTAAGCGACCAAGTCTCAAACTTAAGGAAAGAAGTGGGTGAGAGTAGTCATAGGCAAGAAGTTTTAAAGATAAAACTTGACTATCACATGGATCAACAATAAAAGTAGTTTTCATATATGGCCAATTTAATACAACAATGGTCCATATGCTTAAAAATTATGGGCTTAGGGATCCAAGTTAGGTTTCATTTCCTCTGGCACCCGAATATTCCCATTTTGTAGCTACCCCGAAGGTGTCAGAGAAAAAAGAGGAGGATGATGATTATGACTACTAGTTTCCCCATCTTTCATTTAATTTCTATTTTTCTTCTTTTTTAACATTTATGTAATACTTTATTTTTTAATAAAAGTATTTATTATTTATTTATTTTATTGCGCACTTCTCTATATATGTTCTTTTATTTGTCATTTGGAAAGCACCAGGATTAAATCTATGAAATCTCCCTATTTTAAAAAAATCACATCAGAGAGGTAGTGCCTCGGTGTTGCAGTTGCAGTGCCTAGGTGCTCCTATAATTTAGTACTTAGGCTTAAGACCTAGAGTATACCTTTCGATATTAAACATTGGCTCTGTAGAGAGTTATTTAATTCATTCTACTCTAGTCGGCCTTGATTACCATGTGCTATTATAAGTTGAATATTTCACATATTTAATAAAGAACATTAAGTTATTTTGATGCCTCGGTGCTTGTGATACATCATTGAGGTCCTATTAGATCTTTTACATAGAGTTTAGTCAATGCGACCCAGTAGGCATTGTTCTCCTACTGCCTAAAGTTCAAAATTTTGGTGGAGTAATGCATTAGAAATACTAGATTTTCATATGTTTTAGTGTAAAGCACTCTGCCCTCTTATTTTGAATCTAAGATCAATAGAGAGAGGGTATTGTTTCATATAGGAACCAAGTTCAATGGTGGAATAAGTTTTTTTGGTGTGGCTCTTGACTTCACTTTTGGAGTGAGAATTCATCCTCCTATCTTAGACTTAGGAGTCTTTTAGACACTAGATTCTCCCTAGTCATAGGACACTTCTAATGATTAGGTTAATACTAAACCTAAGCTTAGAGAGTTTGGAAGGTGTACCATAGGTTAAGGCTATACTTTAGGACCAAGGTAATCTACCTATCTTATGGCCTAAACCATAACCTATGCCTAGCCACTCATACAAATCCAACCTAAAACCAATACAATCAAACCCAATTGGATTTCATTTCATATCCAAGCTCCAAGCCAAAAATTACTTGAACTCAAACCCATCTTAATCCCATGATCCAATCCAATTGACTCAAACCCAAGCTCCTTTAATTAAATCAAATCCAATTGATCACAAAAGCATTCCAACCATTCAATACATCATTTCAAACTCTTTCGAAACCTACAATCAAATCAAGTTAATCAAGCCAATCAAACCAAATCAACCCAAAATCAACTTGACTTATTCCATTTGACCTAAAGGGTCCACTTGAGCCAAAATCCAATTAAATCCAAATCAATTGCAATCAAAGCCACCAATCAATCCTAAATCAATTATAAAACTCAATTCCACCCAATTCAACCTAATCCAACTCAATTTGACCCATTTGGCTCACTTGACCCTAAGTGAACTAAAGGACCCATTTGAACCAAACTCAATTCCAATCCAAATTGGATTAAACCAACCCATTCAAAACCATCTACAATGATTGTTGATCACCCTTAATTATCCAATTAATTTTTCTATCCATTAATAACTCATAACCAAATTTTAAAACAACTTTCAACCTCTCTTTAAAGCCTAGGATATAATCAAGATAATTAAAACATTTAGCAACCCCTTAGCTGAATGTTGAATGTCTGACAACATGCATACCATATTGTTTCACTCTCGAAATAAGGAGGGTCTTTATTCTTGCACTTTACGGAATGCTTGACCTATGAGAGCACCTGATATCATATCCGATCACTTCAAAAGTATCCCCTAAGAACTATGTGGCGTCCACCCAGCATCCAAAATAAAACACCACAGTGGCGCCTCAGCTCTGAAGTGATGATGTTGCGACACTGTATTGAGTGCAAGAAACCTGAAAGCATACCACCTTGGCATCAAGCATCCGATGATGTGATGCTATGGAGCAGAGCGCCAATACTTCATTCCTCAAGAGATTGGTTGAACTTGATCTTGGCACCGTGGCACTGTGGAATGGGAATGCATATTTTGAACAAAAATTTGTACAAAATCTAGCAATATTTATAAAACTTTTGGCAGAGTAACATTTTAGCAATACTAAGTTCTCATATTTTAGTGCAATCCTCCCTGGTTCCAGATCTAAGATCAATGGAGGGAGGTTTATTTTCTTCTTGTGCTGGAACTAAGTTGAACGCTGAAGGTTTTTCTTTTGAACTATGAAATTTTAAAGATAAGTGGGTGATATTTTACTTCAGATTTAAGATTGACGGAGATACACCACTTCTATTTCTCACTAGATCTAAAATTGATAATATAATTTTGATCAAAGCAAATTTTCAGGGATAAAAATTGGGGAAAAGAAGCATTATTTCATAATTCTTTTACCTGGAGTGGACAAAAGATTACTTTTATGGTGGTGAGAGTTATTTCTGCTGAGAGCACCAGTTTCCGAAAGCAAGAGTGCGCCAGAAAACTTATGGGGTGAGAGCATGAGGGGAAAAGAGGAGAGTTGAGAAAAGAAGAAGAAGAAATGGGGGGAAGTAACTTCCTTGTGTGGTTAGCTCTCGTGGGACTAGAATGACAATTTTTACTGCATCTTGAAACTACAAATTGTCGTCTTAGTAGCGCGACACTATGATGGCAGTGCTGTAGTGCTATGACATCGACTTACCAATTGAACATGATGCATTCATCTTAGCAGTCATCCTTCTAGAAGGACTGTCATAGTGTCTAGACACCGTGGCCAAAGAGATTTTATTATTTAATTTTTCTGATACAAATAAAATTGCCCCCTAATGAATGTGTCATGTCAACTAGACTTGATGCATTTGTTGCATATTCATATATTTATTTATAATTTTATGGAGCCATATAATATATATATATATATATATATATATATATATATATATATATATATATATATATATATATATATATATATATATAGAGAGAGAGAGAGAGAGAGAGAGAGAGAGAACATGAGCTTTAATCATTTTTATTGATCATGTAAGATAATAATATAATTGAGGTTACAACTACAAATGATTGGCCTAAATTTTTCTAATACAAATAGTGGATGCATGATCTCTATAGGCCATAGTAGACTGCCTCTCTTTTGCTTCATGGAGATGTTGGACAGTAGGTTCTTGGTCATGGACCAACAAGAAAAGGATATGCTCAAGTTTATGTACTTTTGTGTCTTTGTGTGAACAATCCTTTTCTACAGCTGTGATAGCTTTCCTGATTATAGCTCTTCTTTCTAGTAGATATTGTCTCCTCAGCTGTAACTCTCTCAATTCAGTTGATATATCAAGGAGTTCAATCTATGCTCTAAAATTCTCCCTCTGAAAGGATCTTAAGGCTCTGAGGCTGTGCTCGAGATCCTGATGAACTAGAATGACCTGATATGAAGTAGTGCTAAGTGAGGCCTCTATAGTGGTAATGGTATCTAACAAGTCCTCATCATAGACAGTACATAATAAAAATATTCTGAATTCAACATCTCTGTATGGAGATTCCCAAAGCTGTAATTTTCCTACTTGAAGACCCAAGGTAGTCACATAATCTAATAAAGAGTTTACTCTACACATAAGTTATGAAGCTCAAGCAAGACCTCTATGTCAACACTCAGTAGTAGGTGATGTAGTGCCATTATAATATGAAATAAGCTCATTGAAGAGCTATACTATAATGTATTTGAATGCTTAGAAATGAAGCATAAGATCTTTAGGCCAGATAGCTACTTCTGAATTGTATAGCTTGGACTAGGCATATGATGACTCTCTGCATAATAATCAATATCAAAGGAATCACACTGAGTGGCACTCACTATTACCCAAGTTAAGTTAGATAAGAGTGGTTTATGACTAGTTGCCAAAGTGTCATATTCTTCTATACATAAGTCTTATCCAATACATAGATAATCATCACCAGTGGGTTGGGTAGAAGCTGGGGAGGTGCACTGCATCTATTGATTAGTACCAGTGTGACATCAGTTTCCCTTCATTCTGAATTGGCCCAATTGACACTAGTGGGATGGGAACTTATGTGATGTTATTTGTCTCTGCCATCCACATATCATGATCAAGTAATAGAGGACTATGTATATTTCTGTCTTCCCTCTCCTGAGCAAATGAAGTCTTTCATTGTCATTTCCTACTACTGCCTTATTCATCTGATTATCTTTTCAGGGCATGAGTTGTGTATTGGGAAGAATGTAAATTTTGAGTTGGTTTAGCTCTCCCTAATCTACAACTGTATATGTAAAAACCTAACTCCAAGAAGGAAGAAAAAGTATGGCAAATCCACAATAACCAGAGGTGATTGATCCTTATGTAAGCCTCGTGTGGGGCCACACATAAACTAGAACTAGTCCATAAATGAAGTAAGAAGGCCCATGCCATAGAAGATGCTACTAAATGAACAGATAGTGGAAATTTCCCTAGAGAATGAGTATCTTCTACATTCAATATCTACAGTATTCCATATATAGGTGTAGCCTATGTGAGCCCGTACTGCCTAGCCACTCTATTGGGGTTATACCCCTCCAGGGTCACAGACTCATGGAGACAATAATGAAGCCAAGCAGGCCTTAACCTGATGAGATATTTTGCTATACATTTGTATCCTGGCTTTGATAATAGCAAAGGTTCCTTTCTATCAATAGGAGAGTCTATGAATCTCTATCTTAGGCTTTGAGTAGGTATGATGTGAAAAGCTAATCTATGGATGATATGAAAGTGATCCATCATGTGCGATGGAGCAAACATGAATGTTTGATTATGATCCCTATCTAAAGAAACTATAGCTCTACACAGCCACATAATCAGAGAGAAGCGTTGTTCTTTGAAATACAATGATGTCTCATGACAACTAAATGCTCTTGAAATATGTGCTTGAATCCACCCATATAAATAGTGAAAAGGAGCATCCACATCATAACTTCATGAGTTAGACTTCATGCTTACTCAACCCAATCCACAATATAAGTAAGCTAGTACTGTTTGTGTTAGTGATACACTCTCTACACGAGAAAGTAAGCTGGCCATCAGAAGAGTGGAAGGGCAGAAAATTCTGTTGTGGCCTAGAAACACAAAGTAGAAAAACTAAGTGGAAATTAAGGCTACTAGAGATTGCTCCTCATCATTGTCGCATGCTAAAATGTGTTAGGAGTTATTTTACCCTTAGGATTAAATTTATCACTAATGGACCTTGTAGAAGAATGAAACCCTATATCAAATGGGTCATCAAGACATGCAAAATGGGACAGGCATACTGTTGGCTATAGGAAAAATCTAATTCCACATATCTAAAGTGATCGTGTCTCATTGTCTCCAACCTAATCTCCATTCCCGGTATAGCCTTTGGTAGTGGGTTAGAGCAGATGAAGGCCTAAAAAGTATGTGAACTACCTCTTTTACACTGATCAGCTGGCTATTGATAAAAGAGGTTATGATCTAGAGGGAGTGTCTATAATATGAAGGAATACTATATCGTACATATCAACCATTGTGACTGCCATCTTATGTGGGCCAATCCAACATGTATTGTTGGTGGCCCTATCCAAGTGTTCTGTGAGACTCTAGATTTAGGTAAAGGGGAGGCAACTGTAATCAAAGGGTGAAGCATAGATTGCATGATATATGTTGGCTTTTTTGAAAATATTGCCATGCTTCTATAAGTGACAATGTGCCCAATATATGTAGCACTAATTGCTATCAAAGGTGTACCAAATACTGATTTCAGGTCCCAATCTTCCACTTCATGATGCAATATGTGGTAACCCAAAAATTGGACTTTGCCTACAAAGAGAGCTGTATTTTTAGCTAGTTGAAGTATATCCTATTCTCTAAAGCTAATGCAATCTTTGACCCATTCTAGAGGAGCACCATGGAGATGCTTCAATTTAAAATTGATCACCCAATCTGTTGGATCATGATATGATGATAACTCTAAATTTGACATAATGCATAATGATCGGGTAAACAAATCCTCAAAGATATCTCTACCCATCCACATATCTTGATGCCATAAAAGTTGCTTCTGCAACCTGACTGTATAGCATGGGTCATGGGCATCGATAGTGTCCCCATATCATCTCCTCAGTGGGATTTATAAGAGGCATATCATCTAGTCGTATCTAAGCAAATATCGTAGCTAATATGTAGCTCATCTAGACAAGAGAAGCATATAAATTTCACAAGCATTATGAAAAATAATAATATCTAAATTTGTAAAAGAGTAGTGCGTGTGAGCTTTGATTCAATCTTCTGTGATTTCAAAGAGTTTAAATTTATATTTGAAATTTAATCTTTCTTTGTAGGATATGGCATAGTATAAGCTTGTTGGGTGGGTGCCGAGGCAATATATCATAATCCTCATGTAGTGAAATTTTCATATCCTATGGGATTTTGGGCATTATCCCATTGCAAGGGCTTTTTAAACAACCGAGCTTGAACACTTAATTGTAGAAGTTGAATGTTGTTCATGACCAACTTCATTAGAGACAATGAATAGTATTGAGGGATTATTATTGAAACATCATCCTCAAAATTTTTCTCTTCCAACAACATTTGTGTGGGATTTAAAGTTCACTCTTTTATTTTATAGAAAAGAAACCCACATTCATCATAGCCTTTTTTAGGACGAATATAGAAGATTTTTAGTTGTTCTATTTTTTTTATCCCTTATGCTGTTAAGGTTTTTATGTGTTCCTTTGGCATTATAATTATCTTTATATCCTTAGTGGAGACTTGGGATATAGGTGCTCTTATTAGAGAAACATAAGTTTCCTCTAATTATTTTGTCACCTCACTAGTACTAACTTCTTCTATCCTTTGGCTAGCTGAGGCTTTCTTATATTGATAAAGTACTAATTCATCTTCATTATCCTCAATATCGTTGCCAAGGTGGGGAACAATCATTGGCTACTTTAATTCATTAGTATTTTTACCCTTTGAATTATCGTCTTTCAACATTAGCTTTATAAGTGGAGCCATTTGCATTTGGGATTTGACATCTACTTTTTAGGCATGAAGTACTTAGCATCATCATAAATCTTGATTTCATGTATTAACAATGGATTCATGTCTCATTCAATTTGGTGTTCTTCACCATTTTCTATATATTTCATACATTGATGAAGGGTTGAAGATAGTATACCATATTCATGAATCCACAACCTACCAAGAAGTGCTTTGTAAGTAACTTGAGCTTCGATCACTTGGAATTTAGCTTATGTGTACAATTTCCTAAATTGTATAAATAGAACAAGAGATCCCAAGGTTAGTTATTTTTGTTCATTAAACCCTTGTAGGAATATTTTACCTTTTTCCAAGTAGCAAGCATAAAAAGCTAGCACTCGTAGCATTTTAGCTGTTATGAGATTGATAGAAGCACTAGGATCAATCAATATTCTTTTTATGCAGATAGAGTTACTCTCAGTTGTGACATAAAGGGGCTGATTATGTTCGATCGTCTCTAACAATAAGTCGTTCTCACCGAATGTGATGGTTGTTGATCTTTGAGAGGTTAAATCTTCTTTCATTTTCTCTTCCATGAAAAATGTCGCATATTATTCTGGATTTTGCAAGGGTTTGACTAATTATTTTTTTATATAATATGAGAGCATCATAAATTCTTAGTAAAGTAGGGAGTTTGCATAAATGTGCTAAAACATTATAGTTTACCCCTATCTTGGTAGACTGTTGAGGTTTAATTGGTGGTAGAAGTAAAGCATTTTCATTGACTTGGATTTTTTTGCCTGTACCACTAGTTTTTCATTATAGAGGTGGAGGAATTCTTTTCCAGTCCTTAGATGGACTTGGGTTACTTCTTCTATCTGATCCCCTTTATCAAAAGAAATCTCTAAATTTTGTGTTTCTTCAAAAATTTTAGAGTTTTTATTACTCTTAGAGTTACCACCAAGCTTAAGATGTAATTTCTTTGATCTTGACTTGACCCTCCTTTTTGTAGGCTTTTCTATGGGAAAACACATTTATTCCTCAGAGTCGATGGAAGTAGCAACCATATTTATGATGTGGCAGGTTTTTATCAAAACTTCTTCTTTCGAACTTTTCATGCCAAGTTTTTAATGGGCCATATATTCGTCCAACTTAGCAGGCCTTTGAGGAGGTTGCTCATACTCCTTTAAAGAGTCAGTCATTTTCTATATTTTATATTTTGATTTTCTTGATTTCTAATTTTTTTTTGATTTGTGGGGCTTTGACGAAGAAGCCTATTCTATTTTTGTCTACTTCTTCTTATTATATAAAAATTGCCCCTCTTAGGAAAGAACCTTCTTGGATCTTCTTCGAACTCTATGAAATTCTCCCATCGAATGCCTTCTATAGCTGCAATAATGTTGATCATATGTTTGGTCTTTTTATAGATGAAGGTTTTCCAACCACCTTCTTCTTCTTCTTATGTTTGCGGGGCTTTGCCTTTATCAATAGTGATGTTCTGAATCCCAGCTGACTTAATACTTTTGGTTTTGGCATTCTGAATTGGGAGAGTTATAATGGCCTTCACCTTTTCCTTTTTAGGATGTATTAGTATAGTGTCTGATAAGGTGAGTTCCCAATTCTGATAACCAATCTTTGAAGATGAAACAATCTTCAATTGGGTGGCTTATGAGTCTATGGAATAAATAATAGTTAGGATCATTGACTTTGTCCACTTAGTCTGGTTGTCATGGCTCTGGTTATTGTAATCCCATTTTCAGGGCATGTCTGAAGATTTTAGTAGTACATTCTCTTTTGAATGAGTGCTGCTTAGATATCTAATCTTGAAGAGTTCGCACTTTCTTTCTCTTCACTCGACTTTGCTACTGGTCGTGAGGTTACCACACCTTCATTTCCCTTTTTATCAACCATGAAGGTGAATATTGTATTTAATTATATCATTCTTCTTTGTGTCATTTGATCTTGGTTGTTTACCTTTTTTAATGGGATTGTTATTATAATTGGCACTGAGACCTTTTTGTCTAAGTAACCTCTAGAATTTGGCTACACGACCAAATAGTTATTAGAACGTATTAATCATGGTCATAGCAAGATATAGAGCTATATGATCATCGTTATTTTCCATGAGGAGTTCCATTGCATGTTTCTCTATGAGCTGCTGGTCACACTTTATGCTCAAATTTCTCCATCTAGTAATATATTTTGTGACACTTTTGGTAAATCAACGTACCATTCGAAAGCTGTATTGGAGAGACTGCTAAAGAATTATCATAGCAGTAGGGCATCATTTTCTCTAGTATTTCCACATGTGGCTTTAAACTGGGCTAAATGTTATCACATATTTTGTATGCTTGAGAATGTGTTGAACTTCAGCACAACATACCCTTTACGGTACTGTATTTGATCATATTTGGCTAGATGTCATCAACCTTTCCCAACTAGCTATTCAACAACTTCTGAGGTGATAACTATTTTAACCTTTTGGCTTATAAGGTCTTCCACTTGGGACTTGTTAAAAATATCCACTTCTTGATGGTCATTTATTGAAGCATCTCCTAGGGCTTCTTGCTTTTGTGTTGGAACTACTGGCAAGTTGGATGTGGTACTTTGTATACCCCTAATTTTAACTATTGGGTTACACAATTCTGGAGGATCCCTTGGAGGTATTCACTACGTTGCAGTCATAATCAGATTAAGCTAACCAAATATCTCTTTCATTAGCTTATTCATTATGTTAAGGTGGGCATTAAGATGATGATCCCTTGGTCTATTTGATAGAGTAGAGAAAGTGTTAGTTGTTGCAATCTCATAATAATGTTAGCTAGATTTTCTATTACCTCAACTTCTACATGAGTTTCAGCTTCAGATTGTCATTTATTTGGGTTCCCTTAATGTCCCCTTTCATTTTATTGGTTGAGCACAATATTTTTATTTTTCAAATGTGTGTCAACCATACAAGAAGTTTTGACCTCCATGTGATTAATATCATCATTATTGTAGAGGTTTGGGATCAACTGCTCTCCATTAGTTGGGAGATCTTCATCTTCCCTGAAGAGTTGATTATCCTACTCATTATCCACTAGCTAACTTTTATCAGACTGACATTTTTAGTTGATGATGGGGGATTCTACTCCTTCATTATTTGATAGAGTGAGCTTACGATCGATGATTTAGGATTCCTTTGGTACCCAAATCGATCGAGACCTTCAAGTGGGGGATCTCTAGGTATGTTTCCCAGATGTTACACTCTAGTGTTCACTGGATGTACATTGTGGTTGTCAGGACCATCTAGTGGCGGATCTTTGGGTATGTATACCAAATGCCACACCGTGGTGTTCACAAAATGTATGTTGTGATTATTGGGACCATCTCACAACTGGCCACTTAGTATCTTTCTGTCTAAGGGCTTGTCATCGGTGTTCACCAACTCTGGTGCTGGTAGACTTGGAGTCTTGCTATAAACTGGCATGATATTTTTGAATATTCTCTCCTCTTTTGGGGTGAGAATTTATGGGGTTGGTGACCTAGTTAACTAAATTCTTTATTCTTCTCTAAAGGTATCTATTTCTGATAGCCTTTAGAACCTTGTAAATTTTATAAGAAACAGACTCCTACTTTTCTAGTTGACTTTATGGACTGGGGTGTATATGTTTATCCCAGAATAATTTTTATAGCTCTCCTAAGCTATTTATTTTGACCCATTTGAGTGGATCAAAATTGTTACTGGTGGGTACTTTTGCTTCCACCAATGGGTCAGATTATTTCTTAGTAGGAACAGGCAATCCAACGCAACTCTACGGGTGACATTGTATTTTTTACGAGCTCTTCCGACATTTTGATGCAAGAAGAAGATGCTTCATAGTTATGCATGCCTAGAGTGAAGGTAGCATTATGTGGGGTAGTATGTTCCCTTTATGCATTGCTGAGTGGGTTGACTATGATGGATTTTAACTTAGACCTAATGATCACCTTATCCTTAGCATGGGTGGTTGGCATTACCTTTGATAGTCTACCAAATACAGAAGTCCTCTTTGAGTTCAAGGCTTTAGGGATGGGCTCATTTGACCATTTCTTCTTATTGAATGCCTTTGGCATTTTAGTGTCCCAAACCATGGGCTTAGTGACTAGTCTACTTGGAAAGAATTAGATGTGGTGTTATTTTTAGATGCGCTAGGTTAACACCCCATAGATCTTAGGGGGTACTTATTGAAGTCACTAGGTACAACATTAAGGAATGATGTGCTATCTTGAAAGATAGAAGCATCACCTTATAATAGACCCAATCACCTAATAAGAACTCCTAAGGCATGATGAGTCTTCGTATGTACCAGAGATTCTTCCTCTACTTTACATAGAAAAGTAAAGTAGGGTTTATTTTATCTCGGGTTCTTTAGGTCCCAATGGGGGCTAGCCTCCATAGTTTATTACATCCTAGGAAATGGGATTTCTTTAGAAAACTCACCATTAAAGTATTCAATTATTTTCTCCAAACATTTCAAGGTGAAGACTATCAATGAATTGATTATCTTTGAAAATCAAATGGGATTGTTCAATTGGAAGAACTATTTTAGAATCTAAAGAAAAATAAGTAGTAAGTACTTATGATACTAGGAAGCCTAGTGAGCACTCCAATTTACCCTATGATGAGACTTTATATGTTTGAAAGTGAGAGGATTTATTTTGTTTGAGCTAAAATTTTATTAGCTTGTTAGGGCTTATAATCCATCAACATAAGATTGTGAAAATTCCTAAGAGGTGGGGATTTATCCTCATAGCCTAAGGGAAACAAGCAACATTAGATCCTAAATTTAGGGAGCTTTAGCATAAGCTAAAAGCATGACTTAAATCTAAGTGGAAAGGGGATGTAAAGGTTTGCTTCCACAAGAGAGGATAAGCAATACAACTCTTCTGGACTTACAACCGTCTGGAGTGGCTGCCAGCTAACACCTCTTACGCTTAAAAATTATGTAGTATGGTCTTATGTAATTGCAAAATGGTTTGAACTATTATTTAATTTTGAAAGAGACTAAAGTCCTAAACTCACTCCTTAAGAGACTAGATCTTGTTTGATGTGTTGATATGAATTAGTCTAAAAATTTAAAATCTTTTCAATTTTATATTATTTTGACACATTCATTTGGAAAAAGGCTTGGGATATTTTATGCCTAAATGCATGATGAAATTTGATTGTTGGCCAAATCAAAAGAGAAAGAGGGTGAAGCTTCATCATAAGGGGTTTCTCTCACAGGTCAAGTGGTTTCTGAAGTGCTAAAATGAAGGCCCTCATTTTTGCAAGAGTGGTATAATATGACATGTGTGATGTGAGACATAGAACTTGCAGTTAAGAGGTTGTTAAATCTTATAGTTATCTTGATTACAACCTACGCTTTAAAATGAGTTTGAGAGTTGTTTAAAATTTAGTTATGAGTTATTAATTGGGTAGAAAATTTAATTTTTCCTAAAAGTCTACCGCATCCAAGCCACATATTCAATCATCAATCATGAAGAAACTTAAAAAATCATGCTATTCTATTGTGCAATCTAAACAAAAAAACAATAATTTCCATATGCTACCATGAAAGAATAAGAGGTCGGTGCGACTGGGTACCACTATACACCTTGAAAATGAGAAAAGATGGGTAGTGAGCTCTACCCTTATACAACCCGAAATTACAAAATAATATTACAATTTTGAATTGAATACATTCTATGGGGTCTTCATTCTTCACTTCTTCTTTCTTCTTTCTTCTTTCTTCATTCTCTTGACTTGATTTACTCCAAGACATCACAGGGCACCCTAGGACTAAGCCTTCTAGCCACTGCTCATCCTAATCCCCGTAGTGCTAATCCTAATTCTTATTGCAAAATTATATTTTTATGAAAAAGTAAATCTAACTACACCTGCGAAATAGAGGTTAACTAAAAATACATACAACTCAAGCAGTTATTATTTTATAATTTGGACTTAGCACCCTGCTCATAGGTAACCAAGCTCATCTATCCTAATGTGGATTATGTTTAGGGGCATAAGCAACTTGTAAGCAAAGCATTTATATTTATTTTTATAGCAGCCCTTAAGCACAATTTCCTGCATAAAATAATATTAGGCTAACAACGGCCTAACATCCAGTCTACGATCCAGATTCCTAACATCTAGTATAAAACATTATATTTCAAAACAAAACACAACATCATACATGCACCGTCCTGACCTAAGGCTAGATGTAGTGACTTAGCATTCTAATGTGTGTGCATAGGTTTTATGTGGTATGTCTTAGCTAGACATTAGGATTATGATTTTCTAAATTTAGAATATTCAATTTAGCATGATGGTTGGTTTCACTTTAAGTTGTTTAGTTGATTTGCAAGTTTTAATTTATGTTTTATTTTATTTCATTGGATTTACACTTAGCATTTAAATATTATGATGAGATGAAAAAGGCTTACCCTCTTCCATCCCTACACTAAGTTGTTTACTAAAGCATATTATTATGATTTTATTTTATTTAGTGAATGGCTTATTAAATATTTTATTAATCCTAAGTTTAGGAGAACCTTAAAGAATCTTATTCAACATGAAAGACATCTTAAGATTAATGTGGTTGAATTACCATCACATAGAACATGTTGAACCATTCCTTTCCATCACCCATAACATGCATATGATTTAATACTTAGGTGTTGATTTATGTTCAATTGATCATTTGAAGATTATTGTAGGTTTTGATTTCAATCAATTTGGATTTAGGAATGTTTTAGATCAATTTGACCTTTAGGTCAATTTGGGCTAAATGGGTCAATTGGGTTGACTTAGTCAAATTAGGTTCAACCAAGGGTTTGATCATGTTCAATAATTAATTTGAAATGGATTTGAGTCATTGGCTGCAATCAATTTGGATTAGAATTTGATTTGGCCCAATTTAGCCTTTTAGGTCAAATTGGGTCAACTTGGGTCAAAGAGCCAATCATATTTGGTTTGGCTCAATTGATAGTCAAGTCATGTTCAATGATCAATTTGAAGTTGGAATAAATAAATGATTTCAACTAATTGGGTTTGGAATGGGATTTGGTCCAATTTGGTCCATGTAAGTAATTGGGTTTAAGTAGGTCATGTGATCAAATGGCTTAGTTTGATCTAATTGATTACAATTGATCAATAAAAGATGATCAACAATCACTATAAGACATTTTGAATGGGTTGGTTCAATCCTTTAGGTCACCTTGGGTTAAGTGAGCCTTATGGGTTAATTGAATTGGTTTTGGGTTGAATTGAGTTGAGTTGAGTTTGATGATTGATTTGGGATTGATTGTTGGCTTTGATTGCATTTGATTTGAGTTTAATTAGATTTTGTTTGTTTGGATATTTTGGGTTCAAATGGGCGAGCTTGAGTTAATTGAATTGATTTTGGTCAATTAGCGTGATTGTAGCTTTTGGTAGAGTTTGGAATGAAAGTTTGAATGGTTGGAGTGCTTTTATGAAAATCAATTTAGTTTGGTTTGA
Source organism: Cymbidium sinense (assembly GCA_021442155.1). Classification (NCBI taxonomy): domain Eukaryota; kingdom Viridiplantae; phylum Streptophyta; class Magnoliopsida; order Asparagales; family Orchidaceae; genus Cymbidium; species Cymbidium sinense. The sequence goes on from CM038226.1 coordinate 74,470,482, forward strand.
TTGAAAGAATTTTGGTTAAGTCCATAAGATTGGCTTAAGTATTAAGACAGATTTAGGTAGTGGGCTTCAATCATTTTTCTTGGGATTTGGATATGAATTGAGAATTCAATTGGGATTGGTTGGATTAATTTTAGGTTTGGTTTTGCATGATTGGATAGGTATAAGTCATGGGTTAGGCCATAGTGTAGGTAGGCTTCCTAAGGTCCCAAGAAATACCTTAAACCTATGGCAAGCCTTCCTAAGTCTCTAGCATGGGGTTAAGTGCTCACTTAGTCACTAGAATTTTCCTATGACTAAGAAGATCCTAGTTTCTAGATGACTCCTAGGTCTAAGATGGGAAGATTGAATCCTCACTCCAAAAGTGAGGGAAACATTGGACAACCTCCAAGATTATTTTAAACTAGAGAGTAGCTCCAAAAACTTTGATTATAGCTTGATAGAATCTTATAGTGGATCCCTCACCAAGCTTGAAAGTAATCAAGTTCTTGGTATTTGACATTGAAAAACCTGAGTGTAGATCTTAAAATTTTAAAAGATTATAACACTTTATTTAAGTCTACTAGATATGGAGAGAGAAGTAATCCTTAGTAGATAAATTTGATCGCTAAAAAAAACATCTTCAAGGATGCGCCACAGCGTTAGTAAAAACTGGTGTGGGATGACTGACAAGCATTCAGGTGCTTTAAATGCATGGGACAAATTTTTTATTAGTGCCTCAATGAAACATTAACGTGATGCATCCTTTTAGTTTAAAATTTGAATGATAAATGGTGCAGTAACCGACTTGACCAGCTCGCTAGTGCATCGACGCTGCATATGAGCACAATAATGCTAGGCCACTATTCTAGAATCGAAGAGGTTAGAACCTTGGTGTTATTGGAGCAACATGGCACTAGGTCTGACTTATAAACAAACCCCCTATGATGTGAAAATTTTTATTATGTATTCTTTAGAGATTTCTCTCTTCCTCTCATTTTCTTAGCTCTTCTCCCACACTAAGGAGATAATCATGCTGCTCAAAGGGTGGTCATTGGCAAGAGGAGAGCAACCTCATTAGGAGAAGCTAATCGATTTGTTAGCATTATAATAGAGGAGCATAATCAGTGATCTAACCCATAAGCATCTCAACCCAGAGAGGAGCTTCCACAGCCTAGTGAGAAAGTGGAGAGCATGATTGTTGTTCACCACTGGGAAAAGTTGGCCTACAAGAGTTGCTCATAGTTCCTATGGTGCAGGAGTTCTTCGCCGATGTGAAGGAACACCAGGACAACCAAACATTCATCTCGGGGAAACTAGTAATCTTTAATAGTATCATCATTAATGCATATTATAAATTACCAAATGTGGCATATGATCAATATCTTTCTTATTTAAATGATCATCCAGATTTTGACAAGGTTCTTGGATTTCTCACAGGATATAATGCCAACATCTTGTTGAAATGGTGGGAAGAAAGGATCATCAACTTTTATGCCACTAGTCTCACTGCTGACTCTAAGGCTTGACATTATTTCATTTCTACTAAGTTGATGCCCATTAGTAATATGAGTGAAGTGACCAATAATTGAGTTATTTTGAATTTTAACATTCAAAAGGGCTTTATAATAGATATAGGAAAGATATTTTATAATTATTTTTGTAATATACTTTGGGGAAGTACTACAGTAGGTTATGATCATCCCTCCTTTATTTACGATTTATATACTGCTGTGGGTGGTGTTAGGGGAGCTTGATAAAGAAGTTCTCATTTAGAAGGACCCTCTAACAAATAGGCTTATTAGGGAATTTGGTTCAAGGTTTGAAGTAGAGGGAAGCTAATGATCCATACTACCTCGACCCCAAGCTCTTAAATCCTTAAGTGAGCAAGTCTTAGATTTAAAGAAAGCAGTGGGTGAGAGTAGCCATAGATAAAGGACTTTTGAAAAACATTTTGACTATCACATGGATCAACAACAAAAGTAGTTTTCATATATGGTCCAATTTAATATAACAACAGTTTATCTTCTTGAAAATCATGGGTTTCAAGATCCAAGTCAGGTTTCTTTTCCTACAATGCATGAATATCCCTCTTTTGTAGCTACCCCAGAGGTGTTGGAGTAAGAGGAGGAGGAGGAGGATTATGACTACTAGTTTCCACTTATTTCATTTCTTTTATATTTTTTCTTTTTTATCATTTATGTAATACTTTAATTTTTTTAAGAAAAGTATTTATCTTTATTACTAATTTAATATTATTATTCACTTGTGTATATGTTCTTTTATCTATCATTTGGAGAGCTCAAGGATTAAAACAATGAAATCTCTATTTTTTTAAAAAAATGACATTAGAGAGGCAGCGCCTTAGTGATGTGGTTGTTCTCCTAAGTGCTCCTATTCTATAGGACTTAAGCTTAAGACCCATGAGTGTAGCGTCTTGGAGCTCAATATGCATCATATCGGTACTTTGTAGAGAGTTATTTTATTCATTCTACCCTAGAGGGCGGTGCCTCAATGCTATTATAAGTTGAATATTTCACAAATTTAATAAAGAACATTTAGTTATTTCGGTGCCTCAACGCTTGCGATACAGTGTTGAGGCATTGTTAAATCACAGATAGTCCCAGAGTTTAGCACCTTGGCACTATTCTCTTGCTACTTAAAGTTCAAATTTTCAATAGAGTAATGCCTTAACATTGTTGGATTTTCACATGTTTTAGTGCAGAGCACTTTTACTCTCTTATTTTGGATCTAAAATCAATGGAGGGTGGGTTTTATTTCACACTGGAACTAAGTTCAATGGTGGAACATATTTTTAAGGTGTTGCACCTCGGCACTAAAGCAACAACACTGCGATGCTATATTGAGTGCAAGAAACCCAAGAGCATATCCCCTCGGTGTCAAGTATTTGGTACCTTGATGATACAAGGTAGAGTGCCAAGACTTTATTTCCTGAGAGGTTGGCACCTCGGAGCTAGATCTTAGCATTGTGCACTAGCATAACAGTAATGCACATTTTGAAAAAAATTCTTATGGAATCTAGTGATTTTTCAAATTATTTTGCATAGTAACATTTTAGCAAAACTAGATTCTCATGTTTTAGTGCAATCCTCCCTAGTTTTGGATCTAAGATCAACGGAGGGAGATTTCTCTTCTTATTTTGTCAAAACTAAGTTCAATGGAAGAGGTTTTTCTTATGAACTATGGAATTTTAGATAATTGGGCATTCTTTCTCTGAATTTAAGATCAATGAGGATACATCACTTATATTTCTCATTAGATCTATGATTGATGGTGGAATTTTGTTCAAAATGAGTTTTCAATGCTAAAATTTGGTAAAAGAGGTATTATTTCAATTTTTTTGACATGAGTGGATGTAAAATTAGTTTTGGGGTGGTGAGAGTCATTCCTACAGAGATCACTTCGGAAGCAAGAGCGTGCCAAAAACATAGGCCGTGAGAGCAAGAGGGGAAAAGAGAAGAGTTTACAAAGAAGAAGAAGAAAGAGAAGGGGGACTAGTTTCCCCCCTTTTTATAGGGATCTCTTCACTAATGAAGTGTTTTGCCTCCCCTGGTCGATTAATGCTCGTGGGGTGAGAATGGTGATTTTTTGTGCTTCTTGAAATTGCAAATTTTCGCAATGCTGGGGCACTGTGGAAAAAGAGATTTTATTAATTTGTTTATTTTTACTATGAACAGGAAAGTGTGCCATCTCTTTTTGATTTGGCTCATGACCATTTTGATTGCATATCATTGTATGCATGAACTACATACCCTAGCTTTAAAATGAATCATTAGTCAAAATTATAAATAATGAAATTTGTTGCATTAGTTACGTGTATATCATGCTCAACATTATCTCAAGGATCGGGAGTGAGTTTAGAATATTAGCTTCCCTTTTAAATGCAATAGCCTATCCATTTTACAAAACATGAAGACTAGATTCATGGATTTAAAATCACTTAGATTGTGTTAGCTGACAACCTTTCCAAGCGGTGATAAGTCTAGAAGAGTCATGGATAGGTTTGTTTTCTCAAGTGAGAAAAAGAGTCGATAATTCCAAACAAAAATTAAACTTGGTCGAGTCTCTAACTTATGTTAGAATCACTTGTAAACTTAGTTTCTAAACTATCCTTTTAGGAATAAGTCTTCAACCACTAGGCATTTCTACAGTCTTGTGATGTTAGAATTGAAGTCCTAGATTTCAAACAAAATGCCAATTCAAAATTTATTAAATTCAATTTCAAGATTAAAAGCCCAATGATAGGTTATTTGAAATGTCTATTTGGCATCCATATATCTATAGGTATTTCTTATTTAATCCCAATAGATATCCAAAAAAACTCTTTCTACTTTGAAGTGTTCTTTGTTGAATTTTCAAAATAATCATCTTTTTGAAACCATCTTTGAAATATTTAGTAATAAAAGTCAATTTTTTATCGAGAGTATTTTTAGGAATAGACCCTTTACTCATAGGATGGAATTAACTATAAGGGCTTGCCCTTATAGAAAATTAAGAACCTAGCATAAAATAAATCTTGTTATACTTTTTCATGTAGTTCAAGGGAAGAATCTCTAAAATGAAAGACCCATTAGCTTTAGGAGTACTTATTAAGTAAACAAATTCATTATAGGATAACATGTTTATCTTTTGAGATAATATATTTAGACCTTAATGACATATTTAATTACTTAAATAATAAATTATTAAAATCTATGTGGTTGTGGTGTTTAAATTTGGAGTCACATGGATACCACACTATTATTAGGGGGTATTTATTGAAGTGATTGAGTGAGACATTGATGAATAATATATTATCTTGAAAGATAGAAACACTACTCTACAATAGACTCAATCACCTAATAAGGACTCATAAGACAGATTATATATATACTAAAGATCTTTCTCTACTCTATATGACTAGGTAAAGTTGGGTTTATTTTATGCTGAGTTCTTTAGTTCCATAGAACAAAGCTTCTATAGTTAATTATATTAGGAAATAGAACTTTTCCAAGAACACTCTCGATTAAAGTAGTCAACAAATGTTACCAAAGATTTCAAGGCTAGAATATCAAAAGATTGGTTATTTTTAGAAATTGGTGGGAAGAGTTCAAATAGGAACACTTATCTATGGATTCCATATGAAAATGAGTGAGGAGAATCCAAGATATTAGAAGCCTAGTGAATGTGTCAATCTACCTTATAATGAGGTTTTATATTTTTGAAAGAGTATAACTTATTTTTGTTTAAGTTAAAGTTTTATTAGAGAGGTAGGACTTATAACCCAACAACACAAGATTGTAGGAATTCCTAAGAGGTGAGGACTTATACTTGCAGTAAGAGAAAACAAGCCACCTCAAAACCTAGATCTAGAGTGCTCTAGCACAAACTAAGAGCTCAACTTAATTCTACTCGGGGACATGGGATATAATGGTTCACCTCCACAAGAGATGGTGAATACATCTTGACTCTTTTGGACTTACAATCGCCAGGAGTGGCCTCCAACTAACACCTAGTACACTTTAAAACCATGTAGGTTGGTCTCATGTAGATGTAAGATAGTTAAGCTATTATTTAATTAGGAAGGAAACTAGAACCCTAGACTCACTACCTAAAGACTAGATAATATTTGGTATGCAAACATGGCTTAGACTAATGGTAAAAATTCACAAGTCTTTGAGATCATTTTTGACACATTTATTTTGGACCAAGGCTTGGGATAATTAGTTGTGGGCTAAATCAATGAGAAGGAGGTGTTCTCCAATCAAGGGATCACTCTCAAAGGTCAAGCATGTCCCCTATCATGCAAGAGTGGAGATCCTCTCTATTCAAAAGTGAAACAATATGACATCCATATTATTATAACATACAACCATTCAGCTAAGGGGTTGCTAAATCTTTTAATATCTTGATTAAGAACCTAAGCTTTGAGATTATGTTATGAATTGCATTAGAATTTAGTCAAAGATATTAATGAGGATAAATAATTTAATTTTATCCGAAAGAGCCTACCGCATCCAGGCTGCACATCAAATCATCACATTTTAAGAAACTTATGATGAGCATGTCATTTTTATTGCACAATTTAAACACAATAGCCAAGCATCTGATTTTATAAAAGAATAAAAGGTCAATGCGATCAGGTACCACCATATAACCCGAAAAAGAGAAAGAGTTGGGTAGCTGAGCTCTACTATTATATAATCAAAATACAATTAAATATTACAATTGAAATAAATGCTATGAGGGTCTTCAATTCTTATTCTTTTTTTCTTCTTGGATTTGAATACTCCAGGCTTCACAAGGCCTCGTAGGTCTTTTCCTTCTAGCCACTACTCATCCAAAACCCCATAACTCTGATCCTAGTCCTATTGTAAAAATTATATTTTTTTCGTTAAAAATTAAATTGATTATACCCAAAAATAGATGTTAGCTAAACAAACATACAAATTAAATAATTATATTTCACATATTTGGACTTAGCACAATACACTTGGGTAAACAAGCCCACCTGTCAAAATTGGATTATGTTTAGGGGCATAAGCAGCACCTGCAAGCGAGAACCTTTTTTCTCATTATTATAGTGACCCCTCAAGCACATTCTCCTGCATAAAATATTATTTGGCTAATAACAACTTAACATCCAGTATATGCTCAAACAATCCTAATATCAAGTCAAAAACATTACCCTACAAAATAAAACATATCACCATAACATACACTAGCCTAACCTAATACTAAGGTCGGTGACTTAGTACTCTAATATGTGTTTTAGAGTTATAATTTTCTAAAGTCTTGGGATTATTTAAATTACTCATTAAGGATGGCTTCAGTTTAAGTGTTTTAGTAGCTTGATTGGTTTTTAACTTATGTATTTTTTTTTCTTATTTTTGTTCACTATTTACATAAGATCTAATCATTATAAAGAGAAGAAAGAGGCTTAACATTTTCACCCCTATCCTATGTTATTTTCTAAAATAAATTATTATGGCTTTAATTCATTTAATAAACCATTTATGAATTTTATTTAGCATAAGTTTAGATTAGCCTTAATAAATTTTATTAAAACATGAAAGACATCTTAAGATTAATGAAATTAAGTCACCATATACTCAACTACTTCCATTCATTATCAATAATATTCGCACTCTTTCATTATTAATTTCTTTGATATTTGATTTAGTATATACATATACATGCAATATGACCCTATTTTTGCATACTTAATGAATGTTGATGCATGAATTTTATAGAAAATGGAGATTTCTTCTCATAGCTAAGCATATGCAAGTATGTATTAAAAATTTAATCAAGCACGTGTCATTATAAAACTAAGGAAGTGAGATTATCTAAGACCTCCTTGGGGCTACATAAACCGTCATATTCCTTAGATGTTCTAGACTATATATTTACTAATTCAAATACATACAAGCATATACATATACATAGAAATAAAATCATGCAATGGTTATGTATAAAAATCCTTTATTTATGTAAAGTTTAATCGCATAAAGAAATGGGTTTTACTTTATATTCTAACACATGCATACATATAAATGAAATTAAGCAAGTATGTGCCATTGTTAAACTAAGGAAGTGAGATTATCTAAGACCTCCTTGGGGTGATGGATTACTTGCATTATGGTAGTACATGCCATTTGATTTAATCTTGGGAACATGAGGATTTAAGATATGTATTTCAATTAACATACATTTAAATCCTTTATTTTTGTCTTGACCATCTGATCTTGATGAAAGGATTAAATCAAGAATTCTAGTGCAATTAATCATGGTCATCCATTCTAATCATGTGAACAGACGATCGGTCATCCATCGTCCCATGAGCACCTAAAGATGGACATTGTCCACCTTCTATAGCTCGATTTGAGCTCATCGATACTCGTTTGATGGTAAAATTTACTCCAAAATGATCAAGGGAGAGATCTAAGGAGATCTTACGATGGAATTCACATGAAAACACAACTCGTTTCACAAAACACCAACACTTAGATTCTAAATCTATGATTACTAGATTTTTACTTCGCCGAAGCTAAGGATTGGAAGTCCATCGATAGAGGTAGCTTCAACTTGAAAAGACAAAGCCCTTTTAAGATGATCCTGTGTTATCTCCACGTCGATCGATTTGTGGACCAAATGACACCATGGAAGTCAACAGAGTTGGCCTGGGGATGTCTTCTGATGGTCAAATCGATTGGAATTGATTCATTTTGGGTCACCGAAGGGTGATGAAAGTGTGGGGAAAGTTAATTTAGCTTTGGTGGAAATTTGGTGTGGTTGGATGGACAAAGCTCTTGGGCTTGAAGGGTGCTTGGTATCGTCGGTGATGGAATGCACGGGAGCTTGAGGAATGCTTTGGGATTGCTTGAGATGCTCTGAGGAAGGTCTCTATTGAGTTCAAATGGATGGGGAGGAGTATACTATATTCCCCAATTGATCCAAGGATTGAGATTGCATCAGCCTTTGATAGTCGTCCGGTCAGAGTTGGTGGTTAGAGGTGGCAGGGGACTATTGATGTGGGTGTGTGTGAGAGGCTGAGGGAGTATAGTGGATTACCATGGAGTGTACAGTCTTCTTAGGTGGACCAATGGTTGCCCATGGGTGAGCTCACCCTCTCTTGGCCAAAGGCTGAACCCAATAGCCTTGGGTTAGGTTGGGTCAGTGGTGCTTAGTCCAAGAAAGGCAAAAGGTGGCTGCCAAGACATGGGGAGGTGGAGAACCCTTTCAAATGAAGATTTTATCCCATTTAGAGAGCTTGGTTCAATGGATTTGACCCAACCTATGTTCACATCAGTTGGGTCCACATGGGCAGGCCCATGTTGACCCAAAGATGAGTCATGCTAAGTCTGGTTGGGTTTGGACTTGGTTTGGTAGGCTTTGGCTCAATTTGACTCATGTAGGTCAAATGGGTCATGTTGAGCTAAAGTGGGAGTTTGAATAAGTTCAATTGGTCATTTGGAATGAATTAATGCAATTGGTTTAGTTCAATTTGAGTTAAATTTGGAATTGGTTCGTATGATTTCATTTTGGTCAAATGGATCATGTTGACCAATTTGATCAAATTGGCCAAATTGTCTTGAGCATGGGTTAGTTCTATGTTCAATTGGTCATTTCTAATTGATTGAAAGAGTCGATATGAATTTATTTGAATTATAGAGTGATTTAGTTTAATTTGACCATTTAGGTCAAATTGGGCTAAGTAGGCCAATTGGGTTGGGTTGACCAAATTGGGTCCAATTGAAGGTTGAATCATGTTCAATATTAAATTAGTGATTGGTGAGAATCATTGGTTTCAACCCAATTTATTTTAGTATTCTATTTGGCTCATTTTGGCCCTTCAAGTCAAATTGGGTCAACTTGGGTCAAGAGGCGAAATTGGCTTGGTTAGGTTCAATTGGTGGTTGAATCATGTTCAATACTTAATTTGTGGTAGATGGGAGTCATTGATTGCAATTATTTTTGCTTAGAACATGATTTGGTCCAATTTGGCCTTTAAGACACTTTGGGTCAACTTAGTTTAAGGGGCCAAATTAGCTTGGTTAGGTTTAATTGATTGGGTATCTTGATTTGATCTAATAGGAGTTTGATTTAAGTTTGGCCTAATTGGACCTTTTAGGTCACTTTGAGTTAAGTGATTTAGTCAAGTCAATTTGGATCAATTGGGGATATAATTGATTGGAGTACATTCAATGATGAATTTGAAATCGATTGGTGGCTTTGGCTATAATTGGTTTGAGTTAGATTAGGTTTTGACTCATTTGAATGTTTTATATCAAATGGAATAACTTGAGTCACTTAAGTCCAATTGGTTTAGTTAGCTTGATTGCAAGTGTTGAAATAGTTTGAAATGATCCATTAGATGATCAGGACAATTGAGAGAACTAAATTGAGCTTGGTTTGCTTGGGTCAGTTTGAATGGAGTTATAGGATTTAAGTAGGTTAACTTGAGTTAAAAGCCAAATTAAGTTGGAGCTTTGATTGGAGATCAAATTCAATCATGGTTAATTGATTGGCTTGAGGTTGAGGTTTCAATCATTGGGTTTAGGTTTAAAGGGATTAATGGGTATGAGTGTCGATTTAGGCCTTAGGGTAAGCAGAACCTACTCATCCTAAGCTAAGCTCTAGGCCTAAGGTTATGCCTTATTGGTCTTTAGGCCTGGGTTTAGTGTTCTCTTAGTCACTAGAATGTGTCTTAGCATTAAGGAAACCTAAGTGTTTAGAAGAATCATGGACCTAGGATTAGAATGAGCAATCCTCACTGCAAAAGTGAGGTCAATAGTGGTGTCATAAATTTTACCCACAATGATACTCTATTCATTTTGTATTACTTGATTTGACATGTGCACTTGTGTATAAAGGTAAAAGGATCGATCTAACTACTTTCATATTATGCATATCGACATAATTACATACCCAAGCCTTATCACATGAAATTATGTGTCTAAAATATATAATAACTAAAATTTTGTTGCATTACTTAGAAGCATTTCTCATTATAGTAATGATCTTAGAATTTATAGAGTGAGTTTAAATTCTTTGAATTCTTTTCTAATAAATAACAACCTAGCCACCTTGTATTATATAAGATTGATCATATAGTTTGAAGCATAGGAGGTATTAGTTAGCAACCCATCTAAGCGGGTGGTAAGTCCAAAGAGTCAGGATAGGTTTACATTCCTTGGTTGAAGTATGCTAATATATCCCATTTTTCCTTCATTATATCCCACTTTCCCTTCCATTGACTAGATTGAACTTCAAGCTTATGTTGAAGTTTGTTTAATTCTAGGATCTGAGGCTATCTATTTCTCTCTTTCTATGAGTAAAAGTCCTCACCTCTTAAGTATTCCCACATTCTTCTGTTGTTGGAATATAAGTTCTAGCATTCTAATGAATTACCATCTCATAATAAAAATAAATCTAAATTTAAAGTATATACAACACAGTCATAGGATAGACTAATGTGTTTAATATGTTTTCTTATATCAAATATTTTCTATTCATCTTCCTTCAAAATCCTTTAAGATTTGTTCCCATTTGACATATCTTATTTGACTTCGATATTTAGCAATCTTAGCACAATTTTTGAAATCTATAAAGATAATATGTGACTACTTTAATCAAGAGTTTTTGTAAGGAGATTCACATATTATAGGATATAACTATAGGGGCTTGCCCCTATAAGGAACTTATAACTTAGATAAAATAAACTCTTACTTCAATCATATAAGGTAGGAAAAAATCTCTATTACATGTAAACCTATTAGTCTTAAGAGAATTTGTTAAGTGATTGAATCCAACTTAGGGTGAAATTTTCACCCTATGGGGATGTATATTATTCCTTCATGTCATGTTCGATCACATAAATAATTTCCCTCAACATCTGTGTAGTGTCTCTCATTTTAACCACCATACAAGTTAAGAAGAAGAAGAGGATATATGGGTTATGCTTACAAAGCATAACATATGATACTCAATCCTTCAAGAAACTTTACTTAGATCTAAGAAGGGCACTATTAAGGAGGTAATTAGAAGATAAGTGATTGTATTTACTAAGGAGATGAATGCTCACATGATGATGATGTATGTAGAGGTGGCAGAGCAATGTAAGTAATAGAGTTATAGGAAGCGGAGGGAATTGATGGACAAATAAAAGAAGAGATGGTTGAGGAAGCCAATAAGGATACTAGATAGGAAGGTTGATACATTGATAGTTTTTTCTAATATGTATGAATTATTTTTTGTTGTTTGGCAATTAATATTAACACTTTTATGATGTTTGAATATGTTTAGTTACTAATATTATGTTTTTTAATCAGCATATTCATTTTATATATTATTTTTTTGTTCTAGGTAATATGAATATGTAATGAAATAAATTATTCTTGATTGTACAAGGATTACAAATGATCAACTATTATGTTAATCCTTTTTTAATTTTATTATAGTTTTCTAGCCACTAAATTGTTAAAAACCTTAATTTCATGAGATTAGTAGTTATCGTGGGCAATGATGAAGGTAATCTATGCTAGAAATTATGTTGGCTTACCTATTGAAATTTACCCATTGGAATCTCTAGTGTTTGTGTTGATAGAAAAATATTTCTATCAAGAAATTATGTTGCAAAATTTTAAAACTCAAATTTGACATTCTAATCTTCAGAAAGCAGTTAAATATATTTTAAATGGAAATTATGGTTATTGAAATTTATTTTCAATGTAGATTATATCATCAATATGATATCAACATAAATCCATCAATAATTTGTATTATTGGCAAAAATGTTTTCTTCTTTGATGTTTTTGGCCACCAGAATTGATCCATTTTCTTGTAGTAATAAATAAAATTAAGAGATTGAATCAATTGAATTATCTACATTAATTCATTTAAAACAAACCCATTCACATTAAAAGCAATCCTACTAAGTGGTAACATTAACAAAGGGAGTTGTAGCGCAAATAATGGTGATTAAACTTAAATTTATTAGTAGATAACATTTATTATAGAATTAATATCTTTACCCCACCTTAATAATTAAAGTTTAAGAAATCTCATGCAAATTTTACACCAGGACCACATAACATTAAAATTATGATTAATGATACATATTATAATGATAAAATGATCTTAATTATTAATGGCTTTTTGGTTAATATTTTAATCTATTTCATATTTTACACCTTAGGTCTAATCAAGGAGAAGGTTCATCTAGTGATAACATTATAAATATAATTTTGATAATCAACTAGTAATAATTAAAAAAATTATCATTATCGATTATGTTTGGAGAATGCCCCATACAAATAATTACTTTTATTCATAATAGCCAATATAGAGTTAACATAAAAGGTCATATTTAGAAGGCATCATCTGTCAATCTTTAGATCATTTTCTATGCCACAAGTTAAAAATTGACATCCTAATTTATCTACAATCAATTATGTTTGTGAAAACTAGTTGATGGCAAAACTATACATCTCTAATAGGATTAATAAGGATAAAGTTAATATTTAGAATTAAAATTTATAATCCTTAACTATGAAAATAAAATCTAAAGGGCTTCTATTATGATGAACTTTTTCCATATTTTAAAATTATGTAATCATATTATATGAATAGGGTAAGTTGATATTAAACTCTTGATTGAAGAAAGTCTAGTGTATATTGATCCCCTAATATAAAAATGAAAACATCATTGCTTAAAATTAAGTAAATAAGGTTAGGTCTACTATCAAGGAAATCACACATTTCTTCAAGAAGGACCTAATATTTAAGCCTATCATTTAAAAGTAGAACTTTATGTCAAATGAACTTCAAAATATTGAAAATAAAGTTAATAAAATTTTAATAAAAAAATTTATCCATGTAGGATACAATCAATTATAGTTGACAAATCTTAATATGATTATGAAAGTCAATGAAGCTTAGAAAATACAAGCATATAACACTAACCTTAGAAAGTTGCTTAAAATATAGTGTTTATTCATCACATAGTTCAATTAGGGAACACCATCTTTGAGCATCATCCAATTAATTTTTTGAATGCTTATTTTTATTAGAACTAATTAAAATTAAAATTTGATTTGGATAAATACTTATATCCATACTAACAAGGGGTTATATAACTATCACATTGAATTATGACGATATTAGCTATGGTATCTCATGAGAAAGGTAATTAAGAACCATATATGGTACACCATGAAAGCGTATGTTAGTGATATGTTGGTGTATATTTTAAAATAATGTAACATCTTTCTAACTTGGAGTAGTGTTTTAATCTCCCCTATACTTTTGGGGCGCGTTAAGCATGCTATTAGGATATGAGTTTACCTGATAAAAAATTGAAGCAAACTAAAAAAAATATTAAGACACTTTGAAATATGAAATATATTTAAAATAATATATACGTGTAATGCTTTAATATGAGAATAACAATCTTCCCAAAATATTTTGGCTTGTTCTAGATATAAATATTTATCATTCTTCATTATATTGAGGATTTAATGGATTCTTTGAACAATTGAAGGCAGATTTGTCTTCATTTTCAATATTCTCAAAACTAAATTTTAGAGAAGTGCTTGATTTATATCTCATTATTTTTTTCTCATATATTAAGTGTAGTGCTACTAAGAAGATTAATGCTTTATTTATATCAATAAACATTTATTTGATACCAATGGATGCTACTTTCTAGTAGCCATGAAAACAATGTTCTTAATGTTCTTAGTAAGAAATTTTTGCTTACAATCTCTACTCAACAAATTCTATTCATTACTTAACTTTATGTATGTATATTATTTATAGGGAAAGGCCTTAGGTAGGGTAGAGGTTGTAACTTTATGTATGTATATCTTTCTTAGTAAAGCATATATATATATATATATATATATATATATATATATATACTAAGAAAGATTTTATTGTGATTATCATATAAAACCATATTTAATATATTTTAGTGATGTGAATAAAAAGACACTATTTTATTTATTATTGATTTACTAATATAAAAATGCTTATATATTTATAAATATTAAAAAAAATTAAATAGATTTTGGGTAATCAATTGATTTTTATAACATTAATATGGTTGCATCAATTTTCATCTTAAAATAAAGATTTTGGCCATACCTTATTGACCTATGGAAAGGGTCCAAGAAGGTATAATTTCTTCCAAGAAGTGTCCAAAGGCAAAGAGGTCCTAAGATGAGGTGAGAGAAAGTGAATTAAATGGAGGTTTGAGACTTCACCAAATTATATTTTAGCTTTTATAAAGTGTTAGTCTATAATTGACCTAATGGGGTCCATTATCTCAGGAGGACAAGTAGAGAATGCCTTAAAATGAGCACTTTAACTTTAAGAGAAGGTTGGCTATTCAGTTCAAGATTTGAACCATTTAAACCCAAGGTTTTTCTTATAACACATTTAAGTTCTATGATTTGGATTTGGATTTGTATTTTTTTTATTGCTTAGAGAATTGTAAGATTTGAAAATCTTTCAAATGAGTCTTAAGTGTCTTATGATAATCTCTTAGGTATCCTAGTTACCATATGGGTCAAAATAGGACCAATCTACTTTATATAGTCCAAGGTATGGTTTATGTAACCAAATGCTTAGATTTTAAATTGATTTTGAATTTAGTTTTTGGAATCATATGTTATCATTTAACTTAAAGTGTATATTCGGGAGCATGATGATACACCCAATCAAGATTTCATGGTTCATTCATCCCGAGCTATCATGGTCTGTAGTCTACTTAGGCAAATAAAATAATCCCTCACCGAAGAATCATTATCAACAACCAAGGGTTGCATCGTTCAAGGTGTTCTTGTAGACCTGAGGTGATCTTTATCTAAGGCGATAAATTTAAGTCAGCCTTAGCTAACATAAGGCTTTTTGCATGATAAATATATTCTATAATTCATGGCTTAAAGAGCAAGTTAATAGGGAACATACGAGCTATCACTATGATTGAAATATTGTGGAGTTATTTGAAAGCAAAGCCACTCAGTCAAAGGGTTCTAGACGTATCTTCATTTCATGTGGTGTCATCTAGCAGCAAGACAACATAGATAGAGGGAACAAGCCATATCCTTACTAGCATGAGATTATTTAAGTATGAACATAGATATATTTAATTTGATATTCGCTATTTAAGAGCAAAGGTTTTCTTAGATTACCATCTTTGATAAATAATGATGGATGGGTGGATGATTCTTTTCATTTATCTTGAATGACAAATTTCAGTCTTTTTAAACATATCCCCTCCAAATGAATTTAACAATCAACACGATTATTATCAGAAATTATTATAATTTGTTTACTCAGATATATTCATAAGACCCAACCAGGAAAATTAACTTGTGCAACATCCTTGAATATTTAATTTAGGCTATTGTTACTGTGCTAGAGTACATGCGAGTAATTTAGGTCTATTTTTATTAAATGTCACAATATTGAAGATATATATATATATATATATATATATATATATATATATATATATATATATATATATATATATATATATATATATATATATATATATATATATATATGTGCTTAAAATATAACACCTGATAGCTATGATGGTGCCAAACTATGGCATCGAGTGCTTAGTAATGTAGCACTGTAGGGTACATATTCATGTTGACCAACTGATTAACACATAGTCGTTAATCATATGGCACTGTGGAGCCAATCAAAAGTTAGTTCAAAAAAGCTAGCAGACCGACATATGCTTTAAATGGAAAGGACAAACTTTTTTATTTGTGTTGCAGCATTACGTCAGAGTGCTGCAACTCTACATCAATGCTTGACACATTTTTTATTACAAGATTAATGGTAATGAATACTCTTTTTTACTAACATAGTAACAAACTTGACTAGATGAACAGTGCCACCACACTGCATGTGTGCACTACAATGCAATGTTATTATTTTAGAACCCAAGTGGTTAGTGCCTCGGCACTGACATTATAGCCTACAATGCTAGGCTAGGTTTAGAAATACACCCCTTGTGTTGCTCATTTTTTTATTATGAACTTTCAATTTTCTAGAGCTCTCTCTCTCTCTCTCTCTCTTTCATTTTCTCATCTTTCCCTTCTTCTAAGAATGTGATCTTGCCACTCAAGAAGCTCATCAACAAGGGGAGGGTGACTTCAAGAGAATCTAGCAGATTCATTAGCATAGAGGCTGAAGAGAAGTATCAATATGCTCTCACTCACAAGCATATCATTCCGGAAAGGAACATCTACAACTTAGATGGGAGAGTACAAGGTTTGATCATTGAACGTGATTGGGCTAAGCTGGCCTATGAAAATAGCTCTTGTGTCATCTGCATGGTGCAAGAATTCTTTGCAAATGTGAAGGAGCACAAGAACAATACAGTTTTCATTTAGGTGGAAATTGGAATTGACAAGAATAAGTTTGATTTCATTTCTTGCATGAGGAGATCACTCTCGTAGCCGATGGAAGCATGCTGTTGAGAGGTCAGGCAATCGAGAGTAAGAATAATGAAGTGGGTTAGAGTGAGAGTGAGGGTAGGAGGAAGGAAGAGACAAGAGAGAGGCTGCTTTTCCCTTTTTCATACTAAATTTCTTTTTGCTTGGGGCAGTTTTATGCTCTATAACCATTCCTTTCGCTCCCTCTAGGTAGTTATTTTTGCCGGGGCGGGGAAAACAACTTTCTTAATTGAAAATTTTGAATATACATGACAGTACCTCGACGCTGGTATCATAATGTCGTGAAGTTGTGCCATTGTGTTGGGCAATCGTTGTGGTTGAGCTTCTAAATTTTGTTAAGGTTGCAATAGTGCCTCGGCACTACAATTATAGTGTCATGGCACCCCAAAGCTAGGATGTATAATTTTTCATCGTCATCATCATTTTTTTATTTCTTTTTTCTATTCATTTCTTTTTTTTAGATGCAAAAAATTGACCCCCCAATGAATGTATCATGCTAATTGGACATGATGCATTATTTAGTTATTTATTTATTTATTTATAATTTATGCAGCATAATAAATAAAGAGAAAAATAAGAGCTTTAATCATTTTCATTTGTCATGTAAAATAATGACCTAGTAGACATTATATTTACAAGTGATTAGCTTGAATTTCTATAATACAGACAAAGGTTGTATGAGCTCTATAATCTATAATTGACTACCTCTCCCTAGCTTCGTGAAGATGTTGAATGGCAACCTCCTGGTCATGGATCAATAAGAAAAGGACTCACTCAAGTTCAATTACTTGGGTGTCTGTCTATGAGCGGTCTTCTTCTATAGCTGTGATAGCCTGCCTGATCACAATTCTTCTTTCTAATAGATATTGTCTTTTCATTTGTAACTCTCTTAGTTTAGCTGATATGTTAAGGAGCTCAATCTATTTTTTTTTTTTTTTTTTTTTAAGGAGCTCAATCTATGCCCTAGATAGTTCTCTCTGATAAGATCTCAAAACTCTGAGACTATGCTCAATATCTTGGCAAACCAGCAAAACTTGATATGAAATGGTGCTGAGTGAGGTCTCTACAACAATGATTGTATCGTACAAGACCTCTTGATACGTACTGTGTAATGAGAATATCCCAAACTCAACATCTCTACATAGACATTTCCAAAGCTATAGCTCTCCTACTTTAAGACCCAAAGTGCCAACACAATCCAATAGAGAGTTTGCTTCCACATAAAAGTTAAAATGCTTAGGCAAGACTTCTAGATCAACACTCAAAAGTAAATGGCATAATGTTGTGACTATCTGGCATAGGCTATTTGAAGAGCAGTGATGTAATGAGTCTAATTGCTTGTGGCATATTCTAGAGATAAAACATGAGATCTCTAGACTAGGTAACCCCTAGTATCTTTTAAGCTAGGAATATAATGACACTCTGAATGAAATTAATAGCTGAGGAATCATCTTGAGTGGCACTCACTATCACCCAAGTCAAATATGATAAGAGTGGATTATAGCTAATCATCGGAGTGGCAGAATCTTTTATGTGTGAGTCTTCTTTAATATGCATATGCTCATTGTTAACAGGCCAAGTAGATGTTGGGGAAGCAGCAATAGTGTCAATTGATAATACCAGTGTGACATCACTGCCCATCTGTCATGTGGGTGGCTTAGCTGCTACAGGTTGGATATGAATATAAGTTGGCTCGACTATCTCTACTACTACCATATCATAACCAACTATCATGGGGCTATGAGTATTTCTATCATCTCTCTCCTAAGCTGATGTAGCCTTTCATCATCATTTCCTACTATTTCTTAGTTTATCTAATGATCTCTTAAGAGCATGAGTTACATGTTAGGGGAAATGTAAATGTTGTGCTAGCCTAGATCTCCCTAATTTATGACTACATATGCAGAATCCTAGCTTAAAAAAGGAAGAGTATGTATGGTTATATATACAGAAGCCTAACTCCATAGTAGCCATAGGTGACTAACTCTTGTGTAAGTCTCTATTTACCTCACTTTTAGAGTGAAGATTCAATCTCCTCTACTTAGATTTAGGATTCTTCTAGATACTAAGACTTCCTTAATCATAAGACACATCTAGAAATTAGGTGAACACTTAATCTAACCCTAGAGACTTAGAAGGGTTAGTCATATGATTAGGCTATGCCTTAAGACTTAGAGAGATTTACTTAACCTACCTACCCTATAGCCTAAACCCAATCTATGCCTACCTCTTTGGTTTAAACCAAACCTCAAATTTAATTCACCCAAGTTCACATACCAAATCCAAATTCAAATTCCAAACTAAATGATTGAAATCTATAATCAAAGTCAAATCAAATCCAACCTATCAAAAGCCCATTAATTTGATCCTATAGACTTAGCCAAATTAAAATCAAACCAAACTCAATTGATTTTCTCAAATTCAATTCAACTCTCCAATCAACCCATGCCAAATATAAAATAAAATTCAAATCAACCAAACCCAACCAAATATCAAATCAAATCAACCCTTCTTAAGCTATATGATTTGACCTTATGGACTTAGCCAAAACTCCATTCAAATCAAATCAAATTCAATAGATTTTCTCATGAATCAATTATTCTTTCAATCATCATCCCAAATAAAAATGAAATCTATAATCATTAAGCCAAAATCAATTCAATCAAATCAAACCTAACCTAACCCATTTGCTTGAAATATCCAAATGAACCAAAATCCATTTGAATGCAAATCAATTACAATCAAAGCTATATATCATTCCCAAATCCATATATAAACTCAACTAAATCCAAATCAACTTAAAATTGACTCAACTAAACCCAATAGGCTCACTTGACCCAAAGTGACCTAAAGGACATATTTAAGCCAAATTCCAATCCAACTCATATTGGATTGAACCAAGCCTACCAAAACCTCCTATAATGATTGTTGATCACCCTAGGTTAATTAATTATCATCAATTAGGTCAAACTAAGTCAACTTGGTCATTCGACCAAGTCAACTTGGTGATTCGACCAAGTCAACACTTTTAACCTACATAAACCAAACTAACCAAATCTCAACCCAAGCCAAATTAATTGAAACCATTGATTCACACCAACCTATGATCAATGATTGAACATGACTTGACCATCAATTGAGCCAAACCTAACCCAATTGACCCTTTGAACCAATTTGACCCAATTTAACCTACAAGTCCAAATTGGGTCAAATCATGATATAACCCAAATTGATTGTAACCAATGGCTCAAGCTTTAGTGAGCTCAAATCGAGTGATAGAAGGTGGACGGTGTCCATATCTTATTACTCGGGAGACAATGGATCACGCATCATCCATTTCACATGATCAAAATGAATAGTTGTGATTATTCGCTATATTAAATCCACTTTAATCCCTTAAGAATCATGAGGTTGATCCTAGTTGTCCGATCTTAGATCGGATGGCGGATAAGAAAGTGCATCCGCCACCTACCACATAGGCGCTGAGTTAGACACCGTTAAGTGACCAATCCTATGATGACATGTGGAAAGCGAGCCACATCACTGGTTTGCATGGAGCTGACAAGATTAGGCTTAACTTAGGCTTAATTAATGAATTTAATGGCTGAAACTTCAAAAATTTATAACAAATTGTAGAAAAAAATTTAACTTTTACAAATTAATACTCATTTTAAAGGTATTTCAAAAAATATTTATTTAAAAATATTTCTAATTGTGTTTAAATTATGGTTAACTCTTAATTAATGTTTGATTAAAAATTTAATTAGCTTAATTAAGTATTAATTACTTAGGCAATTGCTCCTAAATTTGGTAAGGTTATATAATGGGGGGCCTCTACCTCCCATAATTTTCTTGGAAATTATTGCTTAGCTAATTAGGATAATCAACATTTATGAGCTTAATTACCTTCGAGTGTGATTAATAAATTAACTAATTAATCAAATAGTATGATTAATTAATTTTAAATGCCATATATCATTAATCAGTTGTGAATGAATATGAGAAATGATAAGGCCTTCCCTCTAATCATTTCTCTAAATTCATCCCATTTAGAATGGATTTAATTAACATTAAAAATTAATTAACATAATTTAATTAATCAAATTAAAAATCAAATGAATTACATTAGATCTTAATCAATTAAATCAAGGGTAGAGCTTTAGGTGTTTAATAAACTAAACTTAGGGAAATTACAGTCAACCCTTATGTGTGGAGAAATCATAAGAGTACTTAATTAAGTTCTTTAATTTAATTAGCTATTAATTATGAGCCAATTGCATTAGGCTCCTTTTATTTTGTAGGATCATTGCCAATTTACTTTTCATTCGTATGCATATCATGTTGGCTCATGATTATTTAGTTAACTACATTAAGGTAACATAGGAAAGGGTTAATTAATATATTTATTACACAATACAACTTAATTACCATATAAAATCAACTTAATTATATTTTATTAAACTAAATTAATTCACAGACATGGGAATGGGTTAGGATCATCAAACTATTTCTCAAATCCTCAAATTAAATCAAAACAAAAAGTTGAAAATGGTGTTAAAAAGCTTTAGCTTTCTTTAAATATTTTTATTTGATATGCTTGTCCTTAGAGATTAGTGTAATTGAATGAAATTATATGGTTATGTTTTGATATTTCTTTCCAAGCACATTAAATGTTGTATTCCATTTGAATTCATGTACTAATGTTTTCAAAACTCAAATGAATTTCGTTTATGTAAGCTTGCATGTGTTGGATTAACTTAAATATATGTGTGTCTATTATCATTAATAAATTTAGAACTATTTTTCAAAGATTATAAATCAATTATAATACTTAGAGTGTTGATACTTATGAATATAAATAGGATTTGCATATGTTTATAGCTTAAGCATATTAAATAAAGCTTTATTTCTTTTAATTCATATATAAGCTTATATGATCTTGAATAATAATGGGTATATAGTCCAGACATCTTGAGAATATGAGGATTTAAGTAGCCCCAAGGAGGTCATTTGATTACCTCACTTCCCATGTTTAAAATGACACATACTCATTTGGTTTCATTCTTATGTATTTTGATATTAGAATTTAGATGGAGCTTAATTCATATGCCTAAATAATTTATTAAAGAAAATATAATTTTTACATGGTTTTCATCTTTATAGTTGATTTATAAGCTTACGCCTTTTATACATATGTATGTGTGCATAATTAAAAGATGAAGATCCTTTTTTTCTACTAAAAATGCATGCTTTCATATTCACCTAAGTTATTCACATATGTTATATATAAATTAGTGGTCTCTTTTCCTTATTCATGTTTAGATTTACATAGGTTCAGAATGTTAATAAGTATATAGTCTGGACATCCCAAGAATACGAGGCTTTAGCTAGCCCTAAGGAGGTCATTTGATTACCTCACTTCTGTGGTTAACACTGACACGTACTTATGTGATTCCATCCTTATGTATTTTGGTATTAGAATTTGGATAGAGCTTAATTTATATGTTCATATAATTCAATCAAAATGAAAACATAAACTTTAAACATACACATACATTCATCATTCAAGTGTGCTAAAATATGTTGTATGTATAGATACACTTAGGATTGGATCATATGCATGCCATATGTGGTGGAAAGGAATGACTTAATATATATCTTGTGATATTAATTCAATTATGTTAACCTTAAGAAGCCTTCCATATTGGATAAGATCATTTAAAGTGAACCTAAACTTTGGATTAATTAAAAATCATTTAATAAGCCATTCATTAAAGAGAACTAAATCAAATTAATAGAAAGCGGCTTAAGGTAGGGATGGAAGAGGGTAATCCTAATCCTTCTCTTTATAACACTTAGTTGTTAAGTGTAAATCATATTAAACAAAATAAAATACAAATTAAAATTCATAAATCAATTAAACAACTTCAAATGAAACCCACCATCATGTTAACTTGAACAATTTCCAAACTTAGAAAAATCACAACTTTAATACTTAGTTAAGACACACCACACAAAGCCTTAACTCACACATTAGATTTAAGTCATGACTTCTAGCCCTATGTTAGGATGATGTATTATTTTAGACTAGATGTTAAGGTGTATGCTTCGTAGACTTGATGTTAGGTCACTCATAGGCCAATCATATTTTTCATAGGGGATTATGCTTAAGGGGATGCTTAAAAATAAATATAAATGCTCTTTTTCCAGGTTACTTAAACCCCTAAGCATAATCCAAGTTAGGACAAGTGGGCTTGGTTACCCATGGGCAAGATGCTAAGTCCAAGTTATACACATAACTGCTTGGGATTGTATGTATGTTTAGTTAACCTTTATTTTACAAGTGTAGTTAGATTTACTTTTTCTATACAAATGCAATTTTACAATAGGAATTATGATTAGTGCTATGGGGGATTAGGATGAGCAGTGGATAGAAGGCTTTATCCTAGGGTGCTTTATGATGCCTTTGAAGCAAGTACATTCAAATCAAAGAAGGAGCAAACTAAATCAAGAGAAAGGAGGAAGATGGAAGAGTGGAGAATGAAGACCCCCCATAGCATGTCTTCATTCTAATTATAATTATTCTTTCATATACTAGGTTCTATAAGTGTAGAGCTCGGCTATCATCTTTTCTTTTTCGGTTGTACGGTGGTACCCAACCACACCAGCCCCTTATTCTTTTACGGTAGTTATAAAATTGATTGATGATTTGTTTAAATTATGCATTAGAAATGGCATGCTTTTTCATAGTTTCTTATGATTAATGCTTTAATATGTGGCCTCGATGTAGTAGGATCTTAGGATAAAATAAATTTTATATTGAGCTAATTACTCATAACTAAATTTTAAATAACTTATAACCTCATCATAAAGCCTAGGACATAAATAAGATAATTAAAAGATTTAATAAACCCTTAGCTATAAGGTTGTATGTCTCACATCATGCATATCATATTGAGACACTTGTGCAAAAGTGAGGGCCTCCGTCCTTACACAATAGGGACTGCTTGACCTATGAGTGCAACTCCTGACGATAGAGCTTCGCCCTCTCCTTTTTGATTTGATCAATAATCAACTTTCAACATGGATTTAGGCATAAAGAAATCCCAGAGCCTTTGTCTAAATGATGTGTCAAAAATGAAATATAATATAAAAAGATTTTGCATTTATAGATTAAGTTATATACTCATATCACTCATGCTCTAGTCTCTTAGGGAGTGAGTTTAGGATTTTAGTCTCTTTCAAATTAAACAACTACCCTTGCTATCTTGAAATTCATAAGACCGAACTTCATGGTTTTAAAATTGTAGGAGGAGTTAGCTGGCGGTCACTCCAAATGGTTGTAAGTCTAGAAGTCAGACAGTTTATCCTCTCTTGTGGAGGTAAACCTTTATATCCACATGTCACTTAGATTTTGGTCATGCTAAAGCTTCTAGGATTTAGGATCCGAGGTTATTATTTTTTTCAAGCTACAAGTATAAATACTCACCTCTTAGGCATTTCCATAGCCTTGTGTTGGTGGATTATAAGCACTAGCAATCTAATAAAATTTAACTCAAACAAATAACTCTCTTCACTTTCAAATATATATAGCCCAATTATAGGATAAATTAAAATGCTCACTAGGCTTCCTAGTATCATGAGCATTTCCTACTTCCTCCTTTTGGATTCCAAAAATATGTCTTCTCCTTAAACTTTCCCAATTGAGTTTTCAAACATAACCAATCCTTTGATAGTCTAACCCTAAAATCTTTAGAGATGATAATTGTCTACTTTAATTGAGAGTATTCTTAGAGAATTTTATTTCTTATGATGTAATTACTATGGAGGCTTACCTACATGGGAACTTATGAACCCAATTTAATATAAACCCTACTTATTCATTCATGTAAAATAAGGAAAAATCTTTGGAATATTCGAAGACCTATCATGCCTTAGGAGTCTTTATTGGGTGATTAGGTCCATTGAAGGGTGACGCCTCTATCTTCTGAGATAGTATATCATACCTTAATGTTATACCTGATTACCTCAATAAGTACCCCTTACGATCTATGTAGTGTTCTCTCTCCCACATCTAAAAATAAACAACACAGTCTCATGTGAAGCTATATAATAGACCGAACTAGTCCTAGGAAAAGTAAGAAAGCCATGTTGTAGAAGCTACTGCTCATCGATAGTGGGTAGGGAATGAGTATCTACTTTGTCTACTATCTATGGTAGTCTATATATGGGCATAAATGAGTGAAACCATAATGTCTAGCCACTCTATTGGGATTAAATCCATCCAATATCATAAACTTATGATGTCTATAACAAAGCCAGGAAAGTCTTAACCCAATGAGGTATTCTTCTATGCATATGTATCTTGGCTTTATAATAGCAAAGGTGCCTCTCTATATGTAAGAGATTCTATGAATGTCTGTCCCAAGCTTTGATCAAGCAGGCTATAAAAAGTTGATCTGTGGATGATCTGAAAGTGATCTGTCATGCATGATGAAGCAAACATGAAGATCCAGATCTGATCTCTATGTAAGGCAACTAAAACATTGCTCAACTACATGATCATGGGAAAATGTTGGTCTCTAAACTATGATGGTATCTCAAGACAATTGAAAGCTTCTAATATATGTATATGAATCCACCCATATAAGTAGTGCCAAGGAGTATCTATGTCATAGCGTCGTGATCAGTCGTCATGCTCACCTTACCCAATCCATGGTATAGTAAGCTAATGATGTTGACACTAGTACTATCCTCTCACCTAGAGAAAGTCAGCCAGCCATTAAGGGAGTGGAAGGATGGAAAAGTTTGATGTGTCTTAGAAATAAGAAATATCATAGCTAGATTTCAATAAAATCCATTAGTGATAGCTCCTTATCAATATCTCATGCTAAGTTTCACTACAATTTGACTCTTCCTTCTAACTGTAATCTCGTACTAAATGTCTCTTCAGCTGAATGATATCCCATATCAAGCAGATCCTTCTAATCATGCAAAGTGGGGCAAACAAACTACTGGATCAAGGAAGCTCTCATACCATGTGTCCAAAGTAACTGTGCCCATCACTTACGACACAATCTCCACTCTTGAATAATCTATAGTATTGATCTAGACCATAATGGAGACCTAAAAAATATACAAGATAGCCTCTCCTACGCTCACCATGTGGCTGATGCTAAAGTAATCATCATCTCATGTGGACCAATCTAGTAGGTGTTGGTGATCCTGAACCATTGCTCTACTAAACTCCAAATCCAAGTAAATGGGAGGTGGTTATAATAAAAAAGTGATGCATATACTGCATGATATATACTAACCCTCTTGAGGATGTAACATGCGTATCCAATATATATAGCCATTGATAGCTGACAATGGTGTGACAAATACCAAGCTTGGGTCTTAATCTTCTGTCTTATAGTGTAATATGTGATAACAAATAAGTCTAATTATACCTACAAAGGGAGTTGTATTTGCAACTGGCTCAAGCATATTCTGATCTCCAAAGCTAATGTAGTCTAAAATCGATTCTAAAGGAACATCATGATTGTGTGTCAGCTTTAGATTAATTACCTAATCAACAATATCAGGGCTTGATGGAAACTCTGAATTGACAAATAGAATGTGTGATGATCGAGCTAATAAATCATCAAAAATATCCCTACCCATCAACATATCCTAATGCCATGAGAGTCGCTCCTATAACCTGACTATGCTATGTAGATCACGGGCATCAATAGTGGCTTATATCTGCTCCTCAGTATGCTATGTAGGTGGCATATCATCTAGCCTTCTCCAGGTAAACATCATAGTCAATCTATAGGAAATCTAGACAAGAGAAGCATATAAATTTCACAGGCATTATGAAAAGTATTTATATCTAAATTTATAAACATGTTGTGCTTGTAAACTTTGAACTAATCTTCTCGAATTTTATAGAGTTTGAATTGAATTTATGGAATCTAGTTTTATATTTAGACCCTCCCTTCAAAAATATATAGACTTAAATCTTATGTTGGATTTAAGTTTAGATATAGATCCGGCCCCTTTAGACATAATGGAATCTAAATTTGGGTTAAGATCCCATCCTTTTTGGACATGATAAACTTGATTTGGCCCCTTTGGGCATGATGGATTCTTTATTTAAATTTGGATCCAACCCTTTTGGGCAATAATGGATTTGATCCAACCCCTTTGGGCATGATGTATGCTTTATTTAAATTTAGATATGCCCCCTTTGGGCATAATAGATCTGATCTAGCCCCTTTGGGCATGATGGATCACATTTAAATTTAGATACAACCCTTTGGGCATGATGAATCTTTTATTTAAATTAGAATCGATCCTTTTAGGCATGATGGATCTAATCTAACCCTTTTCTATTGGAGAGAGTTACTTCCTCATGGATTTTTTTTTTTTTTTTTTTTTTTTTGCATTGCAAGGCTTATAAAATTGCCCCTATTATAAGGGAGTTTTTCTTTGAGATGAGTACTTTCTTTGCATACTTCAAGAAGAAGTATCTTATCGGTTGATCATTTTAGGGTTACTTTTGACTCTTGTATTTATAAAGCATAACATGTTTTAATAATTATGCATAATATTTTTTAGATATTATCCATTTATGGGGTCATAAGTCTTATTCATTTTGCATCAATGAGCTGATATGCTCCTCCTTCATATACATTTTCAATAATATTCAACCCTTCCAAGTTTGGGTCAAAATTTTTATATATTCGTTGGTATGGAACAGTAGGCCTTCTGCATTCACCTGCTATGAAGCTCCTTAGGCAAACCATGAAGATGTGAGCTTGGGTCATTCTTGCTCTATATATTTCTATATTTTATTGGGCCTATAATCATACTTTGTCAAGAGCTTCAAGTTTTTTGAGGCATATTCGTACATTTTCTTGTAATTTTATTTTAAACTACTATACGAAGTGAAGGTAGCTCTACTTCAAGAGGAAGTATTGCTTATGCTCCAAAGACTAGGGAATATGGTGTTTCTTGTATAGCAATTATATTTTCCTCTATTGTAATTTTATTTTAAACTACTATACAAAGTGAAGGTAGCTCTACTTCCAGAGGAAGTATTGCTTATGCTCCAAAGACTAGGGACTATGGTGTTGCTTGTATAGAAATTTTATATGTGGTATGATATGACCACAAGGCTTCTATTAATTTATTATGCTATTCTCTTTTATTTTCAGGGAGAATTTTCTCGAGGAGTTTGATCAATATTTTGTTGAGTGCTTTTGCAAGACCATTGGCTCTTGGATTATATATTGAAGAATATCACCAATCTATCTTATATTTTTCAAAGAAATGATAGATTTTGATATTCTTGAAAATGGTTCTATCATTGGATATAATTCTTTGAGTTGCTCCAAATCAGTAGACAATATGATTCATGAAAAAGTTTCACTACGTTGTTTTCTTTAACATCTTTTAATGGGAATGCTTTTGCCCATTTGGAGAAGTAATTAATGGCGGCTAATATGAAACGATGTTCCTTAGATGATGGAGGATCTATTAGCCTATTATATCAATTCTCAATTCCCCAACTTTCCAATGGCCAAGATGCTATTGTTAGATGTAAATTATTAGGTGGCCAATGCAATGTGCCTGCATATATTTAACACTAATGATACTTTTTGGCATTTTCATGTAGTCTTGAACCATACTAGGCCATTTGATCTTAATTTTTAATTTAGGACCAAATTGGTATGCACTGTACAACCCTTCATCAACTCAGCCATCACCATTTTGCTTCAATCTAGTCCTATGCATTGTGACAATATTTGGTCAAATGAGCATCGATATAATGCATCATTCACAAGGGCATATTATAGAGCTCTTTATAAAATTTAATGAGCCTTTGATTTATCTATTGGTAATTCACCACCCTTAAAGCAAGTGATGAATGGTTCTCACTAATCATCTTTCTCTACTATTATTAAGATCTCTTGATTTTCTTTAACTTTAAAGGCTTGTAATTATTCTATTCTCTTTTATTTTCAGGGAGAATTTTCTCGAGGAGTTTGATCAATATTTTGTTGAATGCTTTTGCAAGACCATTGGATCTTGGATTATATATTGAAGAATATCACCAATCTATCTTATCTTTTTCAATGAAATGATAGACTTTGATATTATTCAAAATGGTGCCATTATTGGATTTAATTCTTTGAGTTACTCCAAATCAGTAGACAATATGATTCATGAAAACATTTCACTATGTTGTTTTCTTTAACTTCTTTTAATGGGAATGCTTTTGCCCATTTGGAGAAGTAATTAATGGCGGCTAATATGAAACGATGTTCCTCAGATGATGGAGGATCTATTAGACCTATTATATCAATTCTCACCCAACTTGTCATAGGACTTCATTTATAACATATCAAATACAACTCTTAAGTCATTTATGTGCTCGCTTTGATTTTTTCTTTTAACAACCAAATCATCAACATGACATTTTACATTTATAAGTATAAGGTTGTCAAAGAAGCTCTTCATTGCCCTTTGGTATGTTGCACCAATATTTTTTAAGTCAAATGGCATTACTTTATAGCAATATATGTCAATTTGTGTGCAGAAGGACATCTTCTAGGCATATTTTAATTTGGTTATAACCTGATGAACTATCCATGAATGATATAATGTTATAGTTGGATGTGTTGCTAACCATAAGTTTTGCATTAGGAAGTGGAAAGTTAACTTTTGGGCACTATTTTTAAGTCCCTGAAATCAAAACATACAAGAGTTTATTTGTTCTTTTTCTTTACTAAGATAATATTGGAAATCTAGTCAACATACTTCTCATCTGGATAAATTCTAATTTGATGAGTTTTTTGGTTTCAATTATCACTTGCTCTTCAATTTCTAATCTCATTCACCTTAGTGCTTGCTTTTCAAGTTGTACATCAGGTTTAATGGCAAGTTTATGTACAATTGCATCTGGTGATAGGCCTAACATTTCATCGTAATTTCATGCACAACAATCTTTGTATTCACTGAATAGTGCTTTTAATTTTTCAAATCTTTTTGATGTGAGGTTAACACTAACAAAGGTTTGCCTAAGCTCCTCTTTGGTAACTAGGTTGATTTTTTGGAGTTCATCAACGGTGGCTTCATTGCCTTTCTTGAATTTCTTTGGGACTTCTTTGAAACGAGTGATTAATTCTTCTTCAGATATATTTTCATTTGAAACATTTCATTATTCCTCAGTAGTTTTCATAGGGTCTTTTTCTTTGTATGATATGACATAGCTTGAGTTCATTGAGGGATATGTTGAATCAATATATCACAATCCTTACATGGTGAATTTTCCATATCCAATAGGATTGTAGGCATTAACCCCTTGCGAGAGCCTCTTAAATGAAGAAGCTTAAACATTTGATTACATATCCTGAATATTATTTTTAACTAGTTTCTTTAGAGCTAGTGAGAAGTATTAAGAAATTATTATTGAAATATCTTATTCCTCAAAATCATTTCTTTCTAATAATATTTGTGTGGAATTTAGGGTTTGTACTTTTATTTTGTAGAAAAGGATCCCTCATTCATTGTAGCCTCTTTTATGAGGGACGTAGAAAGTTTTTAATTGTTCTATTTCTTCATTTTTCAAAGTTGTTAAGACTTTTATGTGTGCTTTTGGCACTGTAGATATTTTCATGGCCTTATTGAAGACTTGGGATGCAAGTACCATTATTAGAGAAACATGAGTTTCCTCTAATTGATTTGTCACCTTATTAGTACTAGCTTTTTCCATTCTTTGCTTAGCTGGTGCTTTCTTGGGTTGATAAAGTACTATGTCCTCTTCATCATCTTTAGTATTTCTACCAAGATAGGGAATTACCTTGGGTTTCTTTGACTCATTGGTATCATTGATATTTTTATCCTTTGTACTGCCATCTTTCATTATTTGATAGGTGGAACCACTTATTTTTTAGATTTGAATTTCTCTACCTTCCTAAGCATGAAGTACTTGGCATCATCATAGATTTTGATCACATGTATCATGAATTGATTCATGTCACCGTCAATTTGATGCTCTTCTCCATTTTGAATATACTTCATACATTGATAAAGAGTTGAAGGCACAATGCTATATTCATGAATTCATGGCCTACCAAAGGGCGGTTTAAGGTAACTTGGGCTTCGATCACATGGAGTTTAGCTTCTGTATAATTTCCTGAAGTTAATGTGTAGAATAAAATATCCCAAGGTTTACTGTCCTTGTTCATTAAATCCTTGTAGGAATTCTATACTTTTATCCAAGTCTAAAGCTAGTGCTCATAGTGTTTTAATTTTTATAAAATTAATCAAAGTGCCTTGATCAATCAATATCAATTTTATGCAAATAGTGTTGTTTTTAGCTATAACATAAAGAGGTTGATTATGTTCGGTTATCCCTTACAGCAGGTCAATCTTATTCAATGTAATGGTTACTAAATTTTGAGAGGTTAAGTCCTCTTTCATTTTTTCTTCAGCAAAAAATGCTTCATATTATTTTGGGTTTTACAAGGTTTTGTTTAATGTCTCACGTATATCTTTGAACAACATGAGAGTGTCATAGATACTTAGCAAAGAGGAAAGTTTGCATAAATGTGCCAAAATGCTACAGTCTACTCTTATTTTAGTATACTTTTGATATTTAATTGGTGATTTGGGTTAGTTGTTTTCATTGACTTAAATTTATTGCCTTTATTATTAACATTTTGCTATAGAGGTCACGTGATTCATTTTCCATAATTGGACTTGAGTCACTTTTTCTATCCGACTTCTCCATTTAGAAGAAGTCTCTGAATTTTGTGTTTCTTCAAAGTTGTCAAAGTTTTTAGTACTCTCAGAATTATTGCCTAGTTTTGGATGTAATATCTTTGAGCCTAACTTGAACTTCCATTAAGTAAGCTTTATTTTTGGAAAGCATAGGTCTTTCTTAGAGTCAGTTGAATTTGCAACCACATTTATTATGTCATGCATTTCTGTTAGATCTTCTCCTTCAAAAATTTTTGTGTTAAGTTTCAAATGGACCTGTGTTCTTCTAGCTTAACTAGCCTTCAAGGTGATTGCTCGTACTCCTCTAAAGAGTCAATCATTTTCTATGTTTCAGATTTTGGTTGTCTAGATTTCCTCTTTTTTTATTTATGGGGCTTTGACAAAGAAGATTGATTATTCTTCATCTGCATCTTTATATAAAATTGTCTTTGTTAGGTAATAATCTATTTGGATCTATTTCAAGTTCTAAGGCATTCTTCCACTAGATACCTACTATGACTAGAAGAATATTAATCATCCTTTTAGTCATTTTTAAGATGATGGTCTCCCAACCTCCTTCTTCTTATGCTTGTGATACTTTGCACTTATCCTCTATATTCTAAGCACTAGCTAGCTCAGCATTTTTATCTTTTTCATCCTGGACTAGGTGTGTTGTAATAACTTTCACCTTTTTTTATTAGGGTTTATCAGTACAGTTTTTGATAATGTGAGTTCTCCATTTTGATAGCTCTTTTCTACCCAATCCTTGAAGACAAACTAATCTTCAATTAGATGACTTATGAGCATATAGAATGGACAATAGTTGGGATCATCAATCTTGTCTACTTGGTGTGGCCATCTTGGCTCTCGCAATTATAATCCCAATTTCAGGGCATGCTTAATGATTTTACTAGAACATTCTCTTTTAAATGAGTACTGCTTAGACATCTTCTCTTGAAGGGTTGATTCTTTTTTTATCTTCCATCAGCTTTGTTTCCAGTCGTGAAGTTGTTGTTGGTCGTGAGGTTGTCGCACCTCCATTTCCTTTTTTTATCAATCGTTAAGTTAAATGTTGTATTCACATTATTCTTATTCTAACCATATGATTTTAGTTGCTTTTATTTTTAAAGTGATTATTATTATAGTTAGCACTGAGGCTTTTCTACTTTGGTAGCCTTTCAAATTTCGCTACACGATCCAATAATTCTTAGAATGTGATAATTGTAGCCATGACTAGATATAGAGCCATTTGATCATCGATATTCCCCATAAGGAGTTCTACTACATGCTTTTTTTGTGAGCTGCTGGTCACACATCATGCTTAGATTTCTCCATCTCGTGATGTATTTGTGACACTTTTATCTTTTCTTCTCTTATCTAAGGTGAGATTTGCTATCGTTACCTTCCCGGCTGCTTTTATAAATCTCTTAATGAAGAGTGTTTCAAATTCAGCAAAAGTTTTCGCTGAGTCATTAGATAACTCAGCATACCCTTTGAAAGTCATGTTGGCCAGACTGCTAAAGAATTATTGTAGTAGTAAAGCATCATTCTCTTTAGTATTTCCACAAGCCACTTTTAATTGGGCTAAATGTTATCGTGAATTTTTTGTGCCTAAAAAGTGTTAAATTTTGGCACAATGTATCCTTTAGGATACTGTACTTAGTCATATTCGATCAGGTATGGTTTTCTTGTTTGAGTAGTTGTTCAACTACTTCTAAAGCAATAATTACCCTAACTTTCTGGTTGAGGAGATCTTATGCTTGAGATTTAGTAATAATGTCAACTCTTGATAGGTATTTAGTGTAGCTTCTCTTAGAGATTCTTGCCTTTGTGTGGAAGTTGTTGGCAAGTTAGGCGTAGTATTTTGCTTACCCTCAATTTTAGCTATTGGATTATTTATCTCTAGAGGATTTCTTGAAGGTATTTGTTATGTTGCAATTGCTATCAGATTAAGCTAACTAAATAGCTCTTTCATTAGTCCGCTCATTTCATTAAGGAAATTATTGAGCTGGTTGATTTCTTGGTCTCCTTGTTGGAGCTGAGAACCCATTTGTCATTATAACCTTATTACAACATCAGATAAATCTTCAGTTACTTTGACCTCCACTTGAGTTTTAATTCTCAGTTGTTGATGATTTGGGTTCTCTTGGTGTTCCCCTTCATTCTGTTGTCCGGGTAACAAATTTTTATTTCTTAAACATGTGTTGACCATGCAAACTACTTCAACTTTCATATGATCTATATCATCATTATTTTGGAGGTATAGGATAGATTACTCTTCATTAGTTGGGAAATCTTCATCTTCCCTGAAGAGTCGATTATCATCCTTATCATCTACTTGCTGACTCTTTTCAGACTGACATTTCTAGTTGATGATGGGAGATTCCATTTCTTCATCATCTTATGGAGTTAGCTTGATTTGGGATTTTTTTGGTATCCAAATCGATCGAGACCTTCTAGTATTGGATCTTTATAAACA
Source organism: Cymbidium sinense (assembly GCA_021442155.1). Lineage (NCBI taxonomy): Eukaryota > Viridiplantae > Streptophyta > Magnoliopsida > Asparagales > Orchidaceae > Cymbidium > Cymbidium sinense. The sequence continues at coordinate 74,504,673 of CM038226.1, forward strand.
CAACCTAGATGTCACACTCTGGTGTTCACTGAATAAATGATATCCTCTCTTTTGTTGGGGTTGCCTGGACCTTCCAACAACTAGCCACTTAGTGTCTTCATATATAAGGGTTCGTTGTCAGTGCTCACATATTATTGTGGTTGTAGCCTTTAAGTCTTGCTGTAAATGGGCATGGTATTTTTGAATATTCTTACCTTTTTTAGGGTAATCATTTGTTGGGATGGCTTCCTGGCTCACAAATTTTTTTTTTTAATTTTAATGACCTTCATTACTTTGTATATTTTGGAGGAGATGGTTTCCTCCTTTTATGGTTGAATCCGTGGAATGGGATGTGTATGTCTATCCTAGAATGATTTTTGTATAGCTCCTCCTGAGCTATTTCTTTTGACTAATCGGAGTAAATCAAAGTTATTGTTGGTGGGCATATTTTCCTCTACTAGTGTGTCTTATTGTTGTTCGACATAAATAGGCTATCCGGTAGCTCTGCAACCAAGATTATATTTTCTAGCCCTTCTAGACATTTTATTGCCAGTGGAAGAAGTTTCATGATCATGATTTCCCATAGTAAAGGTAGCATCTCATATGGTAGTTTGCTCCCCTGATATACTGTTGAGTGGATTAACTATGATGAATATCAATTTAGGCTTAACAGCCTCCCTCTCTTTAGCAAGGGGTTGACATTGCCTTTGATAGCCTATCAAAAACAAAACCTTTCTTGGAGGTTATAGATTTAGGGTTGGGCTCATTGGAATAATCATGTTCAATGTCTTTCCCTCATTGAATGCTTTTTTACATCACAATAGATTTGATGAGAGGCTTAGCGATAGATCCAACGAGTAAAAATTGGACAACCTCATAAATTGTTTTGAACCAGAGAGTAGCTTTAGTGGAACCAACATTGAGTATGGCTTGAGGGAATCTCATTATGGATCCCTCGTCAAGCTTGACAGTCATCATATTCTTGATGTTTATCATTTAACAAACATGGTTGTAGATCTTATGATGTTAAAAGATTATAACACTTTATTTAAGTCTATGACAACACCATATATTTTAATCTTCTCCAACTAGAGATGGAGAGAGAAGTGATCCCCAATGGAGTTGCCATAAATCTTATCACTTATAAAAAATGTCATGGTGTTTTAATTTGGAGTTGTAAGGACACCAAACGGATCTTGGGGGGGGGGGGGGGGAGGGTACTTATTGAATCAATCGTGTGACATTGAGATATGATGTACTACCTAGGAAGATAGAGACATCACCATATAATGAGACTCAATCACCTAATAAGGACTCTTAAGGCAGATGGGTCTTCATATGTACTAGAGATATTTTTCATAATTTATATGGATAAAGTAGAGTAGGATTTATTTTAAATCAGGTTCTTGAGTTCCTATGGAGGCAAGCCCCCATAGTTAATTACATCCTAGAAATAGAGGTTTCTTAAGAACACTCTCGATTAAAGTATTCAATAAATGTCTCTTAAGATTTTAAGGCTAGGCTATCAAAGAATTTATTATTATTTGAAGTCAAATGGGAAGAGTTTGAATATGAAGACTTATTTATAGATTTCACAGCAAGATAAGTAAGGAGCATCCAAGATACAAGGAAACTTAGTGAATGGTCCAATCTACCCTATGATGAGGTTTTATATTTTTGAAGAGGAGAATTTATTTTTGTTTAAGTTGAAATTCTATTAGAGTACTAGGATTTATAACCCAATAACACAAGATTATAGAGATGCCTAAGAAATGAGGTCATATACTAGTAGCACAAGAGAAATAAGCTATCTCAGAATCTAAGTCTAAAATGCTTTGCATAAGCTTGAAACACAACCTAAAATCTAATCGGGGAGAATGGATATAGGGGTTCACCTCCATAAGAGAGAGTGTACACATCCCGACTCTTTTGGACTTATAACCACCTGGAGTGGCTGTCAGCTAACACATGTTACACTTTAAAATCATGTAGGTCGGTCTTATATAGATGTAAGATAGTTAGGCTGATATTTAATTAAGAAGAAAACTAGAATCCTAAACTCACTCCATAGGAGACTAGATAATATTTGGTATGCAAACATGACTTAGACTAATGCAAAATTTATAACTTTTGAACCATTTTGACACATCAATTTGGACCAAGGCTTGGGATAATTATGCCTAAATGCATGATAAAATTAAGTCATGGGATAAATCAACAAGAAGAGGTGTTCTCCACTATAAGGGATGGCTCTCACAGGTTAAGTCTATCCCATATTTTGCAAGAGTAAAAATCCTCTATATTCAAGAATGGAGCAATATGGCATTCATGTTGTTATAGCATACAACCAGTCAACTAAAATGTTTCTAAATCTTTTATTATTTTGTTTATATACCTAGGCTTTAGAGTAAGGTTGTGAGTTGTATTAGAGTTTAGTTATCAGTTATTTAGTGAGAATAGAAAATTTTATTTAATTTTGGAGAGTCTATCACATGTAGGCCACACATCAAATAAACACACTTTAAGAAACCTGTAAAAGCATGCCATTTCTATTACACAATTTAAAAATATAATCAAACATTTAGAATTCATAAAATAATAAAAGGCCAATCTGGTCGGGTATCGCCATACACCATCCAAGAAAAGAAAAGAAATTGGGTAGCCGAGCTCAAGGCTATGGGGATGTTCAAATATTCTTCTTCTTTCTTTCTTTGGATTGCTCTAGGCATCATAGGGGCTCCTGGGTCTTTATCTTCTAGCCACTACTCATTCTAAATCCCATAGCACTAATCCTAATCCTTTTTAAAAAAGTACATCTTTATGAAAAATAAAATCAAATTAAACCTACAAAATAGGTATTAGCTAAACAAACATACAAGCAAATCAATTATATTTAATATATTAGGACTTAGCACCCCATACTTGGGTAATCAAGCCCACCTGTCCTAATTAGATTATGCATAAGAACATAAACAACACTTACAAGCAAGAGAATTTATATTTATTTATTATTACAATAATCCCTCAAGCAAAATCCCTTACATAAAATATTGTTAAGCTAATAATGACCTAACATCCAGCCTATGCACAAACAATCTTAACATCTAGTCTAAAATATTACTGCACAAAATAAAAGATATCACCACAATATACACTGGCCTAACCTAATACTAAGAATGGTGACATAGTATTCTAATGTGTGTGCTAAGGCTTAGTGTGGTGTGTGTTGCTTGAGCTTTAGAATTAGGATTTTCTAATGTTTAAGAACGTTTAAATTACCCATTAAAGGTATTTTCACTTTCTTTTAGTAGCTTGATTGAGTTTCAACTTATGTATTTTTATTTTGTTCACTTCTCAATTAAGATTTAATCATTATGAAGAGAAGAAAGAGACTTGACTCTTTCATCCCTAACCTTAGTTGATTTCCAAAGATAGATTATTATTGCTTTAACTTTCTTAATAGATCATTCATGAATTTTATTTTAGCCTAAGTTTAGATTAGCTTGAATGAATCTTATTCAAACATGAAAGGTTTCTTAAGACCAATGAAATTAAGTCACCATCACATGAATAGTACTTCAGTACTTTCTTTCATTATCAATAGCATCCACATTCTCTTTATTTCCTTTTTTTTTTTTGAATTTCTTCAATGTTTGATTTAGTATATATTACACACTTAATGAATGTTGATGCATGGATTTGGTAAAAATATGGATTTCATTTCATATTTAAGCATATGCAAACTTATATAAGGAATTTAAGCTAGTACGTGCTGTTATTAAACTAGGGAAGTGAGATTATCTAAGACATCATTAGGGCTACTTAAAGCCTCATGTTCTAGGATGTCCAAACTATATACTTGCCAATTGAAATACACATAAGCATATACTTAAACATAGAAATAAAATCATTAAAAGGTTGTGTATAAATTTCTTTTACTTATGTGAAGCTTAATGGTAAAATAAAATGGTTTTACTTTATGTTTTAATATATGCATATACATAAATGAAATTAAGTAAGTACGTGTCATTGTTAAACCAAAGAAATGAGATTATCTAAGACCTTTTTTGGGCTACTTAAAGCCACATATTCCTACGATGCCTAGACTATATACTTGCCAATTCAAATACATGATTACATAAGTATGAACACGTGAGTAAAACCATCAATTGTAATCTTTTGATTACAAGTAAATGAACATTTCATTTCCACATAATTAATTATTTATAATAATCATTGATTTAATCTTCAAACACCATATAATAAATTTTATCTAGCCATGTAATTTAAATGCAATTATATTCTTTTAACTTTAAAACATGAATACATGAAACACATGGCATGCACATTTATGATAATTGAAAGAAAGCAATTGAATATAACCACAAAAGATACTTGATTTCATTAGAACCTAAGGACAATCAAATTAGATAAACATCTGTTAAGTCTAATCAAAGCTTATTTAATGTTTGACTTTAATATTCAAGTTATTGAAACTTAAAGAGGAGAAAGCAATACTTAGAATTCACCCCATACCATGTGTTAGAATTCACCCCATACCAAGTTGTTAGAATTCACCCCATACCATGTTAGTTATTTAATCTATAAAGGGAAAAAATTAAACATATTTATGGATTATTTAAGTTTGATCTATTAATTACATTAATTTATAACACTTCCCAAGCTTCTTTAATTCAATTAATTACTTAAACATGAGCTTTCAATGATATGCTTTAGAAAAATAAAATTTGAAATGCACCTAAGGAAATTTAATGCAATTAGGCTCATGCTTAAGAATTAATTAAATTAAAGAAGGAAAAGATTTAAGATAAATATTCTTATGATTTTCCCACACCAATAGAACAATTATAATTTCTTTAACGACTTTATATTATTAAACACATAATGGGATTAATGGGTTGCACTTGAATTACTAAACATATCAATTAAACCCTTTAAGAGAATACATTTGAAAAACATTAAGAGAGGGGGTCATAATTAATTCACATGTTATCCCCATCGTTTACATTAATTACTTAATTTTACTATACATTAATTTTAATAATTATTAATTTGCTTAAAGAGGGTAATTAGGATTAAAAATTTAAAATTTTTCAAACCACATGGCAAATAATTCCAAGAAAACTATGGGAGGTAGAGGACATCCCATGGAACCAACATGCCAAATTTGGGACTAATTAGCCAAGTAATTTGGCCTTAATTAAGGTAATTAGCTTAAGCTTCAAACCTTAATTAAATTTTGTTCATTAAATATTAATTAGAAATTTTATTTTTATTAAATTCTCCTCTGTCTAAGCTTTCCAAAATGGGGTTATTTGCATTTTTTTAGATTTTTCTATAATTAGTTATACTTTTTGAAGTTCTCATAATTTAATTACATTTTTAACCTAATTAACTCATTTTAAACCATTGGAGCCATATGGACGCTGACACAGCAATGCTTTCCACATGGTCGTCCGATTTCAAATCAGATGAATGAGATTATTCTTTTGATTATGAATGGATTAAATCGATATTTTTATAGCAATTAATCATAGTTATTCATTCTAATCTGGAATGGAATTGGTGATGATCTTCCTAGAGCATGAAGACGGACCTCGCCTCTTGATCTGAGCTTATCGAAGCTCGTTTGATGATGAAATCGAATCAAAAATGACCAAGGAAGAGATTTAAGGAGATCCTATAGTGAAAATCACATAAAGTCATAATTCATTTTGAGAAAAGATTAATACCTAATGGCCAAATCTACAGTTGTTATATTTTGACCTCGTCGGAGCTAAAGATCGATAGTCTATTGATTTTCTTATATTGAATAGACGAAGCCTTATTGAGAAGATATCAAGTTGCCTACTCATCGATCGATCTATGGACCAAGTGCTGTTGTATAAGTCACCGGAGTAGGTTTAGGGATGCCTTTCAGTGTTCGAATCGATCGGGAATTGATTCATTTTCATTCATCAAGGCGTGGGGAATATGAGGAAGAGTTAATTTGGATTTCATGGAGTTTTGATGTGGTTGGACTGACAGGGCTCTCGAGTTTGGATGGAGCTTGGTCTCGCTGACGATGCGGTGCAGGGGAGTTCAGGGAATGCCAAGGGACTGCTCAGAATGCTCAAAAGAAGGTGTATATTAAGTTTGAATGGATGGGGAGGAGTATACTCTCCTCTCCAACTAAACCAAAGGCTGAGATTAATTTAGCCTTTAGCAGTCGTCTGGCTAGAGTAGGTGGCCCGAGATGGCAGGGAACTATTGAAGTGGATGTGTGTAAGAGGTTGAAGGAGTGTAGTTGTCTACCAGGGAGTTCACACTCCTCCTTAGGTGGACCAATGGTTGCTCATGGGTGAACTCACCCTCTCTTTGCCAAAGGCTAAACCTAACAGCCTTGAAGTAGGTTGGGTCAGTGGTCCTCTATCCTTAAAGTGCCAAAGATGGCTGTAAGGAGTGGGGAGGTGGAGAACTGGAGGTGGAGAACCCTTCTAAATGGGGATTTTGTCCCATTTTGGAGGACATCATTCAATGGGTTTGACCCAACCCAATTCATTATAAGTTAGCCCCACTTGGGCAGGCCCATGGTGACCCAAGGATGAGTCATGCCAAGTTTGGTTACGTTTAGACCTGCTTTGATTGGGTTTGGCTCAATTTGATCATTTTAGATCAAATGGGCTAACTTGGACCAACTAAGCGTAATTGATTTAATTGATTTGATTGAAAGTGTTGGAATAGTTTGAAATGATCAATTAGATAATTAGAATGATTCAGAGAATTAAATTGAGTTTGGTTTGCTTGAATTAGTTTGAATGGAGTTATAGGATTAATGTGGGTTAACTTCGGTTAAAATTCAAAGTAATTTGGCTTGGAGCTTGGATTGGGAACCAAATTTGATAAAGGTCAATTGATTAGCTTGGGGTTGAGATTTTAATTATTTGGGTTAGGGTCAAATGAATTGATGGGTATGAGTGCTAGTTTAGGCCTTAGGTTAGGTGAAGCACACTTGTCCTAAGGTAAGATCTAGACCTAGGATCATGCTCTACAAGTCTCTACGCTTGGGTTTAGTATTCCCTTAATTTAGAAGTGTCATAGCACTAAAAAACCTAAGTGTCTAGAAGAATCCTAGATATAGGATGGGAGTGATCATTCTTCACTCCAAAAGTGATGTCAACAAACACCTTTGAGGATGCTCTCTATCATTTTTATTGTGATGGGAAGGAATATATTTTTTCATGAGGTAGATTTATATGTATTAAACTAGATTTTTTCTAACATTACAGTAGGATTTATTTAGTTTTAGATTTCACTTTCTATGAATGCAAGCCTTTATAATTAATTACCTCTCTTACCTAATAAGATATTACTCTCAATTAAGGTTGAAAAATAAATATTTTGTATCTAATATGAATTGGTGTCTAGCGGTGCATACTATGGCATAAATGACTGTCAATTAATTTAAAGTGTATATTGGGGTGAAATGATAATACACCCAATCAAGATCCCATGGTTCCATCATCCTGGGCTATCATAGCCCCTAATATATTTAGCTAAAAGAAATTATTTCTAACCAAATAATCCTTATCAGTAGTTATGGGTTGTGTCGTCCAAGGTGTTCTTGTATACATGAAGTGATCTTCATCTAAGGTGACAAATTTAAACTGACCTTAGCTAACAGAAGGCCTTTTTCCTATTAATTATATTCTAGAATTCATGGCTTAAGGAGCAAAGTCATTAGGGAACATACGGGTTATTACCATAATCAAAATATAATGGATCTATATGAAGGAAAAGCCACCTAGTGAGAGGGTACGAGTCATTTATGTAATTAATGTGGTACTGTCTAGCAGTAAGACCACGTAGATAGAGTGCACAAGCGAATCTTTACTGGTGTGAGATTATTTGAGTATGAACATAGATATATTTAATTTATCATCAGCTATTTGTGAGCAAAGGTTTACTTAGATTACCATCATTGACAAATAATGGTGGATGAATAGATGATTATTTTAATTTATCTTGAATGATGAACTTCATTCAATTTAAATATATCACCTCTAGATGAATTTTACAATCAACATGGCCATCATCGAGGAATGATTAGGTTTTAATGACCCGGATTTAGTCATAAGACCCAACCAGAAATATTAACTCGTGCAGCATCCTCAACCATTTAATTTAGGCTATTGTTTCTATGCTGAGGCACATGATGGTAATTTAGTTTTAATTTTATTAAATACCATAATATTAAAAAAATATGTTATTTAAGGTAGCTCCATGACCTTTAAAACATAGCACCTCGACACTTGATAGAGTTATGACATTGCCAAATTGGTGTCATTGCATCGGGTGCTTACTATTGTAGTATTCTAGGGTAGATATTCTTCTTGACCAACTAACTAACGCCTAAGAACTGATCATATGGTGTTGTAGTACTAGTTAAAAGTCGATTCAAAAAGGCTAGCAAATGGACAAACACTTAAAATGTAAAGGATGTTGACTAGCACTATGGTGCTACATCAATGCCTGACACATTTTTGGTTATGAGATTAATGGTAATGAATGCTCTTTTTGACTGACATAGTAACTAACTTGACTAGATGATAAGCATTAAGGTGCTACACGTGAGTTATAGAGCTATGTTGCTATTTTAGAACCTGAGAGGTTAGCATCTCAGCGTTGACATTATAGCGTCGTAGTGCTTGCCCATATTCATAATGACCAACTAACTAGTGCCTAATCACTGATCATATGGCATTACAGTGCCAGTCAAAAGTTGATTCATAAAAGCGAGTAGATGGTCAGAAACTTATAATGGAAAGGACAAATTTTTGACTAGCATTGTGGAGCTACATCAATGCCTGACACATTTTTGGTTATGAGATTAATGGCAATGAATGCTCTTTTTGACTAACACAATAACTGACTTGACTAGATGATAAGCATTGGGGTGCTACACGTGAGTGCTACAGTGCTATATTACTATTATAGAACCTGAGAGGTTAGTGTCTTAGTGTTGACATTATAACATCGTAGTGCTTGGCCAAGTTTATAATAGACCTGTAGGGCTACTCATTTTTCTATTCCTTAGAGCTCTCTCTTTTTCTTTTTCTCAACTTTCTCTCCTTTTAAGAAGGTGATCATGCCACTCAAGAAGTTCATCAATAAGATGAGGGTGACTTCAAGCGAATCTAGAAGATTCATTAGTGCAAAGGCTAAAGAGAAGTATCAATATGCTCTCACTCATAAGCATCTCCTTCTAAAAAGGAGCTTTTACAGCCCAGGTGGGAGAGTAAAATGTTTGATCAATGAAGCGTGGGCTAATTTTGGCTTCTTTACAAAAGCACCAACAATTCATCCTGAATCAAGTTTTGCGGAGTTCAGAAACTAGAATGATGATTCTTGAGAGAAAATGAAGCAAATAACAATGAGAAGTGGGCTAGTGTGAGAGTGAGGGAGGAAGGAAGGAAAGAAGAGTTAAAAGAGGGGCTACTTTCTCTTTTTGATAGTGAATTTTCCTCTACTAGGGGTAGTTTTACTCTCTATAACTGTTCCCCTCGCTCCCCCTAGGAAATTATATCTATTGGGTTGGGCATGAAAGATTTCTTGATTTAAAAATTAAAGATACATGGCAGCATCTCAGTGCTAATATCACAGCACCGCGATGCTGTGCCATTTTGTCAAACAACCGACGGGGGTAGTTTGAGCTTCTACATTTTTTCAAGGCTACAAAAGCACCTAAGCAGTGCGATTGCAGTGCTATGGTGCCCCAAAGCCGGGATGTGTAAATTTTCATCATCATCATCTTTTCATTTCTTTTTTTTATTCATTTCATTTAATCATCAATTTTTTAGATGCAAATAATGTTGAAGGACAAAGAAGCCTTGGAATTGACCTAAGTGCTTTCTTGCTACTCTCAAAGATAATATTTTTCTCTGGCCAATAAATTTTAAGATGGTCTCATATCGTACTTCAACCTTGTAAGCATCTAAACTACCTCATTTTACAAAACAAAATAGCTCGAGTTCCAAATCATTAATTTTTCCTACTTTGAAAGTTAGGTTTTTTATTTTATAGAACACATACTTTATATTATTAATTTATTTATTGTTTTTCTATAAAAAGAAAAAAGAAGAAGGCCTTCCAACTGGATGAAACTATCTTACAATGAAAAAATAAGGTATCATATATTAAATTTAGCAATAGTTTAAAAATCAAATTAGATTGATTGGTTCCATCATGAACTAGCAAGAGCTAAACTAAATCGCAAGTTCAAGCGATGAGTTAAATTTAGAAAACCATGCAAAAAATAAAATTATTAAATAATTTACTTTAATGATAAACTTATCAAATTTTGTTAATTAAATATTTTTATGAAAATTTTAATTAATTATTAAACTATTATTATTATATTAAATTATTTAATATGTTATTTAAATTTATTAAATAATTATATTTAAATATTAAACTAAATAATATTTTCAATTTAAATAATTTTATAAAAAGTTTTATGAATTTTAAAACTCTTTTTATTATTATAATGAGTTTAAAATAAATTAATCCTAACATATCCACGGACAGTAATTGAATTATGTTGCAAGTCACTATAAATAAGTGGTTGCTAAGTCGCATTCATGATATGGGACTAAAGAAATTGAAGATGATAAAACTTATTGAGTTGAGCTTTAGGATTAAGATATTTAAATATGTGAAAAGGGCTTTAGTAATATCAAATGGATTTTGAAATAAAAAATGTATGAACAATATTTTAAATTTTTAAATTTATATTTGTATTATAAATTATATTTCATAATATTAAAAGTTTTTTGAGATTAAAAAATTTAGAATAATATTTTGTAAATATTTTATCGATAATATTTTATAGACTTTCTAAAATACTTTTTAATATTACAATCTTTTTTAAATTAATTTTTATATATAGATTAATTTGTATCAACATAGCTAAACTATGATCTATGTGTAGGCCTACATTTTATTGAGTATATAGTAATAAATCCACAAAAGTTTTCATTCAATGTCATTTTTTTAGCCCTCTTCAACTGTATGCTATCAATCTACTATGCTTTGATGAAGACTATTATTTCCTCCTCATCACCAGTAATTCCTTTGGTTTCCACATTTAAGTTTTACATAACTATCTATCTTATCTATGACCCTATTACTGTTAAAGTATAATTTTACATGACATTAATTGATTAATTATTATAATTAACTTATTTAATGTTGCATTAATTAAAATATTAAATTAATGATAGAATTTGACTGCTCAGATGCTCATCCTCAACAACATTTCATTTAAGATGATTAGCTTGCACTCTTCTTCTCTTTCATGGCTAAAAGTGCTTGATTATATTAGCTTCTTTGTTGGAATCTTTGTTGCTCCACTAAGTGTTATGATAATTTGAAAAAATATTTTAATTATTTAATATTTATTTTAATCATTTTAAGTTATATATATGATTATTATATTGCATTATTTTTCACACAGAGATAGGTTATCTGTACAAAAGCATGTAGTTCATGCCATTCAACTTGTCCTTAACAATTAGGGCTGCAAATATTTATAGGATGTTCAACCTCGACATGAGGTCGATTTGAGCTTTCAAATATCTACTTAAGTTTGAGCTTGCTTGTTGACCTCATTTCTGAATGAGGTTAATATTATTCTAAAATCAATTATTATGATGCCCAAATCCGAAATAGAACCATTCTAATTCAATATTTAGGACACTATACCTAGTGACCTAGGGAATCTTCCTTGGGTTTGATCTAACCTAATGAGCTTAGGTGGATTCAACCTAATTTTTAAATTTGGATTAAATCAAACCAAATCCAAATAAATCAAAATAAAATCGTATTAAAATAAACGAAAGAATCCAAAACCAAATCAAAACCAAATCTAGTCAACCCATTTGGCATAGGTTTGACTTAAGTGGGTCCCACCAAGTCAAAGGTCAACCCACTAAGAATTTGATCAAATTCAATCATTCCAAATGTACTAAATAATCAAATAAATTTGATTAATCATGAATATAAAGAAATTCAAATTCATTTAGGCCTTAATTTGGTTAATTAGATCACTTAGTCTAAATGAACCTAAATAGGTCCTATTGGGTTCAAACCCAAATCAAATTGAAATCAACTTAATTTGATTGTTCAAAATCTTTTGGAAATGATAATCAAACATAATTCAACCAATCATTTGGTCCAATTTGGTTAAATTGGTCATTTGACCCAAATGAAACCCAAGCTTAACCCATTAAGCTCACTTTGGGTGAAAATGGGTTCAAATTAAAATTTAATTGAAATTAAATGAAATCAATCACTCCAAATCATTTCAAACATGTCATAAGACATAATTGGAGTGTGAACATAATTTAATTGAGTCAAATTTGGTCATTGACTCAACCAAATCCAACTTATTCCATTTAAGGAAAAATGGGTCAAGTTGATTTGGAGTTGGGCTAAACCTTCATGTGGCATAGGTTAAGCCAATTCCTAATCACCTGATGAACAATTAAGGATGATCCAAATCAAAATTTAAAGCCAATTAATGGTGGTTAAAGCATTTGAGATTTAAGTTAATTCCAATGCTAAGGTAGAAATAAAACCTATGGAATGAAACCTATGGTATTTATTTAAATTCATCCTTAAATGGATTAAAAAAATTGCCAAATAATCATAATTAAATTTAACAAATATAAATTAAATCAAAATGATAAACTAATCCAATGGTAAAGAGGGATAATAGGAAGGAAAATCCACTTTTATTTCTTTAATCCCTTATCCTATTTAAAATTCCATCTCTTGGCTTTAAAAAAGAGAAATGGCTGCTTTCAATTGAAAGAAACCAAGCCGAAAAGACAAAAAAGCCTTTGGGTTTCTAAAAAAGAGAAACCAAAGAATCCAAAGATGGTAAGCAAGGTAGATGCCATTCTCTCTTCCATGTGATCATCCAAGCACGTTCACAAGGCCAAGGGGAGTTGAATCCACCCCTTGGCCAGGCATACCGCTGCCGGTGGTCGGAATCCGGTGACCTAAAATCCCATATACAAGGTTCTTGGCCAACCACAGAAAAAGGGGCTGGGGAGCCAATTCCCTCCCATTGTTCATTCCAAAAATTCCTCCCGACCTCTCACTGCCAACACACCGGTGAATGAATGGAAATCGAGCCTCTCTAATGGATAAATCTAAGGGAGAGTTTCTTTCATCAAATTGAATGTTCCAATATGTTCTAAAGATTGAGGCAACCTCAAAAAAATCGCCACCATGACCTCTAGTCGCTAGTGAGCCAGAAAATGATCAATGTTGTCAAAAAACCAATTTAGTGTTGGTCTAGGGAGCAATCCGTGGGGAGGCAAGTTGTCAAACTTTTCCCATGTCTTCATCACATCGAAATGAAGCTAATGAAGGCAATCCCACCGCCAGTGATCGCCATAATTGAGGTATGCTCCACCTCCACCTCTTTAAGCTGTCGGCTTTGGTCCTTTTCAAAATGAAATGGATCCCTAAGTTGTTCAAACTGTATGGATTGGTTGAAAATCAATCAGTAATCATTTTGCAATTGAAATCATTGTGAAAATCAATGACTATCATAAAAAGTTAAGAAAAAATGGTAGACGGTGTCCGTTTCTCACCGAAAATTGACAAGATTTAATCACCACCATCTGATCCTTCTATTAGGAACCAACGACCGTAATTAACTAGGAAAATTTGATTTAAACCACTTAAGGACACTGTAGATAATTCGTGACCATTCGATCAGATGGTCAAGGATCATCCCGCATGACACCGCTTTTAACGTGGATGACACGAGGGATCCGCGTGGCCAAATCGCACCTCACCACATGGTGGTGGCGCCAAGTTGGGCCTCCATTAGAAAACAACTAAATTCTTTTAAAAATTAATTAAAAATCACCAAAAATTCAAAAATTCAAGAAAAATAAATATAAATCCAAAAAATGCAAACTTAGGTTCTATGAATTCATTTTGATGAGAGAAATCCATTAAAAATAAAATCCCTAAATAATTTTAGGTATTTTAGCTTTAATTTGACTTTAAATGAAATTAATTAAATCTTATTTAATCATAAACCATTAATTAAATTTATATGAAACTTTGGGAAATTAAAATTGATGTTAAAACACGCTTAGGAAAACTTTTCATGAATTATTGCAATGTAATTTATAAGAAATGAAATTTCAAAGCTCGAACCTCAATTTTAATTAAATAAATTAATATAAAAAGAATTAACTCATGAAAATGAAATAAATAACCTTAAATCTACTTAATGAACCTTATTGAACAATAATCCTCAATCAAACTCATTGGAACACAATAAATCATAAAATGACTTAATTAAGCAAATAATTGAATTAAATAATTTAAATAATTAACCAAAAATTAATTAAATCATAATAAATCAACAAAATTTCTAAAAAAAATTATAAATGAACCCTCTTTGGAAACATCTTTTAGAGAGGAATCAAACAAAAATAAAATCTCCAAATAATTTTCATTAAATTAGGCTTAATTTTGGTTTTAATGAAATAATTAAAATCTTAATTACACCTTAATTATAAATCTAATAAAGTTGAAACATTAAAAATATTAAATTGTCAAGGAACTCCACTTTCAATAAAAATTTTAAGCTCAATTGATTTTTGGATTGGGAATTATTGAATTTCCAAATATCTAGGTCAATATTAATCAGATAATAAATAAAAAAATTCATAAATTTATAAAATTATGAAACAACTTAAACAAATCTTAATCAAACATCAAAAACACTTAGAATAGTTTTCCAAACATCCTAAGCCAAAGAACTTAATCATTTTCTATACTTAAGGGTTAAGGAAAGTGATAAAGCATATTAAGGCTTAATTAAATCCTAATTTAATGAACTCTTAATCAAGCCATTGCAAACTTAAATACACAATCAATCTAACCTAAGAATGAATTCAAACTTTAATCTCAGTGTCTTAGGTTGACATAAATCAAACTAAATGAAATAAACATAATTTAAAACTTAAATATAATTCAAATCAAAACAAATGAAATAAATCAAATCAAATCAAATAATTCAAACCAAATTAAATTAAAAGAACAAACTAAACCAAGAATGAAAATCAAATCAAAACATAATAAATAAAATAGAAAATCAAATTTCCCAAGAAAAGAATTAGTCCAAAAAATCTAAACTAAATTCAAACCCAAACCATCTAAATAAAATCAAGAAGATTAATTAAGATACTTAAGGATCTCAGTTAGACCTTTGGGGATGGATCTTTATCTTAGGATGAAGATTTCATTTCATTTGGAGTTAGGATGAAAAAAAATTAGATTCCATCCAAAAGAAGAATTTATTCTCTACTCTTCATTGATGAAAACCTAAAATTCACTTTAATAAAATAAAAGTGAAATAAAAATTAAAATAAATCACTAAATCATTTGAATTGAAACTACCCAAAGATAAAATTTAAACAAATTCAAACTCAAAATTGAAACTTGAACTAAAAAAGCCTAGAAAAGCCTTGCTACACAAGCCTATTTTCTTCACACACTACATCATAGGTCACAGATCCTAGACCTAGGTTAGGTCGTTGTGTGATTCTTTGTGATTCATTATGATGTGTTGTGATATGATGTGCTTCACATGTCTTGGTAGTGTACTGATTTAGACTACATTTCCAGGATTATTTTCCTGTTAGACTGGATGATAAGATGTTCTTTTTAAATCTAACATTGTCCTCTAGAGGGGGCTATGCTAGAAAGGATTGCTATCATAAATAAATTAAAAATATTATTTTCTTGCAGGTATGCTTAAGTACCTAAGCATGGCCCATAGGATAGGTGGGCTTCGCAAGCACCTAATGCTAAGCTTGTGTATTTGTGAAATATAACTATTGCATGTTATTTATATTTTACTGATATTTGTTTTGTAGGGCTAAAAATTAATTTTGAAATCAAAATTTAAATTTGAGCTTAAAATTAAGTTAGGATCTATGAGGTTTAGAATTAGTAGGAGCTGACTCTGCTAGAAGATAGGTGTAGTGGTCCCCTATGAAGCCCAATGGATGTCCCTAAAGTACAAGACTATCCTAGAAGCAAGACCCATGGATCTAGACATGTAGTTCTAAGCCGGGCTATATAAGGCGAGCTGTACCGTTGCTCTTTCTTCGTGTCTGACATTACTACACGAATTTTTCTTAAATTAAATTAGTTTGATTTATTTTGAGTTTGCAATAGAAACAACCTGCTTTTCTAGGTTTCTTTTTGTGTTGTGATTTCCTATGATTAAATGTATGGACGATTAGGCTTATAAGGAAAATTAAATTTATACCCAACTTAAATTTAAACAACTGAAAAAAAACTAAAGAAATTTTGAAACCTCACATAAATTATAGCCTTAGGCTAAACTTAAAAATCAATTAGAAACCAATTAGTTTGAAACCATGAAATCATATTGCTCTTAATCCTTGAATGGGCACTTCACCCATTGCACATAAGGGGCATCTGACCTATGAGGATGACCACCTTCTTAAGGAAGCTTGCCTTCTATTATTGATTTGGCCCATAAAAATTTTTAATTGCATGACATTAAGAATAAAAATGCATACCTAAAACCTTAAATGAATCTTAAATCAAAACATTTTAAAATATGAAAAATGGGCAATAGTTCGATGCATTTCCTACCCTACATGATTCTAAGGATTAGGCAGTTTGTCTAGGTTCATAGATTCCTTTCCTAAAAATGTAACAGCCCAATCATCTTACATTCATGAGACTTAGCATCATCAATTTAAAATGCACTTAGATATTGTTAGCTGGTAGCCCATCTTTAGGCTGGTTATAAGTCCAAAAAAGTCAAGGATAGGTTAGTCTTCCTCGACTGAGAGGAATGGCTGATAATTCCCAAAATAAAATTAGGTCGAGCATCTGATGTGTGTTAGAAACACCTGTAGACTAGGTTCTGAAGCATCTTTTTCAGGGATAAGTCTTCAACTGTAGGTATTTCTGCAGTCTTGTGTTGTTAGAACCTAAGTCCTAAACTTCTAGAAAAATTTCAAGTCAAAATCTAAATTAAATTTCAAAATTTAAAGATCAATTACATGATAGTTAAAATGCCTACTAGGGATCCCAATATCAATAGGAATTTCCTATTTCATTCCGTTTGGCCTCCAAAAGAACTCTCTCCAATTTGAATCAATCTCAATTGAAAATTAAAAAAAAATCAATTCTTTGGAAACCAACTTCAAAATCCTTAAAAATAATAATTTGTTTCTTTAATCGAGAGCATTCTTAGGAAGAGACCCTTCTTAAGATGTAATTAACTATTGGGGCTTAACTCTATAGGGAACCATAAATCCAATTTAAAATAAGCCCTATTCTACCTTCCATTTAGTTTAGGAGAAAAATCTCTTACATTACCCATTAGCCTTAGGAGTCTTTTATTAAATAATCAAATCCATTATATGAAAACATATTTATCTTGTGAGATAATTTATTTATTCTTTAATGATGCATTTAATCATCTAGATAAAAAATTCCTAAATTCTATGTGGTGTCATAAATTTTCTCCTTAGAGATTTTTTTGGCGACTCTACTTGGGAATGGTTCCTCTCTCCATCTTTAGAAATAAGTAGTTATTTCTATATATCAGCTGTGTACTAGTGTAACTCATAGGTCAAGATTATCTTTCTTTTCATTGTATGCCTCTCAATTTCATCCTTGGTTGAGCCTATCCAACATTCTGAACTAAGGTTCTAGAACTCTTTGTTTTCCATGTTTAAAAGATTTGTTCCTAGAACCAAACCTCAAAATAAAAAAAAGGCTAGAGAAATAAATGAAAACCAAGTCATTTTTATTAGACCTAAATCTAGTCAAGGCAAATTTGAAACCATTCCAATGTGGAAGAGAAATGTTAAATTCAAAAAGTTTAAAAATTACTTTATAATTTGAAAAGTAAATCTCAAGAGTAAAATCTCAAAGTTAAACTTATCCTTGATTCTACTTTAGCTTTGTACTAAAGCTAAAGAGAATGAGAACAGGGTCCTAAATTGGTACCATTTGTTCTATAACATTCAAATGTAGTAAATACCTAAGGATATAGATTGAAATGAAGGGGTTCCTTCAAATCCTGAGAAAATTCAAATCAAAGGAAGAAAGCATAATTTGTCTATTGCCCCTTACCAATATGATCAAAGCTTGAATTGCATTTAAAGAAAGAATCAACATAAAAGAAAAGAAAAGAGGGATAAAAAAAATCATCATCCAAAAAGAAAGCCTTATTGACCTTAACCAAAGGTCAATCAAGGAATTAAATGTGGATCTTCTATCCTTATAGAAGCAAATTTCGCATAAATGCAAATCAGCTTTAATCTTAATTCAACTCCATATGTCCACTAGAATCTTGGAAAATCAGTTGTTTAAGCTGATTGGCCAATTCTAGGGAGTGACTTAGAGATGGCCCTCTTTTAGACCCTTTAAAGCCTTGAATCATTAAGAGTAAAGGAGAGAGAGTAAAAAGAAGAAATTGACATGACATTGTAAAATAAAAAAATGTAATAACATGATAAATAAAAAGGGGAAAATGACATGACATTGTAAAATAAAAAAATGATAACATGATCCACTTTTGCTCCTGATCAATAAATGAAAAGATATGGTAGCTAAAGAGAACTCTGATTCTCCTGATAAGGCTGAAATGAATGAAATTTAAATCAATTTTCTTAATGGGAGTCTTCTCCCATTGAATGATTGATATTTCATAAATGGTCTTAATTGATTTTAATGACAAATCTTGAAAAGAAAATATTAAAAAGATAAATAAAAATATGAAAATAATCATGACCTTAAGATTGGGTCTTAAGGGTGATATTTCTATCTCTCAGAGTGAAAGTATGAAACTTCTATCTCTAGTAAGTTGATAGATAAATCACTTAGGACTTTGTCAATCCAAATTAATGAAGAAAGCCTTAGTTCTCTTTGCTCAAACATTAAGACATTATATGATTTCAATAAAAAGTGAATCTAAGGTGAATCCTTTGCAATGTCTTATGACCCATTTGACATTATCTTAATGTCTAACATGGTGATGAAAGCTTTCATTGTAAGTTGAGATTACCTTTAATCTTGTTTGTGCTATAAAAAGTACAAGTCATATTTGTCTTTCCAGTAGCACATCATCTACCATAGAGGGTCCTCTTTTAAATGATGATTCTCCAAATGAATAGATCATGAGGTCTATTAATCCATTGAGGATAGCGTTAGACCTACCTTCCCTCAATATTAAAAGGAAATTCTTGAAATCAAATTCAAAATGGTAAAGTCATGCCACCTCAAATGACATTGAAAAGAAATGAAAAATAAGTCATATTCAAAATGTGATGTCTTGCCCATCTTAAAGAAGTTGCTTGAAAAATCAAGCATCGTAATGCTCTATAAAAAGAGGAAAATGAAAAGAAATGAAAAAGAAATTACCATTAAGCAAGGCATAACATAATCCTGTAATTTTCTTTATTTAATTATAAGCAACTTCCTAATGTGGCATTCCACTATAAAGAAGTTCTAGGGTTATCTTCAATGATAAAGATAGACTATTAAGAACTTATCAACATCTTAGTTGATGTGGAAAATTCAAAAGAAGAAATATCCAAAATACTTGTTGATGTGGATGCATCGATCAACATCAATTATAAACATGAAAGTGAATTTATAGGCCCAATTCTAATTGAGCCTTGATAAGATGGTACCTTGAAAATTAAATCAAGTAAAGAAATGAATTTTCAATTCAATGAAAATTTAATCTTGAAAACTCAACTTAAAAGAGAAACTTGATCTCTGGAATTCAAGATCATCTTTAATACTCTTGGATGGTCCTATCCAGCCCAATTCAAACAATTTAAATAAAATGAAAGAATAAGAAGAAAAATAATAATTATGAAAGGATGTGCATATCCATCATGAATTCAAAAGCATGGAGTCTTTAGGAATGTTATTTTGTAAATCCTACATGACCTCACTAAGTCTTTTGTTTCATTAAATGATGGAAAAGAAATTGAAGTGTTGGATCATACAATATGATCAATCAATCACAACAAATGTCACATTTAGACAAACAATCAAATGCATCTAATCTCCTAGTAAATCTTCAATTTAGGAGAAATGTTAAATGTAACCTTTCACAATGAATTGTAATGTTATCCTTGACAAATCAGAGAAAGAATAAAAGAACAAAAGAAATAAAGCAAATTAAGGGGATGGAAGAATCATATCCAAGAGCAAAAGGATGGAGTCTGAAATTCCTAAGTATGTGGGCATTTTAACTTTAAACCCCTCCACATTAAAATAAAGGGGTAGAGCTAGAAGTCAAGAATTGTCCTTAGCTAAACAAAAATAATCAGATGCTTAATATTTTGTCATCATAGCCTTTGCCATGTTGGGTGAACTCATATGGCAGGTTAAAGAGATAATGGATCTTTATTTTTAGGAGTCCATACTTTTTGTTGTCAAAGATTCAATTGAGTATACTCTGATTCCATTACAAGTGGCCTATAACCATAAACAAGAAAAGTTATCAAACCATAAATTCATTCCAAGTTGAAATTTATTAAGTAGTTAGGGTCCTGACTTTCTCTTCAAAGGCACTTATTGACCTTACTTTTGGAGTGAGGACTCATCCTTCCTATCTTAGACTTAGAAATCTTCTAGACACTTAGGTTTTCCTAGTCATATGATAGTTCTAGTGATCAAGAGAATACTAAATGCAAGCCTAGAGACTTAAGAAAGCATACCTCGACCTTAGGTCATACCCTAGGGTAAATAGTTCTAACATATCCCATGGCCTAAACCATGACCCATGCTTATCCACTTGTCCAAAAACTAACCCCAAAATAATGCAATCAACCTTAATTGGGTTTTGTTTTATATCCATGCTCCAAGCCAAATTAACTTAACCCTTAACCTGAATCAATTTCACCATCATCCTATGGATCAAACCCCAAAGCTCATTCAATTAAATAAAATCCAATTAATTTTCACAAAATCACTCCAACCATTCAAACATATATTTCAAACCCTTCCAATACCTACAATCAAATCAATTGAGCCAAACCAATTCAATTAACCCAAGTTAGCCCATTTGACTTAAAGGGTCCAAATAAGCTAAAACCCAATTAAGGACAAATAAATTGCCATCAAAGCCATCAATCAATCCTAAATCAATCATCAAACTCAATCCAACTTAGTTCAACCCAATTCAACTCTATTAAGCTATGTGGTCTACATGACCTAAACTGACCTAAAAGACCAATTTGATCTAAACCTCAATCCAACCTAAATTGGATTGAATCAACCCATCCAATATCCTCTACATTGATTATTGATCATCTTTGATTGACCAATTACATTCAATTGGGTTAAACCTAGCTAATTTGATCACTTGACCTAAGTTGACCCAATTAGCCTATATGGATCAAATTGAACCAAATCTCATTTTAAACTCAATTGATCGAAACCAATACCTCCAATCAACCATAAATTGAGTATTGAATATGACTTGACTATCAATTGGATCTAACCAAACCAATTTCGCCTCTTGACCCAAGCTGATCCAATTAACCTATATGGACCAAATTGAACCAAATATCATTCTAAATTCAATTGATTGAAACCAACACCTCCAATCAATCATAAATTGATTATTGAATATGACTTGACCATCAATTAGATCCAATTAACCCACTAAGAATTTGACCAAATTCAATCATTCCAAATGTACTAAATAATCAAATAAATATGATTAATCATGAATATAAAGAAATTCAAATTCATTTAGGCCATAATTTAGTTAATTAGACCACTTAGTCTAAATGAACGTAAATAGGTCCTATTGGGTTCAAATGCAAATCAAATAGAAATCAACTCAATTTGATTGTTCAAAATCATATGAAAATGATAATCTAACACAATTCAACCCATCATTGAGTCTAATTTGGTCAAATTGGCCATTTGACCCAAATGAAACCCAAGCTTAACCCATTAGGCTCACTTTGGGTCAAATGGGTTCAAATTGAAATTTAATCAAAATTAAATGAATCAATCACTCCAAATCATTTCACACATATGATTAAACATAATTGGAGTGTAAACACAATTTAATTGAGTCAAATTTGGTCATTTGACTCATCCAAATACAACTCAATCCATTTAAGGAAAAATAGGTCAAGTTGACTTGGAGTTGGGCTAAACCTTAATATGGCATAGGTTAACTCAATTCCTAATCACCTAATGGAAAATTAAGGATGATCCAAATCAAAATTTAAAGCCAATTAATGGTGCTTAAAGCATTTGAGATTTAAATTAAATTCAATGCTAAGATTGAAATAAAACTTATGGAATGAAACCTATGGTATTTATTTAAATTCAACCTTAATTGGATTAAAATAAATTGCCAAATAATCTTAAATAAATTGATCAAATCTAAATTAAATTAAAATGATGAACTTATCTAATGGAAAGAGGGATTTTATGAAGCAAAATCCACCTTAATTTCTTTAATCCTTTATCCAATTTAAAATTCCATCTCTTGGTTTTAAAAAAAGAGATGGCTACCATCATCAAGTCAAAAGCCTGCATTTGGCTTTGACATGGATTGGGAGTTAGATGTCATCCTCTCTTCCGTATGATCATCCAAGCATGTTCACAAGGCCAAGGGGAGTTGAATCCACCCCTTGGCCGGCCTTGCCACCGCCGATGGTCAGATTCTAGCCACCTAAAATCCCATAAACAAGGTTCTCAGTCAACAATGGAAAGTGGAGAGTGGGAGCCAATTCCCTTGCCCTTTTCCTTCCAAAATGTTTACTAAGGCAAGAGATGAAGGAGGGGACCCTTCACTTGACCTCTCGTTATCGGCACACCGATGAACGGACGAAAATCAAGCCTCTCTCATGGTGAAATCTAAGGGGGAGTTTCTTTCATCAAATTAAATGTTCCAACATGTTCTAGAGGTCGAGGAAACCTCAAGCAAATCACAACCTCAACCCCTCGCTGCCGGCGAGCCAGAAAATGATCAACATCTCTGGAAAATTATTTGTGTTGGTCGAGGGAGCAATCCATGGGGGTGGAAAGCCGTTAAACTTCCCCCATGTCTTCATCAGATCGAAATGAAGCTAATGAAGTCAATCCCACCTCTAGTGATCATCGGAATTGAGGTATGCACCACCTCCGCCTCTTTAGGCCATCGGGTTTGGTCATTTTCGAAAGAAACTTGATCCCCAAGTGGAACAAATCGTATGGATGGGTTGCAAATTGATCACTAATCATTTTGCAATCAAAATAGATGTGAAAATTGCCAAAACATAGGCAAAAATGATGAATGGTGTCCATCTTTCGCTAGATATCCATGAGATTTAATCCCCCGAAGTCTGATCCTTCTATTAGGAACAAACAGTCGTGATTTAGTCAGCCGATCCTATTTAAATCGTTTAAGGACACTACGTATCGATCAGTACCGTTTGATTTTTGATCAGACGGTCGAGAATCGTCCTACGTGGCACTTCTTTTGAGATAAATGCCATGTAGTATCTGCATGCCAAATAACTCCTTGCCACGTGGTAGCAACGCCATGTCTGTCTGCCACTAGATAATGGCTAAATTTCCTTAAAAATTAATTAAATATCACATAAAATTCAAAACTTCACAGAAAAATAAATAAATATCCAAAAAAATATAAACTTAGGCTTATGGATTCATCTAGATGAGAGATATTTTAGCCTTAACTTGACTTTAAATGAAATCAATTAAACCTTAATTAATCACAAACCAATTAAATTCAAATGAAACTTTGACGAATTAAAATTTATGTTAAAACACACCCAAGGAAAATTTTCATGAATTATTGCAATGTAATTCATCAAAATGAAATTTCAAAGCTTAAATCTCCATTTTAATTAGATAAATCAATATAAACTAAATTAACTCATGAAAATGAATTAAACAACCTTAAATCAACTTAATGAACCTTAATGAACATAAAATCACCAATGAAACTCATTGGAACACAATAAATCATAAAATGACTTAATTAAGTAATTAATCGAATTAAATAATTCAATTAATTAACCATAATTTAATTAAATCATAATAAATCAACAAAATTTCAAACAATTATGAATGAGCCCACTTTTGAAACATCTTTGAAAGAGGTATAAATAATAAATAAAATTCCCAAATAGTTTTCATTGAATTAGACTTAATTTGGGTTTTAATAAAATAATTAAATTTATAATTACACCTTAATTATGATTCTAATCAAAATGAAACTTTGGAAATATGAAATTGGCATGGAACCCCACTCGCCATAAAAATTTCAAACTCAATTGATCTTTTGATTGGGAATTATTGAATTTCTAAATATCTAGGTCATCAAATAATGAATAAAGAAAATTCATAAATTGATAAAATCATGAAATAACTTGAACTAATCTTAATCAAACATCAGAAACACTTAGGATGGTTCTCCAAACATCATAAGACAAAAGACTTAATCATTTTCTATACTTAAGTGTTAAGGAAAGTGATAAAGCATATTAAGGCTTAATTAAATTCTAAGCTAATGAACTCTTAATGAAACCAATGAAAAAATAAATATGCAATCAATCTAACCTAAGATTGAATTCAAACTTTAACTTAAGTGTCTTAGGTTAACATAAATCAAACTAAATGAAATAAAGATAACCTAAAAGCTAAATATAATTCAAATGAAGTAAATGAAACAAATCAAATCAAATGAAATAATTCAAACCAAATTAAATTTAAGGAACAAACTAAACAAAGAATGAAAATCAAATCAAAGCATAAGAAATGAAATGGAAAATCAAATTTCCAAAGAAAAGAATTAATCCAAAAATCCAAACTAAATTCAAACCCAAACCATCTAAATGAAATCAAAAGGATAAATTTAGATAGTTAAGTATTTTAGTTAGACTTTTGTGGATGGATATTCATCTTAAATGAAGATTTTATTTCATTAAGAGTTTGAATGTAGAATAGATTCCATCTAAAGTAAAATTGGTTTTACCCTTTATTCTTGAAAACCTAAACTTCACTTTAGCAAAATAAAAGTGAAATAAAAATGAAAATATATCTCTAAATCATTTGAATTGAAACCACCCAAAGGTAAAATTTAAACAAATTTAAACTCAAAACTGAAACTTGAACTAAAAAGACCTAGCAAAGTCTTGCTACACAAGCCTATGTTTTTTCACACACTAGATCATTAGGTCACAAATCCTAGACCTAGGTTAGGTCATTCTGTGATTCTTTATGATTCTTTATGATGTATTGTGATATGATGTGCTTCACATGTCTTAGTGGTGTACTGATTTAGACTACATGTTCAAGATTATTTGCCCGTTAGACTAGATGATAGGATGTTCTTTTAAATCTAACATTGTCCTCTAGAGGGGGCTAAACTAGAAGGATTACTATCATAAATTAAAATTGATATTTTCTTCCAGGTATTCTTAAGTCCTTAAGCATGGCCCATAGGATAGGTGGGCTTGGAAAATAGCTGATGCTAAGCCCGTATGTTTGTGAAATATAATTATTGCATGTTGTTTATATTTTTATTGATATTTATTTTGCAGGGCTAAGAATTAATTTTGAAATCAAAATATAAATTTGATCTTAGAATTAAGTTAGGATCTATGGGGTCTGGAATTAGCAGAAGGTGACCTTACTAGAAGATAGGTGCGATGGTCCCCTATGAAACCCAGTGGTTGTCCCTAAAGAAGGAGACTATCCTGAAAAGAAGACCCATAGATCTAGACTTGTAGTTCTATGATGGGCTGTATTAGGGTAGAGCTCAGTTGACCATTTTCTATTTATTTTAGGGTGTACAGTGGTATATGGCTGCACTAGCCTTCTTCTTGAATTAAATTTGCTTGATTTACTTTGGGTGCACAATAGAATCAACCTGCTTTTCTTGGTTTCTTTCTGCGTTGTGCTTTCCTGTGATTGAATGCCTGGACGATTAGGCTCAAAAAGTTAAATTTTATACCTAACTTAAATCTAAACAACTGAAACAAAACTAAAGAAAATTTGAAACCTCATATAAATTAAATACTTAGGTAAAACCTAAAATTCAATTAGAAACCAATCAGGTTTTGAAACAATGAAATCATATCGCTCTTAATCCTTGAGTGGGCACTTCACCCATTTCACATAAGGTGCATCTAACCTGTGAGGATGACCACCTTCTTGGTGAAGCCTAGCTTCAACTATGATTTGGCCCATAACCATTTCTAATTACATGACATTAGTTATAAAAATACATACCTAAAACCGTAAATGAATCTTGAATCAAAATATTTAAAAATCTAAAAAATGTGCATTAGTTAGATGCATTTTATACCTTATATGATTCTAGGGATTAGGGAGTGAGTCTAAGTTCATAGATTCCTTTTCCTAAAAATACAACAGCCTAGCCATCTTCCATTCATGAGACTTAACATCATGAATTTAAAATGCGCCTAGGTAGTGCTAGCTGGTAGCCCCTCTCTAGGTGGGTTATAAGTCTAGAAAGTCGGCGATAGGTTAATCCTTCTCGAGTGAGAGGAATGACTGATAATTCCCAAAATGAAATTAGGTCAACCATTTGGCGTGTGTTAGAAAAACCTGTAAACTAGGTTATGAAGCATCCTTTTAAAGAATAAGTCTTCAACCCTAAGCATTTTGTAGTTTTATGCTACTAGAACTTAGGTCCTAGACTTCTATGAAAATGTAAACTCAAAATATAAATTAAATTCTAAAATTTAAAGCCTAATTATAGGATAGTTGAAATGCCTACTAGACATCCCGGTATCAATAGGAATTTCCTACTTCATCCCATTTGGCCTCCAAAAGAACTCTCTCCATTTTGAATCAATCCCAATTAAAATTTCAAAAAATCAATCCTTTGAAAACCAACTTAGGAATTATTTGAAATAACAATTTGTTTCTTTAATCAAGAGTATTCTTAGGAAGAGACCCTTCTTAAGATGTAATTAATTGTAGGAGCTTGTCTCTATAGGGATCCATAAACCCAGTTTAAAATAAACATTGTTCTACCTTCCATGTAGTTCATGGGAAATCACTAGTACATGAAAGATCCATTAGCCTTAGGAGTCTTTTATTAAATAATCAAATCCATTAAATGATAATATGTTTATCTTCAGAGATAATTTGTTTATCCTTAATGATGCATTTAATCATCCAAATAATAATTTTTTAAATTCTATACGGTGTCATAAATTTTCTTCACATTGCTTACAATGCAATTATTTGAACTCGACTAATGTTTGGCTCAAGCTCAATTTGTATAGCCTGATAGTGTTCACTAGCTTACCCTAATTAAGCTACTTGTTATTTATCTAAAATGTGAAATGATTTTGTGCATTCCTTATAAATGAGCATTTCCAAGCTAACAAATGAGCAACTTGTTAAACTCAAAGAAATGAGCACATATAATTAAAGAAAAATACTAAATGAACAAGTGAAGCAAATAATTATATGAGAATTAACAAATATTTTTGTTAATCACAATAACAACAAGCCTTTATCCTATTATGTGGGGTCGGCTACATGAATCCTTCTTCTCCATTGTGTCTTATTATATGTCAAATTCTCATTTAATTCAGGTATACTAAGATCATTTTTTACACATCTTCACCAAGTATTTTTAGGTCTACCTCTACCTTTGTTAACATAAGGAAAATCTAATGCATCTACTCTCCTAACTGGGTCATTGGATGACTGATGCTTTATGTGGCCAAACCATCTAAGGCGGCTCTCTCAAATCTTATCTGCCACTAAAGCTACTCCAACTTTTCCCTGAGCATACTCATTTTGCATTTTATCTCTAAGAGTAAAGCCACTCATCCACCGACATCATCTCTACAACACTTAACTTAGTTTTATGCTTCTCTTTTATTGGTCAACATTCTGCACAATAAATTATTGCAGGTCTTATCACCATCTTATTAAATTTTCTTTTAAGTTTAAGTGGTACTTTCAATCTCACAATAAGCTAGATGCATACCTCCACTTCAACCATCCAACTTGAAATATACTAATAAAATCTCCATTTATTTCACCATCATTTTGAACAATAGAGCCTAGATATCTGAATCGGTCACTCTTTTTAATGACTTGTTCACCCAATGTCGCAACACTACCACTAGAACTTCTACAACTAAAATTACACTCTATATATTGAATTTTAGATCTGCTTAAATGAAAATCTTTAGACTCTAAGGTTGACCCCCATAATTCAAGTTTCTCTTAGACTCCCTCACTAGCCTTATCAACAAACAGAATGTCATCAGAAAAAAGCATACACCAAGGTACATCTTCCTATAAATGCCTAGTAATAAAATCATGACATGAATCCTTTAAATATTTTGTATTAATCAATGAAGAAAATAAGAAATAAATAATAAGTACCTTAAGAGGACTTATAACTAACATTTCTTGTGTTGTAGTTGTGTTAATCTCTTCTCTGATGTGATATATCAAAAAAGTAGAAGTTGTAAATCCTTTTAAGGTACTTATATATGTATGTGTGTGTGTGTGTGTGTGTGTGTATTATAAATCATTAATTTCGATGAGGAAATCAAAGGAGTTAATGTTGATGAGGAGGAAAGTATTAGTCTTCATCCAAGCTTAGTCGATCTATAGCATGCACTTGTAGAGGGCTATTACAAATGACACTGAATGAAAATCTTTTATGAAAATTTTCTTATATACTCAATAAAATGTAGGCCTACAAATAGATCATGGTTTATCTATGTTGATAGAAATATATAATATATATATATATATATATATATATATATATATATATATATATATATATATATATATATATATATATATATATATATATATATATATATATATATATATATATTAATTTCAAATAAATCCTACAAAGGTTTATCAAATCCACAAAAGGTTTTCATTCAATGTCATATGTAATGCCCTCTTCAACTGCATGCTATCGATCTACTATGCTTTGATGAAGAATAATACTTTCCTCATCATCACCATTAACTCATTTGGTTTCTTACTTTGAAAGTCAGATTTTTCATTTTATAAAACAAGATACTTTATATTAATGTCTTAATCATTGTACTTCTATTTTAAAAAAAGGAACTCCTTCCAACCTAAAGAGAGTATCCTACAATGAAAAAAAAGAATAATGTTGAATGATGAACTAAATTTAAAGGTTATGAAAATCAAACTAATCATTCAACCTAAAGAGGAGATTCAAGTTTCAATAGTTCGATCATGGTTAAGCTGGATGACAAAAAAAAGGAACTACATCCAACCTAAAGAGAGTATCCTACAATGAAAAAAAAGAAGGTATCTTGAATGATGAACTAAATTTAAAGGTTGTGAAAATCACACTGATCATTGAGCCTAAAGGGGAGATTCAAGATTCAATAATTTGATCAAGGTTAAGCTGGAAGACATAATAAATATTAAAAATATTGAACTTTGATGTAATTAAATGATTAAATAATAAAAATATAAAAAATAGGACAATTACATAAATAATATTTTTAATAATTATAAATTTCATGATCGATATAAAGTTCAATAAGAAATAACTATATAAGTATATTAAATATATTTAAAATAAAAAAAGATTGTAATATAAATTTACAAATATAAGTATAATTTATAATAAGAAAAAATCTATAAAAAATCTTTTGTTTAAAATAAAAATTATAAATTATAGTATAAAAAATTATTTTGAAACCTTATAAAATATAATTAATATAAAATATAATATATATAATATATATAAAATTAAAAAATATTATTGCAAATCTTTGTGTGTGTGTGTGTATATATATATATATATATATATATATATATATATATTAAAAAGGTTTAAAATTTAAAAAATTTTATTAATAAATATTTAAGAATATGAATATAATTTTAATTAAAAATAAAAAATTCCAATATATAAAGGTATTTTAAAATATTTACAAAATTTTATTATAAATTTTATAATCTCTAAAATCTTTTTATATTATAAAATATAATTTATAATAAAAATATAAAGTTAAAATTCAAAATATTGTTTCTATGTTCCTATATTTTAAAATCTATTTGATATTAGTAAAATCTATTTTATATATTCAAATATCTCAATCCTAAAACCCAACTCAATAAATTTCATCATCATCAATTTCTTTAGTCTCATATCATGAAGGGGACTTAGCAACCACTATTTATAGTGAGACTTGTAACATAATTCATTATGGTTGGTGGAATCTTATGATTAATTAATTTCAAACTCATTATAATAATATTAAGAGTTTTAAAACTTATAAAATTTTATATAAAAATATTTAAATTGTAAATATTATTAAGTTTAATATTTAAATAGAATTATTTAACACAATTAAATAACATATTTAAATAATTCAATACAATAATAATAGTAGTAGTTTGATAATTTATTAAATTTTTCATAAAAACATTTAAATTACAAAATTTGTTAAGTTTAACATTAAAATATAATTATTTAATAATTTTATTTATTGGCCGGAGAATTGGTTTACCACCAGAGAATCTTTGAGAGTAGTAAGAAAGCTCTTTCCAAGTTTCTTCGTCCTTCAACACCTCCTCTCCGGTTGTGAAGCAAGGAGAGCTTAAGCCTTGTGAATGAATGTGAGAGATAAAAGTAGGGAGTGGGCTTTATACAGAGGAAGTGAGGTACTGAAAGCGGGAGTTCTTATGCGTTACGATGAATTTTACAGTATAGGGAAATTGGCATTAATATCAGATAATTCATATGCATTACGATATGCCATTGATAAATTTTGATTTTATTTATAAAATCTTCTAGTAGCTCCATCGCATTAAAATCAAAGTTTAGGAATGGTAGATCTTAATGCAAATGAATTGTATGGTATTAATGTCAATTTTTCTGTAGTATAAAATTAATTTATAGTGGTAATTTTTACGGGTGACTAAAACTGTTAAATAGTTATTACCGTTCTGATTTTACAGAACGTGAACTTTTCTCTGTTTAATTAAAGAATGATTGGGCTCAGTTATTATAGTTTTATTTTTGCTATTAATTTAAAAAAATTATGAGAAGTAACTATATCTGTTTTGTGAAAAAATTGCTGTTCATCTTTCAATATAATAACTTTCAACAATTAATTTTTGTTTTTCTTAAAACCTAAGAAGAGAAAAATCATGGGGCCCAGCCCATTTAGAAATAATTTCACTATATCAACTTTTGTTATAATTATTATTATTTCTCCAAAGTTGGAGAATGATAAACTATAAAGTAAGTTTTGTGATACGCTTACTAGATTAGCGATGAAGGTGCGCGAGGTGATGGTCTGATGATCCAACGAAAACTATTGAAAGATGGTTGGGTGGCGGTTGATAGCGCGATGGTGAAGCAGCGGTGACCCATAGTAATTGGCCATTAGTGATCCGGGCCCAGCCGGTCGAGGCGGTGGTTGGCGACGGTGATTGGCGGCGGTGATTGGCAGCGATAATGAGCGGTCAGCGGCGGCGAGCGGTTGGCCAATGGCGGCCGGCAAACGCTGATGATCCGGCGGTACGGTAGATGGCTGATTATCTTTAAGATTCTTAGTCTCGAGAGATCTCTCTTTAGCTTTGGTCCCCTATGAAAAATGAGAAATTTATTTATAGATTATGAGTAGCATTTTATAAATATAGACAAAATTCAAATCACTCATGACTCAAATGAAATCCTTCAATGTATTTTAAGTATTTGAATGCTCAAATGAAGTCGGAATTAAGAGCTCTTAGGTTAGTTAGATCCGTCTCATTAAGACGCTCGATTTGTCTATAAACATTCCCTATTTATGAGCTATTTAAATATCCGGCTAATATCCTAAAGTTTTTAATTATATTTTAAGTGCTTGATCTGGGCTAGTCTCGACTCAAAATCAGATTGGTTTCGATATCAAGATTCATGCATCAATTAGGAGATTTTCCGTGCATCAATTCGACGCAGGGGCGGGGTAGAGCGTCGGGCCTCGGCTCCGAACCGGAGCCATAGTAACGTCGAGAACCTGGCGGCTTCAGCGCTCCTCTCCCTGGCCCGCCTGACCACTGGCGCTTGACCCGCCGTGCTTGCATCCAGGACTTCGCGTGCCCATGGCCTCCCATATGGCGTGCCATGCAGCGCCAAGTCCCTTCATGTTTGCATGTGCTAAGTTGGCCGCACCTCAGCGTCATTCACTTGCCCATGCATTCGTTGCCTCATGCACCTATGTGACTGGCCTCTTGCGCCCGCTTCCGTGATCATAGCTTGTGTGCCCATGAAGTTCGATTCTCTCAAACTATATTTGACGCAAATGTTAATGAACCTACAAATTTCATTAACATAAAGAATGTTATTAGCTGAATAATTTTTTTTTAAAAATTATAATCAATTTTTAAAAAATTATTCATCGACTTGACGTGTATTTTTGGATGATAGAGAAGATATCATCAAAAAAAATAAGAATGTGATATATGGCGAAAACTCTTCTAATTGAAGCAAAAATCTTGATATCGAAAGTAATAAGATTTTGAGTCGAGACTAGCCCAATTCAAGCACTTAAAATATAATTGAAAACTTTTGGATATCAATCGGATCTCTAAATACCTCATAAATATGGAACGTTTATAGTCAAATCGAACATCTTGACAAGCAGGATCTAACAAACCTAAGATCTCTTAATTCTGACTTCATTTGAGCATTCAAATACTTAAAATATATTAGATGATTGAAGGAATCATTTTGAACCGTCCAATGAAGTGATTTGGAATTTTCTTGTATTTACAAAAATGCCACTATCATAATCTATAAATAGACTCTCATTCTTTATATGAAAAGATAAAAAAGAGGAGAGCTCAAGAATTTCGAAAAATTTCAAAGCATAATGACCGGCGTCGTTGGATCATTGCGGAACCATCGCCGTGGCGCCATCATTGCCAGCCGGTCATCACCACTATTGATCCGCCGGATCGCCCGGTCAGCACCAGGCCACCATTAGTCCGCAGATGGCCATGTCGCGGTCTACCCAGCAGTCATTGGATCATTGCTCATTCCTATTGTTGGTCACCACCTATCATCATCATCAATTATTACCAACCACCACCCAACCATCTTTCGATAGTTTTCATCGGAACATCAGACTATCACCTCAAGCAAGACATTCGTCGCTAATTCAATGAAGTTTGCCACAAAACTTACTCTTGTAAGTTATCCTTCTACAACTTTAGAGAAAAGGTAATAATTATAACAAAAGCTGATATAGTGAAATTATTTCTAAATGAGCTAGGCCTCGTGATTTTTCCCTTCTTGGGTTTCTATGTAAAAATCCTGAGATCTCTTAAACTATTTTGTTGTGTGTGCGAAACATTTGTGCAATGCTAAGATATCGAATTATCCTACTCTAGAATCTTCCAAAGCGTATAATATATATATATATATATATATATATATATATATATATATATATATATATATATATGAGTATTTCTGATTAATTATACTTTGATATTTAAAATAAATTTTTTATTTTTGTAAATAATCCTCTTATGACTGAGGTCATATGCATACTAAACACAAACTTCTTAGAAAAAAATCACTACAAAAGTTTGCAAAATTTTAATCAAGAATAGTTTAGATGGGGACACTTAAAGAACACAAATAAAAATATTTTTAAGAGCAAGCTACAAGAAATTAGAATTTGGGATGTTCATAAGGAAGCTAGCGTTATGTGGGAAAAAATATCAAGTGAAATTAAGCAAGTTCTAAAGATGTGCTTGGAGAATCAAATCAAAAGATTCTTTTAATAAGAATTGTTGGTGGTGGAGTCGAGTGTGCAAGAAAAGATAAGAAATAAAAGCATTGTTATAAAACTTGGTTTAGATGTAAAATTCAGAATTGGAAAGATATAAAGTGGCTAGAGATTCTAAAAAAGCAATATATGATGCAAAAATTTAGCTTTTAGTGATTTATACAATAGATAGATACCAAAGAAGGTGAAAGATGTATGTATAAGCCAAGCAAAGAGATAGAAGAAGTAAAGACATAGTTTAAGTGAGGGGTATTAAGGATGAAAATAATAAAGTCCTTTTCTTAGAAAAAGATATTGAAAATAGGTGGATATGGTATTTTGATAAACTTTTCAATGAAAGATCTGAAAGTGCGATTGATTTTAGCAACCTTAATACCCTAAACAAAAATAAAGAATTTCATTTCTATCGTCGTATTAGTAAATCTGAAGTTAGTGAAGCTTTAAAGAAAATGAAATGTGGAAAAGCAGTAGGACCGGATAATATTCCAATAAATGTGTAGAAATATTTAGAAGATCAAGGAATTTCTTGGCTTACAAATCTTTTTAATGTTATTTTAAAGACTAAAAAGATGTTAGATGAGTGGAGAAAGAGTTTGTTGGTTCCTTTATTTAAGAATAAAGGTGATGCATAAGAGTGTGCAAATTATAGAGGAATTAAGTTAATGTGCCATACATTAAAATTATGGGAGAGAGTAATTGAGCATATGTTACGATGTGATACAGAAGTTTCTCACAATCAGTTTGGTTTCATGCCCGGTAGATCTACTATGGATGCTATACATTTGTTAAGAGGTTTGATGGAGAAGCATAGAGAAAGTAAGAAGGATCTACATATGATATTTATTGATTTAGAGAAAGCTTATGATAAAGTCTCAATAGATGTTCTTTGGAGAGTTCTAGAATAGAAAGGTGTTAATATTGGTTATATTCAAGTTATTAAGGATATGTATACTAGAGCAATCAGCCGATCCATTGGCCCACCGCCAGTCGGCCGCAGGTTTCATCGCCGACCACCACCGCCAATCACCGCCGAATCACTTGCCGGCCTCATGGACGATTCGGATCACTACCGGCCACCACTGTTGGTCACTGCCGTTCACCATCGCCAGCTGCTATCAACCGCCACCCAACCATCTTTCAATAGTTTTCGTTGGATCATCAGACTATCACCACAAGCAAGACTTTCATCACTAATCTAGTGAAGCGTATCACCAAACTTACTTTTATAAGCTATCATTCTCCAACTTTGGAGAAAGAATAATAATTATAACAAAAGTTGATATAGTGAAATTATTTCTAAGTGGGCTAGACTCCATGATTTTTCTCTTCTTGGGTTTTAAGAAAAACAAAAAATAATTGTTGAAAGTTATTATATTGAAAGATGGACATCAATTTTTTCACAAAATATATATAATTACTTCTCATAATTTTTTCCTGATCTTCAAGTTATAAAATAAACCTTGATTATAAAAAAATATTTAGATGGACAATTGCCCACCCTGAGTATAATGGGGTTTCACCCCTGGTTATACTAATGGATATGTTTAGTAATTGAAATATAATATGCATATCTCAAAAAATATCAATTCAAATGTGTGTTGAAAAGATTTTACATCATAAACGATGTCACAAAAATTTATTTGAATTGAATTGAAATTGAGACTCCTGAGTTTTAGTAATTGAGACTCAATCATAAGATTAAAATAAGAACACAGATTGCATGATTGAAGGATTTAAAATTATAATCAAACCCGATCTGTATTATTATAAGTAAATGAGATTTCTCCCTATAGAATCTCTTAAGAGAATTCGTAATGACCTTAACTGTGGTGGCCATATAATCCTTGAACTTTAGACTTCACCTCTCTAGCTCCAAGATAATTTAAATATCTCTAGGAGCTAGCCATAAGCATCCTAATCTTCCTTAGAAATCAAACTTAGAAACCCTTGGTCTATTTGGTGCACAATAGGAATCTCAAACCTTGACCCATCTTATCTTTGGATATATTCTCCTAGATTCTTTGTCTTAAAATAACCTAATTAGTCTCTAATATTTTCATTTCATTTGGATACATAATTGTAAGTTTGTTAGATTCCAAAGCAAGTCACTAAGATTCCAATAACTAAATTCAAATCCAATTTAAAAATCTAAGCATTAGGTGACATAAACCATACCTTGGACCATTGGACCATATAAAGTAGATTTGTCCTATTTTGAGTCATATGGTACCCAAGATACCTAAGAAATTATCATAGGACCCTTAAGACTCATTTGAAAGATTTTTCAAATCTTGCAATTCTCTTAGCAATAAAACAAATCCAAATCCAAATCATAAAACTTAAATGTGTAATAAGCAAAACATTGGGTTTAAATGGTTCAAATCTTGAACCGAATAGCCCAACCTTTGCTTAAAGTTAAATTGATCATTTTAAGACATTCTCTACTTGTCCTTTAGTAATACTGGACCCCATTAGGTCAATTATAGGCTAACATTTTATAGAAACTAAAATATAATTTGGTAAAGTCTCAAACCTACACTTAATGCATTGTCTCTCACCTCATCTTAGGACCTCTTTGCCCCATGGAAACTTTGGGTCAATAAGGTATGGCCAAAACCCTTATTTTAAGATGAGAATTGATGCAATCATACTAATATTAGAAAAATCGTTTGATTACCAAAAATATATTTATTTTTTAATATTTATAAATATATATTCATTTTTATATTAGTAAATCAATAATAAATAAAAATATTGTCTTTTTCTTCAAATCACTAAAATATATTAAATTTGATTTTATATAATAATCATAATAAGATCTCTCTTAATAGAATATATACATACATACATATATATATATATATATATATATATATATATATATATATATATATATATATATATATATATATATATATATATATATATATATATATATATATATATATATATATATATATATATATATATATATATATATATATATATATGAAAATCCTATAATAATAGATATAACCATGATCAAGATTTTAGTAGGAACTTACAACCTCTACCAACCTTAGGCCTTTCCCTATAAATAATATACATATATAAAGTTAAGTATTAAATAAAATTTGTTGAGTAGACTTTGTAAGCACAAACTTCTTACTAAAACATTAAGAACATTGTTGCCATGACTACTAGTGAGTAGCATCCATTAGTATCAAATATAAGTTTATTGATATAATAAATAAAGTCTTGATCTTCTCAATGGCACTAAGCTTATTGTATGAAATTAATATTAAGATATAAATCAAGCACCTCTCTAAAATTTAGTTTTGAGAATATTGAAAATGAAGGAAAATATGCCTTGAATTGTTCAAAGATGGCCAAACATTCATCAATCCATTAAAGCCTCAATATCTTGAAGAATGATAAATATTTATATCTAGAATAAGGCAAAAAAATTTTTGAGAAGATTTTTAATCTCATATTAAAGTATTACACTTATATATTGTTTTATAGCAATTTCATATTTCAAAGTGACTTAATATTTTTTAAGTTTGCTTCAATTTCTTATCAGGTGAACTCATATCCTAATAGAGTGCTTAATGTGCCCCAAAAGTATAAGGGAGATTAAAACACTACTCCAAGTTAGAAAGATGTTACATTATTCTAAAAATTTCTCCCAACATATCATTAACATATACTTTCATGGTGTACCATATATGATTCATAATTACCTTGCTCATGAGATATCGTAGCTAATATCATCATAACTCAATCTAGAAAGCATAAAGTAATAGTAATATAACCCCTTGTTAGTATGGATATAAGTATTCATTCAAAGCAAATTTTAATTTTGATTAGTTCAAATAAAAATAAGCATTCAAAAAATTAATCATATGATGTTCAAAGATGGTGTCCCCTAGTTGAACTATGTGATGAAGAAACACCATATTTTAAGCAACCTTTTTAAGGTTGGTGTAATATACTTGTATTGTCTAAGCTTCATTGACTTTCTTAATCATATTAAGATTTGTCAACTATAATTGATTGTATCCTACATGGATAAATTCTGTTATTAAAAATTTATTAACTTTATTTTTAATATTTTGAAGCTAGTTTGACATAAAGTTCCACTTTTAAATGACTGGCTTAAATATTAGGTCCAACTTGAGAAAATGTGTGATTTTCTTGATAGTATACCTAACCATATTTACTTAATTTTAAGCAATGATGTTTTCATTTTTATATTAGGGGTCAATATACACTAGACTTTCATCAATCAAGAGTTTAAAATCAACTTACCCTATTCATATAAGGAGATTATAAACTTTTAAAATATGGAAAAGGTTCATCATAATAGAAGCCCTTTAGATTTTGTCTTCATAATTAAGGATTATAAATTTTAGTTCTAAATAGTACCTTTAGCATTATATATATATATATATATATATATATATATATATATTTATTTATAGTTGTGCCATCCACTAGTTTTCACATAAATAATTGACTTTAGATAAATTCGGCTGTTAATTTTTACCTTTAGAAAATGATAGCTCTAAAGATTGACAAATGATGCCTTCTAAATATGAACTTTCATTGTTAAGTTTATCTTTGCTACAATGAATAAAAGTAAGTTGTGTATGGGGCATTCTCCAAACATAATTTTGAATGATAATTTTTTTTAATTATTACTAGTTGACTATCAAATTTATATAATAATGTTATCACTAGTTGAAGTTTCTCTTTGATTAGCTTTAAGTTGTGAAATATGAAATAGATTAAAGTATTAACAAAATCTCCATTAATAATTAAGATCATTTTGTTAGTATACTATCATTAATCATATTCTAATGTTACGTGGGTCCTAGTAAAAAATTTGCATGAGATTTCTTCAGCATTAATCGTTTAAGGTGTTGTAAAGATATTGATTAGATAGTAAGTGTGATATACTAATAATTTTAGTTACTAATATTTTAATTTGAACCACTATTATTTGCCTTACAACTCCCATTTGTTAATGTTACCACTTAGTATGATTGCTTCTAATGTGAATGGGTTTGGTTTAAATGAACTGATGTAGATAATCCAATTCAATCAATCTCTTAATTTTTTTCTATTACTACAAGAAAATGGATCAATTCGGTGGCCTAAACCATCAAAGAAGAAAACATTTTTCCAGTAATAGAAATTATCGATGGATTTATGTTGATATCATTTTGATGGTATAATCTTCATTGAGAATAAATTCCAATGACCATATTTCCATCTAAAATATATTTAGCAGCATTCTAAAGATTAGATTGTCAATTTTGAGTTTGAAAATTTTGCAACACAATTTCTTGATAAAAATATTTTTCTATCAATACAAACACCAAGAATGTCCAATGGGTAAATTTCAATAGGTAAGCCACCATAATTTCTGCAGAGATTACCTTCATCATTGTCCATGATAACTACTAATCTCATGCAATTATGTTTTTTTTGACAATCTAGTCACTAAAATCTGTAATAAAATTAAAAAAAGACTAACATAATAGTTGCCCATTTATAATCCTTGCACAGTCAAGAATAATATATTTCATTACATATTCATATTATCTAAAATAACAAAATAATATATGAAATGAATAAATTGATTAAAACACTTAATATTAGTAACTAAACATATTCAAATATCATAAAGTGTAAATATTACTTGCCAAACAACAAATAATAGTTCATACATAATTCAAGAGAAGAAAAACTATCAATGATCAATTTTCCTATCTAGTATCCTTATTGGCTTCCTCATCCTCCTCTTCTTTTATTTCTCCACCAATTCCCTCCCTTTCTTACTTCTCTAATACTTACATAGCTTTGACACCTCTACTTACATCATCATCATGTGAGCATTCATACCATTAGTAAATACAATCGCTTATCTTCTGACTACCTCCTTAATATTGCTCTTTTTAAGACCTAAGTAAAGTTTCTTGAAGGATTGGGTAACATATGTTATGCCTTGTAAGCCTAACCATATATCCTCCTCTTCTTCTTAACTTATATGGTGGTTAAAAAGAGAGGATGCTACGTAGATCTTGAGGTCAATTATTTATGGGATTGAACATGACATGACAGAAATAATATACTACCCCATAAGGTAGAAATTTTACCATATGATAGACTCAATCACTTAATAAAGGTTCTTAAGGCTAATGTGTCTACATGTAATAGAGATTTTCCCCTACCTTATATAAGTGAAGTAAGATAAAGTTTATTTTATCTAAGTTACAAGTTTCTTATAGGGGCAAGCCTCTACAGTTAATTATATCCTAGAATATGTGAATCTCCTAAAAAAACCTCTTTATTAAAATAATCAGCTATTATCTTTATAGATTTCAAAATTTGTGCCAAGACTACTAATATGGAAGTCAATATACTTCAAATGGGAACAACTCTAAATATATTCTTAAGGAAGATGAATAGAAAATGTTTGATATATGGAAACATAGTAAACACATTAGTCTATCCTATGATTGTGCTTTATATTCTTTAAATTCGGATTTATTTTTATTCTGAGATGGTAATTCATTATAATGCTAGAATTTATATTCGATCAATAGAAGACTGTGAGAATACCTAAGGGGTGAGGACTTTTACTCATAAAAAGAGAGAAATAAATAGCCTTAGATCCTAGAATTAAAGAAACTTTAGCACAAGCTTGAAGTTCAATCTAGTCTAAGGAGGGAAAGTTGGATATAATGAAGGAAAAAAATGAGATATATTAGTAAACTTCTACCAATAAACGTAAACCTATCCTAACTCTTTGGACTTACCACTCACTTAGATGGGTTGCCAACTTACACCTCCTATGTTTCAAACTATATGGTCAATCTTATATAATGCAAGATGGCTAAGTTGTTATTAATTAGAAAAGAATTCAAAGAATTTAAACTCACTCTCTAAATTATAAGATTATTACTAGTATGAGAAATGCTTTAATTAATGCAATAAAATTTTAGCTTTTATATGTTTTTAGACACATAATTTCACTTGATAAGGCTTGGTATTTAATTATGCCTATATGCATTATATGAAAGTAGTTTGATCGATCCTAAGAGATTTTAAATCCATGAATCTAGTCCTCATTTCAAGCAAAATGGTTGGGTTGTTGCATTTAGGAAGGGAAGCTAAGATTTTAAACTCACTCCCTATCCCTGAGATAATGTTGGGCATGATATACACCTAACAAATGCAACAAAATTTTCTTTTATATTTTTGACTCATGATTCATTTTAAGGCTAGGGTATGTAGTTCATACATACAAAGATATATAGTTAGAAGTGTTCATGAGCCAAATCAATAAGAGATGACACACTTCCCATAGAAGGGTGAGCATCCTCAAAAGTTAGATACCCCTTTTGTGTAATGGGTGAAGTGCTTATCAAAGAG
Source organism: Cymbidium sinense (assembly GCA_021442155.1). NCBI lineage: Eukaryota > Viridiplantae > Streptophyta > Magnoliopsida > Asparagales > Orchidaceae > Cymbidium > Cymbidium sinense. Next base: position 74,545,997 of record CM038226.1, read on the forward strand.
AAAAGAATAATATGTTGTTATGGTTTTCAATAACTAATTATTTCTAATTATTTTTAAGTTATGCCTTGGGATTTAATTAAAATAATGTTATGAGTTTTTATTTTTATGTTTGAGTTGTTTAATTTAATCTAGGTCCCCAACATTCTAGATATTTCATCATAAAGTAACCTAAAAAAGCAAGAAATTTTTATTGTGCACCTAAAATAAATCAAACCAAATTAATTAAAATAGGTCAGTGTGGTTGGGTACCACTATACACCCTAGAAGAAAGAGAAAAGTGGGCAACCAAGCTCTACCCTTAAACAACCTAGTTAGAACTAAAATTTTGATCTATATAAGTCTTTTTCCAAGATCATCGCCTTCTTTAGGGACCTCTATAAGCTTTATAGGAGTCCACCAGTATGACAGAGTTAGTTCATACTATTCCTAGACCCCATAGATTCTAACATAATTGTAGGCTCAAATTACATTTAAAATTCCAAAATTAAATTCTTAAATCCTACAAAATAAACATTAAAAAATACACAACACACTAGCAATTATATTTCACACATATCGGTTTAGCATCAGTAGTTGTTAAGCCCACCTATCTTATTGGGCTATGCTTAGGAACTTATATAACACCTACAAGAAAATAATAATTTATATTTTTATTACAGTGGTCCCTTTTAGCACAACCCACTATAGGAAATAACATTAGCTTGAAAAGAATGTTGTACCATCCAGATTAGCAAGCAAACAATCATAGCCATCCAGTCTCAAAATAATACACCACAAAATAAGAAAAATATCACATCACATAACAGAGCATCACAAATTATAGGCCTAACCTAACTCTAGGGAAGGTGACCTAATAATCTAGTGAATGAGAAAAATGGCTTATGTGGTATGACTTTACAAGGCCTTTTAAGTTTGAACTTTTATGTAAGTTTCAAGGTTTTAATTTACCATTGGATAGTTTTAATTTAAATGATTTGATTGATTTATGATTTTATTTCCATTTTAAGTTTATTTTTGGTATCAAAGTAAACTTTAGATTTTAAAGAATGAAGAATAAAATAAGTCCCACTTTGGGCATATCCTATTTTATTCAACATCCTAAATCCTAGTAAAATGAGATCTCCACCCTGAGGTAAAATTCATTCTATGGGATCTTAATTAACCTCCTTTGAATTCATTTGATTGATTTATTCTAAGTTCTATTTAGTTTGATTGATATTATAATTTTCCTTTTAAGGTTAGAGTTTATAAAATATAATATTGTTAAGATTTTAAGACTTCATTCTTATTACATTTCTTCTATCTTAATTAATGTTTCATTTGTTTAATCTATTACCTTTAATTAAAATTCAAAACATTTCATTAAATCTTAATTAAATGTTTATGTTATCATAATTTTGATTGATTTTATGCTATTTAAACTTATATTTAACTTTATGTTTCTTTTAATTTGATTGAAGTTTTTAAGTTTGATTTATAATCTTTTGATTTGTAATTTTTTAACAAAGAGTTTAATCATATACCATGATTAAGTTTAATTTCATGTTCACTTTTGAGTTCATTTTGGTTTCAAGAGACTACATTTACTTATTTATATGCTATTTTATGCTATTTACCTTTTAAGTTATGTAGGATGTGTGTAGTTTCATAACTTAGATTTTTGATTAGTTATTAATTTAATTTCATATGTTGTAATTATTTAATTTTGCTGATTTGAATTGATCTTATTCATTTGTTTCATTAATATATGTGTTTATTAGTGTTTATGTTCATTAGCTTAAATTAGTTAACTTAATTCACTTAAATTGGTATTTTGATTAAATCTAAGTTTATAAGTTTTAATTTCATTGTTTAAGTGATTCATTGTGTTTTAATCTTTATACATAAGAAAATCCATCGATTTATGTGTTCTTACTCCAATAATTAGGTTAACAGTTTTTTTTTTAAAAAGTATCATTATTTTATGAAACCTTTTAAAATTAAGTTTATTTATTAATCACAACCTTAGAAACTTAGGCTACTTTGGGCACCAAACCTTACCTAGCTATTTCAAATTTCTAGATTATTTAGATTTAATCATTTTTATTTATATTAGGAATTATGTTATTCATTAATTTAAATGGATTTAAGAAACTTCCATATTAATGAATTCAATATTTAGGTATGAAATTCAAAGGTTGATTAGTTTTAAATTTCAATTAATCAATTGATTTATTGTAAATTTAACAAATTAATAACTTAAAGATTTGATTAAATTTTGTATTTTTAATCATTTCATTAAACCTTAAGTGCATAATTAATTAAATTTCTTAACTTTAGAGGGTTCAAATTTTTTTCATAAATGTTATGTTATTAATGAAAATGTCTTAACTTGATTTTATAAATTTTTTTATAATTTTAAAAATTTTAATTTATTATTTTATTTAAATTGATCTAAGGATTAGAAATTCAACAACTTCTAATCGAGAGGTCATTTGGCCTTGAAATTTTATAGCAAGTGGGATTCCTTGCCAATTTAAATTTCCTAAATTTTATTTTAATTATATGTGTAATTTAAAACTAATTAGGGTTTTAATTATTTTAATAAAACCTAAATTAAGCCTAAATTAGAAAGAATTAATTATGAATTTTAATTTCCTAAAATGTCTCGCCGGAAGATGAATCTATAAAGGGTTTATTTGCATTTTTTATTGCTTTGGTTGATTTATTATAATTTTTTAAGGTTTACATTAATTAATTGAATTAATTAATTACCTAACTAGGTTATTTTAAACACTACTAAGTTTAGTTAGGTTTTATATTTTCTAAGGTCTACTAATGTGAATTATTATGTTTTAAACTATATTTCTAATTTTTCCAATTTTCAAATTTATTTATAAACTAATTTCATTAAATTAAGAATTCAGGATTAAAAATTTCATATCTTTGAATATACATATCAATAAATCCTAAGAAATTAATCTAAGGTGTGTTTTAACTTAATTTCAATTTTCCAGAGTTTCAAATTGACTATATTAATGGTTTGAGTTTAATTTGGGTCTGATTATTTTTAATTAAACTCAAATTAAACTAAAAATATCCAATAAATTTGGGGATTTTAGATTTAATGGATTCCCCTTACTGAGATGATCCATAGAGCCTTTATTTATATTTTTGGTTAAGTATTTTATTTTTTATAAATTATTGAAGTTCTAGAAATTTTTATGCATTTTTAAATTAAGAAAAATCAATTTTCCTACTTGATCCAGTAACTGCCTATGCAGAGCTAATTGGGTACCACTTTACACATGGGATGGCACCATTAGGCTAGCTGAATCCATGCAGATCCAACTCGAAAGGCGGCGGGGAAAGCGAGATAAGCTACAACTGTCTGATCAAAGATCAAAAGGCTAGAATTTAACCTTTGATTCCTATAGGTATTTTAATTAGACCATTCGACTAGATCTTGATCATCAATTCCTAATAAAAGGAACAAATAGTGGAGATTTCTTCCCTTACCTCCCGTTAGAGAAGCCGTTGGCTCTTCGGAGTTGATTTTTGGTGATCTAAGTGATGAGGATGATGCTTTTGATTACAAAATGATCAAGATCAATTTACAATCGATTCATATGATTTGATGTTAGTTGAGATCAAATTTGTTTCATAAAGGACCAAAACATGAATGAAAGTAACTGGATTTGAGGTGTACCTCACCAATGTCGATCCACGGCAGTGGGGATGCATCGAACACCTTCGCCATGTCAAAGCAAAACTTTGGAAGTGATTTCATGCCTTGCCTTCCTCTGGATTGATGTAGACACTAATGCTCATAGCTTGCCATCGGGTTTGATTGAAATCTTGCTCTCTGGCATTGGGGAACTCTGATGAATGTTCGTTCGAGTTTGCCTACATCAAAGCAACATGTAGGAAGCTTCAATTAGGCTTGAGGAGCTCCTTTTCCCCCTTTTACAAACATGGCTGAGAGCATTAATCCTCTTTGCCACTGACTTTGGTTGATTCCTAGGTTGTTGGCGATGAGAGGCTTGAATAATAGCTCGACTCACCCTCTTTTTTCTTCTTGAATGTGCATATATGCTTAGAATAGGAAGAGGAAGTCTATCTCTTCCTCTTTGTGCTTGCCTGAAAGCCTTCAATAGAGGAATTTGGGATGGTTAGAATCTGGTCACCAATCTCTCTTCAAAAACTTTGGTGATAGCTATATTAAGGAGATGTACTCTCCTTCCTCCCTCTTTTACTTTGGCCATGAGCTTCTTCCATGGAGGAGAGGTCAAAAATAGCCTCTCATGGGGGATTGAAATTCTTGGAATTTTTCTAGAAGGTGGTCAATTAACACATGAATAGCTCAACTCAAAATGGTGAGAGGTGGAGAAAGTGTGAAGGAAGGAGAATTGGATTTGGCTTCATGAAGTCACTTTTGGACTTTTCTTTCTCTTATACTCCATATCACCCTCCATAGCATCTCTTGACTTTTTGGCACCACCACAACACCCCTTTGGATTGATGGTTGATTAGTCAAGTGTAACCAAAATTAATCATGAGTTAAACTCAAGTCTATTTGAGTTGGATTTGGTGATTAAGCTTAGTTAATACCATTTGAATTTAAATTGATTAAAGTGATTTGATTATCACTTTTTTGATTAATTGACCTTTGATATGAACTTCGATTAATGTTGATCACTCAATAGATAATTTGGAAGGCAATTGATCCATATTAGGTGAGGGCTTGATAAGTTTTAGATATGTGTAGCTCTTTTGACCTAAATGGGTCAAGTTAAATTTAATTAGATCAAATGGATAAATTGACATAATTAGTATGTATTTTGATTTCAATTATATTTAATTAAGTGTTTAAGATGATTTAGATCAATTAATCTCATTTCATTTATGGTTGATTTTGAATTTAAACCCATTTTGACCCAAATAGGATTTAATAGGTCAACATGGATTTAATTGGGTTAAATGACCAAATTGGTCAAATTAATCTCAATAATTAGTTGAATCATTTTTATTCATGATTTTAAATATTTGGTTTGAATTAATTTTATTTTATTTTGATTTAGATTTCAATAAGGCTCATTTGAGTTCATTTGGACCAAATGGTCTAATTAGGCCATTTGAGACCTTAGTAGGTCTAGATCCATTTTGATTTATGTTTACACAAGTTCATTTAAAGATTTTAAGTCCTTATAATGATTTAGATAGGTCAAATTTTAGTGAGTTGACCTTTGACTTGATAGGACCCATATAGGTCAACTTTATGTCAAATGGTTGACCATCTTTGACCTTCATTTGGATTTAGTTTTAGGTTCATTTTATTCAAGCATTGACTTTATACTTTTGATTTGATTTGATTTTAATTTATTTTGGTTTATTTGAATTTCTTTGGGTTTAGGTGATTTTGAGCTTGTGTAAGTTATTTGGGTTGATCATCCCTAATTACATTGGTCTAAACTCAATGAGATTTTAGAATAAAGAATATGTTTGATTTAATTACCCTTAAGTTTAATTTTGAGTATGATTTGGAATCACCTAATCATATTAAGTTAGGTCAAACCCTAGAAGGATTCACTACGTCACCAAGTATAGTGTCCTCAACGCCTAATCAAGAGGCTCCTAATCTAAGATTATGTGTCTTAATTACTAGTTTAGAGATAATATTAATCGCATCTAAATATGAGGTCAACAATCATTGCCATGAGGATTAGAGTAAAATCAGATATTAATTTCTATTAAGTACTAATCTCTTAAAAAACTTATTTTATTCAACAAAATGCAAGTGCTTAATTAAAGTTCCTATCTACTATTTATCAAGATATTTTAAAGATAAATTTTTATATTTTTATATTTTTATAATTTTATAAAAACTATTTAAGGTTTTTTTTTAATTTTAAAATAAGTACTCTGAATTTATGGAAATTAAACTATATAGTGTATTACTTTAAATCTTCTAGTGTCAATTATGAGCAAAAATGCTATACTCTCTATCTCTATATAAATATAAACAAACTAACCCTTTTATCTAATTTTTTGTTTAGTGTCAAGTAAATTTTGATTAGTTGTATTATGCATATTTCTCTTTAAATGCTTATAAATTCTAACAATAATCATATGTTGAATGGCTATTAGTGCTCTTGAACTATCTAGCACATTAATGATTATTTAGTACTTTGCTTGCCTTCATCTTACTTATTCTTCTAAGATTCTATCGATATCTCTAGATCACACTTATATATCACAATGTACCGAATCAATAATATTTTTAGACATATAATTATAAGAAATAAATTGCAATTCTTTTTTGCTTAGTAATAGGGGAAATGTAATAGGGATCGTTTCTTTTAATCCATAACTATCATATTGTAAAACATTCTTTAGCAAGAAGGATGACTAAGTCTTTCATAGCAAGTTTTAATAGAGACATTATTAATGTGAGAGAATTTAGTTAGGCCACTTAAATCAAGCAAGTAAATGTTCACAATATGATTACCTTTGCTAATCATTGTCCTTTTATCATTTTCTTGTATAATAAAATTATTATAGTAAAAAATAACATTCATATTGGAATTTTATAAAAGAGAACTAATAAAAAAGAGATTGCAATTAAAATCAAGAATAAACAATATCTAGAGTAGAACAAAATTTGTACTCAACCTAACATCACCACTCATATGAACAGTAATATTAGCATTATTGGTTGAAGTAATAATAGTTTTTTAATGAATTTTAAACTAGTAAAAAATCTTATAATCAAACAAATATTCCTTGAAGTACCATAATCAATGATGAGGGGAAAATGCCTTTGGGGAGATCTCTACCATCTTTAAGTGATGGGTAAAGAGTGTGTTCTTCTTGAGGCAAATTGATATATATTCAACCAGATTTCTCCTAATATTATGTTAGGGTTTACTTAAATTTGGATTCTACTTCCTATAGACACAAGCATGCATAGTTAATTACCCCTTAAACCCTAGTAAGAGAGCACTCTCAATTAAAGTTGGAAATAAACATATCTCTTGATATGCATCGGTGTCTACTCATGTAACGTAGATGATTGTCTAAGAGAAAATATGAGTGTGATCCTGATCAAGATACTATGGTTCTATCATCCCAAGACTACATTATTCCAATTTACCAACATTAGAGGGATATTAGCCATAATATCCATGGAGTCTGATTTGCGACCATGAGTTGTCCCATTTCAAATATTCTAAGTAAACTAAGGTTTCTGTGCAAATGTTATGATGCAGAAATGTTCCTGTGGTGAACAATTAATAGACTGAGCTTAAATTTATGGAAAGGGCAGATTCATTGCTATTAAAATTGGATCGGACTGCCAAGTTTGACCGGTTCAACTGTGAACTGGTTGGTAGGCTGGTCCAAATACATAATGAATTTTGTCCTATATCGGATAGGTTAGAATAGACCAAAATCGACGGTCAAACTAGTGACCCGGTGAACTGGCGTCGATTCAGTAAAACTGCACTATTTAAATTAAAAATAATTTAACCTTATATTTTTGATCCAAGGGTTGTGATTCTACAACAAATTTTAAAAAACCTAATACTAAAATTATTCCTGTTACCAATAAAATAGAAATCTCGATCGAAGGTCGAAACCCCTCATGAGTCACCTTGCCTTACTCTCAGTGTTCTCCATTCTCCATTCATCATTGTCACCTACTCTTCACGGTTCACTATCATTTCTTCATCAAATTATTGCTCGAAACTAGATCATCGTCGGTTCACATTGCTATCTTGACGCAGTTGCTTCGCCGGTTCACATTTCGTAGGGTTTAGGGCATTCTCGTTGGCACCCTTAGGTAATTCCTTAGACTTGCATTGTCAGGAGCTTCATTGTATTATGGATTCACATTAGTTAATGAAGATATTCATAAAAAATCTCTAATACAAGATTTATGTTGTAACCGCTAAGTTTTTGGGTGGAAAAATATAAAATAATTTGTGGAGAGTGGAATTGGTAAAACCCAAATCCAATTGTTGAACAAGTACCATATCTTGAGCCTTGCATTTTTCCTAGATTGGATTTTACTTTTATGCTCGATACTTTATCATCACATAGATAAATTGATGTTAGATTATGCAAAGGTTGATAGCTTTTTATACTGCTCAATGCTTTGTGTATAATATAATAATATCTATAAATGGTGCTAAGACCTATGAGTATATCTATTTCTAGGAGGTTCAAAGATGTTATTTTGTTCATTCATAAATGTATGTTCAATGAATATTACTATCCTTGTTAAACATATATTGAAGGAAAATAGCTCCCTACAAGGATCACTTGTCAAGTTTTTATATAATAAAGTCTGAAGTATAGTTATGTTGTGTACTATTTCAAACTAATATATGTGCATAAAAAGTAATTATAATTTTTGTTGCATAAGTAGTGATAATTCAATAAGGAAGTGGTATTCACATCCAATATTTTTGGATATGTAGCTCGAAAGGATACTTCACGTAAAGAAGTATATTAAAGACGTATATATATTTGAATCGATATTTGTTGTTATATATTGTGTGATTTTTTTGGGTACTTCATGACACCATAAAGATTGCTTGATGGTTGTATTTGAAATTGTATAAATATGTTTATGCCATGATTTTGACTTTTATGCCTAATACTATGTACAAGTCCTGATGGAAAGAAGCAATTTAAGTGTTTATACTGTGGACTTATCTATAAAGATGGAAGCATTAATAGGATGAAACAACTTTTAGCTACATTGTTGCATGCAAGAAAGTTTCACATGACATTCATTTTTAATTGCAAGAGAATTTGAAAGCAATATCTCAATGTAAACAAGAAGCACAAGAGGAAAAGTTAGTGTGCAACCATTTGGGGAGTAAATTTTTTAAGAAGAGGGGTTCAAACCAATCTAAATCACAGTCTCATGTTGCTACTGATAAAAGTGGAGATAAAGGAAAAAAGAAAGGTAGATGCAATTAATAATTATTTTGCTCTTTGAACCAAGCCAGGATCACAACCATCTTTTCAAAGTATTTTGGCATCTAAAGAGGCTATACATAAAGTAGATTTAGCTCTAGCAATGTGGTTTTTTATAGTTGTATCTATTTCAATGCATTAAATTCATCATTTGCTCAAAATTTTTTTGATGCAATAGTTGCAATCGGTCTTGGTTATCAACTACCATCATATCACAAAGTAAGAGTTAATTTATTGAGGGATTGCATAGAGGAGTGCAAGCTACTTGTTGAGATGTACAAATGCTATTAGAAAGAGATATGTTGCACTCTAATGGCTGATGGGTGGACTGATACTAGAAATAGAACTTTGATTAATTTTTTATTTTACTGTCCACGTAGTGTATCTTTCATAAAGTCTATATATGCTTTTGATATTAAAAAGGATGTGACCACTCTATGTTCTTTATTTATTAAGGTAGTTGAGTGGATATGTCTTGAAAATGTGGTTCAACTTGTGATAAATAATGCAAAAAATTACAAAATGGCAGGTGAGCTATTACATGAAAAATATGACAAAATCTATTGGTCTCCTTATGCAACGCATTGCTTAAATTTAATTTTAAAATATATAGGCAGTATGTCTCATGTGGTTAAGCTTGCTAAAAGAGCTTCAAAGGTAACAATATTTGCTTACAACCATATCATTATATTATCATGGTTAAGAAAAAGGGAAGGATGGATTGAAACTATACATCCATGAGTAACCCATTTTGCTACAACATTCATTACATTGAAGAGTATATATGAGCACAAACTTGATCTGCAGGCCCTTATTACAAGTAAATATTATAATGACTCAAAGGTGGCAAAGAATAATAAAGAAAAAGAGGTAGCTTCTATTATAATGGATGTTAAGTTTTGGAATGATTGTTTAGTCATGTAAAAGTTAACTGGACCACTCATAAAGTTACTATGAGTGGTGGATTCAGATGATAAGCCATCACTTGGCTATGTTTATGATAGAATGTATAGAGTTGAAAAAGCAATTAAGGGCATGTTTAGAAAAGTTAAGAGATTATATAAGTCATATACTTGAATTATTAAGCAGAGATGGCATGAACAACTCTGTCAAGGCATTCATTCAGCTGCATATTGTTTAAATCCACAATTTCAATATGATCATGATAATTATTGTCAGAAGCCTGAGGTGATGCAAGGGTTGATTGAACTTATTAGTAATAAATATGTATGTTTGAAGCCAAAACTTGCAATGAATGAAGTTAGACTTTACCTGGATAACTTAGAAAGTTTAGGAAAGCCAATTGCTCTCACAATAGAAAAATAAATGCCACCTGGTAAGTAATTAATAATTTATCATTAATGTTATTTATGTGTTTTTTTACTATGTAAGCATTGTTATTTAGATTTAAACTAAATTTATTGGTGTATAGATGAATGGTGGAAAATGTTTGGCTTTAGTGCTACAAATTTCTTTTTTTTAAAAAAAAAATAGCTATATGTATTCTAAGTCACACTTCTTCATCCGAATGTGAGAGAAATTGGAGTGTATTTAAACAAATTCACACAAAAAGAAGAAATCATTTCGAGCACCAAAGATTAAATGATCTCATGTATGTTCAATATAACCTTAATTTAAAAATCGGTATGCTCTTTCAAAAAAAATATTTATATTTTCTCTTAGCTTTTAAAATGTTGTTCTTTAGTATAATGATAACCATATTATTTTGTTGGTTAAGTGGAAAAAGAAGAAGTTATGATCTGTTGGACTATGCAAGCATTGAGATAATAGATTTTTGGATACTTGAAGATGAATGGACACCTAAATTAAATTATGAAGAATTAAAGAGTGAAATTTATAAAGATGATATTTTTCCCATTACTGATAAATCAAATTTAACACCCAATGATCAAATCATTAGTAAGTTTGTAATCACAATTAAATTGCTTATCATGTTGATGATGTAATTTATTTTTAAATTTGAATTGTCGGTGTAGATGAATGTATTGACATTTACAAATGAAATACTTAAACAAGATAATTTGGAAGCATTTTGGTGATTTAGAATTTGGGGAGGCAGTTTTCGAATAGAGAACTTTTGGGGAACCAACATTTGGAGATGAATTTTAATATGCTTGGCTTCCTTGCATGCATTATACTTTTATGATGTTTGATATTTGCTTTATGCTTCTACATAGATAAATTTTTGAGTATAAACTGTAAAAATCATGATTGTATTATGTGACTTATGTATGTTAAATGTTGGATGTACTATGTTATGATTTGTGAGTACTTTATTTGGTCTTATGTGATGCCTTTTATATATTGTAAATGCAAAATAATAGATAAAATAAATCATACGTATTTATAGTTAATTTTTATTTTGCTAATTTTTCTTTTAAGTTTTAGGCTCTCAAGAATATCAAATATTATCTGAACATTGCATAGGGTTACAAAATAAAAGGTTAGCCATTTAATATTAAAGTTGTTTAAATTCACAATTTAAGACATTAAAGTTTTTAATAGTTTAGGGTACTTTTTATAATTTTATTTATTTTTTCTTATATATTACATCATTATTGCATCATTCTAATAATATTTAAATAATTTTATGATTTATTACATCATCCGGTTCAACCTCGGTCGGGCCATCAATCTGACCCTCTTTCTTTTTCGGTTTAATGGTCGGTCCGGTTTTCACAACCTTGGATAGATTACATAGATATTCGCCTGGCAAATATATAGGTTGGACTTACCTTCTTTGAAGTGTCATTTTTATATAGGGTGTTCATGGTGATTGAATAGATGTTTACATGGTGAATGAATAGATTGGTGTTCAGAAGGTGAACAAATAGATGGGTGTTCGCTAATAGATAGATTGGAATTTTTTTCCTTAGGAATGCATAATATGTGGGAGCTAAATTATGCTTGCATTGCAAGCATAGGTACGGATCACATCTTGTTAGAAAGTAGTTAAATTAGACTTACATCCTTTTGGAATGCCATAATTATAGAGTGTTCTTATGGTAAAATTAATTTATTATTCTAGGAGAGATAACACCTCGGTGCTAAAAATATAATGCCAAAGCGCTATCAACATAACATTGAGAAACTGTTAGAGTATCACCTTGGCATTGGGTAATTAGCACTATAGCATTATCATGTAAGAATCTGTGTTAAAGAGTTGAGAGTTTAGTGCTTTGACACCATATAGTTAGCGCTATAGCGCTTTCTATGTAATGATATTAGAATAATAGGAATAGGTTGACTGGTCAACCAGTGCTTAGGCCTTAGCAACATTGAGCCATGAGGCTAGTCAAAAGTTAGTTAAAAAAAGCTGGTAGATGAATAAGCACTTTTAATGAAAGACACTTTTGTACCACCACGATGCTATGTCAGAGTGATGCGATGCTTCATTAATGCTAGTGCACTTTTCGTGCATTGTCGATTATGAAATTAATTATAATAGTTGTTCTTTTATGAGAATAGTAACCATCTTTGTTGATTGACCAACACTTAGGAACTACATGTGGAGCGCCACAACATTGGTTCCGCATTTCTGAAACCAACAAGATAGTGCCTTGACACTAATATGTCAGTGTCGTGGTGATAGGTTCAGTCTATAAATAAAACCCTTAGACTTCTCATTTTTCATTCTAAATTTTTAGTTTATTGTGAGAGTTCCTCTACCCTTTTTCTTTATTAGCTTTTCATTTTATTTTAGAGAAGTCAACATGTCGGTGAAATAAGCTAGCAAAGCCATAAGAGAGTAGCTATTAGTAACACTAATAGGTTTATCAACGTGGAAGCAGAGGAGCAATACCATCACATGCTCATTCAGAAGCATCTCATCCTTGAGAGGAGCTTCCATAATCTGGGTGGGAACGTGGAGCAGATTATCAAGGAGTGAAGTAGGGAAAAGTTGGCCTTTGAGAATAAATTATGCGTCGTTCATGTGATGCGAGAATTCTTCATTAACATGAAGCAGCACTAGAATAACAGTTTTCGTCAGAGAAGAACTAGTAAGTTTTGATAGTACTACTGTTAATACATATTATAATTTAGAAGATATAGCATATGATTAGTATCTCTTTTACTATAATGGTCATCTTAACTTTGATAAAATTCTTAATTTTCTCACTACCAGAAATTCTAATGTCTAGTGGAAACAACAGGAATAAAAGATTATTAATTTTCATACTACAAGTTTGACTCCTAAGGCCGAAGCTCGACATTATTTTATTTCTGCCAAATTAATCCTTACTAGTAATATTAGTGAGGTTACTAAAGATAGAGCCATTTTGAGTTTTTCTATTTAAAATGGCTTTACTTTGGACGTAGGGAGAATCATTTATAATTCTATTTATAATGTACTTAAGAGTACTCTTTAATGTTATGATTATTCTTATCTTATTTATTCTTTATGCATTATAAAGGGTGTGCAAGGGGAGTCTAATGAAGAAGTCCTGATTCAAAGGGCTCTCCTGACTAAATGAATAATTGGAGAAAGCTCAATCTCCTCTCAGTCTTGACTCAAATCCTCCCAGACCTTAAACAAGCAACTCCAAGAAATTAAAGGATGGGTCTCAAATTTAAGGAAAAGAGTTGGTGGAACCAGTTGGTGATAGCAAGAACTAGAGAAGAAATTTAACCATCATATAAGTCAGTAGTAGTAGAAATTTTTGTAAATGGTTGAGTTTAACTCAACACATGTTCATATGTTTCAAAATTATGGCTTTCATATGAGCCTAGGTCAGGACTCTTTTCTTGTGGTTCCTCAATATTACCCTTATGTGGGCACCCAGTCGGAGCCAGAAGAAGAAGTGGAAGATGAGAATGATGACTATGATTATTAGATTTTCACCTTTGTGAATTTATATTTTATTTATGACTATTTTTATTGTAAAATTTCTTATAATAAATTTTATTATTATTAAAAATGTTCCCCTTTATTTTATACTTTGTGTTTATCTTAATTATGTGCATCGCTCTAGGATTTAAAAATTTAATAATAAAAATATTAGTTCAAAAATGAATAATATTGAGGTCTCGGTGCTTCAGTGCTATAAAACCTTTGGTGAAGTAAAACTAGTGCCTTGGCATTGTAGTTGAAAGACATAAACTCAAAACTTGAGAACTCAATGCCTCGGCACTATGTGGATGGTGTTGTGGTGTTGTGGATATAACATAGGATAATAATAGAGAGGTTATTGGCTTGGCACAAAAATATTAGCACCATGATGATATCATATGAGCACCTAAGGTTCAAAACTTTCGAGAGCAAAGTGCCTCATTGTTAAAATATCAACACCTTATCACTATTGGATGAGCACCTAACTTTCAATATTTTTGATAACACAATGCCTCGATGTTGAAACATCAGTACCTTGGCATTGTTGGATGAGCACTTAACTTTTAAAATTCTTGAAAATAGAGCCCCTCGACGTTAAAACATCAACACCATGCCACCGTTAGATGAGAGCATGAGGTTCAATATTTTAGAAAATTTGAATTTTGGCAATATAATGCCATACTAATGCTTGGTTTTACAATTTTTTAGTGCAAAGCCCTCTTCTCTCTTGTTTTAGATCCAAGATTTACTAAGGGAGGATTTTTTCTTCATACCAGAACCAAGTTCAATGGTGGAATGGATTTCAAGATGTATCACCTGGATGCTAGAGAGATAGTGGTGTGGCACTATCTAAGTAGGTTTCTTGGTCATGTAATCTAAGACAGTAGCATTGCGGCACTAAACTACATTTCTATGGAGCTACATATCCTGAGCACTTAATATTGCAACACCTAATATGTGGCACCTCGGTGCTACGAAGCAGAGTGCCAATGGCATAAACTCCAGAGGGCTTAGCGCCTTGGTGCTAAAGTTTGGCGCCTCAACATCTCGAGGGAAAAACTCTATTCTTAAACAGGTTTTTTGAGAATTTAATAATTTTTTATAAAACTTGGTGGCATAGCACTTTAATAATGCTAGATTTTACAATATTTTAGTACGAGAAGCACTCTTCTCCTTTATTCTCGATCTAAGATCGATGGAAGGAAGATTTTCATCTAAATTGGAACCAAGTACAATGGCGGAGGTCTTTAGATTTCAAGATTTTTGAATTTCTAGCTTTGGGGCATTCGTTTTAACTTTGGATCTAAGATCAATGGAGATAAGCCTCTTGATTTCTCATTAAATATAAGATCAACAGTGAAAATCTTTACAAGCTTCTTTTAAGAGGGGAAAAATATGAAGAAAAACATCTTCAAGAATCTTTACTTGGGATTAGTGGTAGCCGGCTTCAATCTTATCTCGCATAGGAGACAAAAACCCTCATACAATGATTAGAAATTATATGTGGAGAAAGAGAGAGAGAGAGAGAGAGAGAGAGAGAGAGAGAGAGAGAGAGAGAGAGAGAGAGAGAGAGAGAGAGAGAGAGTCATGGAGACTAGGTTGTGGAATAGAGGAAAAGGGAAGTGGAAAGAGGAAGAAGGGTGAGTGGCTAGTTCCCTCCCTTTTTTATAGAGGTTGGGTGTTGACCTCACTTTTGGAGTGACCTTTCAACTTCTTCATCCTAGGCATAAGGACTCCTCTAGATATTAAGATTTTCTTAGTCTTAAAACACTTCTAGTGATTAGGTGAACACTTAACCTGACCCTAGAGACCTAGAAGAGTTAGCTATATGAATGGGTTATGCCTTAGGGGATATTAAGAAAAATTGCCTACCCTTTAGCTTGAACCAAATCCTTACTTCCTTCTCTCAAGTCAACTTCAAATTCAAATCAACTTCAAATTCAAATCAACTTCAAATTGAAATCAACCTCAAATTCAAATTAACTTCAAATTCAAATCAACCAAATTCAAATCAACTTCAAATTCAAATTCATTCCAAATTCAATTTCAATTCCAAATTCAAATCAATTCCAAATTCAAACCAATTCAAATCAATTCCAAATTCAAACCAATTCAAATCAATTTCAAATCATCATCAATAAATTTCAAATCAAATGATTGAAACCTATGATTGAATTCAAATCCCAAAATCTTTCATAAAGCCTTTGATTTGATCTTATGGACTTAGCCCAAATTCCAAATATAAATCACTCTAAATTCAAAAGACTTTCTCATAACTCATTTATATTCTCATTTATATTCACAAATATAAATGAAATATAAATTCAAATAATCAAAACCAATTCAAAACCCAAATCCAAAACAAACCAAAATCCAACTTGTGCCTTTTCAAGTCAAAGTCTTGAACTTAACCAAATCAAACTCAAATCAATCCAAACCCTTGGATTTTATTCTTGATTCAATCAACCCTTCAATCACAAACCAAATATAAACACAAACTTCAATTATCGAATCAAAGTTAAGCTAACCCAAGTCAAACCCATATTCACCCTTTTGACTTGAAATTGTCATATGAATCAAAACTCATTTGACTCTAAATCACTTGCAAATGGATTTATATTTCAATCACAAGTTCATATGTGAGTTCAACCAAACTTGAATCAAGCCTTGATCAAGCCAATTGACCCACTTAGGCTTACTTGACCTAAAGTGACCTAAAGCACTCTTTTGAGCCAAATTCTAATCCAACCCAAATTGGATTGAACTAAGCCCATCTAAGCCTCATATTGTGAGCAATAATCATCTTAGGATGATCAATCACCCAAATTTGGTCAAACCAAGTCAAACTTAGCCTTTGACCAAGTCAACACTTAACCTATATGAACCCAAACTAGCTAAATTGCAATCTGAACCAATGGCTCAAGTTCACTCCAAATTGATTATTGAACTTGACCAAAGTCTCAATTAAACCCAATTTGACCAATTGGTCAACCTAACCCAACTTAGCCCAATTTAACATTTAGGGTCAAACCAACCTAAAACCCAATCAAATCCAAATTGAACTCAACCAAGGCCTACAATATATTCCAAATGATCAACCAAATCCAAACCAAGCCATGATTAAAGTCAATTTGGTCAATTGGGGCAAATTGGTCAACTTAGCCCAAATTTAACCTTAAGGATCAAATTGGCTAAATTAAATTAAATTAAAATTGATTGAAACCAATTGAACTAATGTAATCCAAATGGTCATTTGAACTTGACTCTTGGTTTTAATTTGACCAATTGGTCAACCTAACCCAATTTGACCCAATTTGACCCAAATTAAACCAAATGAACTTCAAATGACATGAAATTTGGTCCAACTTACTTTTGACTCATTTCAAATATGCTCAAATTAAATTCAATGCCAAATGACCACTTTACCCATAATTCAAGGGCATCCCATGAGAAAAGACACTTGCCCAAGTGGTCATTTCTCCTCCTTGGCCACTTATCCTCATCCATTGGTCCACATAGGCACTAAGGATACTGATTTTCTGACCCAAGGAGTGGTTGGGGTAACCATGACTCATGGGGAGGTGAAATCACCTCACCCCTCCCCTTTGAACACTTAGCATGAAGGACTCTCACCTCCCTTTTGCTAGGACACCCATTTATCCTTCATGGCAGTCACTTTTCGTGCCTTAGCCAACCAAATTTAGGCACCAAAGATGATTTTCTTCCATTCCCAACCACCCTAAGCTAAATGATAATATATTGTAGCCAAAAATTCAAAGAAAGGAGGGATTTTCGACCACTTTTCAAACCAAGGCATTAGAGGCTAAAGAAATCATCACATTCCCCTCATTTTCCTCCTAGAGCTCCCAAAAACCATTAACAATCATCCTCACTTCATTTTGGAGAGAAATACACAAAAACTAAGTGGATTTCGGTGAGAAAATGGTGATCATCGGTGGAAACTTTGTTACGATGAGAAGGAGAAGATCCAAGCTCATTCCAAGGCTCTTCCCCCATTCAATAGCGTGCTCAAATCATCACCACCACCAAAAATCATCCCCGGTGAGGTAACTTTTAAAAAAGCCGTAGCCGACCTTAGGATCCTTCATTTGTAATGATTTTTTACGCGATGTTAGGAATTTACCCTAGATAATCCTGCATTTTTATTTTATATCATCCCAATTAGAAATTTGAAGTTTTTCGGTGTGAATCAATGCGAAAATGAGTCCATTTGGATAATTTTTACTTAAAATTTCTCATTTTTCTTCCGAAACCCGTCGATTAGCCTGTTCTCACTAGTCAGATAGCAGTAGCCATTTGATCCAGTGGTTCACGAGATCGGACAGCTCGGATCTCGCATTGACCCTATGATTCCGTCCTTCAAATCGGTGGATGCAATCTGGACCGTTCGATCTATGATCAGACGGTCTAGATCAAACCACGCGTCATGGTCACTATGCACCCTCGGTTTCCTGCTCGCGTGCTAACGCAGCACCACGCCAACCAATCACACAGCACCATGTGCCACACGACACCACTTCTCCAATCGCGTGTTACCACATCAGCGCAGCGCGCGGTGTTGGCTATGCTAGGTGGGAAATTCTGGATTTTTTTATTTTAAAAATTACTTAAATCACCCGAAACTTCAAAAATTCATAGAAAATAAAATAGCTAATCAAAAATTGCAAACAATGGCTCATTGGATTCATATTTTCAAGGAAGTCCAAAAATCTAAAATCCATAAATTTTACTAAATATTTGAGCTTAATTTGAGTTTTAGTAAAAATTAAATTTTATTAATTAAACTAAAAATACATGAGATTAAGTTAAAATTTTCAGAGATTAAAATTAAAGTTAGAATATGCCTACCATAAAAATTTCAATTAAAAAGGACCTTTGGATTAGAAGATATTGAATTTTGAGTTTCTAATGAGTTATTTTAATAAAATAAATTAACAGACTTCATAAAAATTACTTAAATCAACATAAACTTCCTAAATTCATAACTACTTGTAGAAAAATTCAAAAAATACAAATTTGGGTTCAATTTAAAGATATTTTTGAGTAGAATCTAGGAAAATTATTATTAATTGATTTTGAATAGTGAATTTGGCTTAATTAATACTTAATTGGAAATATAATTAGCTTAATTACTCCATAATTAGCCATCCAATTAATCTCAAACTTTTTGTGTATATTTATGGGGATGACTTCTACCTCCCATATTTTTTGAGATTTTATTATTTTCTTAATTAGATAAATCAATGTATTAAGCCTTAATCACCTTCTTAATGTAATTAGTGATAATTAAGCAAATGAACAGTAAATTAATTATCAATCAAGCTTGTTAACCTCTGTTAATGATGATGAAGTCCACGAAAATGGATTGGGACTCCCTCTTCCAATCTTTTCTTTAAGACTTCTCAAATCCCTCTTAAATAAATAATTAATTAAAACCTCTTAATTAATTAATCAAAAAAATGAATCAAAACCCAATTCATATATGAACCTTAATCAATTAATTGAAAGGATTTATGGATTGAGACATGGGCTCTCTTCTTTGTCTATTTCTCTGAGCCCATCTCACTTTAGTTGGTTAAGGCTAATTCAAATTTAATTAACTAATTAATAAACTTAATTAATCCATTGAATCTATTTCTCTAATCTAATCTTGGGTAGCTCTTTGGGTGTTCAATCCCAAAGTAAGAGATAATGAAATTATGGTTAGCTCACATGTGTGAGAAAACCATAAGAGTAATTAGGTGAGCTCCTTAAGCTTAATTAATTAATCATTTATGGGCTAATATCATTAGGCCTCTTTTATTTCTTAAGAGCATTGCAAATTTAATTTTCATGAGGTTTCATATCATATTAGCTCATAATTGTTTAATCAATTAACTTAAGGTGATATAGGTAAAGTTTAATTAATTCATTTAATTCATACCTTAACCTAACTAAATCATAAAATCAACTTAATTACCATCTCAATAAACCAAATTTAACTTACAAATGGGTAATGGGATTAGGACTAGCAAACCTCTCTCATTTCACTTAACTCAAATCAAACATAAAGATAAAATATCCTTAAAAGAACTTTGGTTTATTTTAAATAGTTTTATTTAGTATGATTGTCCTTATGAATTAAGTGAGATGAATGAGATTGTGTGCTTATTTTCATTTACTTCTTTCCCTATCATGTTAAATGTTGCTTCTCATAAACATGCATTCTTTTCAAAATTAATAAAAATTGAAATGATTTCTTTTATTTCAAATTGCATGTGTTGGTTTAAATTAAATATATGTGGCTATTATCACTATTAAATCAAAATTTATGTTCAAAAAAACATATAAATCAATATTACAAATACCTATAAGTTGCATGTGTTGGTAATATAGAATATTCAATGTGAAGTCCTCTTTCCTTACCTTATATAGATTCATATGGGATTTACAATTGTATAGTTCATTTGAAAAGAACATAACATTTATCTAAATCTATTGTTGGTATTTTTGCTGGAATAGAGAAAAGAAATGACACCACATAGAGCATAAGAATATTTTATTTAGATGACCAAATAAGGCATTAAGAAATAAACATATTATCTCAAAAGATAGACATGCTCTCCTGTAATGGATTCTATCATTTTAATAAAAGACTCCTAAGACTAATGGGTCCAGAGTATTTTTCCCTGAACTACATGGAAAAGTAGAATAGGATTTATTTTATCCTAGGATCATGGTTCCCTATTAAGGCAAGCATCTATACTTAATTACATCTTAGGAAGGGTCTCTTCTTAAGAATTCTCTCAATTAAAGAAATAAGTGGTTATTCCTAAAGACTACTAAGGTAGCTTTTAAAAGATTGATTTTTGGAAAATTTAATTGGGAGAGGTCCAAATTAAAGAGAGTTATTTTCAAGAGTCAAATGAGAAAGAGTAGGAAATGTCTATTGATATTAGGATACCTAGTAGACATTTCAATTATCTTATGATCGGGCTTCAAATTTGGGATTTAATTTTATATTTTGAGTTGTCATTTTCTTAAAAATCTAGGGCTTAGATTCTAGCAGTAGAAGACTATAGAAATGCCTAAAGTTGAAGACTTATTCCTAAAAGGATGCTTCAGAAACTAGTCTATAGGTGTTTCTGACATATGTCAGATGCTCGACCTAGTTCTAGCCTTGGGAATCATTGGCCATTCTCCTCACTTGAGGAAACTAACCTATCCCTGACTTTTTTGGACTTACAACCTGCCTGGAGAAGGCTACCAGCTAACACCACCTAAGTGCATTTTAAATTCATGAAATAAAGTCACATGAATGCAAGATGGTTGGGCTATTACATTTTTAGGAAAGAAATCTATGAACCTAGACTCACTCCCTAATCCTTAAGATCATGTAGGGTATGAAGATTCATCTAATTAATGCTTATTTTTAGAATTTTATAATTTTTGACTTAGGATTCATTTTAAGCCATAGGTATGCAATTTAAGCCTAATGCATGCAATTAGAAAAAGGTTATGGGCCAAATCAGAATAGAAGAATGTGTTCTTCCATCATAGGCTCTCAAAGGTCAAGCCCAAGTTCTCTGGCAAAGATAGAAGCCCTTCCTTAATCAAGAGTGAAATAATATGATTTATGCATGATGTTAAAACACCCAGCTAAAGGGTTGCTAAATATTTTATTATTTTGATTTAATACCTAGGGTTTTATATGAGGTTATGAGTTGTATTTATTTTTATGTTTTGATTAATTTAGTTGGGTATAAAATTTAGTTTATCCTATGAGCCTACATCTAGGCATTCATCACAGCACAAACATATCATAGAAAGAAACCTAGAAAAAGCATGTTATTTCAATTACGCACCCAAAATAAATCAAGACAAATTAAATTAACAAAAGAAGGCCAATCCGGCCATGTACCACTGTACACACCGGAAGAAAGAAAAATGAGAAGCCGAGTTCTGCCCTTATACAACCCGGCCTAGAACTACAAGTATAGATCTATGGGTCTTCTTTCCAGGAAAGTCACTTTCAGGGACATCCATCGGGCTCCACAGGGGACCACTGTACCATCTCCTTGTTGGGTCAGCTCCTGCTAATCCTAGACTCCGAAGATCCTAACCTAATTCTAAGCTCAGATTTACATCTAAAATTCAAAAGAAATCCTAAGCCCTACAAAACAGATGTTAGGAAATACACACAGCACACAAAGCAGTTTATATGTCACAAACATACAGACTTAGCATTAGTTGCTTGCTAAGCCCACCTATCTTATTGACTATGTTAAGGGATTTTTAGCACCTACAAGTAAACAATAATTTTATAATTTTTATTTATTACAGTGATCCATTTTAACACAATCCCCTATAAAAAATAGTGTTAGTTCTAAGAACAATGCCCTAACATCTAGTCTAATGAACAAACAAGCCTAGGCATCCAGACTAAAGCAATACACCACACAGACATGTGAAGCACAACACAAAAGATTAAAGAAAATCACATAATGATTTAACCTAGATCTAGAGTCCGTGACCTAAATGATCTAGTATGTGCAAAAGAGTGGTTTGTGTGGTAAGGCATTGCTAGACCTTTAAGTTCAAGTTTAAATTTGAAGTTTCAATTTATTAAAATTTTACCTTGAGTGGTTTCAAGTCAAATGGTTTAGTGATTTAATCCCATTTTTATTTCACTTTATTTGGTTAAAGTTGTATAGGTTTTCAAGAATGAGAAATAGAGTGAATTCAATTTAGGTGAAACTCACTTTATTCCACATCCTAAATCTTAATGAAATTTTCAAAAGTCTAACTAAGATCCTTAAGTATCTTACTTTATCCTTTTGATGTTATTTATGTTTGTATTGGGGTTTTTTCATTTGGTTTATTTAATATGTTCTTTTAATATGATTCAATTTATTTCATTTGGTTTGGTTTAAATTGTATGTTTATGTTAAATTATGTTGATTTAATTCATTTGATTTATTTCATTACATTTGATTTATGTTTGATTTAAATATCTTAATTCATTTTGATATTTTTACTTTGGTTTCCTTTGTTGATTTATATTAATGTTTTGGATTAAATTATGTTGATTTCATTTTTGGTTTAGTTTATGTTAACTTAAAGTAAGGTTAAAGTTTGATTTGTTTGATTTGTTTCATTCTGAATTAAGCTATGTTGGTTTCTTTTTTTATTTGGTTTAAAATGTTTAGATTAAAGTTTGATTTCATTCAATTTAACACAAGTTATTAAATCATGGATTTGTAAGCTTAAGGTTTAAGTTTATTAATATGAATTAGTACCTTAAGTTTGTTCATGGATTAGGCTTAACCTAAAATACTTAGGTTAATTATTTGATTTTATTTAATTGACTTAAGTTTTAGATTCATTCTTAATTTCATTAGAGATAAGTGGTTTCATTAAATTTTATTGATTCCATGTTTAGGGTTTGAGTAAATTAATAATTTTATTAACCTAAGGTTTTACTTAATTAACCTAAGATTGAATTTGATCACTTATAATTGACTTAGGATATTTAGAGAAGTTCCTTAATAGTTTTTTGATATTTGATTGAAATTGATTTGAATTACCATTTAATTTAATAAATTAATTAATTTCCTTAACCTTATATTTGATTAACATTGACCTAAGGATTTAAAAATTTAACAACTCCTAATCCAGAGATCAATTAGGATTGAAATGTTTTTCACAAGTGCAGTTACATGCCAATTTTAAATGTTCAAAGTTTCATCTTGATTAGATTTGTAATTAGGGAGTAATTAGAGTTTTAATTATTTAATTAGAACCTAAATTAAGCCTAATTTTTTGAGATTCAGTTAAGGGTTTTATTTTTCATAAATTCTTCACTAAAATACCTTTCTAATGAGGGATTATTCATAATTTTTGGCTAACTAGTTGATTTACTATGATTTAATTAAGTTCGGGTTATTTAATTGAATTATTTAATTCATTTAATTGCCAAATTAGGTCAATTTAAGGGTTATTAGGTTTAATTGAGTTTAAGTGATGTTTAAATGTTCACTAAAGTTTATTATGATTTATATTAAAATTAAATTTAATTATTTCATTAATATAATTAATTTATGGTTAAGCATATGAAATTTAATTTCCTTTGAATTCAGAATTAAATCCCCAAAAATTCATCTGTTTCATATGCTTAATTTCATTTCCAAAGTTTCAAATTGATTGGATTATTAATTTGAGAGTAATTAAGGTTCGATATTTTTCAATTAAACAAAAATTAAGGGGAAAATACCTAATAAAAATTGGGAATTTTAATTTCTATGGATTCCTCTCATCAAGATGAATCCATAGAGCTCTCATTTGAATTTTTTTATTTTTCTTTAACTTTTTATGAATTTTAGAAGTTTTCTCTAATTTTCTAATTATTTTAAACCATTAAATAATAGTTTTAAGTGAGCGGGGTCCATGCGGCGTAGCAGGCCTCATGTCACGCGCCTATGTGTCGTGTCTGTCGAGTGGTATGCGTGGATTGGGCCACACGGGATCAGCGTGGCATCCGCATGGAAAGTGCGCCATGCGGGATCCATTGTAGGCCATCCGATCAAAGATCAGACAGTCTAGGTTACTCCCACGGTTCCTTAAGGGATTTAATCAGTTGTGCGCCTAGATCTGGACCGTCCGTTTCTTTTAAAAGAAACGGTTAGTCCTGATTTCGTTTCCCCCAACCTCTCTGAAAGCCAAGAATCATCCATGGATTTTTCTTAATTATGAACGATCTAAGTCATGAAATCAAGTGATTTTAACTGTTACACGATCGTTGAATGAGATCCAATGATCCTACACGGCTTGATCTCATTAGAGATCAAGCTTTCTTTGAATATGACCACAACCGAAAGCTTGAAGAATAAAAGGGGAGTCGTTAATGGAGTACCTCGATTTGGGGGGTTTCAAGGGTTGAAATCAACTCTAATAGCTTGATTTCTTTGGGAGAAAGCTTTGTGCC
Source organism: Cymbidium sinense (assembly GCA_021442155.1). Lineage (NCBI taxonomy): Eukaryota > Viridiplantae > Streptophyta > Magnoliopsida > Asparagales > Orchidaceae > Cymbidium > Cymbidium sinense. The sequence goes on from CM038226.1 coordinate 74,570,797, forward strand.
AAATGAATTGAGCCAATTCTTTGTGGTTTGATCCCTAGACCAAGCCTTGAATTCTTTTTTTTAGTTTTGGTGGTTTGCACTCTTTCCGGCCACTTAGAAAATGGGGGAATGGCCATTTGGTTTCGATTTGGATGTGTGAAGGTGAAGGAAGTCTCAATTAGGCTTGAGGTTGTGTGTAAGTTATTTTCTCACTTTGGCTGAGCATTATTCATTTTATTTCTCTCCCCCTTGGTTGGATAGAGGTATGGAGATAGCTTGGAATCTTGTTATCTCTCTTCTCTTTGCATTACATGTGTCCTCTAATGTAGAGGTGGGGAGGTGATGAGGGTAAAATGAATTTTGCCTTCTTTCCTTTGACTTTGCATTTGGCTTCTTCCCCTTTGGAACTTAGTGTGAACTATAAGGGGTTTTATTACGAGTTAATCAAGGTTCCTAAAATGTTTTAATTGCTTCCCCATTAATATCTTTTTATTTAACTCACTTCACCAAATGGGATTAAGTGAATTAATCTTGATTTCATATGGGTCAAATGACTCATTTGACCAATTACACCCAATTTGAAATTGGATTATGTCCCATCATCATCTTCAAATGATTTAGACAATCATCTTGGGTTTATTTTGATTTTTTTCGGGTTTGAGTTCAACATGGTCTATTTAGGCTATTTTAACTTAAGTGGTTTAATTACCCTAATCTAGGTCTAGATGCACTCAAATATCTTTATAATTGTGATCAAACATGTTTATTTGATTATTTGGAAATTTTTTGACAATTTGATTTGGTCAAATTTTTGGTGGGATGACTTTTGACCAAGTGGGTCCCACCTAAGTCAAACCTAAGTTGATTAGATTTGACTTTAGATTTAAATTTGACTTTCCATTTTATTTTGTTAAATTGATTTGAACTGATTTATATTACATGCTTGAGTTGATCCTACTTAAGCCAAATAGGTTAGATCCAACCCAAAGTGAATTCCTTAGGTCACTAAGCAAAATGCCCAAGCATTGAATTAGGAAAATCCTATTTGAGATTAGGATATCCTAATTGCAAAATTAACCTAATCCAAAAATGAGGTCAACATCTATCCCTATGTATCTCTATGTTAGGATTTAGGAAGAATTTCACATCATATATATAAATCATGTAATTAAACCAATATGGTTGTTTGCATTATTTCATATTCTTATTGTTTCTTTTTGCACATTCATTTGTATTTGAGAAAAGTGGTATATTAGTTTAGACATCTCGATGCTGTGAGGCTTTAATTAGCCTAAGGACTCGTGCCTTTCGAGTAGAAACAATGGCTCTCACTTATAACTCTTATATAAGTTTATGTGTGATATGACTGATGAATAGAAAGCATGAATCAAATAAATCAAATATATAAATTTTGTAGGGATTTTCCATCTTTATGATTGTTTCTACACTCATATGTATCAAAGCAAAGTGGTATATTAGTCTGGACATCCCGGGGTTGCGAGGCTTTAATTAACCCTAAGTAGGACTTATGCCTTCCGGGTAGAAGAACAATGGATTCACACTTAAAGCTTTTATACATTTAAGTGTGCATGTAATTAATGGTTGAAAACCCCCCTTTTCTACAAAAGACATGCATTCATGATTCAATCAAAATTGAATATTTCAACCATAACTATACTCCCTTGCATTCATCATTCAAGTATGTTAGAAACCTAAATTACATGTATAGATGTGCTTAGGATTTATCCATGTGCTTGATATGCATGAGGGAAAGGAGTAAATGAATATGTGTATGTGATAGAAATTCATCTCAATTAATCTTGAGATGTCTCTCTTATTTAATAAGTTTATTTAAACTATGCCTAAACTTAGGATTAATTAAAATATATAATAAGCCATTCACTAAAAGAAATTTACTAATTAACTTGCTTTAGAAATGACTTAAGGTGGGGATGGAAGAGAGATTCCCTCTCTTTCTTCTCTTTATAACACTTAGTTGTTAAGTGTAGGCCTTATGAAACAAAGAAAACATCAAGTAAAATATTTGAACCGATTAAGTCACTTGAAGAGAAACCACCCTTCTATAAATTGAATTTTTTACACTTAGCAAATTACAACTCTAAAGCCTAGTTAGGACATACTACACAAGCTTTAAATCACACACATTAGATTAAGTCACCACTTCTAGCTTTATGTTAGGGTGGTGCATGTTTGATGTATGTTTTATTTTATGATGTATTATTTTAGAGTGGATGTTAGGGTGTATGTGTGTAGATTGAATGGTAGGATGATCTAAATATAATCATTATCTTCTATAAGGGATTGTGCTTAAGGGGCACTGTAATAAAAATATAAATGCTTTTGCTGTGCAGGTTGCTCATGCCCCTAAGAATAATCCAAAAATAGGCTAGGTGTATTTCGTTACCCATGTGTGGGGTACTAAGTCCAAATTATTCATATACATGCTTGGGATTGTGTGGTGTGTTTAACTAATATCTATTTTACAGGTTTTAGTTAGATTTACATTTTCCATTTTCATGTAATTTTTGCAATTAGGATTTGGAATGAATGTTATGGGGGATTAAGATGAACATTGGTCATAAGACTAAGTCTTATGCACCATGTGAAGCCTTGGAGCAACCATACACCAACAAACCAAAAGAAGGAAAGAAAGGAAGAAAGAAAGAAATGAACAAAAGTAGAAAGGAAGAAATGAAGAATGAAGACCATGATAACATAAATTTCTTCTAAGTTGTAATTATTCATTTATAATCTGGGTTATATACGGGTAGAGTTTGGCTACCCATTTATTTTCAGGTTTGTGCGTGGAGCCCGACCACAATCAACCTTTTATTCTTTTACACTAGCTTTATAAAATTATTTGATGTTCGTTTAGCTTGTGCATTAAAATGGCATGTTTTTCCTAGTTTCTTCCTTGCTTTGCTGAATGGCCTGGATGCGATTAGACTCGTAGGGAAAAATATTTTTCTATCTAATTAATCAATTCAAAAATAACATTAAATAACTCATAACCTCACCTAAAGCAGAGGACATAAAATCAAGCTAAAAGATTTATCAACCCTTTAGCTGGATGTTGTATGTTTCACATCATGCATATAAAATCATCTTGCTTCACTCTTACTTATGGAGGGCTTCCACCTTTGTCAGAGAACATGGCTTAACCTTTGAGAGCCATGGTGAAAACACACTTCCTTCTTGCTTATTTTGGCCCATAACCAATTTCTCATGCATTAGGCATATGAAATACATAGCTTGTGTCAAATTAATTGTCCAAAAATGAAAATAAACTTAACAAATGAGTTCATGCCTTACATAATCTAGTCTCTTAGGGAGTGAGTTTAAGGAGTTAGTCTCTTTTCTAAATAAATATTAACCTAGCTATCTTGCAAAAGCATATGACTTGCCTACATGTACTTAAAATTATAGGAGGAGTTAGTTGGCGGCCACCCCCAGGCGGTTGTAAGTCCAAATAGTTAGGTGGTTTATCCTCTCTTGTGGAGGTAAACTATATACCCATTTTGCCTTAAATTTAAGTCATACTTTAGCCCTCACCAAAGCTCCCTAGATTTAGGATCCGAGGTTGCTTCTCCCCTTTAAGGGCTATAAGCATAAATCCTCACCTCTTAGGCATTTCCATGATCTTGTGTCGTGGAATTGTAAGCCCTAAAATTCTAATAAAAATTCAAATCAAACAAATAATTCTCCTCAATTTTAAAAATATAAAGCCCAACCATAAGATAGTTTGGGATGCTTACTAGGATTCTTAGTATCATTAGCATCCCCTACTCATCTCCTCTTTATTTCAATAATAACTCCCTCCTCTTGATCAATCTCACTTGATCTTTCAAAAATAACCAATTGATTGATAGTCCTATCTTTGAAATCTTTGGAGACAATGATCATTTACCTTAACCGAGAGTATTCTTAAGGAATCTCATTCCTTAAGATGTAATTAACTATGGGGGATTGCCTCCATAGGGAACTTAATGAACACAGTTTAAAATAAACCCTTAATTACTTTTCCATATAAAGTAGGGGAAGAATCTGTTACATGCAAAGACCCATTGTCCTTAGGAGTCTTTATTGGGTGATTAGGCCCATTGTAGAATGGTGACTTCTATCTTTTGAGACAGTACATTATTCTTCAAGGCCATACCCAATTACCCTAATAAGAACATCTGATCTACATGGTGTCCAAACCAAAAGTATATTTCTATCTTCATTTTATCCACATAGATTCAAGAAGGAAGTATATAAGAAATTTTCACCATAGATTTTTCTAGCGACTACGCTGGGGATGGTTCCTCTCTCCATCTCTGGTAAATGATCATTGTCTCTAAGTATTGATAGTGGATTTGTATTTCATGTAAGTCTGAGACTATCCTTCTTTTCCATTGGCACTTAGTTTATTTTATTCTTAAGCTATGCTAGCTGAAATACTTTAGTTTTTAGGACCTCACTCCATGTAGGTCTTAAAACTCCTATTGGGTTCCCCCAATAGGTGAAAATAAAAAAAAAAAAAAAAAAAAACTAAATACTTCCTCTTTACCATTTCTATGATAAAGAAAGGTTCGTTCCAAGAATAAAGAAAAATAAATCCTTTATAAAAAACATCATCTTTCCAAAAATCATTTTTTCCAAAATGCACATAATAAAATATTCCAACTAACAATCTTCATGATTGTTATATGTAGGATCTTTTCAAAAATCAAAATCAAGAAATCATCTTTTTCAAAAAAGCACTTTTGAACATCTCCATTCAATATACCCAAATTTATTGAATGAAGGTTTTCATTTCCAAATAAAATCAACAATCATATTTTCAAAAAGCACAAATGAATATCATCATTCAATATACCTAAATTTATTGAATGAATATTTCATTTCTAAATAAAATCACATCACAAAATAGAAACTCCATTTCAATATATCTTGCATATGTTGAAGTTGGAGTTTCTCCTCTTTTCAAAAACTTCAAATTTGAAGATAAGCCTCTTCATTCCATATGTCCAAACTTATTAGATGAAGGCTTTACCTTCGAATAAAACCACACCATTTGAAACTCCACTCAACACATTCCATATGTGTTAAGTTGAATTTTCATCTTTTCAAAAATAATAATAATAATAAATCACACACCAAATTTCATCTTTGAAAAATAAAACATAATTGACTTCTATTTGACATACCCAAATTTGCCAAGTAAGAGTTTCTTTTGTTCAAAACACATTTGGATCCCTTATTTAGCATACCCAAATTTGCTAATTAAAGAATCCTCTTTTCAAAAATCAAAGCAAATCACATTTGGATTTTCTATTTAGCATACCTAAATTTGCTAAGTAGAAATACTCTTTTCAAAATCAAAAATATCAAAACATGAAACACATTTGGATTTCTTTAGCATACATAAATTTGCTAAGAATCCTCTTTTCAAAATCATCAAAACAAAACACAATTGGGTCCCTTATTTAGCATACCCAAATTTGCTAAGTAAGGATCCTCTTTTCAACAAAACAAAAACAATTGGACTTTATTTACAATACTCAAATTTGCTAAGTAAAGATTCCATTTCCAAAATCACACATGATTCACATCATGAGCAAACAAGCAAAAGAAGAAAATTATTTTCAAACAACTCATTCAGCATACCCAAATTTGCTAAGTGAACAATCCCAAACAAAATCAATACCCTTTACTTTAACATACTCAAATTTTTTTAAATAAAGGGTCCTCAAGCACAAAAATCAAATTTCAATATGAACCAATGGAAGCATCAATCTCTTCAAAAATATTTGAACCCATTTTCAACACACAAATTTTTTGAAAATGGATTCTATATTCAAGAAAATCTCTTCTTCAATCCAAACTCAAAATCTCTCTCCAAATTCAAAGGGCCTCATTTAACATATTCAAATTATTGAGTGTGGGTTCAAATTCTAAAAAAACAAATTAAAATAGAAAGCTAATTAAACCTTGTTTTCAAAATTGCAGAAGTTCAATCTAGTTTCAATCAGTTTCTCAAGTTCAGTTCAATAAGAAATGGCAGCTCAGAAGTATGTCTTCACATTTCCTTTTGTGATGGATTTGGCCTTAGATCGAGCTAGCCTCCCACAATCTTACTTCGCCCATCTTATTCATTTTGGTTGAGGTTTTGAGGGGGCTAGGATCACTTATGAGGGAACCACCCTCACAACCGTCAGCAGGAGTGTGTGACAAGGCATTAGCTGGTTATCCAAGTTGAGATGCCGCCAGACTCAAAGTTTCCCTCACTAAAGAGGAAGACTGTGGCATTTCCTACAGTAGTAGTAGTTCCAGTGCCAGTTCACTCAGTGGTTCCCCTTTCGCTACAGTATGGGCTAGCACCCACTCTTTGGCTTCCTCCAAGGGGAAGACTCCCCTATCTTCAGGTATAGTCTCCCCCACCTACGAGGTTAGGTCTAGTTCTCGTGTTGCTCCTCCTTAGCAAGACTCAGCATCACAACCGATGTCACAAGATCAAGTGGCATCACACCTGCATAACCATGGAGCTAGAGGAAGCTGCTTAGTCTGCAGCAGAGGAGACACCCAAGATAGTTTCCTCTTTACTTACAGAGAAGAAGTTTCACCCCCTCTCAGGATCTGATGGAGAGGAGGATATTAGGAGGATCTTAGTTTCACCTCCACCTACAGTTCTCTTTGAGGCTCCTATCAGAGATAGGAGGAGGTCATATGTTGACCTTAGATAAGTTCTACGCTGAGTTGGCTGAGCATATAAATGATCAGAGTCTAGTGCTTAATTTGATTTATGTTCAATCATCCCCCACAGCATGGGGGAGCACATCAAGCAGGAAAGGGCTAGGGAGGCCCATATATCAGTACAGATTACTAGCCGAGAGAGGCAGAGGTATAGCAAGCAGTCAGTATCCTCGACCCTCATGGACTTTCCAGATTGGTGGCTACCCACGCTAGTCATACTAATATCATTTCACTGATGGGTGCTACCCACCATAGGCGAGGAGCTCCTGTCCAGAGAGAGAGTCGGTGGTGCCTCCACCACACTGCTATACTCCACATCCACCATCTCTAGTATAAGTCCCATCATCCATAATTTCATCAAAGGCCATGATGGTAGCATTTGGGGAAAAAAGCCCCATTAGTGATCTAGCTACAACTAAGAGATCACATTCCATCTACACCATCGATTGAGGTGAAGCCAAGCTCTCCTACTTGACCTCCGCCTTGTTGTGGTGAAGAGAGAATGGAGACCTCAAATCATAGTAGTTGTTCCATCACCACCACCACCATAGCAGACTATAGAGGTAGAAGTCATAGAGGGAGAAGGAGGCAGTATTATTGTCCCCATGGCAATAGACCCTCCCAAGAGTATCACTCCACCTAGATTTAGTGATAGTTAGGAGTATGTATCCTCCAGTGAGCGTAGTCCTCACAAGATCAGCTCTCCAACAATAGGGGAGGTTAGATGTCTCTCCATAGTGATCCCATCACCCGCCAGTCATGATCATTTGTGCCTACGTAGTTGGACCATTCCCTCGATGATATTGTAACACAGTATCTAGTTGAGAAGAAGGAGATCCTAGGATACGACTAGTCTAACTTGGAGGAGGAGAAGGTTAATTTTGATCCCAATGAAGATGATTTGTTTGAGGATTCAGTGGGAGTGCATATGGTTGATACCAGGGGTTCTCTCCTTCGAGATCAGTAGAGTTTGGAAGGTGATGCGGCCAAGCAAGATGATACAGTCTACTTGACTCAACACCTCCTTCAGCAGCTTAAACAGAAGGATGAACAAATTGACAAGATGGGAAAGAGGCTTGAAGATTTGCTAGCGATAGTTTTGGCACTTTTAATCAAGCCCGGTGCATGCATCTTATTTGCAGTCGGTCGAAGTTGTTGCATGTCTTGGATTAAGCCAAGACTTTGCCTCTAGTAGAGCATGGCAGCACTAGCTTGTATAGGAGGTAATGGATAGTACCTCCATACAAGAAAATGATATCAAAATCATGGTTGAGCTGCTAGTGAGAGAAGTGTTGGCACAGGCCCAAGCAAGATCATCGATTTCAAAGGGTAGACCCTACCTAGAGGAATTTGATGCCATCCAATATCCTAAGGGTTTTGTGCCTCGTTCTTTCAAAAGCTTCGATGGCAGCGGGAACCCAAGCTAGCACATACTTCGGCCATTTGTTGCAATCTTGGTGCGATGCATTACTATTTTATCTTTTTATCAACAGTTTAGTGGGCATAGTCTCTGAATGGTTTGTTGAACTCCCTAACAGTTCAGTGAAGACTTTTGCTGAGTTGGAGCAACTCTTCATTTAGAGGTTTGTTGGAGATCTGCAAAGCATAACTATAGGCAATCTCATTATAGCATAACTATATTCTCAGATTGTGTAATTTCAGTATGAAATATGAATCACAGTTGTCTGAACAACATTCCATTGAAATTCCACTATAGAATATTCATGGCCCAGTTGCCTTCATGCTCAAAGGTTTTACCATCAAGACATTTTAGAAGCTAATCAATAATGTGGCTAGTCTACAAGGAGAGGCCAAATAGTTACCTTTTCAAGATCAATCATTAAAGCCAAAGCCACAGAAAACCTATCAAGAAGACAGGGGTAGTAGCAGCTTTGGAGAAGGGGAAGCAACCGGCCAGAGATCAGTATGAGAGACCTCTTGCTCCATAGTCATCGCTTTCACCTCCTCTACCACCTCCTAGGTCATCCTATCAGATGCCACCGTAGCCTCCATGGCCTTCACCACCACCTCCTCAGCCATACTCTCAATAGTGGTACACATATCTACCCTCAAGTAGCTACCACCGACCTTCTCTTTTGGATAAATTAAACAAACCATATTCATTTAAAAGAGAGGTAGTTAGGAAAATCTTTAAGCATTTCTTAAAGAAACCTAACTTTTAGCTACCCAAGTTTAAGAACCTGGAGAAAGTGGGCAAGAGCAATGATCATAACTTTTGCCCCTACCACCGCATGCTAGGCCATGTTTTAGAGGATTGCTTTACATCCAAGGACTGGCTTGAGCATAACTACAAGACAGGCACCATAATTATCCCAAAGGAATACCTTGTGGAACAACTATCCAGTTCCATTAGGGTAATCCTTGGGGATACATGCGATCCTCTTAAAATAAAAGAAGGCTGGGATATCTCCTTATCCTGAACCTCTAAAAAGATTATTTCAAAAATCAAGAAACTTTCCTTGCAGGTGCCTGAGGAAGCTTGAACCTCCAATATCAGTGAAGGTTCTCAAGTTGCCACAGACAACTTAGAGAATGTGGGCTCTCAATAGCGACAGCCCCCCCTAGGATAGCTAAGTAGCCCCAGAGTTTAACCTCCATCCCACCATTACACTACTACTTGAGCACTTTTACTTAGCTCTTCTAGTAGACATCTTGTATTGATGGATGAGGGCATCAAATCCCTCACCCCACTTACTTTACTATATTTCTAATATGTACCTCCTTCAAAATCCAAGAAATCAAGGAATAAAGCTAGTTTGAATTACATCTATATCACTTCTGATTGGTTGTCTAATTCTAAAGCTCTTCAAGTCTAAATAATAATTATAACAAATTTGATCTTCCTCTTTCTGATTCAGAGATGGACATTCCTTCTCTGAATAATATGGGTTCACCCCTTGAGATAGACTGGGAATCATCATTCAGGGTCCTATAGAGAAGCGTAGGTGAGCATGAGTGTATAATCTTCCACTAAATTGCCACAAGAGATCATCGAAGTCAACCTCCATAGTGGAAAGGTTCTACCTCCTAGGGTAGCACCTCAAGGTAAGGGAAAATAAGTCATTGGTACCAACGAGCAAGAAGCCCCTCCACAAGATGCTCCACCATGGATATGCTTATGGAGGATCAACCCAAAGTGATTAAATGTCCTCTCACCTAAGAAAGTTTTCATCTAAGCTAAGCATATATGATTCCCTTGTCTTATCCAAAGAGATGAGGGAATCATTAATCAAGGCTCTTCTTAATCCAGAGATATGCTTAGCTCAGTTGACCTCTATTGAAGAGGTGGCACATTATTCAAAAGAAGCCAAGAGAATCACATTCACAGATGAAGACCTTCCTCTGGGGGACATGAAGCACAACTGTCCCTTCTATATCATGGTGGACATGGGCAAGTTCATACTTTCTAGGGTTTTGATTGATCCAGGTCTATCGGTGAACATTATGAGTCTAAAGACCCTTACCTTTTTGAAGATTGATATTTCTACAGTCCAAGGAGATTGAATGATGTTGAGAGGATTCAATGAACAAGGCGAAAGGGATTTAGGCTCTATAGTGTTACCTTTTGCAATAGGTGACTGGAAGACCGAAGCCAAGTTCTATATAATTGATTTGAATACATCATTCACTACTTTGCTTGGTAGGCCTTGGATACACGTAATAAGATGATTCATCCTCTTCATTAGTGCATCAAGTTTCAAAAGATGGGATCGAATACATATGTCAAAGGAGATGAAAAGTTATTTTTTAGAGGTCGAGATATATGAGGATACGACCTACTATCTTCCTCAAAAGACATTTTCTCATGAACTTGGTCAAAATTCAAATACAAATGAAAAAGAAAAAGAAGAAAAAGAAAAAGAAAAGAAAAGGAAAATGAAAATACAAGTGAACGAGAAGAGAACACCGAAGAAGAGGTAGAGCTGCATGTTACATTCCACCCATAATTCGTTCTACTATACAAACACATGGGTAGGATGACAACCTCCACTAGAGGCAGAGGCAGATATAGAGGCAGTCCTAGAGGTGGAAGACTCGTTGGCACCAACAGGTTATGTTCGTTCATAGGAGTACCTACTATTCACATAGACTTGGAATCCAGCAAGGATGAGTCTCATGATTAGCATACCACCAACCCCCTCGGGTTTCATTGAGGTGACACTCACCTCATGAAGATGAGGCCTCTGCAAAAAAAACATATTCAATCATTTATGTAAAACCATTATGCAATAGTTGGGAACTATAGCTCTAACCTCACTTTTCTCTCAAAAAGTTGAAGTTTAGTAGATAAGGAAGCCCTTAGGTCTTTCATTAATGTGAAGCCAAAGAGATTCCTATTGGGATCATTATCCTCAAGTCGAGAAGAGGATGTAGAACTTGAGGATATTCATATAAAGATTTAATGGAATTACTTTTTTATTGGTACTCGCCTTGTGTTCTTAATCTTGCAAGGAAAGGTTTGATTCCTTATACATGGTCAAATAAAGTCAATATTCAAGAAGCTGGAACAACAAAGTGGATACACAATCAAGATTGACTAGATTTGACAAGGTCAGTGATGATGATGATTACTACCTAATTGTCACCAATCATCTGGAGTCTGATAAGTTCTTCTCCAACCACACTAACTCTTATGAGGAAGTGTGTTCAAAAATTTTAGATGATCCAGATGATCATCAAATCAAGGATGCACTACCAGAATTTGAAGAGGAAATCCATTCAATAATTGACAAGCTTAAAGAAATCAACCTCAGGATAGAAGAAGATCCACTCCCGACATAGTTCTCTACTGAACGAAGAAGAAACCAATGACTTAGTTAGGCTATTGATTGAGTTTAAGGACTATTGCATGGAGCTATGAAGAAATGCTAGATTATCTCTCGAAGCAACAACCATAAACTAGCAATAGACCTAATGCTAACCCTATCAAGCAAGCTCGACGCATGGGATTAGAAATTGAACAAGGTCATTTCAAAAGTCAAGAAATTGATCGATGCGATTTTATCGTGGAAGAAAAATACCCTACTCGTTAGCTGTCATGCTAGTTAAGAAAAGAATGGCCAAATTCTCATATGCATCATTTAGGGACATAAATAAGCCATGTCCTAAGGATGAATTTTCACTTCATATACCATAGTTAATGATGGACATTGCCTCATCTCATGTAGTATTCCCCTTTATGAATGGGTCATCTGGCTACAACTGAATCAAGATGTCCCCCGAGGATGAAAGAGACACTACTTTTCAAACCTCAATCAAAATCTAATGTTATAAGGCAATGCCTTTCGGCCTTAAAAATGCTGGTGCTACATACCAACAGGTCATGACTCAGATCATCAATGAACTCATTTATCATGAAGTTGAATGCTATGTTGATTATCTAGTAGTCAAGAGCAAAGAAAAGGAAGACCATCTCTTTGAGAGAGTTTTAGTTAAGAGATAATTTAACCTCAAAATGAACCCCTCAAGTGTGCATTGAGTAGTAGAGAAGTTCCTTGGGTTTGTTTTCTGACACTGGGAAATAGAAATACACTAGAAAAGATCAAAGCTATCTTAGAAATGCCGCCTCCCAAGAGCCTAACTCAACTCAGATCATTCCAAGGGTGGTTGGCGTATCTAAGATGTTGTATCTCCAATCTATCATGGAGATGCAAGCCATTTTCAGCACTTATCAAAAGGATTCTAAGTTCAAGTGGGATGACAAGTGCCAACATGCTTTTGAAGACATCAAATAATATTTGGTGAAGTCGCTAGTTCTAGCAGCCCCTATCCCGGGCAAAATACTTATCCACTACACTGCTGCATTTGATGACTCCCTTAGCACTTTGTTTGCCCAAGCCAATGACAAAAGGAAGGAGAACGCTCTCTACTATCTCAGCCATCGTCTGATTCTTGCAAAAGTAAACTATCCACCTATTGAGAAATATTACCTAACTTTAATTTTTGCATCTTAAAAGCTGTGACACTATATGCTTTCTCATAAGGTGGACTTGATCTCAAGAATCAATCCACTACAATATCTCATGACACGACCGAAGTTATCTGGACGGTTGGCATGATGGTCCATGATTTTTTCATAGTTCGATATCACATTCATAACCCTCAGTGTAGTGAAAGGATAAGCACTAGTTGATTTCTTAGCAGCACACCCACTTCCTATTGACTCCCCGCTTAGTGACGATCTCCCTGACAAACAAATCATGAACTTAGGAGAGGTTAACAATTGACATTGGGAGATGTATTTTAATGGTGCAGCTTCCTTTCAAAAAGGAGAAGAACCATGATCTACTCATCCAGAAGGCAGGTTGGAATAGTTCTCCTAACTCGACACAATGTGATGAGATTCTCATATCATCTGTCCAATCCATGCACCAACAATAAAGCCGAGTATGATGCTTTGATTGTCGGTCTAGAGTTAGTCATTATACTATGCATCCAGAACATCAACATGTTTAGGGACTCTCAACTCATCATCAACCAAATTGTTGGGTTCTATAAAGTCCTAAAGCCTAAGCTCCATCATTACCACAAGTGCACTATGGAGTTGTTGGCCCAAATCTTAGAGGGTACCATCTAGATGTTTCCTCAAGGAGAAAATTCTATAGCAGATGCATTAGCCAAGCTTGCCAAAGAGTTGGCATGTCCGAAAGATGAGTCCATTTCAATAAGAGTCCAAAATAGACAAGTCCTATCTCTTATTGATGCTGAACTCATCGAGAGGTTCTCTCTTGAAGGGGAGGTTACCATTGCAAAAAAGGATGAGGAGTCAGATTGGAGGCAACCATTCATGAATTATTTAAATATAGGCAAATTACCTCAAGAGAAATCACTAGCACACCAGGTGAAGCAGAGAGCCCTTTCCTACACTCTCGTAGCCAGCACCTTATACCGGTGGTCTTTTGATCATATGTGGCTACGTTGTCTGGACAAACATGAAGCCCGTAGGATCATGACTGAGGTACACTCGTGTTATGCAGAGCACAGTCCAAGATGAAAGCCAAGATCGAGAGACTAGGATACTACTAGCCTTCGATGATCACAGACTACATGAACGTAGCTAGGGGATGTCACCAATGTTAGGTACACAGTGTGGTCATACATCAACCACCCAATATTATACACCCCACATTGGCCTCATGGTCGTTTGAGTCTTGGGGTACCGACATAGTGGGTCTGATCGATCCTCCTTTTTCCAAGGGTAACCGGTTCATTCTAGCTACCACCGACTACTTTTCCAAGTTGGCAGAGGCAATCCCACTTAGAGGGGTCATAGATTAGCATGTGCTCTAGTTTTTTAGGGACTATATCATATATAAGTTTGGAGTGCCTCGATGAATTATATCTGATAATGGTACTACATTCAAGAGCACTAAAATCAATAGCTTTGCCCGGAGACACAACATAGATTGGAGATACTCTACCATCTACTACTCGAGGGGAAACGGTATAGCAAAAACATTCAACAAGACTCTCATCCAAATATTAATGAAGACACTTGACGACAACAAGCGACAGTGGCATGAGCTGCTAGTTGAAGCCTTGTGGGCATACCACACCACATACAGAACTCCAACTCAATCTACCCCATTTTCCTTAGTGTATGGGTCCGAAGCCATTCTACCATTAGAAGTCCAACTCCCATCACTAAGGATAGCAATGGGTAGTAAAATCACTACATAGCAGAATGCTAAGTTACGGTTAGAAGAGCTCGAAGGTTTGGAAACGAGACTCTTACGGGCATGCTAGAACCTCGAGTTGTATAAATCCAAGATGATTGAAGCTCATAATAAGCTGGTATGCCCTAGAGCTTTCAAGTAGGATAGCTTGTTTTAGTTGTAAAGAGACCAATTGTTGCTTGTTGAAAGATGGGAGGCAAGTTTGAACCCACTTGGGAAGGCCCTTTGTCATGAGAAAGCCTACCAAGGAGGATCTTATCACTTAGTGATTGTAAAGGGGAACGCCCGATGCTTCCAATTAATGAGCTCTATTTGAAGAAATACTACCCATAAAATCATGTTTGAAAATAATATTATCTTCAAAAATTTTCAATTCATCAAAAAATTCTCTCCTTTTGAAGCATTGTTTGCTTATTTGCGAATGCGCCATGACGTGTTTAGGATAGATATAAGAGAATTGAAGAGGCATCATATCCTTCTTTCACAATGCGAACACAAATTAAACACAAGTCCCAGCACTACTAGAATAGGTGTGAGAGAACCCAAGAGGCATCCTATCTCAACTAGCACAATTAAGTTAGGTGTAAGAGAACCCAAGCGGCATCCTTTCTTGGTGGAATTTCAACTACCATTCATAGCACCATTTCATCAAATTCAACATATTTAGGTAGGTGTAAGAGAACTCAAAAGGCATCCTATTTCCTATAACACAAACACAATAACAAACACAAATCTTTTGTCTCAAGCTATTTTGATGTGGGAGCAAGCCCCCTGTGGCACTCACTCATTAGTTGTTCTATGTCAGGCTGACATGCTACCTCACTAGTCTGTCACTCCAATGGTCATTTGTCCGACGGATGTGAGTCCCCGTGCTTTCTTCCTGACTTGACCATTATAAATTGATGAGCACCTTATTAGTTTAGTAGGCCTCTCGGCGCAGCCAGTAAGCTACCTCATGTTGACTTTCTTAAAGAAGATGTAAGCCTACACGCTTTCTTCTTGAACTAGCCATCATGCATTGACTGATAATATTGGAGGTTTAGAATCGGTCCCCTAGAGGCTCCTTTCATCTTGACTACTTTGAGTTGATATAAGTCCCCAGGCATTCACTAAGAATGGCCCTAAGTCGAAAAGACCATGCTTTCTTCCTAGATGATTGTCAAACCTGCACCTTAGGTTGATGTTGCTATGTTGATAGTGACTCACCGGTGGATACACCACTCTTGGCATATGTGAGTCCCCACTTTCTTTGAGTTGGCCACGAATACCTATAGATATTATCTCTCCGGTTTTGGATAAAGCCCTAGCCCCCTCTGGGCACTCTATTTGGATCACACTTTGCAACCCCATTTAGACACTACCGTTACTTGGATTGACCTCCTTAGTAGCCACCCCTATGATTGAATTTGTTCAGGATGCAGTTCTTGGTTCAAGAATCCAGATAGTCAAAGCTAATATAAGCTCCTTCTCATGATGATCTCACAAATTAATAGGTCCATGATAAACAAACAAACAAACAAAATAAACAAATTGTGGGATTAGAAATCAAGCCCCACTTTCCAACAGCATCCTATCTTTAGGGCAAGAGAAACTCCTAGGAATAACTCTACTCTTGAGTAGATGTGTCCACACTCTCTCTAAGAGTCCCTAGGTCGTCATTTTCCACAAATAAAAGTTACCCACATCATTTCGCTTTGGAAGATATAAGTCTATTATGCATTCTTCCTAGCATGACTGTCGCAAATCGATGGGCATCCCTAGGTCGGGTTGACATGTTACTTCGCTAATATGTCACCCCAATGGTCTCTTATTCAAGAAGGAACCCATTTTGTTGGATAGTTCACCCCTCGGATGGGAAACTATTCCCTTTGGATTAGTAAATTTGAAGTTAGACAAAGGCCAATGTGCCTCGTACTCGGTACAGTCCATCATGAACCAATCAGATCCATTAGATATAATTAAAAAAAATGAAATTAACTTTGACTATCTTTGAGCTGATTTAAGTCCCCTAGCGGCATTCACTTAGTAGTCAACCTTAAGTTGGGTTGGCATGTTACCTCGCTAATGTGTCACCCCAGTGTTCGTAGTGGAAGATGTGAGTCCCCATGCTTTCTTGAATTGACCACAAACCAAAGGCAACCCTTTGGTTGAGTAGTCTACCATGTGGTAGACTACCCTTTGGATTGGTAAATGAGATAGTCTAGATATAAGCTTTCTCAGATAATCCATCAAACCATAGGTCCATCATAAAAATTTAAAACAATAAACAAAACAAATCCAACCCTCCTCCCTAGTGGATTCAAACAAAATTAAACAAACAAATCAATCTGCTTCACCTCAGTGAGATGCAAATCTTCCTGATTCCCCCAATGGAATTAACTCAATACAACTTAAATTGTCTCCCCTAGTGGAGAGTTCACATGTTCTATCCCCAACATATCCTGAATTCTAATCCATCAATGGATTTCACAACCTCTCATCCCCAATGGATGACTTGAACTTGCTGCCCTAGTGGAAAGTTCATATTTTCATCCTCAGTGGAGCACTAAATCAACAAATCAAATCAATTTTCTCCCCAGCATGACACAAATTAAATCAAACCTCTTATCCCCAGTGGATGACTCGAACCTTTTCCCCTGGTGGAAGGTTCATAGACTCAATCCCTAGAGGATTCCTCCTTCACTCTCTTATGTCTCTGACATGAGTAGAGTCACATTGCACTAAGCTCTTGATTCCTTCTACACCTCTATTTTGAGAGTAGATCATTTCAGTTAGTGCTTGTGATCATTCGACGTTGTTGATCATCTCGGTCAACAATAATATGTGCGGTATGCCTTCTCAGTAACAACACACCTATTGGGTGCCTTTTGTTGACCTCACTTTTGGAGTGAGCTTTTAACTTCTTCATCCTAGGCATAAGGACTCCTCTAAACATTAAGAGTTCCTTAGCCTTAAGAC
This sequence comes from Cymbidium sinense, assembly GCA_021442155.1. Classification (NCBI taxonomy): domain Eukaryota; kingdom Viridiplantae; phylum Streptophyta; class Magnoliopsida; order Asparagales; family Orchidaceae; genus Cymbidium; species Cymbidium sinense. The sequence goes on from CM038226.1 coordinate 74,588,187, forward strand.
ACTTCTAGTGATTAGGTGAACACATAACCTAACCCTAGAGACTTAGAAAAGTTAGCCATAGGAATAGGTTATGCCTTAGGGGCATTAGGAAAACTTGCCTACACTTTATCTTGAACCAAATCCTTACTTCCTTCTCTCAAGTCAACTTCAAATTCAAATCAACTTCAGATTCAAAACAACTTCAAATTCAAATCAACCTTAAATTCAAATCAACTTCAAATTTAAATCAACCTCAAATTCAAACTCAAATTCAAATCACCCCAAATTCAAATCAAAATCAATTTCAAATCAAATCATCAATCAATTCCAAATCAAATGATTGAAACCTATGATCAATTTAAATCCCAAAATCTTTCTTTTAATTTGATCTTATGGACTTAGCCAAATTCTACCCAAATCACTCCAAATTCAAAAGATTTTTCATAACTATTTATATTCTCATTTATATTCACAAATATAAATGAAATATAAATTCAAATAATCAAAACTAATTCAAAACCCAAATCCAAATCAAACCAAAATCCAACTTGTGCCTTTTCAAGTCAAAGTCTTGAACTTAACCAAATCAAACTCAAATCAATCCAAACCCTTGGATTTTCTTCATGATTCAATCAACCCTTCAATCACAAACCAAATATAAACACAAACTTCAATCATCGAATCAAAATCAAGCTAACCCAAGTCAAACCCGTATACACCCTTTTGACTTGAAATTATCAAATGAATCAAAACTCATTTGACTCCAAATCACTTGTAAATGGATTTATATTTCAAACATAAGTCCATATATGAATTCAACCAAACTTGAATAAAGTCTTGATCAAGCCAATTGACCTACTTAGGCTCACTTGGCCCAAAGTGACCTAAAGCACCATTTTGAGCCAAATTATAATCCAACCCAAATTGGATTGAACTAAGCCCATCTAAGCCTTACATTGTGAGCAACAATCATCTTAGGATGATCAATCACCCAAATTGTGTCAAACCAAGTCAAACATAGCCTTTGACCAAGTCAACACTTAACCCATATGAACCCAAACTAGGCAAATTACAATCTAAACCAAATTGATTATACCAATGGCTCAAGTTCACTCCAAATTGATTATTGAACTTGACCAAAGCCTCAATTAAACCAATTTGACCAATTGGTCAACCTAACCCAACTTAGCCCAATTTAACCTTAAGGGTCAAATCAACCTAAAACCCAATCAAATCCAAATTCAACTTAACCAAATCTACAATGTATTCCAAATGATCAGCCAAACCCAAACCAAGCCATGATTCAAGTCAATTTGGTCAATTGGGTCAAATTGGTCAACTTAGCCCAAATTTAACCTTAAGGATCAAATTGGCCAAAATCTAAATTAAATCTAAATTAAATCCAAATTAAACCAAATTGATTGAAACCAATTGAACCAATGCAATCCAAATGGTCATTTGAACTTGACCCAACTCTTGGTTTGACTCAATTTGACCAATTGGTCAACCTAACTCATTTTGACCAAATTTGACCCAAATGGGTCAAATTGACCCAAATTAAACCAAATGAACTTCAAATGACATGAAATTTGGTCCAACTTACTTTTGCCTCATTTCAAATCTTCTCAAATCAAATTCAATATCATATGACCACTTTGCCCTTGGGTCAAGGGCATCCCATGAGAAAAGACACTTGCCCAAGTGGCCGTTTCTCTTCCTTGGCCATTTGACACCACATCCACATAGGCACCAATGATACGATTTTCTGACCAAAGGAGTGGTTGGGGCAATGACTCATGGGAGGTGAAATCACCTCACCTCTCCATTGGAACACTTTGCATGAAGGACTCTCACCTCCCCTTGCTAGGACACCCATTTGTCCTTCATGGTAGCCACTTCTCATGCCTTAGCCAACCAAAATGAGCCACCTATGATGATTCTCTTCCATTTCCAACCACCCCAAGCCTAATGGCAATATTTTGGAGCTAAAAATTCAAAGAAAGGAGGGATTTTCAGCCACTTTTCAAACCAAGGCTTTAGAGGCTGAAGAAATCAACACAATCCCCTCATTTTCCTCCCAAGAGCTCCCAAAACCCATTAAAATCATCCCCACTTCATTTTGAGAGAAATACACCAAAACTAAGTGGATTTTGGCAAGAAATGGCGATTACCAAGGTGAAGATCCAAGCTCATTCCAAGGTCTCTGCCCCCACCCAATAACATGCTCAGATCACCACCTCCGCTGAAAATCATCCCTGATGAGATAACTTTCAAAAAAATTGTAGCCGACCTTAAGATCCTTCATAAGTGATGATTTTTTGAGAAATTTTAAGAATTTACCCAAGATAATCCTCCATTTTTATTTTATATAGAAAATAGAAGTTTTTTGGTGTGGGTCGATGCAAAAATGAGTCCATTTGGATAAATTTTCACTTAGAATTTCTCATTTTTCTTCCCAAACTCCCTTAGCTCTCGCCGGATAGCAGTTGTCCGATCATGTGGTTTCGGGATCGTGACGCTCGATCGCACGCGATGCGATCCGCCTTCGACGATGGATGTGATGACCATCCGACCCGTGATCGGCTGGATCAAACGCATCGCGTCACTATGCACATAGTTTTCGCCATGGACGTGCACCGCGCAGCACCGGACATCAAGACATCCAATCACGCGCGCCATGGCATTACATTTTCACATTAGCTACGGTGCCATCTAAGTGGAAATCAATTTTTTTAATTTTAAAATTACTTAAATCACTTGAAACTTCAAAAAATTCATAAAAATAAAATACTTAACAAAATAAAACATCATTCTTCTTTAAGAACCTAACAAACCCAAAATTCAAATTTTATTAAATATTGAAAATTTAAGTTTAATAAAATCAAATTTTATTAATTAAACCAAAAAATACATTAGATTATATTAAATTTTTTAGAGATTAAAATTGATTTATATTTAATTGAAATGTAATTAGCTAATTACTAATTAATCACCCAATTAATCTCAAACTTTTTTGTGTATATTTATGGGGATGACTTACCTCTATTTATGAGATTTTATTATTTTCTTAATTAGATAAATCAATGTATTAAGCTTTAATCACATTCTTAATAAAATTAGTGATAATTAAGCAAATGAATAGTAAATTAGTCAATCAATCAAGCTTATTAACCTCTATTAATGAAGATGAAGTCCAAGGAAATGGATTGGGACTCCTTCTTCCAATCTTTTCTTTAAGATTTCTCTAATCCCTATTAATTAATTAATTAACACCTCTTAATTAATTAATCAAAAAAAATGAATCAAAACTCAAATCATATCTAAACCTTAATCAATTAATTGAAAGGATTTAGGGATTAAGACATAGGCTCTCTTCTTAGTCTCTTTCTCTAAGCCCATCTCACTTTAGTTGGCTAAGGCTAATTCAAATTTAATTAACTAATTAATGAACTTAATTAATCCATTGAATCTATTTCTCTAATCTAATCTTGGGTAGCTCTTTGGGTGTTCAATAACCCAAAGTAAGAGATAATGAAATTATGGTTAGCTCACATGTGTGAGAAAATCATAAGAGTAATTAAGTGAGCTCTTTAAGCTTAATTAATTAATCATTTATGGGCTAATTGCATTAGGCCCATTTCATTTCTTAGAAGCATTGCAAATCTAATTTTTCATGTGGTTGCATATCATATTAGCTCATAATTGTTTAATCAATTAACTTAAGGTGATATAAGTAAGGTTTAATTAATTCATTTAATTCATACCTTAACCTAACTAAACCATAAAATCAACTTAATTACCTTCTCATTAAACCAAAATTAACTTACACATGGGGAATGGGATTAGGACCAGCAAACCTCTCTCTCATTTCACTTAACTCAAATCAAACATAAAGATAAAATATCCTTAAAAGAACTTTTTGTTTTAAATAGTTTTATTTAGTATGATTGTCCTTAGAATTAAGTGAGATGAATGAAATTGTGTGCTTATTTTCATTTACTTCTTTCCCTATCATGCTAAATGTTGCTTGTCATATGTAATCATACATGCATTCTTTTCAAAATTAACAAAAATTGAAATGATTTCTTTTATGTCAAATTGCATGTGTTGGTTTAAATTAAATATGTGTGGCTATTATCACTATTAAATCAAAATTTATGTTCCAAAAATATATGAATCAATATGTGGAGTGATATTAATTAATACCTATAAATTGCATGTGTTGGAAATATAGAATATGCAATGTGAAGTCCTCTTTCCTTACCTTATATAGATTCATATGGGATTCACAAATGTATAGTTCATTTGAAAAGAACATAACATTTGTCTAAATCTATCCCTATGTATCTCCATGTTAGGATTTAGAAAGAATTTCACATCATATATATAAATTATGTAATCAAACCAATATGATTGTTTGCATTGTTTCCTATTCTTATAGTTTCTTTTTGCACATTCATTTGTATTTGAGAAAAGTGGTATATTACTCTAGACATCCCGAGGCTGCGAGACTTTAATTAGCCCCAAGTAGGACTCATGCCTTATGACCCTGGTATAGAACAATGGCGTCGTACTCACTTATAACTCTTATACAAGTGTATGTGTGATATGACTGATGAATAAAAATCATGAATCAAATAAATTAAATATATAATTTTTGCATGGATTTTCCATCCTTATGATTGTTTCTACACTCATATGTATCTAAACAAAGTGGTATATTAGTCTGGACATCCCAGGGTTGCGGCTTTAATTAGCCCTAAGTAGGACTTGTGCCTTACACCCCTGGTGTAGAAAAATAGCGTTGTACTCACTTAAAGTTTTTATACATTTAAGTGTGCATGTAATTAATGGATCAAAACCTCCCTTTCTTACAAAAGATATGCATTCATGATTCAATCAAAATGGAACATTTAAACCATAACTATACTCCATTCATCATTCAAGTATGTTAGAAACCTAAATTGCAAGTATAGATATGCTTAGGATTTATCCATGTGCTTGATATGCATGAGGGAAAGAAGTAAATGAATCGGTGTATGTGATAGTAATTCATCTCAATTAATCTTGAGATGTCTCTCTTATTTAATAGTTTATTTAAATTAAGCCTAAACTTAAGATTAATTAAAATATATAATAAGCATTCACTAAAAGAAATTCACTAATGAACTTGCTTTAGAAATGACTTAAGGTAGGGATGGAAGAGAGATTCCCTCTCTTTCTTCTCTTTATAACACTTAGTTGTTAAGTGTAGGCCTTATGAAACAAAAGAAAACATCAAGTAAAATATTCAAACCGATTAAGTCACTTGAAGAGACACCACCCTTCTATAATTTGAATCATTTACCCTTAGCAAATTACAACTCTAAAGCCTAGTTAGGACATACTACACAAGCTTTAAATTACACATATTAGATTAAGTCACCACTTCAAGCTTTATGTTAGGGCGGTGCATGGTTTGATGTATGTTTTATTTTGTGATGTATTACTTTAGACTGGTTATTAGGATGTATGCGTGTAGACTGAATGGTAGAGTAATCTTAGTCTAATCATTATCTTCTGCAGGGGAATGTGCTTAAGGGGCGTTGTAATAAAAATATAAATGCTTTTGTTATGTAGGTTGCTTATGCCCTTCATAATCCAAAATAGGCGTGGACTTGGTTACCCATGTGTGGGGTGCTAAGTCCAAATTATTCATATACATGCTTAGGATTATTTACAGGTTTTAGTTAGATTTATTTTTTCCATTTTCATGTAATTTTTATAATTAGGGTTTGAAATGAATGTTATTGGGGATTAGGATGAACATTGGGAATAATACCAACTCTTATGCACATGTGAAGCCTTAGAGCAACCATACCCCAACCAACCAAAAGAAGGAAAGAAAGGAAGAAAGAAAGATATGAAGGAAAGTAGAAATGAAGAAATGAAGAATGAAGACCGCCATAACATAAATTCCTTCTAAGTTCTAATTATTAATTTATAATCCATTTTGAATAAGAGTAGAGCTCGGCTACCCATTTCTTTTCGGGTTTGTGTAGTGGAGCCTAACCACAATCAATCTTTTATTATTTTGTGCTAGCTTTATAAAATTATTTGATGTTTGTTTAGCTTGTGCATTAAGATGGCATATTTTTCTTAGTTTCTTCCTTGCTTTGCTGAATGGCTTGGATGAGATTAGGCTCTTTGGAAAAAATAAATTTTCTATCTAATTAATCAATTTAAAATTAAAATTAATTAACTCTAACCTCACCTAAAGCTTAGGACATAAAATCAAGATAAAAGATTTAGCAACCCCTTAGCTGGATGCTGTATGTTTCACATCATGCATATAAAATTATCTTGCTTTAGTCTTGCTTATGAAGGGCTTCCACCTTTGCTAGATAACATGGCTTGACTTTTGAGAGCCATGGTGGAAATATACCTCATTCTTGTTGATTTTGGCCCATAACCAATTTCTCATACATTAGGCATATGAATCCTATAGCCTGTGTCAAATTACTTGTCCAAAAATGAAAGTAAACTTAACAAAATTTGCATTAGACTAAGTCATGAGTTCATGCCCTAGATGATCTAGTCTCTTAGGGTGTGATTTTAAGGACTTAGCCACTTTTCTAAATAAATAACAACCTAACTATCTTGCAAAAGCATATGACTTGCCTACATATCTTTAAAATCATAGGAGTTAGTTGGTGACCACCCCCAAGCAATTGTAAGTGCAAACAGTCAGGTAGTTTATCCTCTCTTGTGGAGGTAAATCATATACCAATTTTTGTCTTAGATTTAAGTCATGCTTTGGCCCTCGCCAAAGCTCCCTAGATTTAGAATATAAGGTTACTTCTCCCCTTTACGGGCTATAAGCATAAATCCTCACCTCTTACGCATTTCCATGATCTTGTGCTGTGGAATTGGAAGCCCTAAATTTCTAATAAAAATTCAACTCAAACAAATAATTCTCCTCAATTTCAAAAATGTAAAGCCCAACCATAGAATAGTTTGGGATGCTTACTAAGATTCCTAGTATCATGAGCATCTCCTACTCATCTCCTCTTAATTTTGATAATAACTCCCTCCTCTTGATTAATCTCACTTGATCTTTCAAAAATAACCAATTGATTGAATAGTCTTATCTTTAAAATCTTTGGAGACACGATCATTTACCTTAATCGAGAGTATTCTTAAAGAATCTCATTCCTTAAGATGTAATTAACTATGGGGGCTTGCCTCCATAGGGAACTTAATAAACTTGGTTTAAAATAAACCCTACTTTACTTTTCCATGTAAAGTAGGGGAAGAATCTCTGGTACATGCGAAGACCCATTTTTCTTAGAAGTCCTTATTAGGTGATTAGTCCCATTGTAGGATGGTGATTTCTATCTTTTGAGATAGTACACTATTACTCAATGTTGTACTCGATCACCCTAATAAGAATATCTATGGATATACGTGGTGTCCAAACCAAAACTATATTTCTATCTTCATTTTTTCCATATAGATTGAAGATGGAAGTATATAAGAAATTTTCACCACATTGGGGTAACTATTTTAACTCTTTTTTAGGTAGTTTCCCATCCTCTAACCATTCCATCTCTTCTCCTCTAGACAGTTATCTCTGCCAGGGAAGTAGTTGGCACCAAGGATTAGTTTTTATTTTGCTTTTTAAACTAAAGGTTGTCTCGATAGCACCTAAGCATTGGAATTGCAATTCTATGGCACTGTGTCTTTTAAGTAGACAACTGACAGGGGTGGTTACCCTTCTTAAAATTTGCAATCAACCCTTAGGCACTAGGGTTGTAGCACTACGATGCTCTGGGTAAATTTTATTTTAATGATGTTATCACTGTCATGGAAGTGGTTGGTAGGAAGAGTTAGTTTTCTTGCTTTCTAAACTACAGGTTGTCATAATAGTGCCTATGCACTGAGAATGCAGCATCATGGTGAGGTGAGGTGATGGAAACACTCTTGGGCCCCACTCCCTCTTCTCCACTGATGATGTACGAGGCGGAATAAGAGAGCTCAGCCTTACACCTCTAGTGTGAGTAGATGAAGTGTATTCCTTGGGTTGCAATCATATCACTAAGGGTGGGGATTTCCCTCCCAATGTAAACTTGTGGTATTTGGTGGGGACTTCAGACATTTAGATGTGTATGGGTGATGATAGACAGTAAGTCGAGTAGTGTTGAGATGATGGTGGTGGTGACATCGGCTATGCCTCTATCGATGGTCTCCTCTTATGACTAGAACTAGTAAGGACTATAATGTCTGAACAACTAGCTCTATCAGCTCGCAAGTTAGGGTGATGGTCAACGAAAGTTGAGGCCACCGACTACCTAGCAAACCTCCTTCTATCCTTCTTACCTACTTGGGCTATTTTATTGGCCTATGTGGCCCTTTTTTTATGAATCTGATCCCTAACACTCCTAGGGATATGATGCCTAAGGTAATGGATCAAGGCAGACAACTAGTATAAAATATAATCTGAAGTGGATCTTCTACTATTGAGACAACTATCAAATTTATTATTAGAGTACCTCATGATCTCTAAATGATATGGTTTCTAATATGTGAACATGAAATCTTTTGTTCCCTTCAGATATCATATAACTCATTTATAACTCATTTTATTACTTTTGATTCATTTCTAGGTTACTTAAATATCTGCTAAGCATTCCAATAATGTACGTAATATTTGGATGCATATAGACTTGAACATACACAATACTCCATACTATAGATGCATAAAGATCTTTTTCTTCTCTTTCTTTTCAATTTCACTTCTTAGGCATTGAAGCAACTAAATTTATTACCTTTAGTAATAGGTGTATCTCCTAGTATATAATCTTTCATGCCAAATCTACTAAATACATTATTGATATATATAATTTGAAGTATATTATGAGAACGATATTGATGAATTTATATACCCAATATGAAAGCTACATTCCCATGAACTTTTATTTTAAATTTATTTGAATGAAATCTATAGGTTTAATGTAAAAGGCCTTATCACTACTTACTAGTAAAATATTATCAACATATTACATCAAGATGATGAATTTACTTCTATTGATCTTGTGATAAATATATTGATTAACAATATTTTCTTGTGGACTAAGAAAATAATCGCTTGATTAAATTTCTTATGCCATTGAATGCCTACTTATTTTAAATCATAGATGAATTTCTTTAATTTGCATATCGATATTTTGAAATAGAAGGTTAAAATTTTTTTGGTTGCACCATATATATAATTTCTTCAATATCACCACTAAGAAATGCAGCCTTTACATTCATTTGATGTAACTTTAAATCATAATTAGTCACTAGTGTCATAATGATTCTAAAGAGTCTTTCAAATAAACTAGAGAAAGTCTCTTTATAATCAATGACTTGCTTTTGAGTGAAACATTTGACTACTAAACATGTTTTTTATCTTTCAATGTTGCTTTTTGAATCTCATTTAGTTTTGTAAATTCATTTAAAACCAAACAATTTTTTTAGAATTAGGGAATACAATAAGATCTCAAATATCATTTTCTTTCATTCATTTTATCTCAACCTCTATGGCTTATATCTATTCATGGAGTTGACACATTATTTGACTTGACTAAAAGAAATTGGATCACTTTTCAATCCAATATTAAACTCATGTTCTTAGAGATACACAACATAATCATCTAAAATTGTTAATCTTCACTCCATAGTGTAGATTTTCTTAATGACACTTCAATTTAAAATTATTGTGATTCCTTAATACAGGTGCGAATTTACTTAGGAATATTTTGATTATTTGTATTTATAACTTGAATAATATCAAGTAAAATTATTTGATCATTTTTATTGTAATTGTAGGATGGGTAACTTATTACCCTTTAAATATAAAATTCTTAAGTTTATTAATTCCATCATATTCAACATTTTTAATAAATTTAACATTGTCGGTCTTGAAAAAGATTCATTTAAAGAGTTATATAACTTAAAACTCTTCGACTTTTCAAAGTATCAAACAAAATAGTAGCTAACAATTATTGAGTCCATTTTTTTTCTTATTAAGCTTATATGGCCTAACCTCAGCTGAACATCTTAAGATGTGAAAGTGATTAATACTAGTTATCTTCCTAATCTAATTCATATGAGATTTTAGCTATTATTTTACTTGGAACTCTATCAAAGATATAGAGTACAATCTTTATGGTTTCTTCCAATGCGATTATGGAAAAAAAATTTATCATACTTTTAACCATATCCATTATAGTCCAATTTTGCCTCTCAATTACACTAATTTTACTTAGAGTCCCTAGCTTGGTGTATTGAGAAATGATGTTACATTTTATTAAATATTTAGAAAAAAGAACTTGGATGTTGATCACTTGATCCATCATATCTAATATAACATTCACCACCACAGTCATATTTGACAACTTTTAATTTCTTGTTAAGTTGATTTTCAACTTCAGACATTAAAAATGTTAAATAGACTAATGATTGTGACTTCTCATATATTAAGTATAAGTACCAATAATGAGAATAATCATCTATAAAAGTAATAAAATATTATTGGTCATTCCAAGTAGCTATAGGGAAACCATAAATATCAGTATGAATTAATTCTAAAATGCTTAAACTCTTGTTGGCACCAAATTTTCTTGATATTTATTTATTTTCCCTTGATACATTCAATACAGAGTTTATTATTGCAAAAATCAAGAGAATCAAGATTCCAATCTAACACAAGTCTCTTTCATTAATTTTTGTTTTATTCCAAAATTATTTGCACGTAAGGTTTCATTAGTCTCTGAACTAGAAATATTTAATTTATATAGATTATCAACAAAAGAACTGATATTAATAATATTTGAAAACTAAAAGAGATTAAATATTTTATTTTTAAATGAATAAGAATAATCATATTTATCCAAACAACAATAGAAATTAAATTTAATCTAAATGATGGTACATAAAATATATCATATAAATCTAAAGTATAATCAAATTCTAAAAATAATCTATAAATGCATATTTCTTCAACCATAGTCTTATCACCATTTCTCACATAGATAAATCTTTAAGCATCAATTGACATTCGACTCTTTAGGGAACTCTATATAGCCACACTTATCTGAGTAGTTGTGACTGTATATATCCACCAAGTGTAAATTGATACTAAGAATAAATTAACTTCAAAATAAATAAAGTGGAGAAGTTTACTCTTTTTCACGAGCCAATTATCATACTTGAGACAATCTTTCTTCAAATGAGCTTTTTTGCAAAAGAAACAAGTGATAACATTATTTTGTTTTTATTGCATCTTATGTTGTAAAGACTTTTTGTCTACAGCTCATTTTCCTTTATAAGAAATTTTTCTTTTTGCAAAAAATCTACGAGAAGAAGTGGCTAAATGAGCATTTCTATCCTATCTTATTTTAATCTTTCTTTCTATTGCACACATTGAGCAATGAGCTCAATAAAAGTCCATTTTTCATTTTAATTATTATAACTTATCATAAAAGAATTAAATTATGCACAAAGAGAGATCAAAACTAAGTGTGCAGAATATCATCAAACATATATAACTTAATTGCTCTTAGTCTAGTAACAAGATTAGACATCTCTATAATATACTCCTTTATATTACCATTATTCTTTTACCGCATTAAAACAAGTTTTCATAACTAATGAAATGGTCTCCTATTTAACTTTAAAAATTTTTTTAGCTTAGACATTGCACTCTTATAGTTTTTAAAATAAAATGCTTCATGATCATAATACTAGTGTAATTAGAACACATTTCAAAGTTAGTCTTTTGTCCAATAATACTTTCTGTAGTAAGGGCAGGGGGACGTTTAGTCCAGATTGCATAGTTAATATCTATACACTCAAGAACTATGGTGATATGTACTTTTTATTTTTTAAAGTTAGTGACATTAAACACTATAATATTACTCAAATTATCAGATATATAAGAAACATTAACTAGAAAGAATAAAGTATACTTACAATTAATAACATTATCATTTTAGTGCTTTTTAACGTAAATACAATATCAACAATAAACGTGCTTAAAATAAAATATTTAATAAGATTGACCATTATAAGATACCTCGCACAACATTGTAATTTAGTCTTTGGACAGAAATAATAATTTATAAATGACTCTTAAATTACAATCAATAAATATTGATAAAAAATTCTGCCAATAATATGTCTTTGAATTAATATATTACATGTATAATTAACATAAAATTATCACATATTTGTTACTGCACAAAATTTAGCCAAAAAAAATCTTTTTCTCACCTGATTATTTTTCACATAGATTTAAATATAATTCCTAAATAATATTCATATATTTAAAATTAAATAAATTAATATAATAGAGGCCACTTTAGTGACATATTTTTTCAATTTAAAAATATTTTGAAGAAATGAATATATATTATATCACTCCAACAATTGTTTTAATCAGAATAATTAATTTAAATTTATGCTTAATTAATCTAATTATTTTCTATTATAAGAACATGTAAATTTCACTAATTGCAAACAAAAATATTTTGTAAAATAATAGTGCGTTTACATTCAAATTATAAATTAGAAATATTTGTAAAATATTAAAATGTAAGTATTTGTTGCATTAAATTAATCACATTTTCCCAAAAAATTAGTTTGAAAAGAATACTTATAGAGAAGTTTTATGTTTCCAATAAAATAATTAAGTGAAACATTTCTAAATATATCATCTTAGTTTAATTATAATTTAATAGACTTAGATATATTTAATATAAACTTACTACTTTATGATTGATTAATAAATTATAATTAATTGATATATTATATTATGATAATTATATCTTAATTAATTTAATTATGATTATTACTTTTATATAAATAAACTAAATAAAAATTTTTATTTAATTCACTTGTTAAATATCCACAATCATAGTTTCAACACACACACACATTATATATATTTTTAGTTATTTAAATAATATTTAAGAAGGACATATTACTAGCTACCATTTGCTTATTTTTCTCATTGTGCTTTTATAATTATCATTTGAATGTCTATTAAATATTATTTATTAGAATTTCAGTTAATATTGTCATCTGCATTACTATTGTATTCTTAATTACTTGGCTTACATCTTCTTGACTTAATTATTTAATTAATTTTTTTAATCCCAAGCATTTTTTTCAAGTAGAAGCCAATCAAGATTAGGGTTCTCTTATAGTAATTATTATCAATATTAATAAAAGAAATTTAAGTTAATTAAATTAATATTATTTCTAGTTTTAATTGATTATATAATTTTTTATTTAATTAGATTTATTATCATAATTAGTATTTAATAGTTATAAAAAAGCACTTGTATAATCCTATAAGGAATTTTTTTATTAAATAATAACAAATTTAATTGTGTTGATATTATACAACAACTTCAATATCTAAAAATTTGGAGGGCCAAATTTAAGGTAATGCAATAATTTTATAAGTTTTCATCATCATATTTTTTTTTGTTTATATTAAAATTAAAAATAATAAAATCACTTATGTCAATCTCAAGTTCAAATTAAAAGGTTAAAAATATTATTGAAATTTATCATTTTATGCCCCTTTGAAAAACTTTTCTAGCTCCACCCCTGATTATAAGTTTAGCTTTAGGTTAAGAAAAATGTCTCTGAATTTTGTCAACAAATTTTCTTTAACTAAAGAGAGAGCTTTTGCTAGAAAATTAAGCTTTTAACTTGAAGTCTATTATTAAAATGGCATATCAAACAAAAGACTCTCATAGGCAATGTTTATGTATGTTTTGTATTAAAATCATGCTTGATCAAATATAAATTTTAAGGTCCCTACAAATAAACAGCTACGTAGAAACGACTGAATTAATTAAATTAAGTTAAATAAATAAAACCTTTATTTATATGACACACAATAAAATATTTCAGTTTTTTAGAAAAATAATAGTTGGAGTAAACTGAAACATTTTGAAATAATAAATTTTAATAATTGACATAATGTTTTTCCAAAGAAATGCTTAAGAAACACAACAATCTATTGAAATTAGTTGCTCATGAAATGAAGCAAATGGAGAATTCATCTTTATGGAATTTATCTCATCAATTTCGGTAAAAAAATGGTTCATCTTCTTCCATATTATTTTTTTAATAATAATTAAGAAAAATAATTGGGTGCAAGAGAAAATTAAATTAAGGAGGTCAACCTTAAAGTCTAAAGTTTTTCATTTGAGTGAATCTAAAATTGAATATATGGAGTGCAATTATAGTTGTGGGATGTGGCATTGGGTGATCAAGTCATTAAAAGAGTGAGCATTTTAGATATCTCAGCTTTATTGTTCAAAATATTATTAAAATAGATGAGGATGTTATTAGTAGAATTCATGTTGGAAGGTTGATGTGGATGAAGGCTTGTTGTGATAGAAAAGTATTGTTTAGACTTAGGAAAAATTTTATAAGATTGTGGTAAAACCTGTAATGTTTTATGGTATAGAATGTTGGCAGTAAAAATAAAGCATAAGTCTAAGTTAAGTGTTACATAGATAAGGATGCTTAGGTGGATGAATGGCTTTACCCTTAGAGATAAAATATGAAATGAATATGTTCGAGAAAAGGTTGGAGTAATTCCAATGGTAGATAAGATTAAAGAGAGTCGCCTTAGATGGTTTGGCCACATAAAGCATCAGTCATCGATGTTAAAAAAGTAGTGGTAGGCCTAAAAAGACTTGGTTAAGATGTATTAAAATGATGGTAGTTTATTAGAATTAAATGAGAGTTTAACAAATAATATGACACAATGGAGAAGAAGGATTCATGTAGCCGAGCCCATATAGTGGGATAAAGGCTTGTTGTTGTTGTTATTGTTGTTGTTATTGTAATTAAGAAAAATAATTATAAACATTAATTGTAATCTTACAAAATTCTCAAAATATTTTGACAAAAATGAAAAATAAGGCATGATTGATTCAAATTTATATAACTGAATATGGATTTTATTTTTGAAATTAAGATCACAACTAAGAGAATAAATATATCGATTACATGAAAATTAAAATTGCGATCAAAGTATAAAACAAATTTTGGCTATATTCTTTTACTCAAAATCAAGAGTAAAAGAACAATATGAAAAAAATGGATTCTCAATATCTGAATCCTAACAATTTGTGGAATAAAATCAATTAGTGGTGACTCAAAATTCACAAATAATCGATAGAAAGGATTGAAGGAAATCAATTTCTCAATGATTCAATATAATAATTGCTCTCATATAACTTATTAAAATCATATGAAGATAAAAAAATTTAATGTTCCTGGATCTCATATTAAATTATCAAAAAAATTTAATCGAAAGTGTACCTGAATCTATGGAAAATCAAATATGAGATTTCTAGCCTTCCACGTCTAAAATAGTGTTCTTGAGAGAGTGAGAGTGAGTGAGAGAGAGAGAGAGAGAGAGAGAGAGAGAGAAAGAGAGAGAGAGAGAGAGAGAGAGAGAGAATTCTTTTACTGAGATGGGATGTGAGAAAAAAAATAAAATTTGCACTAGACTAATAATCATGATCATATTTATACTTGAGTACATTTTATTTTATTTTAATTATCATAAAAATAAAATAAAATATCTGATCTCTATACATGAAAATTATATATATATATATATATATATATATATATATATATATATATATATATATATATATATATATATATCTATATATATCTATATATATATTGAGAGAGAGAGAGAGAGAGAGAGAGAGAGAGAGATCCAAGATCCAAACTTCTCTACACGAGTGACCATCGCGGCTCATTGAGCACGATCGAATCACACTGCCAACTCAATAGAACTTCGCCGGAAAAGATATCAAGCCCGCGTCACCGTCGAGCTCGCTTGCACCGTTGCTCATCTATTGTAGTATATAGCCGCCGCTGATTTTAACGGAAGAATTACGATTGTCACATCGCCACTGATGAGGCGCTTTAGGTCTCATTGCCGCCACACTTGATCGTCATAATCAAGCGCTCGCTTTTGAATTTTGGGTATTCGTCGACGAAGCCTACTCATGGAATCCTTTGTGCATCGCTTTGGTGAAAGTTTTAGCTTCAAATAAGGTGGGGACAGTTGAATAGGAGGCTAGTTATGGATAATTTTTTTTATTGACTATTTATATGTTTGTTCTTAGCATTTGTTATAAGCAATTAATCACTTCTCTCTTCTTATGGTTTCAATATAAATTTTTTGTTGGCAAATTTATATAAATAGCTCATAATTCTAAAGAATTTAGGTATCTAATAGCAAAATTTTAATATTTAAAAAATAATATTTGTATATATAAAAAGATGTGTTTTACTTCAATAAAATTAATGATTGTGTTGTTTTTATGCAATATAAAAAATTTGAATATAATTTCTATAAATATAAAAATTTAGATGTTAGAAATATAGATATATAAGAATTATTTGTTATGCATGTAAATGCCCCATTTTTACTTTTTAAGTTTTAGAATGGAGTGTTTAATATTTTAAGTGATGAAAATTTAAATTTGTGCTTTCTTATTTTTTGCTTGGGAGTTTATAATGATTATTTTTTAGTGTGCTTTTGTAATGTATAGAAATAAATACAGATTTAATAGTGAAATTTCTTACAATGTGAGGATGATGAATTAAATTTATTTTTAAGTGAAATTTTATTTTTAAGGGATATTTATATAGGCACATAATTTTAATGCATTTAGATATCTAACTCCTAAATTTTGATATATATAAATATATAGCATATTTCTTATACATAAATGGTGCATTTATTTTAAAACATTAACGGTGATGCTACATTTATGTAATATTAAAAATTTCGGTTATATTTATATAAATATTAGCTATAAGTTAAATATATAAATATATAAATATTGTGTGATATGTATGTAAATGCCCATATTTTTTATTATAGAGGACATATATCTTTGCAATGACATATATCTTCGAGATTATTAGTTTATATAAAATTTTAATTTCCTGCCTCTCTTTTCGGGTAATTCTTATTCATATTTAGCCAATATATGGGATAATTAAAATTCAAAAAATAAAGATTTTTTTAATTTGACTTTTTAAATCAAGAAAAATAAAAGAAAAATAAAAAAAGTGTGTTCATGTTGCTTATAATAAATCGAGTTTCTAGTTTATTTCAAATGATATTAATTTGACCCATAATTTAAATTTTTTTATTCGCTTGAAATAAAACTGAATCAATTCAAGCCAAGATGACACGAACTGAAAAGAAATCAAGTTAACTTAAAAATAATTTTAAACTCGTAACACTTATAATATTTAATCAATTTCTTAAAATATATGATTACTGAAAACTTTTTTCTGTATAATCAATTTTAAATTGATTTAAATTAATTCAGGTGACATAATTGACTCAAAGAAATTAAAATGTTTAAATAAGTCAATTAGGAAGCTAGGAAATTAAAGCACGCTCAAAAAGATATAAATTAAATATTTCAGCCATTTGAAAATTATTTCAAAAATTTTGATTTTCCATTTTTTTTCTTAAAGTATCACATAGAAAGGCCAATTTGGCCGTTATAAAATAAAAACTCTTAGCACAAAATATTTTGACCTATTTAATTTATAATAAAATATAAGATAATTTCAATTATCTTTTAAGATATTAATTTTGTTATCAAAACCACAAGCTATACCTATATATATTTAGGAGGGTCCAACCCAAGAAATCATGGTTTAAGTAGCCTCGACTTTCACCTCCACCCCGTAGTAGTAGTAGCATTTTTAGCACCTATTCCAACCATCAAATAGCAACATACCTCACTAAAGGGTTAAATAGGCCATCATTGAGCACACTTTTGGTGAGGTTGATAATACATCTCTATTGCCTTAAGAATTCCATCTTGGCACTAAGATTACCTCACATAGATCATTAAGACACTATTAGTGACTAAGGGGACAATAACCAAAACCCAAGACTAATAACCCTTCACTTTAGAGTTAGCCCAACTATGCTACTAGACCCCACCTAGCTCAAACTAATATAGGCTCCCCTAAGCCAAACCAAATCAAATTAAACCAACCCTAACACTAAATCCAAGTCTACTAAGCAAGAACCTAGCATAATTGGTCTCTAAATATGGTTACTTGAATTATTTAGCCAATTTAGCCCATTTGAGCCATTTATGTGACTTTGGCCCAAACTGAAACCAATATCAAATTAATCCGAACCAATTAACCTAATGATTCCTAAGACATCAATCACACTCAAAAATACCTAATTAAAGTCTAACTTTACTAATTGGCTCACTTGGCTTAACCTAACCCATTTGAACATTATCTAAATAAGCTGAAAGACTCTTGAAATTGACCTTGCTCAAAGCCTTAGAAATACTAAGAAAACATATTTGAAGCTTGATTGAGGGTCAATTTAGTCAATTAGTACACTTAGAAATCAAGTTAGACCCTATCTAAATAAAATTAGATCAACCTAAAACCATGGAATCTTCATATACACATAGTTGACACAACCCATATTAAATTGAGATTCAATTTGACCAATTGGTTTACTTGGCCCAAATAGGCTTAAGTGAACCACATTGATCCAAATCACAAACTAAGCTAAATTGGACTAAATCAAGCCTCCCAACACATTCATTATTGATGATTGAGCATAGTCCAACAACCCTTTAAGCCTAATTTTGTTAATTGGTCCTCTTGACTCAATTGAACCAAATTGACCTAAACACATCACATTGATGGAAACTTAGTTAAATCAACTCTAAAAATAACTAAACTTGGCATGACTCTTCTTTAGGTTACTAAAAGTCTACCCAAGAAACCAAATTCAAGGTGAACTTGGTTTTGCCTAAATCAAGTGAACAAAGGCTACAAAATAATAATAAATAAATAAATAAAATCTCAAAATAACATTGTCCAACACACCTCTTTTGACTTGAGCAATCACCATAACATCTCTTAAGCTCACCTTAGGTGACTCTACCTAACCCAAAGCTGGTTTGCCCACTTCACCCCACTGCACAAGACCAGGCCAACCATTAGGATATCTCCACCTCATCAACCCTTGACCAATTCAAGCATAAGCCACTACACCACCACCTCCCAATCCCATTGGTTGAATCAATCCAAAATGGTGGTTCACATGTGGAACTTGATAACATTTGAATTGGAGGACCTAAAGCATTCAACACACACACTATTCCCATAGTAGGTCCCCTAAGCTCTGAAGCTCCCTCTAGCATCCTAACCCCAACCACCGTCAAGCTCCTACAAGGTTGAACATCCCAAACATCACCACCCATTCCAAACCTTCCAATCCCCAAATAAACTTACTCTACACCTTCTCTAACCTTAGATAATCAAAAATGAAGTGAGCACCACTTGATTTGAGTTCACGGAGATAGAGAAAGATGAAACCCTGATGAGTCACAACAATGCTTTAGTCTCGAGAACAACCAGCAAGAAGGCAAGCAAAGATCTTCTTAACAGAGCTTTATCTTTTCAAGACGAAGCTACATCACACTATAGAAATTCATTAGATGATGGGCTTAGTGAGCTAATTTCTCAACATTGTAGAAAAGCCATAATGAGTTCAACCTTTGTGAAATACTTGGTCAATTTGTTAGGATCCGATTGTAGAAATTCATTACATTTCATTTCTTGATCCTTTTGCAGTCTATTTGAGCACAAATTTGAGACTAATATGCTTGCATATTGTGGTGAAAACTAGATGATCCCCATCTCTTGTTGAAGACTAACCCGCACTATCTAATTTCTTTATTTAGAATTGATGATCATGATGTAATTGCATAATAGATTTTGATTTAATCTCTTAGGAATCGTAAGTTTGATTTGAGCTGTTCGATCTTGATCAAACAGCTCGAATCAAAATTGCGTCCACCATTAGACACACAAGTGCCGCACGGGACTCATTTTATGATGAATCCGATTGTCCTATGCGTAAAGCATGACAAAGTAAATGCTATATATAAATCAGTTAAATAGGTTTTGAAATATATTCTTAAGTGATGGGAATTTTAAAAAATCATAATAAATTGTAGAAACAACATAAAAATATTAATAAACACTCTATGGAATTAGTGAATTCAAGAGAATCTAAAAAAATAAAATTCTAAATTTTTATAGATTAGATAAAGAGTAATTAGGGGTTATTTAAAATTATTAATTTTGAAATTATTTCTAAATTACTTGTCCAAATGACTTGAATTTTGAAGATTCTTAGCAATGTTCTATAATATTTTCCTTTAATTTGGGTGAGTAAAATAGGTGTTGCATATTTTTTAAACATGAATAACTATATTAGCTTAATTATTAATTATAAAATTACATAAATTACAAAATTTGTAATTTAAAGCCTAAACACACTTGCTTAACATAGAGACACTTAAAAAAATCACTAAGTCCTCTAGCGGTAATTAAAACTCAAAATCACTACTAATGGAGTTAATTAATCATTAACAATTCATAACTAATTAAACAAATTTTTTAAAGATATAAATAACCTCTTTTTGTGCTCAGCTAACAGAGGGATATCAAATGAAATCAAAAGCCCCAATTAGATATTTTAAAATTAATTAACTGATTTTTAAAATCTTATTAGTGTCATTAGTCATAAAATATAATTCTAAATGCTTTGAAATATTAAAGTGAATCTGTCTTAGCTTCTCGACAGCATTCTCCTCTATGGCATGAACTGCACACTTTATGTGCAGATAATATGCCTATGCAAAAGAAATTAAGTAATATAATAATCATATATGTAGCTTTAAAATATTTTAATTATATTATATAATTAAAGTAACCTTTTTAATTATCATAATACTTAGAGGAACAATAAAGATGTGGTTGGTGATGGTGAGACAAATCCATCTTAATATTATCAAGCGCCTTTGACCAAATGTAGTACCATTAAGGAGAACAAATATCCAAGAAGAAAATTCCTATTACTAATTAAAAAAAATTAATGCAATAACTTATAGGTTAATTATAATAATTAATCATTAAGAACATGTAAATTTGTACCTTAGCATTCATAGGGGCATACATAAGATGAATAATTATGCATATGATTTCGATGAGGAAATCAAAGAAGTAAATGGTGATGAGGAAGACAACATTAGCCTTCACCAAATTGTAGTAGTTCGATAGCATATAGTTGATTGTAGTACCATTAAGGAGAAGAGTGTTTTATAATTAACATGTTTTTAATGTAATTAATATAATTAATTTACTTACTATATCATTAATTAAAATTTTTAATTAAAGATAGAAAATCACTACTTGGATACTCATCCTCCTCATTGGTACAATGTTTGGGATGATTTTGCCTTCCACTTTTCTTCTCTTTCATGGCCACAAGTGCTTGATTATATTATAGTGGATCTATTTTAGCTTCTTCGTCAATGTCCTCCTCAATGGTATTACTTATAGTGTTGCCCTATAAGAGAGATAGAGATAATAAGTAGTTGATGGAATAGTAGGTGAATGAGGTGTTGGCGAAAACCCAAGGGGCCTCTTTAGTTCTAAAGGGTAAGCTATACCAGGATGAATTTATTGTAGTCTAGTACACCAAAGGGTTTTTCCCACTATCCTTCAAGGTATTTTATGGCATTGAGTACTGGAGGCAACATATAGCACACTTCAAAGCCAATTGTTGTAATGTCTAGGGCAGTGAAGCACTCTTATTTAGACAATTAGTTAGTAGCATCTTAGGAGTCAATTTTGATTGATATGCTAAATTGTCCAACAGTTCAATAAAGAAATTTATGAAGTTAAAGTAGTTATTGATCAAGAGATTTACAAGGGCATAACCAAAGGTTACAATAGGGGATTTAGTTATGGAAAAAGAAAAGCCTAATAAATCATTAGTGGATTACATTTTTTAGATAGAAGAATCTCAATATGAAGTGTGAGCCTAAACACAGGAGTAGCATGCTATTAAAAATCTTGTTAAAAACATCTATAAGTAGTGGAATTCATTTTCAAGGGGATCAAAATTAAAACTTTTGAGAAACTCTTTAGCTGGATAGCAACCTTGAGGAAAAGGTGAAACCAGTTATCATTTCTAGATCAATTGTGTAAGCCCAAGCCCCAAAATGTGTTTGAGAAGAGGCATAAAATGGTAGTTGTAGTGGATAGAAGTTAACAATCCTTAGCCAGAGAGACATTGGTTTAAGTAGCCTCAACATTCACCTACACTCTCATAACAACAACAACATTCTTAGTCCTCATCCCTGCCATCAAGTTGTTATATACCTTCTACCTTCACTAAGAGGTTAAACAAGCCATTGTTGACCACACTTTTAGTGAGGTTGATAAAACCCGTCTTTAATTTTAGGAATTCCATCTTGGCACTAGGATCACCTCACATAGAATTTTACACTATTAGTGACTAAGGGGGCACCATATCCAAACCCAAGACCAATAAGCATACACTTTAGAGTTAGTCCTACTATGCTAGCGGACTCCACCAAGCTCAAACCAACATATGCTCTCTTAAGCCAAATCAAATCAAACTAAGCCAACCCTAACCCTAAATCCATATATACAAAGAACAAATCTAGCATAATTAGTTTCAAAATATGGTTAATTGGAACACTTAGCCCAATTTAACCCATTTGGCCCATTTTTGTCAATTTGGCCCAAACCAAAACTAAAATTAAATTAATCCCAACCTAATTGATCTAATGACTCCCAAGACATTAATCACACTCAAACAATGGCCAATTGAAGTCTAATTTGGTTAATTAACTCACTTAGCCCAACCTAACTCATTTGGATATTATCCAAATTAAATTAAAAATCATTTGAAATTTACCATGCCCAAGGCCTCAAAACATCAAACATATTTGAAGTTTGATTGAGGGTCAATTTAGTCAATTGGTCCATTTAAAAAATCAAGTTAGACCTTATCCAAATCAAATTGGATCAACTTAAAACCATCGAATCTTCATACATAATTGAACAAAACCCATATTAAATTGAGCTCTAATTTGACAAATTGGTTCACTTAACACAAATAGGCCTAAGTGAACCACATTGAGACAAACTTACTTAAATCAACTCCAAAAGCAAACTTAGCATAACTCTTCTTTGGGATAACAAAGGCCTACCCAAGTGAACTCAACTCAAGGTGAACTTGGTTCAACCTAAATTAAGTAAACCAAAGATGCAAATAAATAAATAATAAAATCCCAAAATAACATTGTCCATCCCCTTCATTTAACATGGGCAATCACCATAGTATCTCTTGAGTTCACCTTAGATCACATTACTTGACTCAAAGCTAGTTTGCACAACCAATGATCTAATTGAGGTGCAAATAACCATGGACAACCCTTGATTTATTCACCTTGGCTTGTCCACTACACAAGATCTAGTCAACAATTAGGATATCTCCACCTCATTAATCCTAAACAAATTCAAGCTTAAGACACTACACCACCACCTCCCCATGGTTCAATCAAGCCAAAATAGTGGTTCACATATAGAGCTAGATAGAATTTAAATAAGAGAGACTTAAGGCATTCAACACACACACTACTCCTAGAGAAAGTCCCCTAAGCTTTGAAGCTCCCTCTAGCATCCTAAATCCAACCACCACCAAGTAGCTCCAAAGCTAGATGTCTTAAACATTACTACCCATTCCCAACCTTCCAATCCACTAATGAACATACCTACAACTTCCTTAACCTCAGGAAATCAAAACTGAATCTAGCCCCACTTGATTTGAGTTTGAGAAATAGAGAAAGACCAAACTCCAATGACCCGTGGCAATGCTTCAGTCTTGGGAGCAACCAACAAGAAGGCAAGAAAAGATTTTCTAAGTATGGCTTCATCTCTTCAAGATGAAACTATCTCAGGCTCTACAAATTCATTAAATGATGGCTCCAGCAAGGTAATTCCTCAAAATCATAGAAAGGGCATAAGTATGGCTTAATCTCTTCAAGATTGGCTTGGATTTGGCGACAAAAAGCATATGATCTCCATCTTTTGTCAAAGGAAAAGACTAATCATGCACTGCCCAGTTTGTTTGATTAGAATAGACGGTTATGATCTCATCGCATAATTGACTTTAATTTGATTTGAGCCATTTGATCTTGATCAAACTACGAGATTAAAACTGTGTCCATCGCTAGCCACACCAAGGCCACTCGAGACTCATTTTATGACTAATCCCATTGTGCCATGCATAAAGCATGGCTAAGTCAACACTATTTATAAATTAGTTTAATAGATATTAAAATATGTTTTAAGTGGCAAGAACTTTGAAAAATTATAAATAATTGTAGAAACATCATAAAATATAAATAAATACTCTCAGGAATTAGTGAATTGAGAAGAATCTTGGAAAACAAAGTTCCTAATGCTTATTAAGTAGATAAAGAGTAATTAGGGGTTATTTAAAATTATTAATTTTGAAATTATTCTTAAAGTAGTTGTCCAAATAACTTGAAATTTTTAGAAATCTTAGAAATGTTCTTTGACTTCCATAATCATTTCATGTAATTTGGGTGCGTAAAATAGGTGTTGCATATTTTTGAATCCATAATAACTAAATTAGCTTAAATATTAAATATAAAAGTACATAAATAACCAATTTGTATTTCAAT
Source organism: Cymbidium sinense (assembly GCA_021442155.1). Classification (NCBI taxonomy): domain Eukaryota; kingdom Viridiplantae; phylum Streptophyta; class Magnoliopsida; order Asparagales; family Orchidaceae; genus Cymbidium; species Cymbidium sinense. The sequence goes on from CM038226.1 coordinate 74,612,843, forward strand.
GCTTAAACACACTTGCTTAACATGGAGACACTTTAAAAAAAATGCACTAGGTCCTCTAGTGGTAATTAAAACTTAAAATCACCATTAATTAGGTTAATCAATCATTAATAATTCATAACTAATTATACAAAATTTTAAAAATATAAATAACCTCATTTTGTGCTCACCTAACACAGGAGTATCAAATGAAATTAAAGCCCCACTTGGGGTTGGGTATTTTAAATTAATTGACTAATTTTTGAAATCTTAATTAATGTCACTAATCTGAAAATATAAGCCCAAATGCTTTGAAATTTCTAGGATAAATTTTATATGTTATTTTGCATCTTTGTAATTTTTCTCAAAATTTTATATCTGTTAACTTTTTTTGTAAACAAAATAATGAAGTGAAATTAGGCTAACAGCATAATAATATTGACAACTTAGTTAATTATTATCTCCTCGACATCTGATGGCGCCAAAATAACTTAGATTTTAATATAGTTAGATCTGCCAAGTCAACTTACGTGAAAGTTAAGTACAAATCTACTATAAAATTTTAAAGTAACTATAAAATCTTATGTGTGTGATGCCTATCGAATATCTCCCATATGTCCAAAACAAAGTTTTAGTTTAATAGATCAATGGATATTAAATACACTTAGGGTTTGGGGCAGCTATAGCTTTTGAAAAGCTAGTGGTAAAGTTATTATAGAGAAAAATATATTTTTGAAAAAACTATTTTGTGTGTTACAAATATTTTTCTTTTTGAAAAAGCGACTTGACATCAAATCATCTTTAACATTTCAAGTTCAAATTACCACAAAATTTTTTAAAAAGCAGCCAAAAAACTAGTAGTCAAATGAAGTTATTTTACTTTCTACCTAATTTCTGAAAAAATAAAGCAGTTAGAAAGTTATTGCAAACACACCCCTAGATTAAAGCATATTATTTTTCTTCATCATATGATTTTTCTTAATTTTTTCATCACAATCACGTATTTCACATTAATATTTATATTTTTTTGAAAATATAAATGTATCACTAATAAAACTAATAAATTTAAACCAGAATATGCACAAAAAAAATATTGAAGAAAAATACCATATAATTTTTCTATAACAATTTTCTCATGAGATTTCTATTTCTTTCGGTCACTTAAGGTAAATAAAATCTGCAAGGGCTTCAAAATGGCTAAGTAACAATTCTATGTTAGAAAACTCAAATATACATATAAAGGTGGAACCAAGTGTAATTAATGGGACAATTGTTCAATAAGTGGTTTACAAATGAGTCATTTTACTTCATTGGTTAGTTAATATAATTAACTTACTATTGCATTAACTAAAATTTTTAATTAATGAAATAAATTGACTGCTTGGGTACCCATTCTCTTCAATGGTATTGCATTTAAAGATGATTCTAGCTTTCACTCTTCTCTTTCATGACCACAAGCGCTCGATCATATTAGAGTGAATCTGTCTTTTAGCTTCTCAGTTAGCGTTCTCCTCAATGAATTGCACACTTTTTGTGTGGATAACATGACTATGCAAGAGAAATTAAGCAATATAATAATGATATATATATATATATATATATATATATTTAAAATTGATATGACACGAAAATTCTACTAGTGCACACGAATCTTGATGTCAGTTGATCCTTAGGTGAACTAGTCGAGATCAAGCACAAATATCCATGAAAACTTTGGGATATAAGTTAAATCCATAAATAGCTCTTAAGCATGGAGTGTTTATAGTCGAGCATCTTGGAGATCTAAAAGATCTCATAATTCGACTTCATTTGAGCATTCAAATACTTAAAATACATCAAATGATCAAAGGAATCATTTTGAGCCGCTCGATAGAGAGGTGGTTGGATTTTCATGTATTTCTGAGACGCCACTTCGATATAAATAGCCTCATTCTTTATATGAGGGAGCGAGAGGTCTAAAGCTTGAAGATCCTCCAAGCATAATCGAGCCACCACTCGACGCCGACACCGTTGGTTGTCAACCACCGCCTGGTCATTGCCGTCATCCGCACCCCGTGATCTTACCGTCGTTGATCCGTTCTCCATCATCACTACCACTAGCAATTGTTACCACGACATTACATAGCTATTGTTCCTTCTCATATCTGATTTTGTCGTTATCGGAAAACTTGTACTCTAAAATAAATATATAATGAAAGCTTTTTACTAAGCTAGGCCCCGTGATTTTTTCTCTCTTCTCAATATTTTCCACGTTAAAATTTCTGGAGTTTTCTTGTTCAGTCTTTAAATACCTAAGTGTGTGCTGGATTTTGCAACAAGGCTAAGGCATAAACTTTCACTCTACCGCAACTAGTTTTTTAGCACACAACAAAAATATTATAATTATGTTAAATAATTAAAAAATCTTTTTTAATTGCCATAATACTTAGAGGAGCAATAAAGACAGTGATAGTGAAGCTAACACAGATCCACCTTAATATAATCAAGCTCTTTTGACCATGAAGGAGGAGCAGAGTGAAAGCAGAATTATTCAGAATGTAGTATCATTAAGGAGGACAAGTATCCAAAATGTGAATTCCTATTTTTACTTAACAACTTTAATTAATTCTGTAATATATAGGTAAATTATATTAACTAATCCTTAAAAATATGTAAAATTGTACCTTAGCATTTATAGGGACATATATAATATAGATAGTTATATATATGGTTTCAATGAGGAAATCAAATGAGTAAATGGTGATGAGGAGAACAATATTGGCCCTCACCAAAGCGTAGTATATCCATAGCATACAACTGATTGTAGTACCATTGAGGAGAAAAGTGTTATATAATTAACATGTTTTTGATGATTAATTAGTATAATTAACTTACTTATTATAGATTTAATTAAAATTTTAATTTATGATAGAAAATCACCGCTTGGATACTTATACTCCTCATTGGTACAAAGTTCAGGATGATTCTACTTTTACTCTTCTTTCATAGCCACAAGTGCTTGATTATATTATGGTGGATCTGTGTTAGCATCTCAAGCAACGTCCTCCTCAACACTACTACTAATTGTATGGCATTTAGGATAGAAACAATAAGTAATTGGTGAAACAATAGATAAAGGAAGCATTGGTGCAAATCCTAAGGGCCTCTTCAGTTCCAAAAGGTAAACTTACTTGGAGGAATATGATGCAATACAATACTATAAAAAAATTATGCCTCCATCCTTCAAGATATTTAACTACTTTGAGAACCCAAGATAGAACATAGCACACTTAATAGTGATGTAATATATCAAAAGAAAAAAGAACCCATCATAAGGTCATAATCCAAAAGCCAAAGCCTATGAGACTTATGTTGTTTTTTTATGTATTGTGATATATTATATTTGTGTCTCATGTATTATATTATGTGATAAATGATGTATTTAGTCACTTTTAAGTGTTGTGTGGAGATGTGATTGAGATCATAAATGTTTAAGTGTCTGAAGTACATCAACAGTATGGCGCCTAAGCATTAGCCTTCTGACGCCTAGGCGCTAGAGTTGATCCCATATGTACCGTCTGAACAAAAAAGTTAGCACCTAGGCACTGGTTTGTGATGCCTATGCACTGTGAGATGATGGGTTCTAAGTTTCAATGGTTTTGTTTTCCAAAGGGACACATCCCTTGGAGTATTATAACATATAAACTTTTTATTCTAGTTTAATAAAGGACTTTTGGACTATTTGTGTGAAGAATTAGAGTGAAAACACTCAAGTTGGAACTTGGTGGTTGACCATCTAAAGAATTTGATGATCTCTCTCTGACGTTCTACTTTGGAGAGTAGAACATCTCACAGCTCTTCAGCTTTAGCGAGTTAAAAATTTAGAGCACTCCTTCCTCCCTCCACTACAACTCGTTATGATTGCACCACTTTTGGTATCAGAGCCCAAGGTTGGAGGCATAGAGAACTACTTGTACATGTTCTATATCGAATCTAAGAAAGGTTAGGTCTATATTTTGGAATTGGTGTAATTTTCTTTATATATTTTAGTGATTTTACTCGGAAACTCATGCTAGACTCATGTGGTAGGCAATTCTATAAGTGTTTATCTTACTACTAATTTGTTGTCTCCATTTAAAAAGCTTAGCCTTTTCCTTCTTAAAACCTATCTATAAACCATGATATGTGAGTGACCACATGAGTAAAGGAGAGTTTACAAAACAATAGTCAAGCCTAGGATATGAACCTTGCATAAAAATTGAACTAATATCCTTAAAGAATTTATGAGATTCTCTTTTATGTGTTTAATTAATATTTTATAGTATCCAAAACTTAATTAATAATTATTAAAGGCTAATCATTTTAAAATTTATGCATCTCATTATGCCAAATTTAGTTGACATAACACATATTTAAAATTTCATTCGGAGTGACATACTTTATTTCTTACTTAAATCATGCCACTTAAATCTATTAGCTTGGATCAATTAGAAGTCTTAACTAGGAGGGTAGATGAGATCACTATGTTAAGTGTAGAAAAACTCACTAGGGTAGAAAATCTTCTCACGAATCTAGCCGCACAAGTTTAAAGCTTGAGTACTAGGATTCGAGCCCCATCCCATAACTTTGAACTCATAAAAGGGAAAATTATTAAACTTCCTAGAGATAACTATCTTGTGAGACAAATATGAGGAACATTCATAAAAAGACCATCTTATGGTCTATGAAACCTTACATGAACTAACAAAATAAGTTAGGATAGAAGCCCTAACATGTGATGGTGTTCATGACCCAAATAAGTTTTTGGATTGGCTTACTCAAATGAATGAGTTCTTTAATTGGTACTGTATGGGTGACTATTAGAGGACCATATTCTAAAAATGAAATTGGTGGGTCATGCCAAAATCTATTTGAATAATAGTTTAGGTAAAGAGTAGAGGATGGTAGAAATCATATGAAATGGGCCGAAATGAAAAAGATACAAAGAGCTAAATATTATCCTAGGAACCATAATAAGAAGCTCCATAAACAAATAACATTTCTTAAAGAAGGAAGCATATGAGTAGTGAAATACATGAATACATTTGAGAACTTAGTAGCAAGGATACACTACATTGATCAGGAATGTTAATTAGCCAATAAATTTGTCATTGGCCTAAGAGAAGATATTAGAAATGAGGTAGAGTTTCACGATCCCCATACCATAGAAAATTCTTTTCACTATGCTTTAGTCTTAGAGAAGCATAAGAAAGTTGCATCAACATCCAAGATGAAAGTTCAAATGTCATCTAAATACCCATTCACATCTCAACCTCAAAGGTCTATTACTAGACCTAACCATTTCACTCCTAGTAACTAATATCTATTAAATATACTTCAAAAATGTAAGAGATATAGTATGCTTTAAATGTCATAAGAAGGGTCATATGCAGAATCAATGTAGAGCTAAAATTATACTCATAGATGAATTGGAAGATTTATAAGAAGGGGAAGATATATAAAAGATATATGATGATACACCCAATCAGATGAAGAAGTAGACCTTATTGGAGATAATTTAATATCTGTTATGAGGTTGTGGTGTTTTAATTTGGATTCTTAGGGACACCACAGATCTTACGAGGGTACTTTTTGAAGTGATCGAGTATGACATTAAGGTATGATGTACTATCTCAAAAAATATAAACATCACCCTACAATGAACTTAATCATCTAATAAGGACTCTTAAGGCAGATGGGTCTATATATGCACCCCCTGACTTTACATGGATAGACAAAGCATGGTTTATTTTAAACTGAGTTCTTTAGTTCTATGGAGACAAGCCCCCATAGTTAACTACATCCTAGGAAATAGAAGTTTTCTAAGAACACTCTTGATTAAAATAGTCAATAAATGTCCCTAAAGATTTCAAGGCTAGACTATTAAAGAATTGGTTGCTATTATAAATCAAATAAGAAGAGTTCAAATGGGAAGAGTTATTCTGATTCCATAGGAAGATAAGTAAGGAATATCCAAGATACTTGGAAACCTAGAGAATACTCCAATCAACCCTATGAAGAGGCTTTATACTTTTGAGGGGAGAATTTACTTTGTTTAAGTTAAAATCTTATTAGACTGCTAAGACTTATAACTCAATAACACAAGATTGTGGAGATGCCTTAGGAGTGAGGACTTATACTTGTAGCAAAAGAGAAACATGCTGCCTCAGATCCTAAGTAAAAAATGCTTTAGCTCAAGCTAGAAGCACGACCTAAGTCTATTCAAGGAGAATGAGATATAATGGTTCACCTCCATAAGAGAAAATGAGTACATCCTGTATTTTCTAGATTTATAACTGCCTAGAGTGGTTGGAAGCTAACACCTCATTTGCTTTAAAACCATGTAGGCTAGTCTTATGTAGATGCAAGATAGTTAGGGTTTTATTTAATTAAGAAGGAAGCCAAAATTCTAAACTCACTCCCTAAGGATTAGATAATATTTGGTATGCAAACATGACTTAAACTAATGTTAAAAATTTATAAATTTTTGAATCATTTTGACACATTAATTTGGACTAAGGCTTAGATTAATTGTGCCTAAATGAATGATGAAATTGAGTTGTGGGATAAATCCATGAGAAGAGATGTTTGCCACTACAATGGACCACACTCAAAGGTCAAGCTTGTCCCCCATCGTGCAAGAGTGGATATCCTCTATTTTCAAGAATGAAAAAATATGACATGCATGTTGTTATAGCACACAACCATTCAACTAAGGGATTTCTAATTCTTTTATTATCTTATTTATGCACATAGGCTTTAAAATGAGGTTATGAGTTGCATTAGAATTTAGTTATGAGTTATTTAGTTAGGATAGAAAATTTAATTTTATCTTAAAGAGCCTATCACATTGAGGTCACACATCAAACAGACACACTTTAAGAAACTTATGAGAAGCATGTCATTTCTATTGCACAATCTAAACATAATATTCAGACATTTAGGTTTCATAAAGTAATACAAGGCCGGTGCGGCTGAGTACTGTCGTACACTATGAAAAAGAAAAAAGTTAGGTAGCCTAGCTCTACCCTTATACAACACAGATTACAGTTAAACTTTACAAATAAAATAAATGCTATGGGGATCTTCAAATCTTGTTATTTATTATTTTCCCTTTTTTGGATTAGCTTGTTCTAGGCTTCACTTGGCCTCCTAAGCTTTACTTTCTAGCCATTGCTCATTCTAAATCTCATAGCACTAATCCTAATCTTATTACATAAATTATATCTTTATGAAAATAAAATATAATTACACCTACAAAATAGATGTTAGCTAAAATAAACATACAAACCAAGCAGTTATATTTCAAGTATTTGAACTTAGCACCCTGAACTTGGGTAACCAAGCCAACATGTCCTAATTGGATTATGCTTAGGGACATAAACAACACCTACAACCAAGAGAATTTATGTTCATTTACTATTATAGTGGCCCCTCAAGCACAATCCCCTGCATAAAATATCATTAGGCTAATAGCGACCAAACATACAATCTACATACAAATAATCCTAACATCTAGTCTAAAATACTACATCATTAAATAAAATATATTACCACAACATACACCAGCCTAACCTAATACTAGGACCGATTACTTAGTATTCTAATGTGTCTACTAAGGCTTAGTATGGTATGTCTTGATTGAGCTTTAGAATTAAGATTTTTTAAGTTTAAGAATATTTAAATGACCCATTAAGGGTGGTTTTAGTATAAGTCTGTTAGTAGCTTGATTGAATTTTAACTTATGCATTTTTATTTTGTTCACTTTTCCCTTAAGATCTAATCATTATGAAGAAAATGAAGAGACTTGACTCTTTTATCCCTAACCTAAGTTGATTTCTAAAGGTAGATTTTTATTGCCTTAACTTTCTTAACAAACCATTCAAGAATTTTATTTGAGCCTATTTAGACTAGCTTTAAGGAATCTTATCCAAACATGAAAGGCATCTTAAGACCAATGAAATGAAGTCACCATCATATGAATAATACTCCACTACTTCCTTTTATTATCAATAACATCCACATTCTTCCCTTTTAATTTTTAATATTTGGTTTAGTATATATATACATGCAATGTATTTATATTTTTGCACACTTAATGAATGTTGATGCATGATTTTGATAGAGAAAGAGATTTCATCTCATATTTACGCATATGCAAAATGGATAAGGAAGTTAAGCAAGTATGTACCGCTGTTAAACCAGCGAAGTGAGATTATCTAAGACCTCCTTAGGGCTACTTAAAGCCTCATGTTCTCAAGATGTCCATACTATATACTTACGATTCAAATACACATAAGCATATACATAAACATAGAAATAAAATCATGAAAAGGTTGTGTTTGAATATCTTTTACTTATGTAAAGCTTGATGGTAAAAAGAAAAGGGGTTTATGCACATGCACAAATGAGATTAAGCAAGTACATGCCATTGTTAAACTAGGAAAGTGAGATTATCTAAGACCTCTTTGGGGCTACTTAAAGCCTCATATTCTCATGATGTCCAGACTATATACTTGCCAATTCAAATACATGAATACATAAATATGAACATAGGAATAAAACCATTATTTGCCACCTTTTAATTACAAGTAAATGAACATTTCATTTCACATGATTAATTTTTTATAATAAGCATTAATTTAAACTTCAAATCATTTAATTCATAACTAATGTATAGTTTCAAAATGGTTTGAGATTTATTAATAATAATAGCCACACCATATGATAACATTTGTCTAAATCATGCAATTTAAATGCAATCATATTCTTTTACTTTAAAACATGAATACATGAACCACATGGCAAGGACATTTATGATAACTTGAAAGGAAGTAATTGAACATTAACTCACAACATACTTGATTTCATTAAAACTTAAGAATAATCAAGTTAGATAAACATCCCTTAAATCTAATAAAGTTTTTTAATGTTTGACATTAATATTTAAGTTGTTGAAACCTAAAGAGGAGAAAGCAATACTTAGAATGCACCCCATCCCATGTTGGTTATTTAATATGTTAAATTAAGAAAATTAGATATATTTCATGGATTAATTAAGTTCAATATTAATTATATCAATTTAATCACCCATCCCAAGCTTCTTTAATTTAATTAATCACTTAAACATGAGCCTTTAGTGATATGCTTTAGAAAAATAAAATTTTTAATGCACCTAAAGAGATCTAATACAATTAGGCTCATGCTTAAGAATTAATTAAATTAAAAAAAAGAAAAGATTTAAGTTAAATACTCTTATAATTTTCCCACACTTATAGGAAAATCATGATTTCTTTAACGACTTTATGTTATCAAACACATAAAAGGATTCATGGATTGCACTTGAGTTACTTAAATTGATTTCATTTAAATTTCATTATTAATTTTCTTAATTTACTCTTAATTATTAGACATATTAATTATACCTTTTAAGAGACTATAATTGAAAAACATTAGGAGAAGAAGTCCTAATGAATTCTCATGTTATCCCTACTGTTTACATTAATTAATTAACCCCAATTATTTAATTCTGCAATTCCTTAGTTTTAATGATTACTAAACCATTTAAAGAGGGTAATTAGGATTGAAAATTTGGAATTTCCCAAACCACATAGTAAATAATTCCAAGAAAAATGTGGGATGTAGAGGACATCCCATGAAATCAATTTGCTAAATTTGGAATTAATTAGCCAAGTAATTTAGCCTTAATAAAGGTAATTAGTCTAAGCTTCAAATCTTAATTAAACACTCTTCATTAAATATTAATTAGGGATTTTATTTTTATTAAATTCTTTTCTGTCTAAGATTTTCAAAATGGGTTTATTTGCATTTTTTAGATTTTCTATAATTAGTTATGATTTTTTGAAGTTCTACCTATTTAATTACATTTTTAAACTAAATTAAGTCATTTTAAACCATCGACACCACGTGGACACTGGCATGATGGTGCTTTCCATGTGACACTGGGATATTGGTTATTTAAAAAGTCTGATGCAGTTGCTAACTCAGCAGTGGCGGATGCAATTTCATTTCGGCCGTCCGATCTAGGAAGGGATGGTCGAGATTAATCCCATAATTATGAAGGGATTAAATCAAGATTTCTAGCATGATTAATCAATATTGTCCATTTTAATCACGTAGAATGGATGGTCGGTGATCCTTCATCCCATGAGCCCTGAAAGGCGAACACCATCTTCCTTTCGCCACTTGATCTGAGCTTTCCAGAGCTCGTTTGACGGTAGATTTGAATCCAAAATGATTAGGGAAGAGATCTAAGGAGGTCCTATGGTGGAAATCGAATGAAATCACATTTCATTTTGAGAAAGACCAACTTAATGGCCAAATATACGATTGTTAGATTTTTACCTCGCTGGAGCTAGAGACTGGGGGTCCATCGATAAAGGTAGCTTCATCTTGAAGAGATGAAGCCCTGTTGAAAAGATCTCGCTATCTCCCTGAGGATCGATCTGTGGACCAAGTGTTGCTGAAAGTCGCCAGAGTTGGTCTAGTATGCCTTTTGGTGGTCGAATCGATCGAGAATCAATTCATTGTCATTCATTGGACTATGGTGAAGGTGTGGGGAAAGTTAATTTAGTTATGATGGAGAATTGGTGAGGTTGGATGGATGGAGATCTCAGGTGTAGGTGGAGCTTGGTCTCACCGATGATGGAGTGCACAGGGAGATCGCGAAAAGCTTGGGGACTGCTTGCAATGTTCTGGAGAATGTGTCTGGTGAGTTTGAATGAATGGAGATGAGTATACTCTCCTCCTCAACTGAACCAAGAGTTGATAGTTCATCCTTTGGTAGTCATACTACTGTAGTAGGTGGCCTAAGGTGGCAGGGGAGTGCTGAGGTGGATGTCTGTAAGAGGCTGAGGGAGTGTAGTGGGCTACCATGGAGTGTACACTTCTCCTTAGGTGGACCAATAGTTGCCCATGGGTGAACTCACCATCTCTTGGATAATGGCTGAACCCAATAGCCTTAGGTTAGGTTGGGTCAATAATCCTATGTCCAAGAAGGGCCAAAGATGGCTGCCAAGGAGTGGGGAGGTGTAGAACCTTCTAAATGGAGATTTTATCCTATGGAGGGCTTGGTTCAATGAGTCTGACCCAATTCAGGTTCAACATGGGTTGGGCTCACTTGGGCAGGCCCATGGTGACACAAGGATGAGTCATGCCAAATTTGGGTTAGTTTGGATGGGTTTGGTTAGGTTTGGCTCAATTTGATTCATGTAGGTCAAATGGGATCAATTGGGCTAAGTTGACCATTTTGACCAAATTGGGTTAAAGTAAGAGCTTGGTTAAGTTTCATTGATCATTTGGAATGAGTTAGCATAATTGATTTGGTTCAATTTGAGCTAGATTTGATTTGGTTCATTATCCATTTGGGTCAAATGGGTCATGTTGACCAATTTGACCAAATTGGCCAAATTGACTTGAGCATGGGTTAGGTCCATGTTCAATTGATCATTAGTGATTGGTTAGAAGAGTGACTTGAATTGATTTGGATTAGGGAGTGATTTGGTTCAATTTGACCTTTTAGGTCAAATTGAAAAGGTCAAATTGGGCTAAGTAGGCAATTGGGTTGGATTGACCAAATTGGGTCCAATTAAAGGTTGGATAATATCCAACATCCAATCGGTAATTGATTAGAAGCATTGGTTTCAACCAATTTGATTTAGGATTTGATTTGGCCCAATTTAGCTCTTTAGATCAAATTGGGTCAACTTGGGTCAAGAGGACAAATTAGCTTGGTTAGATCCAGTTGAGTGTAGTTGAGTGTTCAATAGTGACCTACAATCATCAATGAATAGATTGGATAGCTTTGTTTGATCTAATGAGTGTTTGATTAAAGTTTGGTCTAATTGGGCTTTTAAATCTCTTTGGGTTAAGTGGTTTAGTCAAGTCAATTTGGACCTATTGAGGCTATGGATGGTTGGAATATATTTAGTGATGAATTTGAAGTTGATTGGTGACTTTGGTAATCAATTTGGGTTCGATTGGGTTTTGACTCATTTGAACCTTTTAAGTCAAATAGGCTAACTTGGGTTACTTAAGTCTAATTGATTTAATTGGCCTGATTGCAAGTGTTAGAATATTTTAAAATGATCCATTGAATATTTAGAAAGATTGAGAGAATTAAATTGAGTTTGGCTTGGATCAAATTGGTTTGAATGGAGTTATAGGATTGAATTAGGTTAACCTGGGTTAAGATTCAAGTTAATTTGGCATGGAGCTTGGATTAAAACCAAATTCAACCAAGGTCAATTGATTGGGTCTTAGATCTTGTTGAATCCAAATCTTTCCATCGATGTTCGAGGAACCTTCTCGGATACCTGTAAAAAGGGTTAGACAAAACTATTACAAGATAGAAGATAAGAAAGTGATGAAAAGTATGATAATTGCAATCTTTATTCCTCAAGATCAAAGTATAAAGACTAAGAGCGTAGAGAGAGAGAGAGAGAGAGAGAGAGAGAGAGAGAGAAAAAGATTCCCGTAGTAGAGGAGCTCCCCATTTATAATATCAAGGGGTTACCATATATAGAAAGTACATACAAGGTAAATCGAGTACAAGTGGACTCTTGCCTAAGCTGATGGCGAGAATAAATGTGAGTGAGTATAGAATTGTTTGGTAGAAAGTGTGAGTAGCCCTTCAACATGCAAGTATATAAGTAAGGATTAAGATAAGTGAAGTAACCAGTATGTTCCTATGAATATTCGCCTATTGTAGGCATGTTGATTCATGCCTCATTCTCGGGATATTATTCTTTGAATCCTCGACTCACTGGATCATATTGATCTTTCTTTATCGAACACACCTTCCAACAAGTATACTTATTCTTGGTTATACAATATCCTTTGTGTGAGTTTGTCTATCTAAGTAAATAGACTTGTTAGTTCTCTTGGGCTATGCCTATCTTATTATTTTAATTAACTGATCTTACACTTGATGATTTACATAATGAATTATCACTTTTAATGGATATCCAACATGCTATAGAGTTGATCTATGGATCACAAATACCTAATTTTTTGCATTATAGATGAATCCAATCAAACATGTAGAATTAAAATGCTAAGTAGATGAACTCTTGGAGAATGGTTTAATCCTAGAAAGTCTTAATCCTTGTGTAGTACCAACCCTTCTAACCCCTAAGAAAGATGAAACTTGGAGAATGTGTGTTGACATTAAAGTAGTAAATAAGATCATGATAAAATATAGGTTTTTCATACCCAGACTGGATGACATGTTAGATGTTATTTCTGGCTCACCTTTGTTCTCTAAGATTGATTTAAAAAGTGAATATCACTAGATTAAAATTAGACTAGGTGATGAATGGATGATAACTTTCACAACTCCTGATAGTCTTTATGAATGGTTGGTTATTCCATTTAGATTTCAAATGCACCTAATATATTTATGACATTGGTGAACACTATCTTTAATTTTTTATTGGTCATTTTCTTATGGATATTTTGATGATATCCTCATATATAGTCCTAATGAAAAGTCACATTTATATAACTTAATGATTATTTTAGAAAAGTTAAGAGAGAAAAATTATATGTCAATCTTAAGAAGTATTTCTTCTACCACCTGAAGTTATCTTCTTAGAATTCATCATGTTTATTGATGGACTAAAATCAAAACAAATAAAAATCGAGTTAATTTACTCTGGCCTACTCCAAAATATTTATAGATGCTAGAATGTTCCATAGATTATGAGGCTCATTAGAGACTTAAGCACCATTGTAGCTCTATCATTGATGACCTAAAGAAAGATAAGTTTTCTTGGACTACAGATGCTGAGAAGGCCATTTGCAAATCAAAACCTTATGACCTTTTCACCAATGTTAAAACACTTTGATTTTAGTAAAACATTTGAAGTAACTTGTGACACTTCAGGTGTTGGAATTGATGGAGTATTAAGTCAAGAAAATCACTTTGTTGCTTTCTTCAATGAGAAATCGAATGAAGTTAAGCAAAAATACTCCACATATGATAAAAATTTTATGTGATCATTTAAAATCTTAAGCACTAGCCACATTATTTATTACACAAGGAGTTTATTCTGAATACAGATTATCAAGCACTAAAATTTATCAACTCTCAAAGGAAATTGAATCATAGACATGCCAAGTGAATTAAGTATCTTTAGGATATTTCTTCATCCTTAAACATAAGGTTATAGTAGAAAACAGGCCAACAAATGCTTTATTTAAGGTATTTCTAGTCATTTCATCTTTAGAATTTCAAATCCTCAGATTTAATACTTTAAGAGAAGATTATAAGGCTTTCTATAATTTTCATTTAATTTATCTAGAGCACGAGTCCAAACCCTTAACTTTCATAATACCTTTGTTATCATTAATGGATATCTTTACAAAGGTAATCAATTATGTATCTAAGAACATCCATTAGAGACTTCCTTATCTCAAAGCTTTATTTAGGTGGTATAGCCAGACATTTTGGTAAATCAAACATAGAAGTTCTTATTAAACAAAGATTTTATTGGCCATCTCTATGAAGGGATATTGAACGTGTCATAGCCAACCATTATACTTATTGTCAAGCTAAAACTATTATGCAATAGAAAGGTCATTACATATCGTTATCTATTCTTTCCGATGATGGGGAGACCTATCAATGGACTTCATCCTAGGTTTGCCTGAACATGACAATATTTTTATAGTTGTGGATAAATTTTCTAAAATGACACATTTATTACCTTCTTTAAAACCAAATGATGTATCTTATATAATAAGGTTATTCTTTAAAGAAATTATGAGACTACATGTAGTTCCATCCACCATAATATCTAATAGAGATGTTAAATTTGTAACTTATTTTTGAAAAATTCTACAAAAATTAATGGGAACACAATTTAATTTCTCTTCTACATGTCATCCACAGATTGATGGAAAAACATAAGTCATCAATAGGACCTTAGGGAACTTATTAAGATGCTTAATTTGGAAGAACATAGAAAGCTGGGATGTAAATTTACCTGCATCTAAATTTACCTACAATAGTACCATTTCTAAGTCAACCCACAAATCACTTTTTGAGACAATTTATGGATATAATCCTAAGATGCCTATTGACCTAATTAGCACACTTACTCATGCAATTTTTGATTCATAATATACATTTGCATGTAACTTTCATAGCCTTCATGAAGACATTAAAAAATAACTTGAAAAACAAATTGCTAAGTATGTTGAACAAAAGAACAAAAATATCAAAGAATGTGAGATATGTGATTATGTATTGTTGGGAATCCATCCTTATAGATTTTCTTCCATCAACTATTAAAAATTACAAGTGAGAGTTTGTGTGTCATTTAAAAATATTAGGAAACTTGGTACTAATGCATATGTTCTTGAATTGCCTCCTCACATGTTCATTAGTCCTATTTTCAATGTAGAAGATATAACATCTTTTAAAGAATTACCCAACCTCCAAATTTACAAGATGATACTTTTGGAGGAGGAGATAGAAAATATTTACAAAATGATACTTCAGCCAACATTATTTGAAGTGGAAGACATCATCACAACTAAAGTACCATCAGATGATAGCACTATTCACAGGTTCTTAGTCAGGTGGAAAGACAAACCTCCAAGTGAGGATACTTGGGCGACTTTAGATAAGCTACGAAGCCTTGCTCCAAAACTTTTAGAAGACCTCTAGAATTCTAACACTTCAAAGAAGATTTATTTGGAGTCTGAGGGATTATGTAGCACATCAAGAGAGAAAAAGACCTATTACAAGGTCCCAATCTAAAAGTTAAAGCTTATGAGATTTATGTTGTATTTTTTGTGTTACGATATTTTGTATTTGTGTCTTATGTGGTAGATGATGTATTTAGTCATGTTTAAGTATTATATGAGAGTTGTGATTGAGATCATTAATTGTTTAAGTATTAAGAAGTGCATCAATAATATGACACTTAAGCACTAGCATTGTTGCACTATATCCAATCTCATATATAGTATCTAGATAGAGAAGCCGACGCCTATGCATTGGCCTGTGGCGAGTTCTGAGTTGTGATAGTTTTTTAGTGATTTTTTTCGAAGGGACACATTACTTAGAGAATTATAACTTATATAAATATTTATTCTTATTTAATGGAGGACTTTTGAATTGTTTGTGTGAAGAATTGGAGTGAAAATACTCAGGTTGAAAATACCCAACATAATATATATCATTTAGTTCGTATAATGATTATGATATTCCATTTTACTCTGTAGTTATTCAGATTTTTAGATATATTCACACTTAAAATTTCGGCTATATTATCATTAATTAATAGTATATGTAAAGTACGAAGATTTATCAATAATTTTAGTTCTTCAACATATATATATATATATATATATATATATATATATATATGACTCAAATGAATCTATTATCTTAAGATTTATTGGCTACTATGGTGCTTAGATACAGAATTTTATCTGAAATAACTTTTTCACTTAAATATAAAATCTTTAAACTCTAATATTAGAGTTTAATTATACTTTATTCGATAAAAATTCTTCATCTCAATTTATGATATTTTACTCAATATAAGATATCGATAATAAAGAAGTTTCATGCTCATTAAATCATAAACTGATTTATAACATTAATTATGATTTAAATTTGATCATATTTATGATAGATGTTATCCGCTAAATTTTAAATGTAGCTTTATTTACTCTCTCTCTCTCTCTCTCTCTCTCTCTCTCTAGATAAAAGAGGGACATCAATTCAAAGAATGTGAAGGAAACGACCAAAATAAGGGGCTATTTTATTAATTATCTTTAGTTTAGCGTTACATTATGATATAATTATTGCATTTGATTTAATACATAGAATCACATTCGTGCAGATAATCTAAATATTGTTACAGAAAAATTTTTGGTTAGATACAATTTCAAGTTCAGATAGGTCTCAAATTATTAGATTTGTTTCTAGGTGAGTGCCACATAAATTATTCATGCATAACATTAGTTATAAATCAAAATTCTTGTCAAAATTATTTCAAAAATTTTGGTTTTTTTTTTTTTTAATTTTAATAACACATCACGTAGAATGGCCAATTTGACCGTTTTTAAAAATAAGAACTTTTAGCTCAAAATATTTTGACCTATTTTCGTTTGTAATAAAATATAAGATAATTGTAATTATCTTTTAAGATATCAATTTTATTATAAAAAATCTGAGCTATATCGATATTTATTGTTATATTAAAAATAGAAAGGCTTTTTATTTTTAGTCAAAAAATATTTTATAATTTTTGAATGTTTTTATAATGAAGAAAAACAAATTAAATGTAACTTCCCAATATCCAATAACACAATATTCTTCAACCAAATAGTATGTTCAACAAACAAAATTAGAATCTGAATAACACTATTATTAATATAATATTAAATCAAACAACAGTAATTTAAAATGATTATTAATATCACTACATATTTGTCCTTTCATAGCACACCATAGCTAAGTCAAACGGAGGCTTTGAATGTGTATTTTTTTTTTTTTTTTTTTAAATGAGGGCAAAATCCAATTGTATTACCCAAAGGCAAGGAGAAAAATAATTACAAACAAAAGGGGAAAACAGAGAAAGGATCAACAAAGGATCCCAAAATCAAAAGTAGGACTCAGAGATGGACAAGGCAATGACGAAATAGGTTTACCTACAGCCAGGAGATCTCCCCGGTTGCTAGGACTAAAGACCTTAAGCATAAATGTAATAGAAAAATGATGACTCGTGCATCAAAAGAGGGAAAAAATCCCCCATAAGTGTATCAAATCTGAGGGGGCGGAAACACTCCACCAATTCAAGGATTTAGTATTAACTTGTGTAGGGATGAAATAAGCGCTGAGCTAAAAAGTCATGGCCATCCAAGGGGAGATGGCAAGGCTGATAGCACACCTATACGCCCGAAAATCTGTACCACTAATTTCATCCTTGTCCAAAGAAATAAAAGATAGAATAAACTAAAATCTATAGAGCAGCAAAAACCAAATTCGAACGAATTGAAAATCAAAACACGAAACCAAAAAATTGATCGAACAATCTTATGATGCAGAGCTTCCTTCAATATCACAGCAATAATTCCTCCAATTCTCCATGGTCCAGGTAACGTGATGGGGCCATGTTGATTTAAATTTCCAATGTCTAAGCTTGGAGGCAACCCTTGTTTTAATCTTAAGACATACGGTGGAGTAAGAACGCTTCTGATTCTGAAAAATTCTAGCATTCCGATGACACCATAAGGTATAAACAATGATGGCAGCAATCAATAAGTAAAGGCATTGCAGCGCTTTATGCTTAATGAGAGAGGATGCAGCAAGAACTTGCTTAAGAGAAGGTTGAAACAAAATGAAGCTTCCGTTTGGCAGAAGATTTCTAATGAGTTTCAGTGATAGGGTACAACCAAAGAAAAGTGAGAATAAGATTCTTTCTCGCTTTGACAAAAGCCATAATCAAGAATATGAACCAAGCCCCGATAGTTAAGCACATCAAAGAGTTTAAGCCCCTCCAAATAGGTCATCCAACAAAATAAAGAGTAATTATTGGCACAACCTTTAAACCATATATCTTTGGACCAGTCCACTGATGGATAGTTATGAAAGGAGGCATCCAAAATCCTTTTACTGGAAATAACCTTCTCACCATTCCATAAAATAGTTATCTTGCCCAGATGAAAGGCCAACAAGACGAATGGCCCGGGAAGAAGAAGGATTTCTTTCCTCAACTGACTTGGGTAAGGACCAACAATGGTCTTCAATAATAATACTAAGAGGGGAGTCTTTGGGGAGGTTAAACAAAGTAAAATAGGTGGACCCACAAATGTCCAGGAGGGATTTTCATGGCATGAGGAATCAAAAAAGAGGGAGCAAGTTGACACATCCCCAATTAAGCAGGTAATCTGCCCTCTGAACCGTGAAGCATAGATTTGGAGTTCTCTCCGTAGGGCAGAGCAGCGAATAGATCTAGTCCAAATAGAACCATATTTATTTTCCCACCAAGAAGCCAGCAAGGAAGTCTGATTAAGCACTTTCCATAGTACCTTAGTTTTACTCAGCACATTGAGAGTGTTCACATATCGCAACCCAATCCCCCTTTTATCTCTAGGTAAGGTAGTCCTGAACCATGAGATAGTGTAATTTCTTTAACATATTCCCATGATAGAAAAATTTAGATGTAATAGAAGTTATCTTCTTAAGAGTGCACTTAGGAAAGATCAGAGCCCTCATCCAATAAGAAAGATAGCTGTTTATTGAAGACCGTATGAGAGCCATTTGGAGTTCCACCCAACTAGCCAAGAAGAGAGCTTATCCAACAAAGGGGGTGAAATGATTAGTTTTAAGAACACCAGTAGCTAAGGGCAGACCCAAATATTTAAAAGGGAATTCACCCCTCTTAATGTTCATAATATGGCAACAGAGATCAGCCTCCAAGTGATTCTTAGAAAAACAAATATGAGATTTGTTATATTTCACATTCAGACCTGTAAAGGAGGAGAATGAGCTCAGGGACTCTTTAAGAGCCAGCACTGAATGAGATCGTCTTCCCCTAGAACAAGAACATCGTCAACAAAGAGGAAATAAGAACAATTACCTGAGGTGATGGGCTTGAAGGTTGAATCTGAGACACTTTTATCCATTAGGCAAGAGAAGATATCCATGATTATAACAAAGAGAAATGGAGATAGGGGACACCCTTGTCTTAGCCCATTAGAGGATGAAAAATAACCCTCAATTTAACCATTCAGGACAATGGAAAGGGGATATCAGTGATACACTCTTTAACCAAATTGATGAAGATCTCCGAAAACCCTTTATGAAGCATTCTTAGGAGAAGGGCTTCCCTATTCACACAATCAAAAGTCTTCTTAATATTGATTTTAATGCAAAATGCTTTGCTATAGTTTTTATATTTAAAGTCAGCACAACTCTCATGAGCCAAAGCTATGTTCTCTGAGATATCCCTGTGCTTGATGAAGACAGATTGAGAGGGATGCATAATGCGAAGGAGTTTGCATGCTAGAGTTTAGGGATAAGGGTAATAATATTATGTTTAAGATAAGCAATGAGCTTTTGAGTTTTAAAGAAATGTTGTGCTAACCAAAATTCACTGACTATGACGTCCTAACTTTGAGTGAAGAATTTAGAAGTAAACTCGTTTGCCCTAGATATTTATCCCCATTGATTCCCTGTAAAGCAGATATGATCTCTTAATCCAGGATAGGAGCACCAAGTTCAGCATAATGAGCAGGGGAGATTAAAGTTCCCATAGGGCTGTCCAAGGAGTGATCAAAAATAGTGCTCAACTTACTGAATGGAGGAATAATAGTTACATATTTCATCAGCAATCTCAACCAAGTCAGTAAGGACTACTCTATCTAAAAGGAGCTCTTTAATAAGATTGAAATTTCTCCTCTCTTTAATAGAACAGTAGAGAAACTTAAGGTTTTCATCAGCTTGAGTCATCCAAAAATTTTTAGCTCTTTATTTTACCCAAAGACTCTCCTTTTTGGTTGTGTCTGAATATCTAAGATTGATATCCTAGATGTTATGAAGGAAGGTTGTATTCAGTAATTCTCTCTCCAAAAGGTTTATGAAGTGCTCCTAATCCCTTTCAGGCTTTGTAATTATTGTTCAAGAGAGGATAACTCCCAATAATAATTTTTAAGAGAATCTCTTACCCTTTTTAGTTTCTTGAATAACACAAAAGTAGGGTTCCCCTTGATATAATTGGACCATACACCTTTAATAACATCACAGAAGGTAGGATGGGTCACCTAGTAATTATGAAACATGAATCTATGAGAACTCTTGATCTGTTCTTTAAAAGATACAATCAATGGGGAATGGTCTAAAGAAAGAGGAGGGGAAACCTTATAAAAGGAAGAGGGAAAAGAATCCAACCAGGACAGATTCAAAAGAACCTTATCAATTTTGGATTTAATAGGATTGTCAACTCATAGGTTAGACCATCTGAAGAACAACCCCAAACTTGGCAATTTTATGAGCCTAGCCTCATTCACACATTCTTTAAATTCTAATCTATTTGGAGGGATCAAATTACCTCATCTTTCTCATGAGAATAGAGTATAGTTAAAATCCCCTAGAAGTAGCCAAGACAAATCCATAGAGGTAGAAATAAGCTGAATAGACTTCCCAAGGTCCCTTCTTTCCAAAGCATCATTATGTACATAGACCCAAGTGACATAGAATCTCTGAAAATGAGGGGAGGAAACAACACCATGAATGAGCTGAGAGGTGATAGTAAGAGGAGTGAAAGAAAGGACATTAGAATTCCACTTCAACTAGATGCGACATCCAGAACAAATATCAAAATTATTTTAACTATCCTTGGATGGGAGAAGAATAAGCTTTTTTCAAGTAGGAACATCTAGAAGATAATCCCTATTTAATTTGGTTTCCAAAAGACAAAGCATATCAAGATGAAAATCCTTGATAAGTCTCAAATAGTCACGAGAACGCCTTCATCTATACGTCCCCTCAAATTCCAATAGCCTAGCTTGGGGAAAATCATTAGAAACCCACACTAATGATTTTTTCCTTTCTTTTCAGCCTTTTGAGCTAAAAGAGAAAGAGAGGCAGACATCTTGGCCACAATTTTTTCTTGATTTTTCTTCCCGACATTTTAAGGAGAGGATCCAATGATGTTGGGATTAGTTTTAGAAGGAGAGACAATCCTCGAACGGGTGGTAATACTGTAACATTGATTCAAGTCGAAGGTTGTAATACCGTTTGCCAATTCCTCATTTAGGGGGGGATCAGTTCCCTCTTGATCAGGAGAGGAATGAGATTGTGTTGGAAACTGGTTAAGGTCACTGATTGGGGTGGAATTCAGAATAGAAGGATTCCCTTTACAAGGGGATCTTTAGATGTCGAAGGATGGTGCACCTATTCAGCTCTAAGAGAAGAAGGGGAAGTAGTAGAATTCTCAATAGTGAGATTTGCTACCGTCTTTTGATTGGGTCATGCTTATGGATGCTTACTACGACTGCGTCCTCTAGCAGACGGACAGATAGCTGGTTGAAGAGGACACTATGCATCTACATGTGAGAAAGTAGAACATTTCTAGTAAGCTTGAGGCTTCCAATCATACTGAATAACTTGCTCAAATTTAAGCCCATTTAGGTTTATTATCATTGAATTAGGGATAGGAGAAGAGTGACACACCTGCACAAAGACCCACAAACGTGAGCCAGGATTTGGGCATAGTGAGATTATCAATAGCAAGTGGAATTCTGACACTACTAGCAACTTTTGAAAGGCCCTCCTCATTCCAACAACATAGTGGAAATTTTGGAAGCTTAATCCAGAGGGGAATGTCAAAGAAATTTTCTTTAATAGGACGAAAACCCCAAGACAATTTCTTGAAGATGAAAGGTTTCTCGTTGAGGAAACAATGTCCACTATCCCACACCAAATCAAAGTCTTCCATTCACAAAACTTTGAATAGGAAGAAGTCACCTTCAAGGGTAAGGAGATCAAGATGACCTTTAATAGACCCCTTCTTTCTGATTGCTACCAAAAGAGAGTTGTAAAAAGCCCTCTTCCCAATGACATGACCTACTAAAGAAAGTTGCCACTCTCGTTGGCCTACATTGAGTTTAGCTTCTGAAAAGCTTATTTCATCCTCGGGTGAAGGAATGTAAGAAAGGGAGAGTGATTTACCAGTATCATTATGAGCCTTTAACAATTCATTCCAGTCATTAGAAATGGGGGGGGGTGGTGGTTGGCAATTACTCAGGGTAAAGGAGATGTCCTAGGTCAAGGAGTAGCAGGAAAAGAGCTAGATGCCAGGAGGTTTGAAAGATGGGGGAAAGAAGAGATGGATGCAAGATCCATAAATAAGAAAAGGTTACAAGAAGAAGGGGGAAGAGTCAAAGAAGCATGACAGGACCTCCACCAAGACCAGAGGCCTGAGAAATGAGGAGAACAACTGCTAACCAAAAGGGGAGATAGAAAGCATACCAACAACCGAAACCACCGAAGGAAGCCACAACCAACACCACCATAGCTTTGATTGTTTAAAAAGGACAACTTGAATGGAATGAACTGCATGCTTTTTGTATGAATAATTTGCCTCTGTAAGAAAAATTAAGCAATACAAAATCATATATATGACTTTAAAATACTATAATAAAATTAAATAATTAAAATAAATTATTTTAAATTAGCATAATATTTAGAGGTGCAATAAAGCATTGATTGGGAAGCTAACATAGATCCACCATAATATAATCAAGCACTTGTGGCCACGAAAGATGAGAAGAGCGAAAGCAGAATCATCCTGAATGTAGCACCATTGAGGTGGATGAGTATCCAAGAAGTGAATATCTATCATTAATTAGATATTTTAATTAATGCAATAGTAAGTAGGTTAATTAAAATAATTAATAATTAATAATATGCAACACACCCTAGAGGTATAGAAAGTTGTAGTTGTGGATGGCAAGGTGTCAAACTTGATTCAGCAATAGCTGTATTAGCTGACTTAGAAAGATGACCAGACTAGTCATATGGAGCAGAGAGTAGAAGAGTTAATGCTAGTGGTTTTAGTTCTTCAAGGATATGCTCCAGTACCCAGATTACACCTTCAGAAGAAAATAGGCCCAAGTTAGTGCATGTAGTTGATAGGAACATGAACATTGCTCCCTTATGTAATGGCACAAGTAGCTTGCAAAGGAAGGGTATCGACATTTTAGCACTCTAGGAGTGAGAAATCAAATAGTTGGTGGAACAACGAGTGAATGAGGTGTTGGGAAAAACCTAATGGCCTCATTAGTTCCAAAGGATCGATCATAATTGGTGAAATTTGATGCACTGCAGTATCCCAAGGGGTTTGTGCCACTATTCATCAAGATATTTGATAGTAGTGAGAACCCAGCAACACATCACACATTTCAAATCCAATCACTAATGATAGAGATAGCAATGTCCCTTACACTCAGATAATTTTTCAGTAGCCTATCAAGAGTGACATTTGATTGGTATGTTAAAGAGCCCAATGGTTCAGTGAAGGCATTCTCCAAGTTAGAGTAGATATTCATCAAGAGGTTTTTAAGAGCCCGATAGAAGGTGACGGTAGGGAACTTAGTAGTTGAGAAGCATAAAACCATTAGTCCCTAGTTGATTACATTCTTATATGGAGGAACCTTAGCATGATGGGTGAGTCTCAGCTTCATGAGTAGCATGCCATTGAGAATTTGCTTAAGAATATCCATGATCTAGTGGCATTCATGCTTAAAGGCTTCATTATAAAAGCCTTTGAAATGTTGTTCAAGAAAGTTGCCAACCTTCAAGAGAAAACCTAACAGTTATCATTTCTAGATCAATCTTGCTAACGCAAGCCACAAAAGGTGTTGGAGAAAAGACTTAGGATCATTCAGAATTGATAAAGGGAAGCTGCCCATGCGAGTTATACTCGAGAGGCCTAGGTCCCAACTGCTTCCACTTCCACCTCCATAACCACAACAATGACAACACTATTAAAATTCATAATAGTCATTAGGGAGTTATATACCAAAGAAGATTGAGATATCTTCTTACTCAAATCTCTCATAAAATCATTTCTAAGGTTAAGAAGTATTCTTTATAAGTACTCAAAGAAGGTGGGTGCTAAGATGAACTAACTAGTACAAATATGGGATATAGCAGTACCACCATTTACTTCCTTTACTATTAGGAGCATTCTATTTGTGGATTGTGATGTCAAGCCACTCATGTCGCTTACTTTGTATGACTTATATTTTGTATTGTTTAAGCAAAAAAATCAATAAAGAAATATTCTTCTTACATCTTGCCTCTTCATGGTAAAATGACTTTATAATCTTAATCCGAATAATAACTCTCCAAATTTCAAAAGCCAAATGGTTCCAATTAATTCTTTTCTTATGATGATTTTAACTCCAAAAGTGACACCACTACTTAAGTATCTCATAGAGTTCCTCTATTGAGATAGAGTTGGAGTCATCTGAATTAGAAGATACAATAGGAGAAGCTTTAGGTTCCTTCGACAACAAGTAGTCATCACTATGTCTCCTCCAACTAAAGAGATCATAGAAGTCAACCTTCGTAATGGTAGAGCTCTATCTCTTAGGATGACACCATAAGATAAGGGTAAGAAAGTCTTTGGTTTCAATGAGCAGACATCCCCCCCCCCAACTTAGGTATTCAGAGTTCCTCTATTGAGATAGAGTTGGAGTCATCTGAATTAGAAGATGCATTAGGAGAAGCTTTAGGTTCCTCTGATAAGCAAGTAGTCATCACTATGACTCCTCCAGCTAAAGAGATCATAGAAGTCAACCTTCATAATGGTAGAGTTCTACCTCTTAGGATGACACCATAAGATAAGGGTAAGAAAGTCTTTGGTTTCAAATGAGCAGACATCCCCCACCCACCCACACACACACACACACACACACACACACACACACAAAATGCTCTAACATAGGATATGCTTATAGACAATTAGTCCAAGATTGACAACAACATCATATCCCACCTTAAAATATTGTTATCCAAGCTAAGCATATATGACACTCTTGTCTTATCCAAAGAGATGAGAGAGTCTTTGATCAAAAATTTACTAGATCTAGAAATATGCTTACCTTAGCTGGACTGTACCACTACAGCTAAAGAGGAAGCATACTATTTCAAGAAAGTCTAAGGAATTACTTTATTAAATAAGGCAAGGACTAAAGATCATAGCCATGCACTATATAATTTAGTGAATAAGGACAACTTTAGATTGCCTAGTGTACTTATTGACCCAAGTGCATCAATCAGCATCACGAGTCTAAAAATCATTGTCTACTTGAGGATCGACATCATTAGGCTTAGTGCTGATAAGATGATATTCAAATTCAATGAACATGGTGAGAATGCATTATACTTCATCACACTATTATTATAAATCATGATTTGAAGACTAAGGCAAGGTTTCACACTATAAATTTAGGAGAATCCTTCAACACATTACTAGGGAGACTCTGGATACATGAAAGTAATATGATGCCATTCTTACTCCATCAATACAATAAGTTTATGCATAGTGGTATAGAGAATTTTATTATGGGTGACATAAAACCATTTTAAATACAAGAGATTGGGATTTATGAAGATGCAATCTACTATCTCTTCAAAAGGAAAAAATATAAACTCTTGTGATGTTCAAAGTAACATCAATAAAAAAGGAAAAAAAAAGAAAGAGATAGAGAAAAAGAAAAGAAAATCAAAATGGAAAGGAAAAGAAAAGAGAGAGAGAGAGAGAAGGAAAGGAAGACTTCAGGAAAAAAGTAGAGTCTAACATCACCTTTCGATCACATCTTACCTCTCCTTTCCAACAAATAGGTGAGATGTGTTGACTTCCCATAGGATAAAGAGGAGGAAGGCTCTAAGGATGTATAAGAGGAAGGGTAGTATACATTCCACTAGTGTAAAAGCCTCCTACAATCTACATAGACTTGGAATCTTGCTTAGAGGATGGGTCCTATGTATCCAGTACCCCATCACCTCTCCCCACTTGCATACTCAGTTAGAGGTGAAACTAAAGCCATATAATGATGAAGATAGGGTTCTTGAAAAAGTGTTGATGTATCGACTTGTAATTATTTGAGAGGATCAAACAATATGTGAGCACTCTAACTTTAACCACATTTTTTGAAAACTATTGAAAGTTTGGTAGTTAAAGATGTGCCATAGCTAAATGAAGACTCTATGCCTCATAAGTTTTACTTAAGAATGTTATCCTCAGGATTAGGAGTTGATGTAAAATTTAAAGATAAAATTTTAAATTAATTTTAGAATTACCTTTTGACTGGCACTCACTTTGTGTCAAAAACTTAGTAAAATAGGGATTGATAAAGCACAAGTTAGACTATTTTGAGAAAATTTAGAAGAATAAAAGCAAGAACTTATAGTTAAGACCAGGGCTAGAATTAGAATAATCAACCTTATTGATAATGATGGGTACTGCTTAGTCATCACTAACCATCTAGAGTTTGATCGCTTATTTTCAAATGAGATCATTTCATTTGAGAAGGTTTGTTTAGAAGCTTTAGACAATCTATATGACCTCCAAGTTATGTATGCACCCCCAAAATTGGAGTAAGAAATAAAGTCAATAATTAATTATCTAAATAAAATCAACTTGGCCAGTGAAGATAATGCATGTCTCACATTCATCAGTTCATTATTAAATGAATTTCAAACCAATGACTTATGCTACTTTCAAAGTTTAAAGATTGTTTTGCCTAGAGTTATGAAGAGATGTTGAGATTAACTCACAACATCAAAGTCAATAAGCTAGAAATTCAATAAGATCCAATCATTAAGTAAGCGTTGATGCATGTGATTAGACATTGAACTATAAGCTATCTCAGAAGTTAAAAAATTTATTGATGCTGGATTTATCCAAGAATATAAATATTCTACTCGGTTAGCAATTGTCATCCCACTTAAGAAGAAGTGTGGTCAAATTCATATATGTGTTTATTTTACGGATCTAAATAAGGCATGTCCCAAATACCCATACTAAACTTGATTGTAAACATAGCCTCATTGCATGGGATCTTCTCATTCATAGATGGGTCATTTAGTTATAACAAAATTAAGATGGTGCCTGACAATGAGAAGAACACAACGTTTTATATTTCGATCAAAATATTTAG
The DNA here is from genome assembly GCA_021442155.1 of Cymbidium sinense. Lineage (NCBI taxonomy): Eukaryota > Viridiplantae > Streptophyta > Magnoliopsida > Asparagales > Orchidaceae > Cymbidium > Cymbidium sinense. The sequence continues at coordinate 74,640,551 of CM038226.1, forward strand.
TTATAAGGTCATGCCTTTAGGTCTTAAAATTCTAGTGTCATATTTCAATGGGCTAGGACTCAAATCTTCAATGAACTCATTCATCACTAACTTGAATATTATGTCGCTGATCACATGGTCAAAAGTAAATAAAAGGAAGACCATCTATATGACTTGAAAGTTATTTTTGAATGGTTATGATGATATAAGCTAAAGATGAACCCTCTCAAATATGCTTTTGGGGTAACTTTAGGGAAGTTTCTAAGGTTTGCTGCACAATACTGTGGGATTGAGATCGATCTAAATAAGATAAAAGGTGATATTATAAATGATACCTTATAAAGTCTAACCTAACTTAGATTTTTTTAAGGGTTGTTAGTATATCTTAAATGATTTACATAAAATCAATCCAGTAAGTGTCAAAAATTCATTGCATTTACAAGGAATGATGCCAAGTTTCAATGGGATAATAAGTGTTAGCATGCTTTCAAAACATCAAACAATACTTGATGACACCTCCAGTATTATTTGCTCTTATACTAGGTAAACCACTCATACTCTATACAACATCATTAGGTAATTCTCAAGGTGTTTTGTTGGCCTAAGACAATGAGGAAGGGAAAGAAAAATATGATATACTACTTGAATCATCACTTAATTCCCGCAAGAGCAAAGTATCACCTATTAAGAAGTATTATGTAGCTCTCATATTTGCTGCTCAAAAGCTAAGGCATTACATGCATTCTCATAAAGTTAACTTGATCTCAATGGTCAATCCAATATAATGTCTCATGATGAGGCCAATGCTATTCGGATGGTTAGCATGAAGGTCCATGGTTTTATCATAATTTTACATCATCTTTATTTCGTTCGTGCTATAAAAAGATAGGTGCTAGATAACTTTTTAATGGCACACCCTCTTCCTATGGATTCTACCCTAAATAATGACCTCCCTAAGAATATAACATGAGTTTTGGGAATGTAAATAACTATTATTGGGAGTTATACTTTGATGGTGTGGCTTCCTCCAAAAGTGGAGATGACCCACAATTTACCTCCCTAGCAAAGTAGGGATAGGATTAGTCTTCTTAACTCCTAACCGAGGGATGTTACAATTCTTGTATCATTTATTAGAGCCTTATGTAAACAAAAAGTTGAGTATGAAGCTCTAATCATAGGTTTAGAGCTGGCCATTTTGCTAGATTTCAAAAATATTGACATCTTTGAGGATTCAAAATTAGTGGTGAACCCAATCACCGAAACCTACAAAGTCCTCATGCCTAAGCTACAATAGTACTATAAGTATACAATAGAGTTATTCAAGTAACTCCTTAAGGTTACCCAATATAAAATTCACCGAGGTGGGAATTCTAGAGCTGATGCCTCATCAAAACTCACTAAGGAAATGGCCTATTCAGATGATGACACTACAGAAAAATTGAATATTTTTTATGAGAAAATACATCAAAAATCACACATTTTCTACTAGAAATACAAGTTTATGAAAGATATACTCCCAAGTAAAACCTTATTTAAAAATGCATTCCAACAACCCAATAATTTGTTGGAAAAGGTTTGTGATGGATTTCTAATGGAATTTATGTTGTAAATAAATTTTGGATGATCCAACGAACGTAGCTATGTCAATATCCATCTGGCAAGTGGTGGGTGCGGGGTGGGGGGAGTTTCTGGAAATGGTTGTGAATTCTACAAGAAAATCCATAGAAAAAATTTTTAGTGGAATGTGCACCAAATTTTTTTTGGTAGTAGGGTTCCACCAAAAATTCATCAATATTTCTATAATTAAAATTTTTTCATTTGATGAAAGGTCTCGTAACATTTTGTATTGATCTTAGCAATAAAAAATCTATTACAAGTCCATTAGGAACTTATGTAGATTTTGAAAAAAAAATGAAATGAGCTTCACATGTATGCTAAATTTTACATATATAATTATCATAAATAGTAACTATACAATTGATTCATCAAGTTGCTTTGATGTCATCACAATAATTTTATAAGATGTTCACATCATGACAGAAGATGGTTTTAAATATAATTTTATTATAAAAGTTCTAAAAGATTAACATTACATAAAAAATGTTTACTAATTTAGGTTAATAATTAAAACATACAAAATAATATGATACAAATAGAAAACTAAAAGTATAATATATAAAACTAGAAATAAAATGATAGCTTAGAAAAAAACATCTTTTAGAATGCTCTCTACCATCTTTATTGAGATGAGTAGGAGTATATTTTCTCAATAGGAAGATTGATATATATTCAACTAGATTTCTCTTAACATTACGATAAGCTTTATTTAGATTTAGATTCTACTTCCTATGAATGCAAGCTCTCATAGTTAATTACCCTTCTCACCACAGTAAGAGAGCACTCTTGATCAATGTTAAAAAGTAAACAAAATTGGTGTTTAATGGTGCATACTATATAAATGAATTTCATTTACCTTAAAGTGTAAATTGGGAGGCAGGGAAGATGATGACACGGTCGATAAAGATCCTATGGTTCTATCATCTCGGGTTGTCATGGTATTACTTAGCCTAGCAACTAATTTCTGATCAAAGAATCCTTATCAATAGCCATGGGTTGCGTCATCTAAGGGTTCTTATAGACCTGGGGTGATATTTATCTAAGTGATATATTTAAGTCAACCTTAGCTAACAAAAGGCTTTTTTCCTATTAAATATATTCTATAATTCATGACTCAATGAGCAAACCCATTTAGGGAACATACAGGCTATTGCCGTGTTTGAAATATAGTGGAGCCATATGGATGCCAAGCCACCATGTTAGAGGGTTCTAGTCATATCTGCATTTCATGTGGTGTTGCTTGATGATCAAACCATGCAGACATAGGACACAAGCCACAACCTTACTTGCATGAGATTGTTTGCGTATGAACATAAATATATTTATTTGACATTAGCTCTTTTGTAAGAAAAGGTTTTTCTAGCTTACCATTCTAAAAAATGATGATGGATGGGTGGATGATTATTTTCTTTGAGTTATTTTAATGATGAACTTTATTTAATTTGAAAATATCCCCTATGAATAAATTTTATAATCAACATGGCCATCATCAGAGAATGAGTAGGTTTTGTTAACTTAGACCCAACCATAAGACCAAACCAAAAAATTACCCCATGAAACATCCTAAAGTAGTGGACAAAGGAAATTGTTATTGTACTAGGTCCCATCTGAATCATATGATTTATTTATCAAATTTATTATCTTGAGAAGCCAGTGCTGATGAGCAAGGTATGTAGTGTTGTGGTGTTATAAAATAGATATATTTGGTTTATTATTCAAGAAGATAACACTGCGGTGCTTGAGAGGCAGTGCTGTGGCACTATAAGCTAGGAATATTTTGTCATCTAACTCGAGAGGGCCGTGACGCGATGCCAAATTGGCAGCACTGTCGTGCTATAAGATAATGGATTTTTTAACAACAACATAAGGGGTCAACAATAGTGCTCTATTAACAACATTGCAGCGCTAAAAGATAGAAGATGTTTTAGGTCTTAGCCCAAGATGCTAGTGCTATGGTGCCTGATGGTGTTGCGGCACTAAGAATGTAAAATTTGGATTTTAGATATAGATATATTAGTATTTTTTAAGTAACAAATACTACAAAATTAATGCAGTGCTACGGTGCTTCAGATATAGCATTACGTTATGACTGCATGTTTTACTTATTTAAAACCTAAAGGGTAGCACCGTGGTGCTAATAATATGGCGCAGTGGCACCAAGACATGAGATACTTATTTTTAAATTTATGATAGCGTAGCGATGCGGTGCTATGTCATAGTGTCAAGGCACTACATATTGGGAACACATTTTTCGGACAGTGTTTTTGGGGAAATTCACCAAATTCTCAAAAATTTAGTAGCATAAAAATTTAGTAGTACTAGAATTCACATATTTTTAGTGCAAAAGCGCTCTTCTCCCTTATTTCAGATTCAAGATTGATGGAGGGAGGGTATTTTTCTCACGTTGGAACCAAGTTCAGCTAAAAGGATTTGAAATTTAATATTTCTTGATATTTATGTTCCTAAATTTTTTTTAATAATTAGGTTCTTCTCCCTTGTTTCAGATCCAAAATCGAAGGAGGGAGGATTGCCATCACACTAGATCCAAGATCAACGGTGGATATCTGAAATCACTAGAATTTGCAATGAATTCTCTCTTTTTTATTTTAATTATTTCATGTGAAGAGAGTGGAGAGAATGCAGGAGAGCAAAGAAAGGATATGCTGTGAAGAGAGTGCAAAATAATGCCCAATCTGTAGTGGAGAGTGAGAGACCCTTGTTAGAGTAGGCATCCCCCTTTTATAAGGAGTAAATCCCCTAATCGCTCCCTCTCCTCCTTTGAGTAGTTATCTGATAAGGAATAACTGTTGGTGGCCGCTCTATCTTTTTGGGTGGTTATATCCAATGGCGAGGTAGTTGGGAGTGTTCCTAGATTCATTAAAATAGTGATAGTGTCTAGGCACTGTGATTTCAGCATTGTGACGCTCTAGGTCAAAAATGCTTTATTTTCTCTTTTTTTTATGCAAATATATAAATAAAGAACTAATCATTATTGATCTCCTCATTGTCATCACCATCATCCTCCTCCTCTTCCTTCACCATAAGATTTTTCCACTTCTATTTGTTTTAGCATGACTTCTTTATTTTTACTTCCATGGTAGCCATTTGAGCTTCCATCTAAGCATTCATTCGAGCCTCTATGTTTTCAGCCACTGCAATAATATGCCTTCTAACCAGCTCATCGATTAAATCACTATTTGTTTAATAGCATGCATTATAAGCGAATGCCTATGAACCTAAGTCATTTATTCATCATTTTTCCTATCTCTCATAGCTTCTCTCCAAATGAGAAACTCTGCCTGCTAGGATTGTCCTGACGAACTATCTACAGTAGTTGAACTTTGACTATGCACCTCATCCAACCTCATGTGATCGCCCCACAAAAATTTATGATGTTACTGAAACATAATATACTTTCAATAGAATTATAATTTTAAATAAAAAAGTTCACTTACATTAACTCTCTGTTAATTGACATCAAACCATCATTGGTCCTCCTAGTTCTAATATGTTATACTATACAGTTCTACAGTACTTGGAGCTCTTCCAATGAATTATTATTAGAAACATAGCATTGACAATAATAAATAGTGCTTATAACTTTAACTAACAAATGTAATTAACAACATACTAATCTTCTCCCATACTCAGTGTGAGGAATTGAGCCTCCAGTATGTAGGGAGTTGCTCATGCCCCTAGAATCAGATGACTAATTTTGTTTAGCTTGCTATAATTTTTTAACATAATCAGAAGAGCCCAAGCTTTACATTGCTCACCCACACTTCCTCCCTAATCAAAGAGTTTGATATATACGCTTACATATATCTGTGAACATATCATAGATGTTCAGCACCTCTTAACTCAAAATTCTTCTAAATGTTTTGAGTTCATTATGACAACCACTAAAAATTTTTTTATTACATAAAACATATTTAAAATAATTAGTAGACCTTCAACCAAATCTATTCCATTGTATAAGAATAAATAGCTCAGCTAATACTTCAAATTCTATGAACCACATGTCACACACCTCTATTAGTACCTTCTTCCATGATACATATGGAGCATCAAATTTGATTCTTATTATATCTCTTATCTTATGTATTACTTGCCTCAATGGATTGAATCCACCAAAAAATAAAAAAAACTTAAGTTAGCACCTTAGAAATATCTAGGCTATAAGAAAGTGTAAACAAACTTTCATGTTTCTCTTGCTTCTCTTGCCTCAATAAAACTTTGTGGTGTAGGTGTCTCAACCTCATTATACTCAGTAGGCACAGATGCATCAATGTGATGGTGGATAGTGGTAGCAAGGCTTTGTATGACTTGCATGTGGTTGAAAGGGGTAGAATATTGGGGTGTCAATAAACTCTAGAGAGTAATTGGAGCATATACATGCATGTCCGACACTCCATGGTGGTGAGTTTGAAATGGTGGTCATGATAGTGATAGTAGTAGTAGTTTGAATAGTAGGCTAGAAAATACTCTTCTTCTTCCTCATAAAAATGCTAGGGATGGATCTACAAGGGACATCGTCACCACCACCTGATGTAATTTATAACAAAAAATTATAATGATTAGATCTCACAAAAAAAGTAAAAAGAAATATACTAAACTTAAAGAAAATAGTGCATACCTATTTATAGTATATAGAAAAAGTTTTAAAAAATACAACATTTGCAAGAAACATGAAAAGATGATGTGCAAATATAGTATATAAAATACAAACAAGAACATCCTATGTATTAAACAAAGAATATGTAATGCATAGTTTTACTACTTGTACGAAGAAAGTAAGAAAATATTTTATCTTTAATGTATATTTTATGTAGTTTCCTCCAATGAATCATTAGAAGTTAAAATTTGGTTTGAAATTCATACTCACTATGTGTAGTCCAAAAATAATAATTTCATTTAAAATTGTTGACCTCACTTTTGGAGTGAGGATCCAATCTTCTCATCATAAATCTAACAGTCTTCTAGACACTAAAAGCTCCTCACTCATAAGATACTTCTAGTGGCTAAGTGAACACTTAACCTAAACCTAGAAACTTAAGAGGATTAGCCTTAGGATTAGATCATGCCTTAGGGTCTAAGGTAACTTACCTATCCTATATCCTAAACCAAACTCTTACCTACCTCCTTAGCCAAAACCAAACTCCAAATCAATATAACCAAAATCCAATTTAATCCTAATTCATATCCAAACCCCAAACCATAATCAAATCCATCATGATCTAAAACCCACCTAAGCCCATAATTCAATCCTATGGACTTAGCCAAAATATTCCTTAATCAATCTTAACTAAATTGATTTTCTCATAAGTCAATCAGTCCTTCAGTAATCATTCCACACTCTACCCAAACTACAATCAAACCAATCAAACCCAAAATCAATTCAATCAACCTAACCTAACCCATTTGACCTAAAGGGTCTAATTGAGCCAAAATTGAATTATACCCAAATCAATTATAATCAAAGCTATCAATCAATCCCAAGTAAAATATCAAACTCAAACTCAACTCAACTCAATTCAACCTAAAATTGATTCAATTGACCCATTAGGCTCACTTGACTCAAAGTGACCTAAATGATCCTTTTGAACTAAACCATCTAAAATCTCCTATAGTGATTGTTGATCACCCTTGATTGATCAATTACTATCAATTGGGTCAAAGTAAGCCAATTTGATCATTTGAACAAATTGACCCAATTAGCCTACATGATCAAATTGAATCAAATATCATCCTAAATTAAAATAATTGAAACCGATGATTCATACTAACTTGAAATCAATCCTTAAACAAGACTTGACCATCAATTGAGTCAAACCAAACCCAATTGTCCCTTTGACCCAAGTTGACCTAATTTGATCCAAAAGGAAAAATTCCATCAAATCAAAATCCTATCCAAATTGATTGCAACTAATGATTCAAATTAATTCTAAATTGATTATTGAACTTGATCGAAGCCTTGATTGCACCTAATTTGATCAAGTGAACCCAATTGACCAATTTAACCAAAATTGACATAAAGGATCAATTTGGCCTAAATCATTCCTAAATCTAATTTGATTGGAATCAAAGCCTACAACCATCTTTAGATGACTAAATGAACATAAACAAATGCCTAAACCAAGTTAATTTGACCAATTTAGCTCATTTGACTCATATGAATCCAAATAAGTCAAACTTAAATCCAAGCCAAATTAAACCAAACTAATTGAACCAAAGCATCCCAAATGCTCATTTGAACTTGACCCAAGCCTTGGTTTCAACCAATTTTACCAATTGGTCAACTTGACCCAACCTAGCCCAATTTTACATACATGGGTCAAATTGAGCCGAACAGATTCAAAACAAGCCCAACCCCATTGAAACTTGGCATGACCCATCCTTGGGTCAGTCCAAATCCAACCCAACTCAAATTGAACTCAAATTGATCCATTACCAATTGGATAAAGCCCTCCACATAGGACAAAATCCAATTTTGGGTGATCAAACCTCCACTTTTGCACTTGATAGCCACCCAAAGTTTAGTTTGGACCCTTGATCTATGGTTAGCCTGACCCAAGGCTCGTTGGGGTCAGCACTAGGTCAAGGGAGCTGAGTTACACCACCTCTCTCCATTGGCTCACCAAGGGGAGATAGAGGCTTGCCATGGCAACCACCTCAAACACTTGGCCAACCAAATGCCACCTCCTTCCTCGCCACCTCCAAAACTGGCGGGCTGGACGACTTAAGGCGAACCCATTTGATTTGATGGAGGTGGGGGTATACTCCCCCTCATTCTATTCGAATCAACACATTGAGTATTCTTAGAGCTCGAGCACCCTGAGATGAGTCTCCCCATTGATTTCCCAAGCTCCCTAAGTCTCCCCCTTACCAAAAACACCAAACCTGAAATAAGACAAGGCCTAACACCATCCAACTTCACCAAACCTCAACCAATTTCAAATTAACTTCACCCACATGTTCATCATGCTCGGCCTAGGTGAAACGAATCTTCTCTGAGTAATTCGAACACTAGTGACCACTCCAAGCCTAACTCCAAAAAGTTTTCCTTCATCGATTGGGCTGCTGACGAAAAGTCAAGGCACCATCTTGCCAGCAGGGCTTCGTCTCTTCAAGATGAAGCTACCTCTATCGGTTAGCCGCCGGTCCTAAGTCCCAGGGAGCTAAATTCTGGAAAATTAAGTTTTCTCATTTTTAGGTCTTTATGAGGGAAATTGTGATTGCATTTGAATCCCACCATAGCCTTCCTTTAGATCCCCTCCGTGAACATTTTCAGATCAATTTTGATGTCTTACAAGCTCTGACGAGCTCAGATCAAGTGGAGAAAGGCAGACGGTGTCCATCTTCTATCGCTCGGGGGATGACGAATCATCCACCGTCCGTTATGTGTGATTGGAATGGATGGTTGTGATTAATCTGCTAGATTACTTTAATTTTAATCCTATAGGAACAACAGGATGAATCCCACCATACGATCTAAGATCGGACGGCGGGGATTAAAGCATGTCTGCCATCACAATGTTAGTCATGTTAGATAGATTTAAATAACCAATCTTGTGCCATGTGGAAAGCACTTCCATGTTAGCGGTCTATATGGCATTGAAGGGATTAAGGGTTAATTAGGCTTAATAATTCATTTTAATGGAAAAATTTAATAAAATCATAATTAATTATAGAAAAATCCAAAAAATGCAAATAAATACTCTTCAGAAAGGTAAAATAGAGGAGATTTTATTAAAAATATTTCCATTTGATTTTGAACAGTGATTAAGGATTAATTAGTTTGAATATTTTCCTATTTAACTTAATTAAGCTTTACTTACTTGGGCAATTAATCCCAAGTTTGGTAGGATGATTTAATGGGAAGGCCTTAACCTCCCATGATTTTTTTGGGATTTGTTGGTTATGTTATTAAGAAAATTGGAAATTCAAATCTTAATTACTCTCTTAATCAAATTATTCATTAATTAAAATTCCAAACAGTAAAATTAATTAATTTAAGCTCATTAATAACTAATCAACAGTAACATGATGACGGAGAGTGATTAGGACCTCTTTCCTAATTAGTTTGACAAATTCATTCCATTAAAAGAGAGTTAATTAAATCATGAATCAATTAGAAAATTAATTAATTAATTAAGTTACAAATCAAATAAAATTAAAGTGCTAATTATATTAGATAATAAATAATTAAATTAAGAGTTTCCCTTTATGTGTTTAGGGGTTAAAACAGTCACATAATTGTCTTTCCTTAAACAAATTAAGATCACCAACATGGTAATGGGGTTAAAATAGCAAATGATCTCTCCTTTTTGAGCTTAATCAAAAAATCAAAAATAAAAAAAATTAATACAAAGCTTTGGTTTCCTTTAAATAATTTTATTTAATGTGATTGTCCTTAAGAATTAGAGTAGTTGAATGAATCATATGGTTGGGTTTAGCTATTCCTTTTCAATCACTTTAAATGTTGTATGCCATGTGATCCCATGCATTCATGTTTTCAAATTAAATGAATCAAATGAAATTTATTTATGTAAGCTTCCATGTCTTGGCTTAATTATATGCGTGGCTATTATCACTAATAAATTCAAATTTATTTTCCAAAGTGTTTAAATGGATAACAATATTTTGAGTGATAGTAGTTATAAATACATAGGACTTACATGTGTTTATAGCTTAAGCATGTGGATGTGAAGCTCTCTTTCTTATATTCACATATAGATTTACATGTTTTTGAATGCTAATAAGCATAAAGTTTGGACATCCTAGAGATACAAATCTTTAAGTAGCCTCAAGGGGGTCATTTAATTATCTCACTACCCTAGTTAACAAATGCACATACTTATTTAATTTAATTCCAATGTATATTTATATTCAAATTTGGATTAGAACTTTAAATCACATGTATAAATAATTTGATCAAATAAAATACAATCTTTTGCATGATTGCTATTCTTGTAATTATTTATACATACACATGTATTTAAGATAGCAAGTATATAGTCTAGACATCCCAGGAATATTAGGGCTTAAGCAGCCCCAAGGAGGTCATTTGATTATCTCACTTCCTTGGTTTAAACAATGGCATGTATTTGGTTACACCTTTTATAAATGTGTATGTATATTTGATTAGTAAATGGAAATCCTCTTTTCAATTAAAAAAATAAATGCATCCACAATCATTTAAGCTTATAAAATACATTACATGTAAAGATAATACTTTCTTTCCTAAGTTCCTTATATGAATTTACATGTGTTTGAATAATAATAAGTATATAGTCTGGACATCTCTGGAATACTAGACTTTAAGTAGCTCCAAGGAGATTATTTGATTATCTCACTTGCCTGGTAAACAAAAGCATGTACTTATTTAAATTTTTTTCTATGTATATTTGTATTAAAATTTGGATAGAGCTTTAATTTACATGTATGAACAATTTAATCAAGTAAAATATAATTTCCAAATGTATTCATTCATAATCATTTAAGTGTGCCAAAAATATGTTGTATATATAGGTATACTATGTGTTACATCATATGCATGTTATGGGTGATGAAAAGGAATGGTTCAACATATTTTATATGATGGTAATTCAACCATATTAATCTTACAATGTATTTCATGTTGAATAGGATTCTTTAAGGTTAATCTAAACTTAGGACTAATAATACATTTAATAAATCAATCACTAAAAGAAACTAAATCCTAAAAATGTGCTCTTAGGAAACAACTTAAGGTAGGGATGAAGGAGGTTAAGCCTCTTTCCTCTCTTCATAACACTTAGATGCTAAGTATAAATTAAATAAAACAAAATAAGATACAAACTAAATGTTCAAGTCATATAAGTAACTTAAGCGAAATCATCTATCATGTTAAATTGAATAATTCTAAACTTTAGAAAATAATAACTCTAATGCTTAGTTAAGATATATCACACAAAGCCAAAGCACACACATTAGAACTAAGCTGCCACTTATAGTTCTAAGTTAGGATGATGTATGTATGGTGTTATATTTTATTTTATGATGTAATATTTTAGACTGGATGCTAGGGTGTATGACTCATAGACTGGATGTTAGGCCATTGATAGCTTAATCTTATTTTTTTGCAGGGGATTATGCTTAAGGGGCCGCTCAAAAATTAACAAAAATGTTCTCTTTGCAAGTTATTTATGCCCTTAAGCATAGTCCATGTTAGGACAGGTGGGCCTGGTTACTCATCTGTAGGGTGCTAAGTCTAGATTATAAAATATAATTACTTGGGATTGTACATATGTTTAACTAACCTCTATTTTGTAGGTGTAGTTAGATTTATTTTTCCAAAAATATAATTTTGCAATAGGAATTAGGATTAGTGCTATGGGAATAAAGATGAGCAATGGCTAGAAGGCTTAGTCCTGGGAGAAGGTATGATGCCTTGAAGCAAATCAAATCAAAGAAGAAAGAAAAAAGAATAAATGAAGGAGTAAGACCCCATAGCATGTATTCAATTATAATTGTAATTATTATTTTATATTCTGAGTTGTATAAGGGTAGAGCTCAGTTATCCAATTTTTTTCTCTTTTCTAGGGCGTACAGTGGTACCCGACCGCATCAATCTCTTATTCTTTCATGATAGTCTATAAAATGATTGCTGTTGTGTTTAGTTTGCACACTAGAATGACATGATTTTCATGGTTTCTTAGTGATTGATGTTTGAATGTGTGGCATTGATGTGGTAGGCTTTAAGAAAAATAATTTTTCTACCACTACTAACAACTCATAACTAAATTTTTAAATAACTCACAACTTCATTTTAAAGCTTAGGTCATAATCAAGATAACTAAAAGATTTATTAACCCCTTAGATGTATGTTGCATGTTTCACATCATGCATATCATATTGAATCACTCTTGCAAAATTAGGGCCTCCACTCATCCACTTTAGGGACTGCTTGACCTATGTGAGCAACCCCTTATGGTGGAGATTCACCCTCTTTCTTTTTGTGATTTGGTCAACAACTAAATTTCATCATGCATTTAGGCATAAGAAATCCCAAAATCTTTGTCCAAAATATTGCATTAAAATATTATAAAATTTGAAAATATTTTTGCATTTAGACTAAGTCATATGCTCATGCCAGTCGAGCTCTAGTCTCTTAGGGAGTGAGTTTAGGACTCTAGTCTCTTTCAAAATTAAATAATAGCTTAAACCATCTTACAATTTCATAAGACCAATCTACATGATTTTGAAGCATAAGATGTGTTAGTTGATGACCACTCTAGGTGGTTGTAAGTCCAGAAGAGTAAGACGATTTATTCTCTCTTATGGAGGTGAAGCGTTATGTCCCCACTTGTGCTTAGATTTAGGTTGTGCTCTAACTTGTGCTAAAGCATCCTAGATTTAAGATCTGAGGTTGCTTGTTTACCTTGGGCTACGAGCATAAATCCTCACCTCTTAGGCATTACCATAATCTTGTGTTGATGGATTATAAGCCCTAGCAATCTAATAAAATTTCAACTCAAACAAATAAATCCTCTCACTTTCAAACTTATAAAACCTCACCATAAGATAGGTTGGAGTGCTCACTAGACTTTCTAGTATCATGAGCACTTCCTACTTATTTTTCATTGGATTCTAAAATAAGTCTTACAAGTATCATGAGCCATAGCAATCTAATAAATTTTTTTGATGGTCTTAGCCTTGAAATGTCTAGAGACAATAATTGACTACTTTGATCGATAGTTTTCTTAAAAAATATAATTTTGTAGGATGTAATTAACTATGGTGGGTTGCCTCCATAGGGATCTAAAGAACACGGTATAAAAAAACCTTGCTTTACTTTTCCATGTAAAGTAGGGGAAGAATCTCTGGTATATACAAGACACATCATGCCTTAAGAGTCCTTATTAGGTGATTAGATCCATTGTAGGGTGATATTTTTTCTTCGAGATAGTATGTCATACTTTAATGTTATACTCGATCACTTCAGTAAGTACTCCTTGTGATCAACTTGGTGTCCACACAATCATTTGAAAATAAACACCATAAAAATATCTACGATACAAATCTAATATGATGACATCGAGTATTAAGAAGGCCTGATTCTTGTGCCTCATATATGAACAATAAAAATTTCTTTTTAAAACATAAATTAGAAGTTGAAATGCCACATACAAAAAGTGCTCAACACCTTTCAAGATTTCATCTGTTAATTCTTTTCTACTAGATGCTACCTAGTGTATTTCTATAATCAATAGTTGTAGATATTTATATGCTACTCAAATTAAGAAGCCTAAGGACTAAATTCATATTCTATAAAAGTTATAGAATTATTAATGACTATGTAATCAAAGAACGATATAACATAAGTGTCTAAGTATCTAATTATATAGCTTCTAAACATTCGATACAATGCACTAAGATTACAACTAGGTATAGTTCAAAGGTCAAGTCTTCTACAAAGTGAATGTAATTAATCATCCCCTACCACTTAAAGTACTTAGGATTCTTAATTAGTCTTCACTAATATGCCAAACCTAAGACCTGTAGGTGGGATCATGGGAGATTGGATAGGGAGAGTGAATGGTATGCGCTTTGAGAATAAGACAGATGGTTGACATGTATAAATTAACGACAAATTTGGATTGCATTGAAAGTTAATCAAAATTTACATGACTTTAATGCTAAACATAGTAAATATATTTTGACCGTTGCGATGATTAGTATAGTCTTGATTTTGTAAAATTCAAATTTTGATATTCTTACATCTTCTAAAAAGTGTCATATTAACTAATAATCATCTATTTGAAATTTTTATGATATATATATATATATATATATATATATATATATATATATTTGATAATATATATATATATATATATATATATATATATTTATTGTACATATATATTCAAAATTAAAATTTCAACAAAAATGTAAACTCTAATATATTAAATCACATATCTAACTCCTAATATGTAACTTAGTTTGAGATACATGAGTTTCAAATAAGTTTGAACAAGATAGGGGCTATAAATTAGAAAAACATTCTAAAACTTTAAATCCACATTTCATAAGCATGAATAGATGACATCACAAATAAACAACTACAAAAAGAAGGGAAAGTGGTTTACCTTAGATTATACGGAGAAATTAGATGAAAAACATAGATTTTTGGGGATATTTGGCTTGCCCTACTCTAGATTCCATTATTGCTAGAGAGAGAGCCGAGAGTTGAAGAGGGAAATGATGGAATGGGGTGGGTATCTTTTGGTCAGTCCATATTAAATCAAATTTTTTGGTGGATTTTCTAACTAAAATTTCATTGAAATATTTCAAGTGGAATTTCAGCCAGTAAATCTGCTAATTTTAAGTGATTCCTCCCATAACATTTCTTCAGTGGGAATTTTTGTCAAAAAATATTTTGTCTGAAAATTCATCGATAATTTCACTATAACTTCCCATAGATTAGTTTGTAAATTTTTTGCCAATAATAGTTATTTTTCTCATAGCGTGAGTCCATGTTGATAAAGGTGTAGCTACCAAGCTTTGTGCCCTATTTACACAAAACTCATCGACAAGCAAACTTTAGAATGGGAGGTTGCCCTTACCAAAGATGATGAAGATATTGATTAAAGACAGCCTTTTACAAACTATTTGTGTGAAGGAAAACCACTAAGTAGAAATCATAAACACATCAAATCAAGCAAAGAGTATTATCATATGCTCTTATTGACGACACTCTATACCAAGAGTCCTTTGATCATATTTAGATACATTATTTGGCCAAACTTGAAGGCCAAAAAATTATGTTCAAAGTATATTAAAGATCATATGAACCACATCAATCAAGTTCAATAATGAAAGTAAAGATTGAAAGACATAGATACTACTGGTCAGTGACAATTACAAATTGCCTGGATGTGGCACGTCACTGCCACTAGTGCCAAGTTCATGGTGTGTTCCTACATCAGCTGCCTAGCAATAGCCTCATGGCCATTCGAGAGTTGGGGAACTGTCCTGCCTTCCTTTAATGTTCATCACTCCATCCCAACAACTATATATTATTTATGTAAATGGACTGAGGTGATTCCATTGAAAGAGGCCAACGTACATCATGTTTTATAGTTGTTTAAGAACCATATCATATATAAAATTGGTGACAAATCATTATTAATAATATTATTGCTTTCAAAAGCATGAAGATCAATAATTTTGCTAAGTGGTATATAGATTAGAGATACTCCACCATATACTACTCTTGGGTAAATGTATTAGCCAAGACCTTCGATAAAACTCTTATTCAAAAATTAAAGAAAACACCCGATGACAATAAATTATAGTGGCATGAACAGTTAGCTAAAGCCCTATGGGCTTATCATACCATATAAGACTCTAACTCAATCCACTCTATTTTTATTAGTGTGTGGATATGAGGCTTGTGGGCTTTTAATTTGGAGTCATTGGGACACCACGCAGATCTTAGGGTGTACTTATTGAAGTGATCAGATACGATATTAAGGAATGATGTACTATATCAAAAGATGAAAATATCATCGAACAATGGACCTAACGACCTAATTAGGACTCATAAGGTAGATGGATGTCGACTTCATTTTTGGATGAGGTTAATATCAACTTGAAATTAGTAATTAGGATGTTCTAATTTTAAATAAGAACCTTCTAATTCAGTGCTTAGAACACTATACCTAGTGCCCTAAGGAATCTTCCTTGGGTTTATTCTTACCTAGTTGACTTAGGTGAGACCCACCTGCCAAAAGTCAACTCATCAAAAATTTGAACCTAATTCAAAATTGAATTTGAATCAAAACTCAATCAATCATCAATCAAATATGATTTCATTTAAAATGAAGAGAATTAAATTAAAACTAAAACATTTTGAATCAAAGCATTTGGGTTAGATTCAATTTTTCAAACCAAGTCAAATGGGTTAAGTTTAAACTCAAATCCACTTGAGTTTAAAATGGACAGCCATGTATTAGTCTAGGGATTATAATGGTAATACCATAAATCAAAAAATAAAAAAAAGGAAGAAATGAAAATTAAAGAAAAGAAGGGAAGAAGGGAAAACAAAATTCCTCTTCCACTTCTTCCCTCCACCTCTTATGGGAGAAGGTTGCCTTCAATTGAAGGCAACCAAGCAAGCAAAAGCCTAGGACAAGTTGGGTTCTCCCAAGGGAAGGAAGAAGAGAAGGACAAGAAGAAAAGATGAAGAAAAAGAGAGCAAAGAATTGGTCAAGCTTAGGAAAAGGGGAAGCCTAACCCCTCCCCTTTTTCATTCCAAAATCCTCACCAGAGCTAAGGGAGATGTTAAAGACCTTTCCTCGGCCATCTTGTCCCTGGTAAGGTGGTGTATAGAGCAAAACTGAAGCCCCCTTTAATGGTGAAATCCAAGGGAGTGGGTTGACCTCAAATTGAAGCTACTTACACGTTCTAGGGGTCGAGGCAAGCCAAACTGAATCTTCCCCCACTTCCCTTGCTACCGGAAGGCCGGAGAACGACAATGCCACCTCGAACCAAACCCATGTTGGTCAAGGGAGCAATTCAAGGGAGATAACTCGTTTCCTTTGGCGTACATGCTTCTCTCATCACTTCGATGCTTTTCGAATCAACCCCGTTGCATAGCTCACTGGACCGGAGGTACACCATTAAGGCCCCTCCCTTTTTCTTCAAGCTTTTCAAGTTTGACAATTTGTGAAGGGAACTTGATTTCAAGTGACATCAAGTCATCTAAATCTATAGGATATTGTTCCACGATTTATTTGCAATGGAAAATGCAAGATTCCATTGGGTAGATCATTCAAAATCAAGCAAAAACCATGGATAGCTCTTGATTCTCTCTGTTCAAGGAATGGGACATAATCTGGACCACCGATTCCTTTTAAAAAGAAGGGAAAGGTCAGATCTAGGCGGACAGCTCAATTTAAACCTTAGGATCTACGGATCGATCGTTGACCGTCAGAAAAGGTCATCTGCTCGATCGCCCACACTTTTAACGCGAGATCCACGTGGATCTCACTTGGACCAATCACCCTGCAAAACACATTAGGGCTGCCATGTCAACGCTAACTAGTTTAAAGGGGAAAATAGGGATTTTTGAATTAAAAAAATTATTGAAATCACTCAAAACTTCTAAAAGTCATATAAAAATAAATAAATACTAGAAAAATATAAATGAGGGATCAATGAATTTCTCTTGATGAGAGAAATCTATAAAAATTAAAATCCCCAAATAAATTTGGCTATTTTAGCCTTAATTACCCTAAAACCACAAATCCAATTGATTTGAAATTTTGGGAATATGAAATTGGAGTTAAAACACACTTTGTATAAAGTTTCCATAATTTTTTTCACTGTATTTAATGAGAAATGAAAATTTAAACCCTAAACCTCAAATTTAATTAAATAAATTAATTTAAAATGAAATAATTAATAAAAATGAATCAAAAAACTTTAAATTAACCTAATGAACCCTAATGAACATTAAAACATTAAGGGAACTCAGTTAAACTTAATAAATAATAATTTGATTTAATTAAGCAATTAATTGAATTAATTAATTCAAATAACTATCTAGAACTTAATTAAATCATTGTATATCAACCAAATGTCCAAAAATTATGAATGAACCCTCATTGGAAATATATTTCATAGAGGAATTATTGAAAAATAAAACCCCTAAATAAATTTCATTAAATTAGGCATAATTTAGGTTTCAATAAAATAATTAAAACTTTAATTACACCCTAATTATTAATCTAATCAAGATGAAACTTTGGAAAGTTGAAATTTGCATGTACCCCAACTTTGCATAAAAGTTTGAAACCCAATTGATCTTTGGATTGGGAGTTGTTGAATTTCCAAATTCCAAGATCAATATTAAATCAATAATAAATAAGAAAATCCATTAATTCATTAAATCGTGAAATAAATTGAACTAATCTTAATCAAACATAAGAAATACTTAAGGTAGTTCTCCAAACAACCTAAGTCAAAGGATTACTCAATTTCAACTTAAGGACTAATGAAATTAAACCTTAAATTAATGAAATAATTAATGAAATCAAATATTAAAACTTAAATCACTAACCCTTAATGAATCCTTACATCTCCAATGAATCAAATTCAATGAATGCAAACCTTAACCTAAGTTCTTTAAGATAACCTAAAGTACACTAAATGAAATCAACATGATTTAACACAAAAGATTAATATAAACTAAATGAACTAATTCAAACAAAACCAAAAGAATAAATCAAATCAAATAATCAAATTCAAATTAAATCAAATAATATCAAATGAAATAACTTAAAATCAAACCAAATTACTAAAACAAGAATCAAATAAAAAGGAAAAAAAATATCAATCCAAATTTAAACAAACTAAATGAAATCAAAAGAATTATTTAAGATACTTAAGGATCTTAGTTAGATATTTTGGATGAATCATCATCTTATGATGAGGATTTCATTCTACTAGAAGCTAGGATGTTGAGTAGAGGGAGTTCCATCCGAAAATGGAATCCATTCTATTCTTCATTCTTGAAAACCTAAACATCACTTTAACCAAATAAAGTGAAATAAAAATGGAAACTAAATCACTAAATCATTTGAATTGAAGCCACCCAAAGGTAAAATTCAAACAAACTAAATCCCTAAATTTAAACTTGAACTAAGAGAGACTTAATAAATGCCTACCACACAAGCCTATCTTCTATATGCATTAGATCATTTAGGTCATGGACCCTAGATTTAGGTTAGATCGTTTTATGATTCTTTTATAATTCTCTGTAATATATTGTGATATGATGTGCTTCACATGTCTTTGGTGTATGGCTTTAATGTGAATGCCTAGGCTTATTTTCCTATTAAACTGGATGGTAGAGAGTTCTTTCTAGAATTAACTCTATGTTTTGTAGTGTGTTAAATGGATTGCTGTCATAAATAAATAAATAAAAATTATTATAAAATTATTATTTGCTTGCAAGTGATTAAATATCCCTTAACATAGTCCATAGTATAGGTGGGCTTGGCAAGCAACTAATGTTAAGCCCGTATGTTTGTAAAATATAAATGTTGTGTGTTGTTTATATTTATTGGCATCTATTTTGAAGGACTTAGGATTTCTTTTTGAATATTAAAATGTAAATTTGAGCTTAGAATTAGGTTAAGATTTATGGGGTCTAGGATTAGCAAGAGCTGACCCTACCAAGAGATGGTGTAGTGGTCCTCTATGGAACTTGATGGATGTCCCTAAAGAAGGATACTTTCATGAAAAGAAGACTCATAGATCTAGACTTGTAGTTTTAGGTCAGGCTATATAAGGACAAAGCTCGGCTGCCCATTTTTCTTTCTTTTGGGGTGTACAGTGGTACTCAACCGCATTAGCCATTTTTCTATAAATTTAATTGGCTTCATCTTTTTTGGCTGCATAATAGAATCAGCCTGCTTTTCTAAGTTTTTTTTTCATGTTGTGCTTTCCTATGGATGAATGCCTGGATGTAGGCTCATAGGAGAAAACAAAATTTTCTACCCAAATAAATTTAACCAATTAAAATATAAAATAAATGCAACTCAAAACCTTATATAACTAAAGCCTTAGGCACAATATAAAATCAATTAGAAATAATTAGGTTTGAAATCATCAAATCATATTACTCCAATCTTGAATTGGGCAACAACTCGCATTGCACATAAGGTGCATCTATCTTGTGATGATGACCACCTTCTTGGGAAAGCATGCCTTCTTTATTAATTTGGCCCATAACCATTTCTAATTACATGGCATTAGACATAAAATGCATACCCATGGCCTAAAATAAATCTTGAGTCAAAATTTATAAAATCTAAGAAATATACATTAGTTAGATACATCTTCATACCCTGCATGATTCTAGGGATCAGGGAGTGAGTCTAGGTTCATAGATTCCTTTCTTAAAAATGTTACAACCCAGCCATCTTGCATTTAAAAACTTGACTTCATACTTTTAAAATGCGCTTAGGTGGTGTTAGCTGGCAACCCTCTCTTAGCGGGTTGTAAGTCTAGAAGAGTCGATAGGTTAATTTCCTTAAGTGAAAAGAATGATCAATAATTCCCAAAATAAGAACTAGGTCGAGCATCTGATATGTGTCAGAAGCACCTATAGACCAGATTCTGAAGCATCCTTTTCAGAATAAGTCTTCAACCCTAGGTATTTTTGTAATATTTTGCTGCTAGAATCTAAGTCCTAGACTTGTAAGAAAATGTCAACTCAACACCTAAATTAAATTCCAAGTTTAAAGCCCAATTATAGGATAATTTAAATATCTACTCTTCCTAGTATCAATAGGCATTTCCTACTTTCTCCTAATTGACTTCTAAAAAGAATTCTCTAATTTGAACCAATCCCAATTGAAAATTCAAAAAATCAATCCTTTGAAATCCAACTTCAAAATCTTTATAAATACAACTTAATTCTTTAATCGAGAGTATTCTTAGGAAGAGACCCTTCTTAAAATGTAATTAACTATCGAGAACCATGAACCGAGTTTAAATTAAACTTATCTATCTTCCATGTAGTTCAAGGAAAAAAATCCCTGGTACATGAATGACCCATTAGCCATATGGGTCTTTTATTTAATGATCGAATCCATTACAGAAAAACATGTTTATCTTTAGATATAATATGTTTATTCCTTAATGACACATTTGATCATCCAAATAAGAAATTTCTAAACTCTATGTGGTATCATAAATTTTCTCCACTGTGATATTTTTTGACGACTCCACTGGGGAATGGTTCCTCTCTCCATCTTTTAAAATAAGTGATTATCTCTATATATCGATAGCGTACTAGTGCCACTCACCAGTCAAGATTGCCTTTCTTTCCAATGGATACCTCTCCATTTCATTCTTGGTTGAGCCTATCCAACATCCTGAACTAAGGTTCTAGAACTCTTCATTTGCCACATTTAAACAATTGGGTCCTATAACTAAATCCCAAAATTATAAAAAAATAGTAAAATGGGAGAGAAATAAATGAAAAGCAAGTCATTTTTGTAAGACATAAATATGGTCAAGACGGATTTGAAACCACTCAATATGGAAAGGAAATGTTAAATTCAAAAACAAAAAAGGTTTGAAAATTTCTTCGAATTTTAAAAAGTAAATCTAAAAATAAAAAATAAAAAAAATATCAAAGTTAAACTTGTCCTTGATCTTACTTTTGCTTTGTATTAAAGCTAAGAGAATGAGGGCAGGGTGCTAAGTGGGTACCCTTTGTTCTACTACATTCAAATGTAAGAAATACCTAAGGATGTAAATTGAAATGAAGGAGTTCCTTCAAATCCTGAGAAAATCTAAATCAAAAGGAGGTATAGTTGTGACTATTGCCCCTTATCACTGTGATTGAAGCTTGAATTGCATTTAAAGAAGAATCAACTAAAAAAAATTAAAAAGAGGGATAAAAAAAAAAAAAACAACCCAAAGAAATGCCTTATTGACCTTGGGCAAAGGTTAATTAAGGAACTAAACGAAAACCTTCTATCTTTATAGAAGAAAATTTTACATAAATGCAAATCAGCTTTAATCTTAATTCATCTCCACATGTCCACTAGAATATTGAAAAATCAATTACTCAAATTGATTAGTCAATTCTATGGAGTGACTCGGAGGTAACCCTCTTTTAGACTTTTCTAAAACCTTAAATTCTTAAGAATTTTTGAGAGAGTCAAAAAAAGAAGATGATATGACATAAATAAAGATAAAATGACATGATTCACTTTTTCTTCTAATCAATAAAAGGAAAAGAGAGGGTAGCAAAAGAGAATTCTAATTCTCCTAATAAAGTTGAAATGAATGAAATTTAAACCTAATAAATTTAAATAAACTTTCTTAATGGGAGTTTTCTCCCATTGAATGAAATGATATTTCATGAATGGCCTTAATTAATTTTAAGGACAAATCCTGAAAAAAGAAAATAAATGAAGAGTTTAATCCTTATAATGAAATCATGACCTTAGGATTGGGTCTTAAGGGTGATATTTCTCTCTCACAGTGAAAGTATAAAATTTCTATTTGTGGTAAGTTGATAGATAAATCACTTAGGACTTTGTTAGTCCAAATGAATGAAGAAGGCTTTAGTTTTCTCTACTCATATACTAAGGCATTATATGCTTTCAATACAAAGTGAATCTAAGGTGAATCCTTTACATTGTCTTATGAACCACTTGACATTGTCTTAATGTCTAGCATGGTGGTCAAAGATTCCATTGCAAGCTAAGATTACCTTTAATCTTTTATGTGCTATAAAAAAGCACAAATCAGACTTGACTTTCTAATAACACATCATCTCCCTTGAGGGTCCTCTTTTAAATGATGATCCTTCAAATGAATAAATCATGAGGTTTATTGATCTATTGAGGATAGAGTTAGACCTACCTTCCCTTCATATCAAAAGAGATATTCTTAAAATCAAATTCAACATGGTAGAGTCATATCACCTCAAATGACATTGAAAAGAAATGAAAGTAAAGCAAGACATTACATAATCATGTAATTTTCCTTGCTTAACTATAAGCAACTTCCTGATGTGGCATTCCACTAAAAAGAAGTCCTAGGGATATCTTCTATGATGAAGATAAACTACTAAGAACTTATTAACTTCTTAGTTGATGTGGAAAATTCAAAAGAACAAAATCTCCAAAATATATGTTGATCTGGGTACATCGGTCAACATCAATTATAAACAAAAAGTGATTTTGTATAGGCCCAATTCTAATCATGCTTTGATACGATGGTGCCTTGTAAATTAAATTAAATAAAGAAAGGAGTTTTCAGTTTCATGAAAATTTAATCTTGAAAACTCAACCTAGAAGAATAATTTATTCTCACATTATTGATTGAAGAAAAAAATTCAAACATGAAAAAGAAACTTAGGAATTCATCGAACATCTTTAATACCCTTGGATGGTCCTATCCAGCCCAAATATAAAAAAAATTAAAAAAAATAATTTGAAAGATAAAAAAAGATAAATATTGATTGTAGAAGGATGTTCGTATTCATCCTAAATAAAAAGTATTGGGTCTTTAGGAATATCATTCAGCTACTCCTAAATGACCTCACTAAATATTTGAGTTTAGCAAAAAATTCAGATTTTAGAAGTGTAAGTTTTCAGAAATGTCATTATGCCAACCTTAAATGACTCCACTAAATAATTTTGAATTCAAAAGTGTAACATCTTTAGAAAGTCATTTTTACCAATCTTAAATGGCTTTACTAGATTTGTTATTCCATGAAATGATGAAAAAGAAATTGAAATGTTGGATCATATTATATATGAACAATCATACAAAATAAAGCTTTGAATCATATCGAAAAGTCAATTAATCAAATGTTGTATTTGGAAAAAAGGTCAAACACATCTAATTTCCTAGTAAATCATTTAGTGGAATCATTTCATAAAGAATGAAATGTTATGTAAATAGGTCAAATACATCCAATCTCTTAGTAAGATTTGTAACTAGGAAAAATGTCAAATGTAATATTTCACAAAGAATTGAAATGTTATCAAAATGTTACCAAAAGAAAGAAAGAACAAAAGAATGAAAAAAATAATAAAAGTAAAAGGATGGAACTACTATATCCAAGAACAAAAGGATGAAGATTAAAATTTCTAAGCATGTGGACATTATAACTTTAAACTCCTCCATATCAAAATAAAGTGGTAGGATTAGAAGTCAAGAATCGTCCCTAGTTAAACCAAAATAATCAGATATCTCATACTTTGTCATCATGACCTATGCCATGTTGGGTGAACTCTCTTGGCAGGTTAAAAGAGATAATGGATCTTTCTTCTAGGGGTCCATATCCTTTGTATGCCAAAGATTCAATTATGTATACTCTGATTCTATTGCAAGTGGTCTATAACCATAAACAAAAAGAAAAGCTATGGAACCATAGAACCATTGCAAGTTAAAAATTGTTGAGTAGTCAGGGTCCTGGCTTTCTCTTCAAAAGGCACTCTAACATGTAGAATGAATGTTGTTTAGATGTGTTTGGAGATCTATATAGTCTTCAAGTTCAGAATGCACCCCTAGAATTTGAAGAGAAATCTAATTCCACAATTGAAAAGTTGGAAGAAATAAAAAAATTAAAAAAATAAGAGAAATTAATCTAAATTTGATATCAATGATCTAAATCTTTAATGAGTCAGCTATTGATGACTTGATCAAGCTATCCTTTGAGATTAAACACAACTTTATATAAAAATAAATTGAAATGGTCTCTAGATATAGCAGTCTATAAACTTAACCTTGATGCCATTTCAATAAACTTAGTCCCATGATGATTGTGGTCAAATTCTAAAAGAAAAGCAAAATTTTGCTAAACTAAAAGTTTAAAATGTTGGCTTTACATGAGAAGAAAACATTATTCATGGTTATCTAACATCATTAGCAAAAAAAATGAATTAAAATGAAGGATAAAAAAAAAGAAAAGAAAAAGATCAAATCCATGTGACCCATATCTTGGGATTAGGATAAAATCTTTACCTTGAAAATGGATTCACATTACCCATACTTCACTTCAAAATAAAAAAAGGATTTCATGCATAAGATTATTATTATTAAGGATAACTTATTTGAAAATTATCAAATTAAAATAATTCTAAAAAAAGAATTGACAACATATGATAAGACATTCAGAATCCTTAGAAGAATGTTCTGTTACATAGTCATATCATTCAATTTCAAAAAGATCAAGATAATTTGTCAAAAGGTCATGATCAAGATTTCTCATAATCCCACTTTCAATTAAGTGGAGAGTTATATTGAAAACCTTGCCAAGAAAAAAAATGAATGAATAAATGAAAAGAAAAGAAAATAATGAAACTTCAATGTGATGTGAAAAATAATCATAACACTACGTATAGAGTCTTGAAATATACCTTTGAAGTAATTTCAAGGACCTTGTAGTAAAATTTAGAAAGATGAAAAATGCAAAAAATAAGAAATTAATTAAAGATATTTATGAAATATCATTTCATAAATCCTTTGAAAGAACAATAAATTAACTTAAGAAATTCAATTTCAAACCTATCAGGAGAATCTTAATTTCTCTAATAAGTTAATTCTTTCAATTGCCTTATTGATTAGGGACAAAAGAATAAAATACAAAATTAGAATCCAAGAGTTTGCTTATCTTGATTCCCATTTATTTTAGAAAGCTTCAAAGGAATCTCTTGATCTTTATTGAATCCAAGATAAGGCATTATAAGCTGTTGATTCATGTCAACAAAATATAACAAAATGCATGTCCAAGAAAAGGAAATTTTATTTGAGAAGCACTAGTTGACTTTGGTTCTTACTTCTTAAAGAACTACACAGTCATATGCAAGCTTATAAAGATAGAATTCTCAGGTTAGTACCCTATGATGTCTTGCCGAGAGTGAATTAGACATCTAGCATGGTTATATGTAACTTTGAGATTAAAAAAATTGATGAATTTCTATGCTCATGGCACAGTAAAGCATTGGATCCATAATATACCCAAATCCTTCTTTAGAAATACATTTCAAACTTTAAATATTCTTCACTAAACTTCTTCATGTGTAAGAAGTATTAGTGTAATCAAAGAAATGGAAGCAAACCTTCCACTACCTTTTATCAAGGTAGACTAATCAAGTAAAGATCAAATCCATTTGACTTTTGCTTATTAGTCAGAATATTTTTGGATTAGGAATTAAGTCACTTTGACCATTTTCCTCAACCATATCATCTATAGGATAGGAGCAAGCCCTTTGTGTACATATCTTGAGTTAGGAGCAAGCCCTTTGTGGCACCTTTCTCATGTCTTTCTTAATGAGTTTGGAGTAAGGTTCTATGCACCATTCTCATAAAGTTAGAGTATGAATTTTATGGCATAACTCATTATTTTCATAAGATAAGAATAAGTCCCCCAGTCAGCATCCTATTAAAATGACTAAGGTTAGGATAACGACATTAAGACCCCTATCCTTAAGTCAAAAATTTGAGGATTGGATTAGGTCATCAAAGGCCCCTCTCCTCTCTTTAGCTAATTAGGATGGATCATGCCATCAAAGGCCCCATCTTATTAGCTAATCATATAGGAATGAGTCCCCTAGTTGGAATCCTATTAAAATAACTAAGGTTAGGATAATGCCATTAAGACCCCTATCCTTAAGTCAAAATTTTGAGGACTAGATAACATCATTAAGATCCCTCTCCTCTATTTTGCTAATCAGGATGAATTGTGCCATCGAAGGCCCTGTCTTATTAGCTAATCACATGGGAAAAAGTCTCCCAGTTGGCATCCTATTAAAATGACTAAGGTTAGGATAACATCATTAAGACCCCAATCATTAAGTCAAATTTTGGAGGATTGGGTAACGTCATTAAGACCCATCTCTATCTTTAGCTAATCAGGATGGATTATGCCATTGAAGGCCCCATCTTATTAGCTAATCATATAGGAATAAGCCCCTCAGTCGGCATCCTATTAAAATGACAAAGGTTAGGATAACATCATTAAGACCCATATCCTTAAGTCAAAATTTTGAGGATTGGCTTAAGTCAACAAAGACCCTCTCTCTTTAGCTAATTAGAATGGATTACGCCATCGAAGGCCCGATCTTATTAGCAAATTACATAGGAATAATTCTCATAGTCAACATCCTATTAAAATGACTAAGGTTAGGATAACGTCATTAAGAACCCAATCCTTAAGTCAAAATTTTGAGGATTGGATTAAGTCATCAAAGACCCCTCTCCTCTCTTTAGCTAATTAGTATGTATTACACCATCAAAGGCCCCATCTTATTAGCAAGTCATATAAGAATAAGTCCCTTAGTTGGCATCCTATTAAAATGACTAAGGTTAGGATAACATCATTAAGACCCCTATTCTTAAGTCAAAATTTTGAGGATTGGATCAAGTAACCAAAGACCCCTTTCCTCTTCCTTAGCTAATTAAGTTGGATCAAGTCTCCAAAGGCCCCATCTTATTAGCTAACCACATAGCTATAAGTCCCATAGTAGGCATCCTATTAGAGTGTGAGGTTTAAGATCAAGTAATCAAAGACCCCTTTCCTTCACCCGAGCTATTTAGGTTGGATCAAGTCTTAAATGACCATCCTAATAGCTAGAAAGAAATAAGTCCCATAGTTGGCATTCTTTCTAAAAGACAAGAATAGGAATAAGTCATGAAGACCCCTTTCTTGTGAAAGAGGTTACTTAGGTTAGGAACAAGTCTCCAGAGACCCCTTCCTATTAGCTAACTAGATAAGAATAAATCCCATAGTGGTATATTCCTTGGTTAAAACAACAAGTGGTATGGATTAAGAGTAAGTGTTCAAATTGACATCCTTTCCAACTACCATTCTCAATTAAGAGTAAGTCCCCTGAAGGAATCTTCTTTGAGAAAAGTGATGGCATTAAGACTAGTCCATCCCTTGGGTCCACTTCTAATGGCATCCTTATTCATCTTAGAACTTAGTGAAGTTAAGTTTTTAAGAATGAGTCAAATTGAAACAAGTATAGGTATGCATGCCTATATTTCACAATCAAATCCAAAACATAAATTGAAATTAAAATTAAAATCAAAATCAAAATCAAAATCTTGGATCAAATCCCCAAACTTATGCTTGTGATGTTGATCAATCTGGTCAACGCCAATATGTTTTGTGTACTCTGGCAAATCAACTACACATATTGAGGGTCCATTTGGCAACCTCATTTCTGGATGAGGTTAATATCAACTTGAAATTAGTAATTAAGATGTTCTAATTATAAATAAGAACCTCCTAATTCAGTGCTTAGGACACTATACTTAGTGCCAGAAGGAATCTTCCTTGGGTTTATTCTAACCTAGTTGACTTAGGAGAGACCCACCTAGCCAAAAGTCAACTCATCAAAAATCTGAACCTAATTCAAATTCAATTAAAAATTGAATTTGAATCAAAACTCAATCAATCACTAATCAAATGAGATTACATTCAAAATGAAGAGAATTAAATTAAAACCAAAACATTTTGAATCAAATCATTTCAATTTTCCAAACCAAGTCAAATGGGTTCAAGTTTAAACATAAATCCACTTGAGTTTGAA
Organism: Cymbidium sinense; assembly: GCA_021442155.1. Taxonomy (NCBI): domain Eukaryota; kingdom Viridiplantae; phylum Streptophyta; class Magnoliopsida; order Asparagales; family Orchidaceae; genus Cymbidium; species Cymbidium sinense. The sequence continues at coordinate 74,669,269 of CM038226.1, forward strand.
AATGGGAAGCCATATATTAGTCTAGGGACTGTAATGGTAATACCATAAATCACAAAATAAATAAAAGGAAGAAATGAAAATTAAAGAAAAGGAGGGAAGAAGGGAAAATAAAATTCCCCTCTTCCACCTCTTCCCTCCACCTCTTATGGGGAAGGCTACCTTCAATTGAAGGAAATCAAGAAAGCAAAAGCCAAGGACAAGTTGGCTTCTCTCAAGGGAAGGAAGAAGAGAAGGACAAGAAGAAATGAAGAAGAAAAAAGAGAGCAAGGGAATCAACCAATCTTGGTAAAAGGAGAAGCCTAACCCTTCCCCCTTTTTATTCCAAAATCCTCACCAAAGGTAGGGGAGATGTTCAAGACCTTTCCCCGGCCATCTCGTCACCGGCAAGGTGGTGGATAGAGCAAAATTGAAGCCCCCTTTAATGGTGAAATCCAAGGGAGTGGGTTTCACCTCAAATTGAAGCTGCCTACAAGTTCTAGGGGTTGAGATGAGCCAAACTGAATATTCCCCACTTCCCTCACTGTCGGAAGGTTGGAGAACGACCAATGCCACCTCACTAAACCCATGTTGGTCTAGGGAGCAATTCAGAGGGAGATAACTCATTTACTTTGGCGTACAAGCTTCTCTCATCACTCTGAAGCTTTTAGAATCAACCCCGCCGTCGTACATCGCTGGACTAGAGATAGCAAATTAACGCCCCTCCCTTTTCTTCAAGCTTTCTTGGGTTTAGTGCTTTGTGAAGAGAACTTGATCTCAAGTGAGATCATGCCATATAGATCTATAGGATTTTCATCCACGATGGATTTTCAATTGAAAATGTAGGATTATGTTGGGTAGATCGCTGAAAATCAAGAAAAAACCACGGACGGTTCTCAGTTCTTGCTGTCCGAGAAAGGAGACGTAATCTAGACCATCCATTCCTTTTAAAAAGAATGATCGCTCAAATCTAGGTGGACAACTCAATTTGAACCCTTTAGCATTTGCGGATTGATCGTGGACCATCCAAGATCATGGTAAGACGGATGGTCTCAATCATCGGATCCGATCCGCATCACATTTAATGCAAGATCCACGTGGATCCTGCTTGGACAAATCAACATGCGAAACACATGAGGGCAACCATGTCAATGTTGACTGGTTTAAAGAGGAAAATAGGGATTTTGAATTAAAAATTTGTTAAAATCACTCAGAACTTCTAAAAATAATAGAAAAATAAATAAATATCAAAAAATATAATTGAGGGCTGTATGGATTCATCTTGATGAGAATCTATAATAATTAAAATTCCCAAATAAATTTGGGTATTTTAGCTTTAATTTGGGTTTAATTAAAAATAATTAAACATTAGTTACTCTGAAACCACAAATCCAATTGACCTTAAATTTTGGGGAAATGAAATTGGAGTTAAAACACACCTTGTAAAATTTCCATAATTTATTTCACTGCATTTTATGAGAAATGAAAATTTAAACCCTAAACCTCAAATTTAATTAAATAAATAAATTTAAAATGAAATAATTAATAAAAATGAATAAGAAAACTTTAAATTAACCTAATGAACCCTAATGAACATTAAACCATTAAGGAAACTCAATTAAACTTAATAAATAACAATTTGACTTAATTAAGCAATTAATTGAATTAATTAATTCAATTAATTAACTATAACTTAATTAAATCATAATAAATCAACCAAATGTCCAAAAATTATGAATGAATCCTCATTAAAAATATATTTCATAGTGAATCAATGAAAAATGAAACCCATTATTAAATTAGTCATAATTTAGATTTTAATAAAATAATTAATATTTTAATTACACTCTAATTATGAATCAATCAAGATGAGACTTTGGAAACCTGAAATTGGCATGTAACCCCACTTGCCATAAAAATTTGAAACCCAATTGATTTTTGGATTGGGAGTTATTGAATTTAGAAATTCCTAGATCAATATTAAATCAATAATAAATAAGAACAATCCATTAATTCATTAAATCATGAAATAAATTGAACTGATCTTAATCAAACATCAGAAATACTTAAGGTAGTTCTCCAAATAGCCTAAGTCAAAGGATTATGCAATTTCAACTTAAGGACTAATGAAATTAAACCTTAAATTAATGAAATAATTAATTAAATCAAATATTAAAATTTAAATCACCAACTCTTAATGAATCCTTATATCTCCAATGAATTAAATCAAATGAATGCAAACCTTAACCTAAGTGCTTTAGGTTAACATAAATTACACTAAGTGAAATCAACATGATTTAATCCAAAAGATTAATATAAACCAAATGAACTAATTCCAACAAAACCAAATAGAACAAATCAAATCAAATAATCTAATTCAAATTAAATCAAATGAAATAAATAAAATATAATCAATTGAAATAACATAAAATCAAACCAAATTAAAAACTAAAATAAGAATTAAATAAAAAGGAAAGAAAACATCAATCCAAATCCAAACAAACTGAATGAAATCAAAAAGATTATTTAAGATACTTAAGGATCTTAGTTAGATCTTTAGGATGAATCTTCATCTTAGGATTAGGATTTCATTCTACTAGAAGCTAGGATGTTGAATAGAGTGAGTTCCATCCAAAAATGGAATCCATTATATTCTTCATTCTTGAAAATGTAAACATCACTTTAACCAAATAAAGTGAAATAAAAATGGAAACTAAATCACTAAATCATTTGAATTGAAACCACCCAAAGGTAAAATTCAAACAAACTCAAACCTTAAATTTAAACTTGAACTAAGAGAGACTTAGTAAATACCCACACAAGCCTATCTTCTACACACACTAGATAATTTAGGTCACGGACCCTAGATTTAGGTTAGAACATTCGTGATTCTTTTATAGTTCTCTATAATATGTTGTGATATATTGTGCATCACATGTCTATGTTGTGTATTACTTTAAACTGAATGCCTAGGCATGTTTGCCTGTTAAACTGGATGGTAGGGCATTCTTTCTAGAATTAACTCTATTTTTTATAGTGTGTTAAAGGGATTTTGTCATGAATAAATAAATAAATATTATTATAAATTACTATTTTCTTGCAGGTGATAAAATATCCCTTAACATAGTCCATAGGACAGGTGGGCTTGGCAAGCAACTAATGCTAAGCCCGTATGTTTGTAAAATATAACTATTGTGTATTATTTTTATTTCCTAACATCTATTTTGCATGCCTTAGGATTTCTTTTTAAATTTTAAAATGTAAATTTGAGCTTAAAATTAGGTTAGGATCTATGGGGTCTAGGATTAGCAAGAGCTAACCTTACCAGGAGATGGTGTAGTGGTCCTCTTTGGAGCTCGATGGATGTCCTTGAAGAATGAGACTTCCCTAAAAAGAAGACCCATAGATCTAAACTTGTAGTTTTAGGCTGGGTTGGATAAGGGTAGAACTCGACTTCCCATTTTTCTTTCTTCCAGGGTGTATAGTAGTACCCGACCGCATTGGTCTTTTTTTATAAATTTAATTGGCTTGATTTATTTGTGTAATAGAATCAACTTACTTTTCTAGGTTTCTTTCTATGTTGTGCTTTCCTGTGGATGAATGCCTGGATGTAGGCTCATAGAAGAAAACTAATTTTTCTACCCAATTAAATTTAACCAATCAAAATATAAAATAAATGCAACTAAAAACCTAATATAACTAAACCTTAAGTATATAAAATCAAATAGAAATAATTAGGTTTGAAATCATGAAATCATATTACTCTAATCCTTGAATTGGCCAACTTCACCCATTACAAATGAGGGGCATCTATCTTGTGAGGATGACCACCTTCTGGGAAGCCTGCCTTTGATATTAATTTGGCCTATAACCATTTTTAATTACATGGCATTAGGCATAAAATGCATACCCATGGCCTAAAATAAATCTTGAGTCAAAATTTATAAAATCTAAAAAATATACATTAGTTAGATGCATCTTCATACCCTACATGATTCTAGGGATTAGGAAGTGAGTCTAGGTTCATAGATTCCTTCTTAAGAATATAATGGCCCAGCCATCTTGTATTCATAAGACTTGACTTCATAAATTTAAAATGCGCTTAGGTGGTGTTAGCTGGCAGCCCTCTCCAGGCGGGTTGTAAGTCTAAAAGAGTCAAGGATAGGTTAATTCACTCAAGGGAGAAGAATGATCTATAATTCCCAAAATAAGAACTAGGTCGAGCATCTGATATGTGTCAGAAGCACCTGTAGACTAGGTTCTAAAGTTTTCAGGAATAAGTCTGTAACCCTAGGCATTTTTATCTTGTGCTGCTAGAATCTAAGTCCAAGACTTCTAAGAAAATGTTAACTCAAAACCTAAATTAAATTCCAAATTTAAAGCCCAATTATAGGATAGTTGAAATGTCTACTGGGATTTCTAGTATTAATAGGAATTTCCTACTTTCCCAATTGGCTTTTGAAAATAACTCTCTCCAATTTAAACTAATCCCAATTAAAAATTTCAAAAATTAATCCTTTGAAATCCAACTTTGAAATCTTTAGAAATAACAACTTATTTTTTAAATCAAGAGTATTCTTAGGAAGAGACCTTTTAAGAAGTAATTAACTATAGGGGCTTGCCTCTATAGTTAACCATGAACCTAGTTTAAATTTAACTCTTTTCTACCTTCCATGTAGTTCAGGGGAAAAATCTCTGGTACACAAAAGACCCATTAGCCTTAGGAGTATTTTATTTAATGATCAAATCCATTACAGAAAAATATGTTTTTCTTTTGAGATAATATGTTTATTCCTTACTTATGCATTTGATCATCCAAATAAGAAATTCCTAAACTCTTTGATTCCTATGGGCTTATCATACCACATATAAGACTTTGACTCAATCCACTCTACTTCTCTTAGTGTGTGGGTATGAGGCTTGTGGTCTTTTAATTTGGAGTCATTGGGACACCATGCAGATCTTAGGGGGTACTTATTGAATTGATAGGATATGACATTAAGGTATAATGTACCATCTCAAAAGATGGAAACATCACCCTACAATGAACTTAATCACCTAATAAGGACTCCTAAGGAAGATAGGTCTTTGTATATACTAGAGATCTTTCCCCTACTTTACATAGAGAGGTAAAGCAGGGTTTATTTTATGTGGGGTTCTTTAGTTCCCTATGGAAGCAAGCTTCCATAGCTAATTACATCCCAAAAAATAGGCATTTCCTTAGAAAACTCTCTATTAAAGTCATCAATAAATATCTCTTAAGATTTCAAGGTTAGACTGTCAAAGGATTTGGTATTTTTGGAAATCAAGTGGGAAAGATTAATTTGGAGGACTTATTTATGAATTCCAAAGGAAGATAAATAGGGAGCACTCATGATACTAAGAAGCCTAGCGAGCACTCCAATCTATCATATACTAAGATTTTATATATTTGAAAGAGAGAGTTTATTTTATTTGAGTTAATATTTTATTAGAAGTAAGGGCTTATAGTCCATCAACAAAAGATTATGAAAATGCCTAAGAGGTGATGAATTATACTCATAACCCAAAGAAAATAAGTAGTCTTAGATCCTAAATCTATGATGCTTTAGCACAAGGTAAAAGCATGACTTAAGTCAATCAATAAATGGATATAGTGGTCTACCTCCACAAGATAAAATAAACCCATCCCGACTCTTCTGGACTTACAACCGCCTAGAGTGGTCGCAAGTTAACACCTCCTACGCATCAAAACTATGTCTACTGATCTTATGTAAATGCAAGATAGCTAAGCTGTTATTTAATTAGGAAAGAAACTAAAGTCCTAAACTCACTCTTTAAGAGACTAGATCATGACTGGCTTGAAGAAATCACTTGGACTAATGTAAATATTTATCATATTTTAAACCATTTTGACACATTCATTTGAACAAAGGTTTGGGAAAATTATGCCTATTTGCATGATAAAATAAGACTATGGGCTAAATCAGCAAGAGGAGGTGTTCTCCACTACAAGAGATGGCCTCAAAGATCAAGCATTCCCCTATCATCCAAGAATAGAGACCCTCCCTATTCAAGAGAGAAATATGATGTTATGCATGATGTTATAACATTCAACATTTAGCTAAGGGGTTGTTAAATCTTTTAAATATCTTGATTATAACCTACGCTTTAAGGTGAGAATGTGAGTTGTATTAAAATTTAGTTATGAGTTATTTAATGGGGTAGAAAATTTAATTTTATCTTAAAGAGCCTACCGCATCTAGGCCACACATTCAATCATCAAATTTTAAGAAACCTATGAAAAACATGTCATTTATATTGCACATGCTAAACATGCCAACCAAAACTTTATAAATTTCCATAAAAGAATAAAAGGTCGATGCGACCGGGTACTACTGTACACCCTAGAAAAGAAAGAAATTAGGTAGCCGAACTCCTCCCTTATACAACCTAGATTTCAAAAGAATATTACAATTACAATTAAATAAATGTTATGGGGGTCTTCATTCCTCATATTACTTCCATCCTTTTGACTTGGTTTTGCTCCAGGCTTCATAGGGCCTCCCAGGTCTTTGCTTTCTAGCTGCTCATTCTAAACCCCATAGCACTAATCCTAACTCCTATTGCAAGATTACATGTTTATGGAAAATAAAATCTAACTACACATACAAAACAAATGTTAGTCAAACAAGCATTCAAACCAAGCAATTATATTTCATGAATTTGGACTTAGCATCGTGCACATGGATAACCAAGCCTACCTATCCTAATTGGATTAAGCTTAGGGGCATAAGCAACCTGCAAGCAAGAACATTTATATTTATTATTAAAGTAGCCCTCTTTAGCATAATCCCTTGCATAAAAATCATCATTAGGCTAATAGCGGCCTAACATCAAATCTATGCATAAGTAGTCCTAACATCTAGTCTAAAATATTATATCACAACATACACCATCCTAACTTAGAGCTAGAAGTGATGACTTAGTATTCTAATGTGTGTGCTAAGGTTAAGTGTGGTATGTCTTAGCTAGGATTTAGATTTATGATTATCTAAGTTTGGAATGTTCAAGTTATACATGAGTGGAGGTTTAACTTCAAGCTATTAAAAGGATTAATGGATTTTAATTTATATTTTGCTTTTGTTTCACTTAATATTTACTTAACTTCTAGTTGTTATAAAGAGAGGAAAGATGTTTGACCCTCTTCATCCCTATCCTAAGTTATTTTCTAAAGACATGTAGTTATGTTTTTTGGTTTCTTTAAGTAAATGATTTATTAAACATTTTAGTAATCCTAGGTTTGTGTTAATCTTAAAGAATCCTATTCAAACATGAAACACATCTTAAGATTAAAGAGATTGAATTACTATCATATGGGTAACATTACATCATTCCTTTTCATCATTAATAACATGCATTTGTTTCCATTTTTATTATTTGTAATATTTAATTTAGCATATCTATACATGTAATTATATGTGTATGTGTATTTGAATTGACAAGTATATAGTCTACACATCCTAGGAACACGAGGCTTTAAGTAGCCCCAAGGAGGTCTTAGATACTCTCACTTTCCTAGTTTAACAATGCGTACTTACTTAAATTCCTTATACATGTTTGCATATGCTTAAATATTTAGATGAAATCCCTTTTTCTATCAATTCCATGCATCAACATTCATTAAGTGTGCAAAAATATGAGTACATTACATGTATATATGTACTAAATCAAATTTTAAAGAAACTAAAAAGAAAAAAATGTGGATATTCTTGATAATGAAAGGGAGTTGCAAAGTATTATTCATGTGATGATGACTGGATTCCATTGGCCTTAAGATGCCTTCCATGTTTGGATAAGATTCATTAAGACTAATCTAAATTTAGGTTAAAATAAAATTCATGAATGGTCTATTAAAAAAGTTAAAGTAATGATGATCTATCTTTAGAAATCAATTTAGGCTAGGAATGAAAGAGTTAAGATTTTTTTCTTTTCATAATGATTAAATCTTAAGTAAGAAGTTAACAAATTATAAATACATAAGTTAAAACTCAATCAAGTTATTAAAAGACTTAAAATGAAAACACCCTTAATGGGTAATTTAAATAATCCTAAACTTTAGAAAATCTTAATTATAAAGCTCAATCAAGACATACCACACTCCTTAGAACACACATTAGAATACTAAGTCACTGATCTTAGTTTTAGGTTAGGCCGATGTATGTTGTGGTGATAATGTTTTATTTTATGATGTAATGTTTTAGGCTCGATGTTAGGATTATTTGTGCGTAGACTAAATGTTATGTTGTTATTAGCCTAACGATGCTTTATGTAGGGGATTATGCTTGAGGGGCCGTTGTAATAATAAATGAATATAAAAATGTTTTTGCTTGTAGGTGCTAGTTATGTCCCTAAGCATAATTCAATTAGGAGAGGTGGGCTTGGTTACCCAAGTGCAGGGTGCTTAGTCTAAATCTATGAAATATAATTACTTAGATTGTATGTTTGCTTAGCTAATATCAATTTTGTAGGTGTAGTTAGATCTTATTTTTTATAAAAAAGTATCTTTTGTAATAAGATTAGGATTAGTACTATGTGTTTAGGATAAGTAGTGGCTAGAAGGAAAAGACTTGGGGGGCCTTGTGAAGCATAGAGTAAGCTAATCTAAGGAATGAAAGAAGAGTAAGAATTAAATACCCCAAAACATTTATTTCATTTGTAAGATTTAGTTATAATCTGAGTTGTATAAGGGTATAGCTCGGGTACCCAACCCTTTTTTTTTCTTTCCTAGGGTGTACGGTAGTACCAACCACACCATCCTTTTATTATTTTATGAAATCTAAATGTTTGATTGTTATGTTTAGATTATGCAATAGAAATGACATACATTTCATAGATTTCTTAAAGTGTGTATGTTTGATGTGTGGCCTAGATGTGGTAAGCTCATTAAGATCAAATTAAATTTTTTATCCTCACTAAATAACTCATAACTAAATTCTAATATAACTCACAATCTCATTCTAAAGCCTAGGTATATAAACAAGATAATAAAAGATTTAGAAACTCTTTAGTTGAATGGTTGTATGCTATAACAACATACATGTCATATTATTCAATTCTTGAATATAGAAGAACTCCACTCTTGCATGATATGGGATAGACTTAACCTATGAGAGCAGTCCCTTGTAGTGGAGAACACCTCTTCTCATTAATTTAGCCCTTAACTGAAGTTCATCATGCATGTAGGCATAGTTGTCCTAAGCTTTGATCCAAAATAAATGTGTTATATATTAAATCTTACAAGCTTCCTCAAAACCTCATCACCTAGGTTATATAAGAACTCAAAAACATCATCACTCCATATATACTCATAGAAAAAGAGAAACAAGCTTCCTCAGAACCTAAGTATTTATATAACCTAAGTAAATATAGAGTGATGATGTTAATTTAGCTTATTTCTCTTATGTAGACCCATCTGCCATAGTTGTCCTTATTAGGTGATTGAGTCCATTATAGGATGATATTCTATCTTTGAAGATAGTTTATTATTCAATAGATATTGTACTCGATCACTTCAATAATTAACCCCTGATCTGCGTCATGTCCTTACGACTCTAAATTAAAACACCACATAAGTCAAATTTTACCATTTTGAACCACATAATCATTATAACCACTTAATTGAACATCCTTAGCTCCAATCAATCTAATTTCGTCAATTGATTCACTCAAACCAACTTGACTCAATTTAACCTAAAGGTCCAGATTGAGCTAAAATTCAACCTAACCCAAATTTGATTTAGCCAAAGCTATCACTTTAAGATTTATTATCAAACACATCCTAACCCTCAATTGATCCCAATTAACCCAATCAAGCCAATCGACCCAATTTAACCAAAAATACCAAATTCAGCCAAATCTCCATTCAACCCAAATTGGACCAAATAAATCCACTTAATCAAATTTAAAATGATTAGTGATTATGACTAAACACCCAATTGCAATCAATTGAAACCAATTGAGCCAATTTTTCCATTTGATTTAAGTTGACCACCCAATTTGACCTAAAGGGTCAAATTGAGCCAAAATTTGTACTAAGCCAAATTAGAATGAACCATTTCTTTCAACCACTCCTAGATTGATTATTGAACACCTCTCAATCGCCAATTAAAGTGAATTTGGTCAAACTAACCTAATTGACCCATTTAGCCCAATTTGACATAAAGGGTCAAATTGAACCAAAACTTATTTCAAGCAAAATTAATACAAATCAAAGTCTCCAAATAGTTTAAAATGATCAATCAAACATGTCTTAACTTCCCATCTAACCCCAATTTGGATAATTTGATCAAATTGCTCAACTTAACCCATTTGACCCATATGAACCAATATGAGTCAAATTCAAATCCAATTCAAATTAAATCAAATTGGTTGCACCAATAAGTTTTAAATCATTATCTAAACTGAACCCATTAGCTCTATTGACTCGATTTGGTTAATTGGCCAACCTTACCTTAGTTGGTCAACCTAACCTAATTAGACCCAAATTGACCAATATATGTCAAACTGAGCCAAACCCAACCAAACTTGCATGACTCACCCTTAAGTCCCCCTTGACCTTCCTATGAGGACCCAACCCATGGTGAACTTTGTTCAGCCCACACCAAATAAACCAAAGATTCCAAATAGGATAAAACCCAAAATAAGAAGGTTCAACTCTTCCATTTTCTTTAGGCAACCACCTTAGTATTCCTTGAGCTCCCCCATGATGACTAGACTTGTCCCAAAGCTGGCTTAACCATTGACAAAGGAGAGGTCACCCTCACTTAGGCTGACCCTCAGTTCATTGCCCATGATAGGTTGACTTCACCTCAGGACACTAAACTCCTTGAGTCATTAGGGGATCCCCACTTCATCAACCCTTGTCATTTCCATCCACCCCCACTAGCGGGCTAGTTTCCACGGCCTAAACCTATCATTTTGTTTTGGCCACATGGGGAGGAGGGTATAAACCTCGCCTCCCATTCAAACTCAACACACATCATGATAGTTAGTCCCTTAGGTTCCTAGAGTTGCACATGCACTCCACTGTCCACAAGACCAAAACCACTTCAAACCCAAGCCTCTCTGACACCAAACTCCACTGAACCTTAACAAAACTCAATTTAACATCACCCACACCTCCCTCTCACTTTGGCAAGTTAAAACAAATCTAGACCTACTCCAATATGGTTCATGATTGTGCTTGGTCACGAGAACAATTGGCAGAAAGCTACTCATAATCTTCTCAATGGGGCTTCTCCTATTCAAGGCAAAACTACCACCCTCATTAGACTAATAGTATTGAGCTCTAGTGAGGTAAATTCTAGTAAACCATTAAAAATAATAAGGATCATGGTCTTTTGCCAAGTACATTTGTATTTGGCATGAATCAGGCCATCAAATCCCACTTAAAAAATGTCCCTTGAATGATTTTTACTCGATTCAGTCATTAGACAAGCTCTGACGAGCTCAAATAGATTGATGAAAGTCAAATGGTGTTCATCTCTCATTAGAGGTCAACGATGGATCACCCATTGTCTATTTTGCATGATTGGAAAGGATGGTTGTAATTAATCACATTGGATTTTTAAATTTTATTCCTTTTAATTTATAAGATTAATTCCTACCATTCGATCTGTGATCTAATAGTAGAGATGAAATTGTGTATGCCTGTTGAGTCAGTAGTCACACAAAATATTTTAAATAACCATTCCTGCAATGCCACATGAAAAGCACTGTTGCATTAGCACTCACATGGAGTAAACTATCTAAATCGATTGATTAGGGTTAAAAATTCATTAAAATGATCAAAACTTCTAAAAATCATAAGTAAATATATAAAATTCTAAAAATACAAATAAGCCCATTTTGAAAAGTTTAAATAGAGAAGAATCTCGGAAAAATAAAAGCACCAATATTTATTAAGTGTATAGTGATTAATTAAGGTTTAAATTTCACTTAATTAATATAATTAAGCTTTAATGACTATGATGATTAACTTGAAATTTGGTATATTTATTGCATGGGATGACCTCTACCTCTCATAATTATTTCAAGTGAATTTGTTAAGTAATTTTGAGAATATAAATTTTTAAACAAAAAATAGTCATTTTAAGTATTTAATAATTAAATAAAAAAGAAAAAAATTATGAAATTAATCATGGGAGCCTAATTATGTATTAGAATAGTAAGAGTGACAAGCAAAATTAATTAAGACTCTTGGTCCTAACTATTTCCTAAAATCACCTTAAAGGGTTTTTATTTAATTAATTAAAGCATTAATTACCTTAGAGCTTATAAAATTTATTATAATTGGTGTAGTTCTCTTAAAATTTTGACCAACTCATTTTTGTGCTCAGCTAACAAAGAGGTTTTCAATAAAATTAAAATCTAAAATTGGTTTAAAGTTTTTTGAGTGTAATTGATGATTTTGCATTTTCCAATTTTCTTCAATTAACACCTAATTATAAGCCCAAGTACCCTATAACATTTATGACATATGTATTTCATGTTCATGTATCTTCAGCATTTTTCTCATAATTTTTGGGCTTGCCTTCAGTGTCCAATTGAATTTTTGGGCTCTTTTAGGTTTAATTAATTAAATAATTAATTGACTTTAATTAATTCTTAGAAATCATATAATAGTTTTAAATCACTAAATGAATAGAAGTGGGCCAAAGATTAAATCTTAATGATTTTTTTATTCTCATTAGAATTAAATAACTCATATCTTATTATAACCTTTAATGATCATGATTAGGCTTAAGTGTGCTTATCTTTATGTGAATGACCTAAGAACTTAATGAATTCAAATAGGTTGTTTGATGATGTCTAATTTCTTTACTTCAGTCATTTGTAAAATTGCATATTTTTTTCATGCATTCATATTTTTAAAACAAATAAAAATCTTTCATTTTATTACATGTTATGGATTAATATTGTGGCCATTATCATAAATAAATATCTAATTATTTTTTTAATTAATTAAAAGTATCTATTAGTCTAAACATAAATCAATTTACATAATTAAAAGTTGAATGAAAATTTATATGTAAGAACTACAACCTTGAAAGGTATATAGTCTTGATACCCGAGGTCACAGTGTTATTGATCTGAAGGAAGTCTTTATACCTCTGGTATAATAACGACATGTACCTTGAGATTTATATTAAAATACATAGTAAGGATAAATTACTTTTACTTTATATATCAAAGTATCTTAAAATCTTTATAATTTCATCTTTATATCCATATGTATATGAATATGTATATGAATTAATAAGTATATAGTCTAGGCATCCCAGCGTCAGATTTTAAGTAGTCCCAAGGGGGTCTCTGATTATCTCACTTTTCTGGTTCAATAATGGCACATACTTATATAAATTCAATATACTAATGTGTATATATATAAAGAATAACTAAATTATCATTTTTACAAAATTCATGCATCACTTAATTATATCCTATATTAAATATTAACAAATAAAATGTGTTAATCTACTTGTGCATGAATGTGTGAAATATTCAAATGATATATATGTATTCATCAAATATAATTATTCTATTAAACATATAATTTAATTAAATCAATGTTAAGAGATGATGAAGCAAAGTTAAGAAGATATCATCAGATTATTCATGATTTGGATTTATTAATCTTAAGATGTCTTTTATAATTAGATACAATTACTTAAGCCAAACTCAAACACATTGCTTAATAAGAAAATTTATGCCATTTTGTTATGGTGACTAAAAATCATAAAATTCACCTTTAGATTCGACCTAAAGTTAAGGATTAAGGTGGATTCCACTTCTCTTTTCTCTCTTTAAAATTCTATGTTCTAATGAAACTAAAGAAAATGAAATTAAATTCAAATGTAAAATTCATTTTGAATTATCAATCATTTAAAGTCTAATCACCCTTTAACAAAGAATTTAAACTTCATCCTTAGATAAACCCAAACATTAAAGCCCAATTCATGACATACCAATGCATGCATATTATTTTCTTCTTTACAAATAACGGGTCCTCATTGTTGCATGATAAGGGACAGGGCTTGACTTATGAGAGCAGTTTTTTTTATTATGGAGAACACTCCTCTCTAATTTAGCTCATAACCTAATTTCATCATGCATGTAGGCATAAAATCTTCCTAAGCTTCAACTCCAAAATAATGAGTAAAAATAAATAAAATTTGTAAATTCTACTGCCTTGGTCTATGACATAATTTGCACACCAATTTTAATCTAATGTCATAGAGAATAAGTTTAGGACTCTAGATTCATTCTTAATAAGTAATAGCCTAGTCATCTTGCACTTACATAAGATTGGCCAACATGGTTTTGAATCGTAGTAGGAGTTAGCTGGTAGACTCCAGATAGTTGTAAGTCGAGACAAGTTGGGATCAATTCACTCTCTCTAGTGGAAGTGAGGAAATATATCCCACTTATCCAAGTAGAATTAGGTCAAACTCTCAGCTCCTACCAGAGCACTCTACATATAGGTTCAGAGGTTGCTTGTTTCTCTTTTTCTATTAGCATAAGTCCTCACCTCTTAGGCACTTCCACAATCTTATGTTGATGGGAACTAAATCCTAGCCTTCTAATAAGATGTCAACTCAAATGAACATAATTTCTTCTTCAAAAATATAAAGCCTCATTATAGTATTGATTGAAAAACTCACTAGGCTTCATAGCATCATGACCGTTTCCTACTAACCACCCCCCCCCACCCTCTTTGAAATCCAGTAAGAACTCTTCTTATTTTAAGTTTTCCCACTTGATATCAAGCTTTGAAATCTTTTAGAGACACTAATTGATTACTTTAATTAAAAGTACTATTAGGAAATCCATATTTCTTATTATGTAATTAAATATAGGGTCTTCCCTCCATAGGGAACTAAAGAACCCAGCTTAATTTAACCCATAACCTAATTTCATCATACATGTAAGGATAAAACCTTTCCAAGCCTCAAGTCCAAAATAATGAGTCAAAATGATACAAAATTTGTAAAATCTATTGTATTAATCTAAGACATAATTTGCACATCAATCATAATCTAGTTTCCTAGGTGAGTTTAGAACTATAGATTTATTCTTAATAAGTAACAGCATAGTCATCATGCACTTGCATAAGGCTATCCTACATGATTTTGAATTATAAGAGGAATTAGTTAGAAACCAAACCAAGTTTTAAGTCTAGTATAGTCAGGATCAGCTCACTCTCCCTTGTAGAAGTGTACCAATATATCCACTTTACTAAGTAGAATTAGGTCAAGCTCTTAGCTTGTGCTAGAGCACTTTAGATATAGGTTCAAAGGCAACTTATTTCTCTTTTGCTTTGAGTAGAAGTCCTCACCTCTTAGGCACTTCGATAATCTTGTGTTGATGGGACCTATGTCATAACCTTCTAATAAAATATCAACTCAAATAAATATAATTTCTACTTCACAAATATAAAGTCTTATTATATTATAGATTGAAGTGCTTATCAGGCTTCCTAGTATCATAAGCTCTTCCTACTCATCCTCCTTTGGAATCTGTTAAGAACTCTTTCTATTTTGAGTCTTGCCACTTGATTTTCCAATAACTACCAATCTTTTGATATTAAGCTTTGAAATATTTTAGAGACACTAATTGATTACTTTAATTGAGAGTATTCTTAAGAATTCTTATTTTTGAAGATGCAATTAAATATGGGGTCTTCCCTTTATAGGAAATAAAGAATATATTTTAAAATAAACCCTGGTTCACTTCATCCATGTGAAGTAGGGTAAAGATCTCTAGTATCGTAGACTCATCTGCCTTAGTCATCCTTATTAGATGATTGAGTATACTATAGGGTGATATCCTTATCTTTCGAGAATGTACATCATACTTTAATGCTATACTATATCATTTTAATAAGTACTCCCTAAAATTCGTATAGTGTCCCTATGACTCCAATTTAAAACACCACAAGGTCTGAAGTCATCCTCCTTCTAGAATTCAACTCCCATCACAAAGGATCATTGTATGCTATGAAATCACAACTAAGTAGAATGCAAAGCTATGGTTGGAAGAACTTAAAGGTCTTTAGGAGAGATGCCTCCAGACATGTCAAAACCTCTTGTTGTACAAAGCATGGATTGTTCACGATCAAAACAAGTTAGTCTGTCTAAGAGCTTTGTAGGTTGGAGAGCTCATTTTAGTCCTTAGAAGACCAATTATTGCCCATCGCAAAATGAGAGGCAAGTTTGAACCAACATGGGAATGACTTTTTGGTATAGAAAAAGGCTACCAAGAAGGGTCATACCAGTTGATCAACTACAAAGGCAAATGCCTAATGCTTCCAATCAATGGGTTGTACCTTAAGAAATATTATACATGATCTTGTTTAAATTAAATTTTTATTAATGAAATACACATTTATTAATTAATTATTTCTATCTAGCAAAACTATTTCTTTTTAACTTTACTGCATTCAAACCTTGAAGTCATCTTCAAAGTCTTTTCTTGGTATGATTAGGATAGGTGTAAGAGAACCCAAGTAGCATCTGATTCTAGTTATAACAACACAAACACAAATATTAAATATAAAATACCAGCACAAACATGATCATTTCAGGCAACTTTAAGTTGGGATAAGACCTCCAGTGGCCCTCGCTTGGTAGTCTCCCTAAGCAGGTTTGATTTACTTCTTAACTAGTGAGTCACCTTAGCAGGTACTCTCACTTTGTATGACGTGAGTCTCTAAGCTTTCTTATTTTCCAAACTATGACAAATTGATGGACACCCTGTTAGTTGGACATAATCTATTGTACAGCTAATAAGTTTCCCAAACTACTGACCATGCTAAGGAAGATGTGTCCTTGAGCTTTCTTCTTGAGCTAGCTGTCATATATTGACTAGGTCTAAGAATATATTCTAGAATTAGGATAAGACCCATGATGGCTCCTCTTCCTCTAACTACTTCAAGTTTGTGATTAAAGCACCTTGTATCCTCCCACTTGGTAGCTACCTTAGTCCGAATAAGTAGATATCTAGCCAATGATAGACTATCTTGATGATTAGTTCCACTTAAGAAGATGTGATTCTTTGATGCTTTCTTCATAGATTTAGCATCACAAATTGATGGCCACTTTAGGTTGGCTAGTATTTACTTCTTTTTTTTGTGATAACCCACATGGTGGATGTCAGTATTTAGGTATATGTGAGCCCCATGCTTTCTTCTTGAATTGGCCACTACATACCGACATGATTTATATATTTAGGGATTAGGATAAGACCTCTAGAGGCACCTTTTACTTTGAGCATGTTATTTGGATTACTTTTTTACAACCCCATTTAGACATGACTTAGGCTACTATCAAATTAAACAGTCTCATTTTCTAGTAGCCACCCCTCTAGTTTGATAACACTGTTCTATGGATGCACAAAATATTACTTTGGTCTAGTAAATCCAAGGTAGGTCAAAACCCTTGTAGCTACTCCATAGTGCGGCCCATCACAAACCAACAAGACCGACACAAACAAGTAAATAAACATAAAATATCTTGAAGATTAAGGTAAAACCCCCTAGCGACACTGTTTCCAAAAGACATCATATTTACTTTTGGGCAGTGTGAACAAAACTCCATATATGATTGACCTAGACTGCTTCAAGCTGAGATAAAACCTATAGTGGCCATCACTTAGTAGTCACCCTAGGTTGAGTTTGGCTTACTACGTAATCGGTTGGACACCCCGGTCATTAATTCCACTTAAGAAAATGTGAGTCTCCATGCTTTCTTCCTAGTTTAACCATCATAAACTGATGGGTAACCATTAAGTTGATTAGTCCCTAATGTATAACTAGTGGAATATTCCTTTGAGACAGTAAATCTAAGGCAAGTCTAAGCTCTTGTAGCTCTTCCTTAGTGTGACTCATTGTAAACCAACTAGGTTCATTTTCATATGTTTATCAGGATCATGCCCTTGAAGCCCATTTCCAAAGTGACTACCCTATGTTTGGATCAATACATTGTAGCCCCTCTCATAGTAGTTATCCTTTTAGGTTGAGTAGCACTATTCTATGGATAAGCAGACTATCCCAATGGGCTAGTAAATTTAAGGCAAGTCAAGTCCTTACGCTCCTCCTTAGTGTGGCCCATCATAAACCAACAAGTCCCACATCCATTCAATGAACCTATACAAAATCAAAACTAATTAACAAAACCAAATCAAATTAAAATAAACACAACCAATTCACATCAATCCCTGATAAATTCTCGTTCATTCCCTTAGCATGAATCAACCTATAAACTAATGAAATTAATTTAATCCCCATCGAACCTCTACTCATGTCTTTGACACAAAACCAAATCTTAAAAAATTAAATCAAACTTACTTAATCTCCCCTTCATGCCCCCAACATTAAAAAAAACAAAATCAAATCAAACATTAACCTTCTTCTATAAAGGGTTTTCCCCTCATTTAATTCTGATCATGAATCTTTCCAAACCAACAATATATCTTAAATATCCTAGATACTTATTTCAGAACCACCAACATCTATTAATCATTTAAATAAACTCATTCAGTGGCTTCGACCAAATCTGCTTGCCCTTCCAAACTGGGCAAACTTTATTTGCTTGCTACATTTTGAACATGTTTCACTTGCTTAGTCAAGGCCAATACATGTGTTATGCCTTGTTAGTTACACCACACCTATTGAAGGTACTTTATTGATCTCACTTTTGAGTAAGGTTAATAATCACTTCTATAGACCTAGGATTTGATCTAGGCACTAAGTTTTTCTAGGACTAAAAGACTTCTATTGTCTAGGTGAAAACTAATCGTAAGCCTAGATGACACGTAGGCTTCAACCCTAAGGTTAGACCCTAACTTAGGTTAATAAAGAAACGCCTATCCAAAAGCCAAACCAATTCTTATACCCAAACCAATCCTTCAAACCAAAACTAATTGATTACAAATCAAGGCTAAATGATTTCAAAACTTAATATATCTTAATAAGGTTCAATTTGGTCAATTATCTAGGTGGACTCAATTTGACAAATTTGGACCTAAAAAGGGGCTAAACCCAAAATCAATCTAATCCATTCTGAATCTAACCTACTCAAACTCATTTGAAACCCAATTGAACTTGATTGAAGCTTGATTGTAATCCAATTGAACCAATTTGACTTGATTGAATCATATGAGGCGAAAGTTTAATCCAACTTTGTCTAAGACAAATTGAATCAATCTAAGACTGGAGATCATTCCAATCACTTGATTGAATATTATAATTGATTCCAATCAATCCAATTTGACCAATTGTTCCACTTAACTCAACTTGATTCAATTTGGCCTGAAAGCTCAAATTGAACTAAAACTCAATTCAATCCAAATTTGATTCAATCAAAACTATTAATCACCTCTAAATTAATGATAGAACATATTCCAACCCTCAATTAATTCCAATTAACACAATCAAGTGAATTGACTCACTTGAGCAATTTGACCTAAAAGTCCAAATTAAGTTAAATCTTAATTAAACCAAAATAGAACAAATCTATTACCCCAATCACTTTTAAAATAATTACTGATCATGACTAATCACCCAATTATAAATAATTGAACCTAATTGAACTAATTTTTCCCTTAACCCAAGTTGACTTAAAGCATTAAATTGAGCAAAACATGATCCAAGCCAAATTGGATTGAACCAATGTCTATAATAATTCTTAGAATGATGATTAAATATGTTTCAATCATCAATTGAAGCAATTTGACCAACCAAACATGATTGGCCCATTTAGCCCAATTTGACCTAAAGGGTTAAATTGAACTAAAATTCAATTTAAACCATATAAATTCAAATCAAACAATCAATCACCTTTAAATGATCAATCAAATATGACTCAACTTCCCATTTAATCCAATTTTGTCAATTTGACCAAATTGGTAAACTTAACCCATTTGGCCTATATGAAACCATATGAGCCAAATTCAAATCAAATAAATTAACCAATAAGTTTTAAATCAATATTTTAACTAATACAATAGCCCCTTTGACTCAATTTGGTCAAGTGGTCAACTTAATCAAATTAAGCCCAAATTAACCTAATTATGTCCAATTAAGCCAAACCCACCAAACCAAGTCCAAACCCAATCAAATATGGCATGACTCATCCTTAGGTCCCGGTAACTAACCTAATGTGAACCCGATTCAGCTCAAACCAAGTGAACCAAACCACTCATATAAAATAAAAACCAAAATTAAGAAGCTCCAACCCCTTTTTTTAGCTTGGGAAGCTACCCTAGCATGCCTTGAGCTCACCCATGCTAATTAGACCTGACCCAAAACTGTTGGGCTCAACCATTAACCAAGAAGAGATCACCCGCATCTTGGCTAAACCTTGGGTTCAGATTAGAGCACCCTTCTAATCATAAGTATCTGCTCATCATCTATGATACTCTAATACTAATCATCAGGTACATCCTTAGTGGACTCCTCTTCATCTACCTCGACTATTCCCTA
Organism: Cymbidium sinense; assembly: GCA_021442155.1. Taxonomy (NCBI): domain Eukaryota; kingdom Viridiplantae; phylum Streptophyta; class Magnoliopsida; order Asparagales; family Orchidaceae; genus Cymbidium; species Cymbidium sinense. Next base: position 74,689,769 of record CM038226.1, read on the forward strand.
CTCTATAAAGAAGATTACTCTTTTGTTTGGGTAGTTGAAAGCATTGTTCCCATAACCATGACACTTGAAGCACTTTCTAGCTAGGAACGTGTTGGGCATACGGGACTTCTCACCCTTCTTCACATCCCAGACTGAGTTATCCTCATGTTGAATAGGTTTTATACCTACAATAAATATAATCCTACTAGTAGATCCAAGGGTTGAGTTCTATCTAAAAGGTGGATTGCTCCTCATGCTCTTGTGTTGTCTTTCCACCTTTAAATCTAATGTCTACACATCAGTCAATGTCTGATATGGCTATAACTACACCACATTGCTGATAGTAGGTTTCAAACATCTCAAGTATCTGTTGACCTCATTGTAAAATGATGTTTAACATCATTTTCAATCTTATTGATTAGAGTACCTAAGCTTAGATTACGGATTTCCAATCAAAACATTTAGGACACTATACTTAGTGACCTAGTGAAACATAATAGCATTAGGTGAATCCAAACCTAACTCAAATTTAAATAAATGATTGAATCAACCATGTTCTAATTGAAATCTAAATCCAACTGAGCTTATGTGATTAGGATGATTAACCTAACTAACCTACCAAAACTCAAAATTTCTTAAATTGAAGGAAATTCAAAACAAATTAAACTAAAATTAAATGATATTCATAAAGTCATTCCATAAACATGAATGGATTTAAAACTAAATCCAATTGAAGGTAAAAATTGGTCAATCATTTGACATAGAATTGACTTATGTGGGTCCCACCAAGTCAAAGGTCAACTAACCAAAATTCAATCAAGTTAAAATTATTCCAAAGATTGAAAATCAATAATTGAACTTATTTAAACATAAATCTAAGAAAATTTAAATCTAATAAGGCCTTAATTAAGTTAATTAAATCATTTAATCTAAATATGCTTAAATGGACCCTATTAGGTCTAAATGCAAATTAAACTAAAATTAACCCAAATTAAATATCCAAAATAATTTAGGTTTAATTTGATTAATTTGATCATTTGACCCAATCAAACCCATGTTGACCCATTAAATCCAACATATGTCAAAAAGGGTTTAAATTAAAAATTCACTTCAAATGAAATGAAATTTATTAATCTAAATCATCTTAAATAGTTGAAGTAAATATAATTAAAGCACAAACTTAGATCTAATCCACCAAATGGAACTAACCAAGTTAGACTAAGGAGATCAAATTCTTAAGTGAACTAACCCAATGTATTCCTAAACTCAATTGAAATGAGTTAGTTTGACTCACATCTTAAATATGAATTGAATAATTGATTGCTAATTTTAATAAATGAATATTAAATAATGACCACACTTAGCTTAACTAAATCAAGTCAAACATAAATTGACCACACTTAGATCTGAGGGTGTACTTATTGAGGTGATCAGGTACGACATCACGGAAAAGTTCACTATCTCGAAAGATAGAAATCACTACCCTATGATGGACCTAATCACCTAATAAGGACTCCTAAGGCATGATGGGCCTTCGAATATACTAGAGATTTTTTTCTTACTTTACATTGATGAATAAAGTAGAATTTATTTAAACTGGGTTCTAAAGTTCCCTATCGGGCAAGCCCCCTTAGTTAATTACATCCTAAGGAAGGTAAGTTCTTTAGGAATACTCTCGATTTAAGTAGGTAATTATTGTCTCCAAATATTTTAAAGATAGGACTATCAATAAATTGGTTATGTTTAGAAAATCAACTGGGATAGATCAAAATGAGAGACTTATTATTGAAGCAAAAGGAGATGGGTAGGGAATGGTCATGATACTGGGACAACCTAATAAGTGTTCCAATCTATCCTATAGTTGGGCTTTACATATAATTGAAATTGAGGAGAATTATGTATTTGAGTTAAAATTTATTAGAAAACTAGGACTTATAATCTAACAATATAAGATTGTAGAAATGCCTAAGAGGGAGGATTTTTGCTTATAACCCGAGAAAAAATAGAACCTTAGATCTTAAATCTAGGGAGCTTTAGCAAGGGACAAAGCATGTCTTAAATCTAAAGAAAAAATGAGTATATTATTTACCTCCACAAGAGAGGGTAAACCACCCAACTGCTGGACTTTTAATCATCCGAGTGGCAGCCAGCTAACTCCTCGTACGTTTTAAAACCATGTAATCAAATCATATATTTTGCAAGATGGTTAGGTTGTTATTATTTAGAAAAAAACTAAAGTCCTTAAACCCACTCCTTAAGAGACTAAAGCATGAGTGGTATGAATAATGACTTAATATAATGCAAATTTTATCAAATTTTATTTAATTTTGGACTCTTCATTTTGACAAAGGCTATACGATTTTATATGCCTAAATGCATGATGAAATAGGGTTATTGGCTAAATCAAAGAGAAAGAGGTGTTTTCCACCATAAGGGAGAACCTCAAAGGTCAACTCTTCCCCTATCATGCAAGGATGGAAACCCTCTCTTAGTAAGAATGAAACAAGATGATATGCATGATATTAAGCATATAATATTCAGCTAAGGGGTTGCTAAATCTTTTAATTATTCTGATTTAATACCTAGGCTTTAAATGAGGTTATGAGTTGTTTAGAAAATTAGATTATGAGTTATGATGGGGGCAAAAAGCTTATTTTTCCCTAAGAGCCTAAGTGGATCTAGACCACACATTAAATCACCATATATGAAGAAACTAGGAAAATTAATGCCATTTTGATTACACAATTGTAAATAAATAATCAAATAATTTATAAACCCAATATTAAAGAATTATAGGTCAATGCGGTCGGGTGTCGCTGTACAACTCAAAGAGAAGTGGGTAGCCGAGCTCTACCCTTATACAACCTGATAAATGAAAGAATAATTACAAATTATAAATAATAAGTGTTATGGGGAGGTCTCAAGTCTTCATGCTTCCTCTATTTTTTATTTGATTTACTTCATTTAATTTGGTAGGCTTCTAAACATCACATGGCACCCCACGATTAAACCTTTTAGCAAATCTTCATCCATAACCCCCATAACACTTAACCAAATTCCTAATGCAAAATTACATTAAAAGAATAGAAAAGTAAATCTAACTACAAAATAAGTGTTAGCTAAATATACATACAACCAAGCATATATGTATAATGTGGACTTACCATAGGTAACCCCCACCATCTGTCTAATTAGTTATGCTTGGGGTTAAACCTACAAAATAGAGCATTTATATTTATTTTAAGTGCCCCTTAAGCACAATCTTCTGTAAAAAATATGATTAGGCTAATAACGGCCTAACATCTAGTCTGAAGCATACACTAACATCCGATTTACATCACAAAATAAACATACATCAAACCATGCACCACCCTAACATAAAGATAGAAGTGGTGACTTAATATAATGTGTGGGTATTAAGGCTTATGTGGTATATTTTAACTAGGCTTTAGAGTTATCATTCTCTAAGTATGAAGGACATTTAATTATAAAGGGTGGTTTCACTTTAAGTGGTTTAATTGATTTGTAAATTTTTTCTTAGTGTTTTCTTTTATTTTATTTGACCTACACTTAACAACTAAGTATTATAAAGAGAAGAAAAGGGAGGATCACTCTAATTCATCCCTACTTAACTCACATCTAAAGAAAATTAATTAATAAATTCTTTTTAGTGAATGGCTTATTACATATTTTAATTAGTCCTAGGTTTAGGTTTACTTTAAATAAACTCAATCAATAAGAAAGGCATCTTAAGATTAATTGAAATTAATTACTATCACATAATACATGTTTGTTCATTTCTTTCCATCATATATAGCATGCATATGATCAAGTCCTAAACATAACTATACATACAATTTATATCTTAGCACACTTAAGTGATGAATGTAAGAAAATGTACTTGGAATTGATGTCTCATTTGGTTGAATTATTTTGTTATATTAATTTAAAGCTTTATCTAAATTCTTATACAAAAGCATAAGAAAAGAACTCTAAATCATATGACCAATCAATCCAACCATTTGAACACAATATGAATGCTTATCTTTTTAATAAAAAAGGGGATTTTCACTCATTAGCTAAATACACATTCAAATATATAAAAGATTTAAGTAAGTATGTCGCCATTGTTTTTCCCTAGGGGAGTGAGGTAGGAACCTCCTTGGGGCTACTTAAAGTCGTGTATCCTTGGAATGTCCATATTGATATACCCACTATTCTTAAATACATATGGATGTATAAGCAACTATAAGAATAAAAAAACATGCAAAAATGGAGTTTGATTTAATTGATTTATTTATGTGAATGAATTAAAGATCTATCTAAATTCTAATGTCAAAATGCATAAAAATGAAATCAAACAGGTACATCACCTTTGTTATGCACCAGGGGAGTGAGGTAGGAACCTCCTTAGGGCTACTTAAAGTCATGCGTCCCTGAATGTCCAAACTAATATACCCATTAACATTCAAACTTATGCAAGTCAACATATGAATGTAAGAGAGAGACTTCACTTCATACACTAAGCTTATATTCATATGCAACTCCTATGTATATGAAACTAAAGTCACAATATATATTATTATTCATTAATAAGCTTTTGAAAATACATTTGAGATTTAATAGTGATAATAGACACACATATTTCTAATTAAGTCAACATATGCAAATTTGACATAAAGGAAATTATTTTATTTAATTAATTTTTTGAAAGAAATGAATGCATGACTACAAGTGGCACACAATATTTTAACATGATTGGAAAGAAATAAAGCAACAGAAGCATGTAATTTCATTCAATCCAACTAATTCCTAAGGATAATCATATTAAATAAGATCATTTAAAATAAACCATAGTTTCTTAAAGCCATTTTTGATCTTCATGTTTGATTTGATTTAGGAAATGTGAGAAAGAGATTTGCTAATCCTAATCCCATTCCCCATATGTGTGAGTTAATTTTATTTAATGAAAAGAAATTAGGTTAATTTTATGAATTAATTAAGTTAAGCATGGATTAAATCAATTAATTAACCCTTACCTATGTCACCTTAAGATAATTAATTAAATAATTATGAGCTAATATGATATGCAAATAAATTGACAAGTAAATGGGAATGTTCCTATGAAATAAAAGGGGCCTAATGCAATTAGCTCATAATTATTAATTAATTAAGCTTAAGGAACTCACTTACTACTTTTATGATTTTCTCACAAATATGAGCTAAACATTAATTTCATTAGATCTCTTTTGGGTTATTGAACACCCAAAGAGCTACCCAAGAATTAATTTGGGAAAATAGGTTTAACCAAGTTAATTATGTTTATTAATTATCTAATTAAATCATAATTATCCTTAATCAAAAATATGAAATGGACTTAGGGAAAGAGACAAAGAAGGATGCCTAAGTCTCAATACCTAAATCTTTTCAATTAGTTAATTAAAGATCATATATACTTTGGGTTTTTATTGATTTAATTAATTAATTAATTAATGAGTCTTAATTAATAAATTTTAAAGAGGGAATGAGGAAGACTTAAGGAAAAGATTGGAAGAGGGGTCCCAATCCATTTTCTTAAGTTTCTCCAGTATTAATAGAGGCTAATGAGCTTAATTAATGGATCAATTCACTGTTCATTTGATTAATTATCATTAATTAAGATATGAGAGTAATTAAGGCTTAATCAATCAATTTTCCAAGTTAACTATCCAATAAATTCCAAGAAAAATAAGGGAGGTAGAGGTCATCTCCTTAAAAGCTCTAGAAAGTTTGAAATTAATTGGATAATTAATCAGAGAGTAATTAGGCTAATAAAATTTTTAATTAAATCTTAATTGAGCAAAAATTATAGTTTAAAATTAATTAATAATAATTTTCTTAGATTCCCCTCTGCAATACCTTTAAAATGAGCCCTCGTTTATATTTTTTAGACTTTTTAAAGATTAGTTAGGAATTTTAGAAGTTTCAACCTCAAAAATAGATTAATAAACCTAATTAACACCCTAATCCCATCGGTGCCACGTGACTGCTGACGTGGTGCACTTTCTATGTGGTGCGATGGGATAGGCTATTTAAGTTATTAATTGGACACTGACTCGGATTGCAGCTAACGCGCTTCCACATGGGCCGTCCGATATAAGATCGAAAGGTCATGATTAAACATGCAGATTAACTGGATTAAATTGGTGGAGCTAACATGATCAGATCAGGACCATCTATTCTAATCATGTGGAATGGATGACCCGTGATCTGTCTCCTTCGTGAATGGCGAAAGATAGATATTTTCCATCTTTCTCCGTTCGATCTAAGCTCACCAGAGCTCAGATTGGGATCAAATTCGACACCATCAGGAGAAGAAGGCAAACACATCCAATGGTCAAGATTGACCCACGTGAAACTTTTCTTCTCAAAGGCCCATGAAAAATTCACCTAAACTATAGTTTTGAGGAATTACGTCACCGAAGCTAAAGTCCAGTTGTGGGATTGACGAAGGTAGCTTCGTCTAGTTGAGGCAGAGCTCTGTTAAGAAGCTTGGACCTTAATTTGAAGTGATCTGCTTAGATGACCAATCCACGCACGTAGGAGCTTTAGCTTCGATCTAACTCGAACCTCCAGTGGCTCAAAAGCTTGGAAAATTACTTGGTATTGCTCGATGAGGTGTGGTGATGGTGTGTGCAAGATTGATTGAGGTTTAGTAAAGGATTGAGAACATGGGACTACGGATTGGCCTCCCCTATTTCATCTACATATGGGAGAAGGAAATGCAAGCTCGGGAGGCTTTGGAATGCTTTAAGGTGGGCAGTGGGATTTCATTTCTCACTTGGGGGCTCAGAGAGTGCAATTGGTACTAAATCCCATTTGAATTGAGGTATACCCCTCAATTGGCAGGGAAGGATGAACAGGATGGGCTTGCTCCTTTCGGTGACAAGTTTCCATCATGGTGCCAGAGAGGTCACACTCATGTCCACGTGGCTCAACGTGAGTGGAGGAGGTAATGGGAGGCTGCCCAAGGGTTGCTATGCAATGGTTTCTTAGCTTGAATCCATGGGGTGCTCAATTTGCATGGGAGGTGAGTCAACTCACCTCCCATTGGTCCATGGTTGATCTAGGGTGGGTTATGTGAGCTAGGTGGAGAGCCTCACTTGAGTGTTTTGAGGGCTGCCATGGTGATGGGAGAGTTGACCTTGCTCCTTAAAGGAACAATCCAATGGAAAGAGGGCTTAACTAATGGTTAATCCCCTTGAGTGGGGTCCACTTTACTTTTGGGCAGATTTTGGGTTGAATTATAATCAATTTGGGCTAGGTTTAGTCATCCAGCAAAGCCCCATGGGATGATTTTGGGTGTTTAGGCTTCACTTGGTCAAATGGGTTCAAGTTGGGTTGGGTTGATCAATTGGTCAAATTGGGTCAAACCAAGGCTTGGGATAGGTTCAAATGATCATTTAAAGTGTTTTTATTTAAGTGGTTTTGATTAATTTTGCTTAGGTTTGATTTTGGCTCATTTGGATTCAAATAGGTCAAATGGACTAAGTTAACCAATTTTACCAAATTGGGTTGGTTTAGGTGTTGGTTCATGTTCAATTAGTTAATTGAAAATGATTGTAGGCTTTAGTTTGATTTAATTTGATATTAATTTGTATTTTACCAATTAGACCATTTAGGTCAATTTGGGCTAGGTTCGATCAAGTTGACCATTTGGTCGAATTAGTTCAATCATAGCTTCGGCCAAATTCAATAAATGATAATGAATTGGTTTGAATCAATGGTTTCAATCAATTTGGTATATGACAGGTTTTGGCTAATTTGGGTTTCATTTGGGCTACAGGTTGAAAGGATCAAGTTGACTTTATTTGACCCAATTCAAAGTAGTTGATCACCCTAAGATGATTGTTGGTCATGGTATGAGGCTTGGATGGGCTTGGTTCAATCCAATTTGGTTGAATTAAAATTTGGCTCAAAAGGGTCTCTTGGGTCACTTTGGGTCAAGTGGACCTAAATGGGTCAATTGGTTTTATTTTAGCTTAGTTCAAGTTTAGTTGAACTCATATATGAGCCTAGGATGGAAATATAAATCCAATTGCAATTGGTTTGGAGTCAAATGGATTTTGGTTCATATGATAATTTCAAGTCAAAAGGGGTCAACATGGCTTGATGTGAGTTGATTTTGATTTGGTTTGATAACTATAGTTTATATTTATATTTGGGTGAGGTTGAAGGAATGATTGATTCATGAAGAAATCCATGAGTTTTGAGTTGATTTGGATATCATTTGGCCAAGTTCAAGAATAGGCTTAAAAGGTTAAAATTAGAGATTTGATTTAATTTGGGTTTGATTTTGGCTATTTGGATTTATATTTCATTTATATTTGTGAATATAAATGAAGATATAAATGATTTATGTAAAAATCACTTGAGTTTGGAGTGATTTGGAAGCAAATTTAACCAAGCTTAAGAATGTAAGTCAAAAGGGCTTAAAGAGGGAATTGATTTAGTTTGATTTATTTTTGTTCATTGGAGGGTAGGTTTCATTTTATATTTGTGAATATAAAAGAAAGAATAATTGATTTATAATGAAATCAATTGAGTTTAGGTTAATTTGGGTTGAGATTTGATTAAGCTTCTTGAGGTAGGTCCATATGGCTTAAGAAAGGTCTTGATTTGGTTTGATTTAGTTTCATTTGATTTAGCTCATTTGAATTTAAATTTCAGTTATATTTTTGAATATAAATGAAGGAATGATTGATTTATAAGGTAATCAACAAAGTTTGATTTGGTCTAAAGGGGGTTTTGGCAAAAGCATATGAAGGTGGTTCATATGGCTTGGGAAGAGATTTTGGAATTTGAATTTGATTTTGGGTTCTAGTCACTTGGAGTTAGATTTGATTTGGAATTTGATGGATATTTGAGGAAATCAATTGAATTAGGGTTGATTTGAATTTGGTTAAGACTAAGTCCATAAGATAAAATCAAAGGGCTTAGGAAGGGTTTTGGAATTTGAATTTGATCATGGGTTTTAATCATATGATTTGGAAGTGATTTATGATTTGAATTTGAATGAGGTTTGGTTCGAAGAAGGAAGCATGGATTGGGTTTAAGGCTATAGGGTAGGCAAGTTTTTCTAAATTCCTAAGGCATAACCTATTCCTAATGGCTAACTCATCTATGTCTCTAGGCTTAGGTTAAGTGTTCACCTAATCACTAGAAGTGTCTTACTACTAAAGAACTCTTAGCGTCAACAAGAGTCCTAAGTCTATGATGAGAAAGTTGAGTGCTCACTCCAAAAGTGAGGTCAATAACTAAATCCAAAGGGATGGTCTACCGACTGTGGGGTAGAGCTAACCAACCTAAGGGTTGCCTTTCATGTGCAATGGTCGGGTTATGAAGAAGGCTTGTAGACTTACATATTCCTAAACAAATTGAACCCAACCTAAGGAGACTACTGAGAATATGTCGACCCACAAACTTATCTCAACTCAAAAGTAGTCAGGCAATTCCTATAGGGAGTCTTTCTGACACTGCCCTAAAGATAGGATGTCTACTTGGGAAAAGATGTTGTTGGGTGTTTTGCTCCTAGTCCACAAGCGAAGATATATATTTTATTTTATTTATAAGTTTGTGTGGACCCTATTAATGTGCGAGGGACCACACTGAGAAGGAGCTTATATCAGCCTAGTCCTATCTCAGACTTACTGGACCAAGAGAGAATTTGCATATCCGCAAGGCAAATTCACCAACCACAGGGTGGCTACTAAAAAAGGGGGACTGTCCTAGGCTCCTAGTTCAAGAAGAAAGTGTGTAGGCTTACATCCTCTTAAATAAAGTCAATATTAGGTAGCTTACTGACCACATAGTAAGGCCTACCAAACTAACAAAGCACTCATTGATTTGCAAATGTCAAGTTAGGAAGAAAGCTTATAGACTTACATTTTCCAAACAAGAAACCACTAGGGTGACACACTAGTAAGGTAACATGTCAGCCTGACCCAGAGCAGCTAATGAGTGAGTGTCACAGGGGGCTTTATCCAACATTAAAATATCCTGAGACAAAAGATATATGTTTATTTTATATGTGGTTGTATATTGTTTGTGCTGGTGTTGTGTCATTAAAGTATAGGACACCGCTTGGGTTCCTTACACCTACCTAAACACATCACAACGGATTGACAAGCAAAGATATTTCTAACCAATATGAAGAGATAGAATTTGAGATGAAAGAAATTTTATTGATAATTATTTTCAAACAAGATTTATGGATAGTATTTCTTTAGGAAGAGCCCATTGATTGGAAGCATGTGGCACCCTCCCTTACAATTTATAAGCTGATAAGATCCTCCTTGGTAGGCCATTTCTATGGAGAAAGGGCCTTCCCAAGTGGGTTCAAACTTGCTTCCCATCTTTTGAAGGGAAACAAATAGTCTCCTTAGAACTAAAATGAGCTCTCTTACTTGAAAAGCTCTAGGGCAAACCAACTTGTTTTGAGCTTGAATCATTTTATCTTTGTACAACTCGAGGTCCTAGCATGCCCGGAGGCATCTCTCCTCCAAACCTTCGAGCTCTTCTAACCATAATTTAGCATTAAGCTCTGTTGTGATTTTACTACCCACAATTATCCTTAATGATGGGAGTTGGACTTTTAATGGTAGAATTGCTTTAGGGCCATGTATGTGGTGTGGTATGCCCACAAGGCTTCAACTAACTGCTCATGCCACTGATACTTGTTGTCATTGAGTGTCTTCTTTAATACCTGGATGAGAGTTTTATTGAAGATTTTTACTAAGCCATTTTTCCTTGGATAGTAGATGGTAGAATATCTCCAATCTATGTTGTGTCTTTGAGTAAAGCTATTGATTTTAGCGCTCGTGAATGCAGTACCATTATTAGATATAATTTGTCAAGGTACCTCAAACTTATATATGATATGGTTCCCAAAAAACTGGAGCACATTTTGAGCTGTGACATCTCTGAGTGGGACTGGCTCTGCCCACTTAGAAAGGTAGTCGATGGTAGCTAGTATGAACCGATGACCTTTGGAAGGAGGATCGATCGGGCCCACTATGTTGGTACCCCAACACTCGAATGGCCATGAGGTCAATGTAAGGTGTAGAATATTGGGTGGTTAGTGTAAGACCACACTGTTCACCTGACATTTATGGCATCTCCTAGCTACATCCATGCAGTCTATAATCATCGAAGGCCAGTAGTATCCTAGTCTCTTGATCTTGGTTTTCATCTTCGGACCGAATTGATGCGCTCCGCATAAACCTGAAGTGTACCTCAATCATGATCTATGGGTTTTAGGTTTGTACAAACATCATAACCACATATGATCGAAGAACTATCGGTACAAGTTGTCATCCATGAGAGCTTATGAGAGAGCTCTCTACTTCACCTAATGGGCTAATGACTTATCTTGAGGTAGTTTTCCTATATTTAGATATTCCATGAATGGTTGCCTCTAATCTGACTCATCATCCTTTTTGGTAATGTCAACCTCCCCTTCAAGAGAGAGTCTCAATGAGTTCAACGTCAACAAGGGATAATACTTGTCTATTTTCGACCTTAATTAGTATGGAGTCATCTTCGGACATACCAACTTTTTGGCAAGCTTGGCCAATGTATCTACTACTACATTTTCTCCTTGAGGAATCTTGTAGATGATAACCTCTGAGATTTGGGCCAATAGCTCCATAGTGTACTTGTGGTAGTGATGAAGTTTAGGCTTTAAAACTTTATAAGACCCAACAATTTGGTTGATAACTAATTGAGAATCCATGAAGATGTTGATACTTTGAATGCATAATGTAATGACTAACTCCAGACCAAAAATCAGAGCCTTATATTCGGCTTTATTGTTGGTGCATGGATTGGATAGATGATATGAGAATCTCATCACATCGCCCTCTAGAGTTAGGAGAACTATTCCTACCCCTGCCTTTCCTGGAAGAGTAGATCATGGTTCTTCTGCCTTTTGAAAGGAAGCTACACCACCAAAATACATCTCCCAGCGGTGAATGCTATGTCCCCTAAGTTCATGATTTGTTCATCGGGGACGTCATCACCAAGTGGAGAATCAGCAGGAAGTGAGTGTGCTGCTAAGAAATTTTCCAGTGCTTGTCCTTTCACCTCACAGAGGGGTAAGAAACTGATGTCAAACTATGACAAAATCATGTACCAACACACCAACCATTTGGATAGCGTTAGCCGTGTCACAAGATATTATAGTGGATTGATCCTAGAGATCAGATTCACTTTATCAGAAAGCACATAATGCCATAGCTTTTGGGATGCAAAGATTAAAGCTAGGTGCTTTTTAATAGCTGGGCAGTTTACCTCAGCAGGGATTAGACGATCACTGAGATAATAGATTGCATTCTCTTTTACTTCATCGTTGGTTTGGGCCAAAAAAGTGCCAAGGGACTCATCTAATGCAGCAGTATATAGTATCAGTGGCTTGCCTGGGATATGGGCTGCTAGAACTAGCGGCATCATCAGGTTGTGCTTGATATCTTTGAATACATGTTGACACTTGTCAGCCTACTTGAACTTAGTATCCATTTTGACAAGTGCCAAAAATGGCTACCGTCTTCATGATAAGATGGAAATGATACATCTTAGATACACCAACCACTATTGGAATGATCTGAATTGAGTTAGACTTTTATGGGGTGGCATTTTTAAGATGGCCTTAATCTTCTCTGGATTGATTTCTATTCCACGACCGAACAATAAATCCAAGGAATTTTCCTAAAGCTACTCTGAATGCATACTTCAGGGGATTTATTTTAAGGTTATATTGCCTTAACCATTCAAAAACTACTCTCAAGTCAAAGAGGTGGTCTTCCCTTTCTTTACTTTTGACTACAAGATTATCAACGTAACATTCAACTTGATAATGAATAAGTTCATTGAAGATTTGAGTCATGGCCCCCTGGTATGTAGCACTAGAAATTTTATGCCCAAAGGGCATGACCCTATAGCAATAGATTCTGATCGAAGTTCAAAAAGTAATATTTTTCTCATCCTCGGGGGCCATCTTAATTTGGTTGTAGCCAAATGACCCATCCATGAAAGAGAATACTGCATGAGATGAGGCAATGTCCACCATCAGCTCCGGTATAGGTAGTAAAAATTCATCCTTTGGACATGCCTTATTAAGATCTCTAAAATTGATGCATATGTGAATCTATCCAATCTTATTCTTAACTGGAACGACACTGGCCAACCAGCTAGGATATTTTTCTTCCCTGATAAAGCCAACATCGATCAATTTCTTAACTTCAAAAATGACCTGCTAGTTGATGTGTAATCGCATGCGCCTAGGAGCTCGCTTGATAGATTAGCATTAGGATCTATTGTTAGTTTGTGGACTACTACATCGAAGAAAATTGAGCATTTCTTCATAACTGCATGCAAAGTAGTCCTTAAACTTAGTCAATAGCCTAACTAAGTCATTGGTTTATTCTTCATTCAACAAGGAACTAATATATGCCAAGCGTGGATCTTCTTTTGTTCCTAAATGATTTCTTTGAGTTCATCAATGGTTGATCTCTTCTTCAAACTTTGGCGGTGCATCTTTGACTTCAAAATCATTTGGATCGTCTGAAGTTTCTAAACACATATTCTCATAAGAGTTAGCATGATTTGAAAAGACCTATCATACTCCCAATGATTAGTGATGACAAGGCAATGATTGTCATCATCGATTGGACCCACTTTGTCAATCCTAGTCCTGAACTTAATTGAGGATGTCTACTTTGGTTATCCCATAACCTTTCAAAGTAATCCAGCCTGTGTTTACACCAAGTATGTGGGATTAATCCTGTCTTTTCTAAATTTAGAACACAAGGTGAATACCAATCGAAAGGAAATTGTATTAAGTCTTTATTTGAAACATCCTCAAGTTCTACATAGGCTTCTTGACTTGAGGATGATGCTCCCAACAAAAACCTTTTTGGGATGACATCTATGGATGACTTGAGGGCCTCCTTAACTACCAAACCCTTAGCTTTTTGAGAGAAAGTGGAATTAGAGCTAAGGTTCCCAACTGCTGCCTGACTATTTTATAAAATACTGACTCAGATACATTCATGCTTTGCTTGGAGGCCTTATCTTCATCATTGTTTGGATCGAGTGTCACCTCTAATAGGAGCTGCTAAGAGGGGTTGATTGGTGTGCTAACCGCATGAGACTCATCCTTTGAACTGGATTCCAAGTCTATATGGATAGCAGGAGTACTCCTATGAGTTGGAACATAGCTCTTACTGGCTGGCCATCAAGGAGCACTTCAACCTCTGGAACTATCTCTAGATCCACCCCTTCCTCTACTTGGTGGGGTTGAGTCATCCTACCCATGTGTTCGTATAGAGGAACCAACTGTGGGTGAAATCTAATTTTAGGCTCAACTTCTTCCTTAATGTCTATTTCTTGCTCACTTGTATTTTTATTTTCTTTTTTTTTTTTTTTTTTTTTTCTTCCTTTTCTTTTATTTTTGAACTTTGACCAAGTTTGCGAGAATAGACTTTCTAATTTTGAGGAAGATAGTAGGTTACATCCTCATATATCTTGACCTCTCTAACTAAAAATGGCTTCAAGTCTCCTTAGACATAGTATTCGATTCCACCTCTTCAAAACTTGATGCACAAATGTAGAGAGGATGGAACCATCTTATTATCATGTATCCAAGGCCTACTGAGCAAAATAGTGAAAGATGTATCCTAGTCAATTATGTAGAACTTGGCCTCTATCTTCCAATCAACTATCTCTAATGGAAATACTATGGAGCCTAAAGCTCTCTCACCTTGCTAATTGAATCCTCTCAACATCATTTGATCTCCTTAGAGTTCAAAATATGTCAATCCTCAGATAGGCAAGGGTCTTTAGACTCATAAATTCACTGATGCACTTGGATCAACTAACGCCCTGGAGAGCCTGAATCTATCCATATCCACTGTGATGTAGAGGGGATGGTTGTGTTTGATTATCCCCAAAAAGAAGGTCTTCATCAGTGAATGTAACTCTGGGCATCTCTTGGATAACATGCCTCCTCTCCAATAGCAGTCAGCTGAGCTAAGCATATTTCAAATCAAGAAGGGTCTTGATCAATGAATCCCTCATCTCTTTGGATAGAACAAGGGCATCATATATGCTTCTTAGCTGGAAACTTTCTCAGGTGAGTGAAGAGATTATAGTCAACTTTGGGCTAGTCCTTCACAAGCATATCCATATGTTGAGCATCCTGAAGGGGCTATCTGTTCTCTTGAACCAATAACTTTCTTACCCTTATCCTGAGGTGCTACCCTAAGAAGTAGAACTTTTCCATTGCGGAGGTTGACTTCAGTGACTTCAAGAGATGGTTTAGTAGAAAATTCTACTTGCTCATTAGGTTCACCTACAACGACTTAATCATTAGAGTCAGATGACTCCAAATCAATCTCAATGGGTGTGATTCATGAATGGGCAACCCATTTCTAAATCAGAAGAGGAATGATCTGAACTAGAGTTATTAATTAGACTCAGAGCTTTCTATAGTAGTAAACTCAGGTAGATCATCAGAAGTGACACAAATATAATTGGAATCAACTTTATCCATTGATTTCTTAGATTTGGATGGAGGTACAAAGTAGAAATCATGTAAAGTAAGTAGAGTAAGGGTTTTGGCACTCCACCGATACAATATGGCTGCTAAAAGAAGAGCTGACTAGAGGAACTATAGCTGTAACTATGGAAAAAGTATTGGAACTAGTCGGTGGTTGTGCTACTATACTGTCTTGGGCAAGTGGGGGCTGTCGCTGCTGCTTCTAGGCTCCCACCTCCCTCAAGTTGTCCTTAGTAACTGTTGACCTCACTTTTGGAGTGAGCTCTTAATATCCTTTAGACTTAGGAATCTTTTAGACACTAAGATTTCCTTAGTCATAAGACACATCTAGTGATTAGGTGAACACCTAACCTAAGCTTAGAGACTTAGAAGTGTTAATCATAAGATTAGGCTATGCCTTAGGGTTTAAGGAAATTACCTATCTTATAGCCTAAACTTAATCTAGATACACTTTCTCAAATCAAACCCAAACTCAATTCTCAAATCAAATCTCAAATTCAAATTCAAATTCTAAATCTAATTTCAAAATTTGACTCCAAATGATTGAAACCCAAAATCAAATCCAAACCCTAAAACACCTTTCTAAGCCATATGAACCATATTCATAAGCTTAGCCAAAACTTTCCTTAAATCAAATCAAACTCAATTGATCTCTTTATAAATCAATTATTCCTTCATTTATATTCACAAATATAAATGAAATCCAAATTCAAATGATCAAAACTATATCGAAAATCAAATCCAAACTCAATCTAAACCCTTTAAGCCAATTCTTTGGACTTAGCCAAATTCTATCCAGATCAAGTCAAAACCAATGAATTTTCTCTTGAATCAATCATTCATTCAATTATCTACCCAAATATAAATGAAACCTATAACCATCAAATCAAATCGAAACCAACCCAAGTCAAACCCAACTTAGCCCTTTTGACTTGAAAATTTCAAATGAGCCAAAATCCCTTAAACTCCAAATTGATTGTCGTTGAACTTATATTTCAATCTAAGGCTCATATATAAGTTCAATTAAATTCGAATCAAACCAAAACCAAACTAATTGACTCACTTAGGTGCACTTGACCTAAAGTGACCTAAAGAACCCATTTGAGCCAACTTCTAATCCAACCCAAATTGGATTGAACCAAGCTCACCAAAATCTTACACCATGATTGATCACCTAGGATGATCAATTTGCAATCAATTGGGCCAAACCAAGCCCAATTGGCCATTTGATCCAAATTGACCCAAATTGGCCTAAAGAACCAAATCGTCAAATCATGATCTAACCTAAATTGACTAATGGCTCAAGTTCATTCCAAATTGATTCAACTTAACCAAAGCCATAATTAAACCCAATTTGATCAATCGAGCCTAATTGGGTGATTGATCAAATTGGGTCAACTTGACTCAACCTAGCCCAAATTGGCCTAAAGGGTCAATTTGGCCTAAATCAAAATTAAATCCAAATTAATTCAAAGATCATATTCATCTTCATTAATTGATTGAACATGAATCAATATAACCCAAGCTAATTTGGCCAATTTTGGTCAAATGGGTCAATTTGGCCCAAAATGACCCGTATGACCCAAATTGGGCCAATTCTCTTGAAACCAAGCCTAAACCCATTGGGGGCTGGTCAAATCTAACCCAAACACATTTGGGATCATCCCAAAACAAACCCAACCCATTTTAAATCCCTCATGAATCCTCCCCCACATAGGATTCCACCTAACCTCATTTAATTCCCCCATCACATGCACTTAACCCCACATCACATGGCCCCAATATTTCAATTAAACAAATCTGATCATATGGTAGCAAGAGAGGACTTTGGAGTAAAAATCCAAAGTCCTCAATCAATCTAGATCTAGCCCTAACCACCCCAACAAGATGGCATTCAATTTGGAGCCAAAATAATTCAAAAAAAAATTGTATTTCCATCCATTATAAAAAGAGGAAGAGATGAGGCTTGAGCTCTCTTCCTACCACCACTATTCAGCTCTCAAAAACTCTCCAAAGCAAAAGGGAACCCATCCCCCACTTCGTTTAGCCACTTTGAGCTCAAATAATACAAGAATTTGCTCTTCCGATGAGGCGACGGTAAATATCGGAGAAGGATGCATTCGAGAAGCAGCTAAAGATTACTCAAAGCTTCCTCACACACATGGATTGCCTCGGATCTTCACCCCAAAATCATCTGAGAGGTAACTTTCGTCAAACCGTAGCCGGCCTTAGGATTTTGCATATTTTGTATCAAATTTCCGATTCTAGGAATTTTCTTTAGAAAATCGAGCACTTTTATTTTAAATCATCCCAAATAGGAAATAAAATTTTTTTGGTGCGAATCGGCATAAAAACGGGTCTATTTGGACAAGTTTTGGCTTAAAAACTTTCATTTTTTCAAAATACCCGAAAATACATCGCCGCGGTGCTCACGCCACCATCCGATCCAGCGGTTCGGGATCCGGCTCGGATCGCGTGGATGCGCGATCCGCCTTTAGATCGCGTGTCTGATCGGGATGATCCGCGCACGGTTGCACGGGACCGTCGCGTGCTCCAAGCAGCGGCGATCGAGCTTCTATCACCGAAATGATCAGAGCCGTCGTGTGGTTCACAATCGGACGGGTCGATCGTCGCGATCGCGATCGCCTCGGATCGGCGATACGTCGTCGTCTAT
This sequence comes from Cymbidium sinense, assembly GCA_021442155.1. Taxonomy (NCBI): domain Eukaryota; kingdom Viridiplantae; phylum Streptophyta; class Magnoliopsida; order Asparagales; family Orchidaceae; genus Cymbidium; species Cymbidium sinense. The sequence continues at coordinate 74,708,017 of CM038226.1, forward strand.
GATCGGACAATCCAAAAGGCGGCTCTTTCCGCCCAAATCGCGCGTATATATATATATTTAATAAATAATAATAATAATAATAATAATAATAATAATTCAAATCATCTAAAAATTTAAAAATTCATAGAAAATAAAATACCTAACTAAAAATTACAAACAAGAGCTCATTGGATTTGTCTATCCGAGTGGAATCCAACAAAAGCAAAATATGCAAAATTTACTGAGTATTGTGAGCGTAATTTAGGTTTTAGTGAAAATAATATTTTATTAATTAAGCCAAAAATATAAGTCAAATTAATTGAGATTTTCAGATATTGAAACTAATGTTAAAATACACCTACAATAAAAATTTCAAGTTAAAAGAATTTCTGGATTATGAAAAATTAAATTTTTAAATTCAGATTATCAATTTTAATAAAATAAATTAAATAAAAATTCAGAAATTTACAAAAATCTTCAAGACTACCTAAATCACTTCAATTGACATCCAGACTCTTAAAAAAAATGATTTGATCTTCTGAATCTTAAGAAACCCAAATA